>BSUD01000008.1:32896681-33029210 GCA_033239045.1 Fagopyrum esculentum | reverse complement strand
TTTTTCAAGAAAGGAGGAGGACGAGGCTTCCATTTTTTTTCTTCTAATCTATCATGATGTATTTAAAGTTAAAAATTTAGTGTCAAAGTTTTTACTATGTTAAGAAGTCTAGGTTGTTCAGATAAATCAATAATAATAATAATAATAATGATAATAATAATAATAATATTAATAATAATAATAATAATAATAATAATAATAATAATTATTATTATTATTATTATTATTATTATTATTATTATTATTATATTCTAGAGGTTCTAAAGAAGGAGGGCTTGTTGTGTGAATCACCACTTGTTAGATTTTATTTTAAAATGAGTATGAGTTGTTAATTCTCTCTCTTTCTTCTGAAGAGTGAAGACCCTCCCCTCCATTAATGCAAGGCAAGGGAAAGGAAGCAGAGACAGAGATTTAAAGGGCAGAAGTAAATTCCCCCAACCACCGAAGATGAAGGTGGTGGAGAGCTTTGAGGAGGAGGAGGAGTGTTGTTCGGCGGTGATAAGAGGTCTAAGATCGGAGAGGCTGTTTTACGAAGCAGGTGAGACGAGGTCGAGCTCAATCCTTGATGTTGGTTACAAAAAAGTATCAATCGATTCAAAAGACCCACACGCAGATTTCAGGTCATCAATGGAGGAGATGGTGGAGGCCCACGCCTTCAACGACTGGGAAGAGCTGCTGAGTTGCTACCTCAGGGTTAACGACAAGAGTAATCACTCTTACATCATCGCTGCCTTTATCGACTTACTCTTATTACCTCAGTCTTCATCTTCTTCTTCTTCTTCTTTCACTTTTTCTCATTCCTCTTCTCCCAGAGATCATCTTCTATCATGAACTTTCTTTTGTTTTTGTACCTGCTTCTTCATTCTATGGCATTCTAGATTTTACACTAACCACACGTGTTAATCGAAATTAAGTGAATCATTAATGTGAGAGGATCGATCGTAGCCGTTGAATATAATTTATATAAAAGAGTTATTAGACAAGGAACAAAACCTGCACATTACTGCTTACCAATTCAAATCTTGTCATCTTTCTTATTCTTTTGCATTTTGAATCAACAAGGGGCTCATATATAAAACAAATTTTATATTTTGGATTTTACTCCGGCCATTCACTTGCTCCCTGCGCCATACATTCACATTAATTCATCTTCAATTCTATAATTCTATAATTCTAAATGGAGGAAGAACCTTCCATTATCAATATAATGTTAGCTTAATTTATATTTTTACTAATCATGGGCTTAAGGTTAAGTGGGTTGAGGAATATCAAAATTTGGACTGCCTAGTTGGAAATGAAGTATCCTACAGATTTCTAGAAAGTCATTCAAATATAGGATAAGATTAATAACCACAAAGTTTAGTGATGTAGTTTCTAGATTAGTCTTAATTGTATTGGACTTTGCAAATGTTGGTTCTTTTGTATCAACCGACATAATGTATCTCTCTCTATATTTATATATGTATATATTGTATTGTATTGAAAAGAACGAGTGTTTCCATCAAAGAAGGCTATACACAGTGAGGTTAGCGAGTGCGAGTGCACTACAAAATACCCGCTTATATATATTCGGTGTGAGTTGGAAAAGCGTGATTTGCCCAACACCTATATCACAGCTAGGTTACGGTGGTGGTGATCGGGTAATCTTTGTTGCTTAGAGAATTTCGTGTTCGGCGTGATGACGGCTGAGACGATGAGGACATTCGAGATTCCACTCTTCGATGGGAAGATTAACTTCACTTTGTGGGGGTGCAACAAGGTCTTAACCAGCTCTGGAGGAGGAGAAGCGTTGACTGATGAGCGAGGAGAAGTGGAGAAGCATCCAGAGGAAGACGGTAAATACATTTCGGTTGACATTGGCTCCCAAGATTAAGTAAGGTGTGTTGAAGGAGACCACAACGAAGGCATTGTGGGAGAAGCTCGAGAGCATCTACGCGTCTAAATCGTTGGCCAACCGATTGTGCTTGAATATGGAGCTTTACTCGCTCAAGATGGAGGAAGAAGGTAATCTTCATGACCATATTAACTCGTTTAATTAACTAGTATGTCAATTATTGAATGCAAACAATAAGATTGAAGAAGAAGAGCAAGCATTGTTGTTACTAGCATCATTGCCGAAGTCCTACAAGTCTTTGGTTTAGACGTTACTTGTAGGAAGAAAATCTCTCACTCTAGACGAGGTGCCCCTGCTTTGGGAAAAGTGAGAGAATGATGAAGAATGATGCTACCGACAAAGGAAAGGATCGCATACTAGTTGCAGGGGAGTGAGAACGAGGGAGGAGGCAGTGGAAGAGGCATGAGGACCCGAGACAAAAGTACATGCTCATGACGAGATTTGAGTGAGGTTGAGTGCTTCTACTACGGGGAGAAGGGTTACATGCATTTCCAGTGTCCTCAGATGAGGGAGGACTTAAAGAAGTTTAGAGAGATGTCGCGGGGAAAGACGAGATGGGACTCCCACACAAATGTGGTTAGTGAAGTCAACGGTGAAGTTGATTACGGAGATGTTTACTTGGCGATCGGTGAGGAGACCGCCAAGTCCTAGTGGGTGATGGATAATGCCTCCTCGATGCATGTTTGTAAAGACCAAGCAATATTTGATACATTGGAGGTTGATGGAGAGTTTGGTCACTTCAACTCAATGAGTGGTGAGAAGTTGAAGGTCGAAGTACTGGAAGCGTGAAGATGAGGCTTCACAACGGTACTAGCCATACTCTGAACAATGTGTGGTACGTTCCATCAACGAACGTCAATGTCATCTCGTTGGGAGTGAGGAAGATGAAAGGGTATATGTTCGTCGACACAAGAAAATAGTGCAATGTGTTTAAGGGAAGGCGCTTGGTGATGCGAGGACGCAAAGACGAGAAAAACATTTGATTCTTAGAAGGAAAAACGGTGCGAGATATAGGTTGTGGGGCCGGATTTAAGAAGCAGATGAATGTGACGTTTTCAGATTCGGTGGAAATATTTAAAATATAAATTAAGGGAGGAATTGTTAGGTTAACTTATATTTTTACTAATCACGGCTTAAGGTTAAGTGGGTTGAGGAATACCAAAATTTGGGCTGCATAGTTTGAAATGAAGTATCCTAGAGATTTCTAGAAAGTTATTCAAATAGAGGATAAGATTAATCAACACAAAGTTTAACGAGATTGCTATTCGTACCACATGTTTCATGCTATTCATACCCGTGGTCCGGCTACGCCTAGAGTACACGTAGCAATAAGTTGATTTCGTTCAAAAAATATAGGAAAATGGCTACGCATACGCCATGTGTACGCGTAGTCCTACTACGCGTACGCCATGCGTAGTCGCCCATATCAAAAATTTCAATAAAAATACTAAGGAAAATGGACTACGCCTACGCCTCGCGTAGCCGTAGCACCATAAAAAAAAAAAAAATTTTTTTTTTTTTTGCTTATTACGGCTACGCGAGGCGTAGTCGTACCCCGGGTACGTATAGCACGAAACCGTGGTACGAATAGCAATAACCAAAGTTTAATGATGTAGTTTCTAAATTAGTCTTAATTGTATTGGACTTTTTCAAATGTGGGTTCTTTTGTAGCTTTATCAACTGACATAATGTATCTATCTATATATATACTGTAATGGTGAAGATTGTAATGTAATGAAAAGAAAGAGTGTTTGGATAAAAAAAAGGCTATATACAAAGTGAAATTAGCAAGTGCGAATACGCAATAAAGTATACGTTTATATATAATCGGCGTGAGTCGAAAAAACACTATTTGCCCAACACGTAATGAGAGTATGTCAAAGGTTCAATAATCAGGGCATCATTCTCTCCATAATTTACAAATCTCAACTTATTAATCAATCCAATATATATAAACATGTATCCTCATCTATCTCCACTGTATTCATTATATTATTATAATAATAGTAAAGTTGTGTTAGGTTTAAAACTTGGTTTGTCTCATCTCACTCTTTCCAACTGCTAATTTGTTTTAGAATCACAAGAAATTGTATCAATTTCATTCAATTTTGCGCCACCAACAAAGCTGGAACCTCTTGCTAAAACTAATGTAGAAGAATTAACTTAATAGTTGTCTTTATACGAGCCCCATAAAATATCATAGAAAGCATGACGATGAAGAGTTAGATGTTAAAACATGACGGGTGATGTCACGAAGATACCACACTATGTGCGTAACCGTTTGTCAATAAAGGAGTGCATGATAAACCCTATTGACAACGTATGCGAGGTTGGGTCGGGTGATGGTGGAATATTTGAAGGAGCCAACTACTTGTCTATAGAGTCAAGGGTCATCAAAAGGTTCACCTTCCTTGGTTAGCCTTGCATACAGATCAACAAGATCCGTCATCTTGTTGTTTGATATGGGCAAATGATATGCTCAAACATCACACAAAATCGCAAGTGAACGGCCATTGTCAAGGTAATAGTATGATGTATTCATCAATGTCGAATTTCACAAGGATTCTATATAATTTGATGGAGATCAAGTTCAAAGCAAATTCAAGTGTGTAAAATAAAGTAAAAACGTTATCAATGGATAAAAGATTGAGGGTGAATTGAGTAACCAAGAGCAAGTAACAAACATGCCATCCAATATAAGAGAAAACACTAGGTTTAGAGGCTAATCCTTCCAAATCATAACTAGCTAGCTAGCATGCTTAAACAGTGATCTTCAATCAATGAAGGGTAATGACATGCAATTAGGTGAGTTTATCAAAGCAACCTAATCCTCTTTTGAAGCTCATATGATAGGTTATGTCAACCAAGTTATGCTATGGTCAAGCCACAACTCAATTGACTAAGCTTTAAGTCACAATCATGATCATACAAAACAATATAACCACCACATGGCGTATCCTTATTTGCATACATTATCAAGAATAATCACAACTTGGATAAATCATCATTACTAGATTCAATCATCATTTCGGCCCAATCAATTGTACTCTAAAATGATAGGGATAGAAACAATGCATAATCATCCTCATATTACCTTGTTAGTCTCAACTTAGAAGATTAATCTAGCAATCAATCAATATTTTTACAACTAGATTTAAGCAAGTCAAAATCTAAACCACCAACACTGAGATAAATCCAACATGACTGATAGATTAAACTGGATTTTCGTCCCTCCTATATACTTCTAAACATGCTTGAGTTCCCTTCATATCATTAATAAACACAAAAGCAATAGAAATCTAGAAGGATTTCGGTTTTTCACCCCAAAACCTAGATAGGAAACTACTTAGCCATCGAAAAATCGATCAACATAATAGTAGAAATAAATGCCAAGAGAAGAAACTAGCCAACAAAATAGATATTTAGGAAAAAGAATTGATGAATTTGGACTTACTAATTGTTAGCATGAAATGTTGCGATATTCTAGGCACTTTTTCTAGTTGTTTTTCATCCATTATAGTGTTCATTGATAAGGCATTGAAGCATTTGTTAGCTAGTTTGTCTATATTTTCGATATGGAGGTCTACATTAGCTTTATGTTGATTATAGGTGAATAAGAGCTAAAACCGAACCAATTGAGAGAGATAGGAGAAGATTTGAGCACATCCAAGGATTAAGGACACATCAAAGAAGTCAAAGGAGATGCTAGGATGAGGAATGGCACGACACAAAGGAAACCACAAGCAATTTACACTTCCACGGTCTAAAATACGGTCGTAGAGAAGTCCACGCCCAAAACCACGGCCGTGGATCTTGGCAACATGAACGTGGAGTATTCCAGAGAGTTACACGGTATAAAGTACGGTCGTGGAAATCATATGGAACCGTAATCCACTTCCACGCTCTAAACCACGGTCGTGGAACCCTATGAGACCGTGATTTAGGCGATCTTTTGTCGAATAAATTATTGCCACATCATTTACGCACATGGGCCGGACGGTTATTTTATCCTTTCTTATAAAAAGGCCGGAGGGGAGAGAATTTGACACACGTGCTTAGGGCTGCATTGGACGTCCGGAGATTTGCGCTTGCAAACGTGATTCGCGAGGGTTTAAAGATTTGGGAGTTGCTTGCTGATAACAAGATTTATGACTTAGGATTAAGTAATCATTTAGATAGATTTCTCACTCATTCATGCACGTTTTGGCATTGGTTTATGATGTCTTCGCTCAATTCATGCACATTTCTAGAAAAGACGTCTACACTACCTTTTATCGGTTTTGTAGGTAATTCGGGGATCTATTGGACGTTAATCGATACATTTGAGGGCCAAGCCTCATGATGGTACACATCCAAAGCATTGGAGGAGAATAATTGGAGCAACAAAGGACACAAAGACCACTATTGGTGCAAGCAATGGAGCAACTCTTGGCTAGACGATCATAGCATGTTTCTGTTGAAGAAAATCGGACCAACTAACAGCTAAATCGGACGATTTTTGTCCACTGGGTCGATTTTTGGGGCTTTGACAGCTTAAGCCACGTGTCCCACGATCTCTTGTCCGTCCTTGCTCTTGGTGGAGAATATAAGTGGTCCTGCAGGTTGTTGCTGAGTAGCTCTCCTCTCCCACACTCTCATTCACAGCTCATCAATTTGGGGGAAAAGATTGGAGGAGAAGAAAGCTCTCAAAGATTGAAGGAAGAAGAAGAACACCATTCTAAGAGTCTAGAGGGATTTTGAGTGATTTTGTAGTCTTGGATTGAAGAACTAATTGCAAGGATTGTTAAGAACGTTTTGAATCTTCATTTTAGAGTTTGTAAGTCTTGCTACAACTTGGATTCAGTTGAGATTTATTGATTTGCTTGCTTATCTTTCATTATCCATCTATGAACACCATGTATGCTTGTTTGATGATTTCGGATCTTGATATGCATATTATTGGCTAGTTTATTGTGATTTTAGAGTGAATGGATTGATGGTTATGGCTAGGGTGATGATAGGATGGACTTATATTTTAGTTTAGGATGATTTGTATGCACGAAATCCATTCCAGAGACAAAAATTGACCTGTTCATCATGCTAGATCGACCGATTTTTGTATGATCCACCCGATTTTCTTCTCTGTTGCTCTTTAATTGATGAATCTGCATGTTAGGGTGTTTGGGTGTTGAAATCCTAGTGTTTATTAAGCCTAATTTAGCTTAGGATCCCCTAATGCTATCAAACTAAGTGAGGGAAGAGATCTACCCGATGATTTCCGATCTTAGATACCTTAGAAGATGAATTCTAGGTAGTAGTGAGCCTCACAAGCCGCTATTGGATTGAGTGTGCTAGGATTATTACTTGAGATTCCCCTATTCTGAGACTTACCCGGTAAGGAGAGGGTTACCCTTAAGTAGCATCTAGTTTGTGCGGAATTCCTTACTCAAACCCCTTGAGACCTACCCGGTAATAGGAGTTTGATGCGGGATTAGTGAAGTGAGAGACTTACCCGGTAATCGCTTCCATTAGTGAACATTCTTTCCCCAACACCGCAACTTGTCCTTAGAATCCTTAGAACCTTGAGTCCAATTCCATAACCGGAAATCTTGACCTCTAGAATCTACTTTTCTCTCTTAATCATATACTTGTGTTTTGTGTTACTTACTCGTTTGCTAGCTTAATTTGTTAGTTGTTTTATTACCTTGCTTGACTTGTGATCTTTGTTTGATCACCATTAAAACCAACAAGAACATTGCGTTTTCCATTTTCTTTGTTCCTCATCTTATCTTAGTCTAGATTCACACTATCTTTGATCATTACTTGACTCGATTTCACCTTAGTCTTTGTGTTCGACCTCAGAATACTTACCTTTCTACAAACGTCCCGTACACTGCGGGTTCGCTAGGAGTTAGGATATATATAACGAGTATAAATTTAATACTTATTGCGTGCACATCACATCTATTCCTAGACGTAACAAGTTTTTGGCGCCGTTGCCGGGGACTAGGTCTAGATTGAGTCATTTTGTGATTGTTTATAGTGTAGATCTTTCTTGTTGCTTTTGATCTCTCTTTGGTGTGTGTCTTTGCTTTTCAGGACATCTCTCACTCTTTAGGTGTATGCGAAGATCTCGTGGCAAGGATTTAGCTCCATTCGATCCCGAACCGGAGAAAACCCTTAGATCTAGATCCAAGAGCATCAAAAAGGGAAAAGAGATGGCCGGAAGAGATCTCCAAGCTGAATTGGATGAAGCCTTAGAGCAAATAAGGATAAGAGATGAGCTCTTAGAGGAAGAAAGAAGACTTGCCAATGAGAGGCAAGAAGCAACTAGGAGGGAGATTGATGAGATTAGGCAAGCCCTTGTGCAAGGAGAGCTTAATCGTCAACAACCTCCACCTCCTCCACCACCACAACCGCAGCCGGCGGCGAATGTTAGGGTTGTACCCATCGCTATTGAGGAGCCACAAACTTTGGGTAGACGTATGGATCCGGCACAAAGAGCACACCGTCCGGGTGTGAACTTAGGAGATCCCGCAACCCACAACTACGAGCTCCGCCCTCAAGTTCTACAAATGATCCGGCATAATCAATTTGGAGGGATGGAAGGAGAGTCTCCTCATCAACACTTGATGAACTATGAGATTTTGATGGAGACTCTTAGACCGCCAAGATTGGAGAGCAACAACCATAAGCTAAGGGCTTTCTCCTTCTCTCTTAAGGACAAGACTTTGGCTTGGTATCAATCTATTCCACAAGGGCGAGTTGGTACTTGGGAGGAGATGACAACCGAGTTTTTGACTAAGTTCTTCCCACCTTCCAAGACTACCGAGTTAAGAGGGAAGATCAATGCCTTCGTGATGAAGGATAGAGAGAGTTTGTTCAACTCTTGGGAGAGATTCAAAGATCTTCTCCTAGATTGTCCACATCATGGCATACCGAAAATCGAGCTATTGGAGATCTACTTCAAGGGACTTGATGAAGATAGCCAATTCAAGCTTCAATCCCTTTCCGGTGGGACTTTCATGGAGAAGCATGGGGATGATGCTTGGGAGTTTGTAGAGAAACAAGCTCTAGTGATTGAGAAATACTCCCATAGGAAGAGTGAAGGGAGAAAGGCGGGAGCATATGAGGTGAGTGAGGTCACCATGAGCAATTTCAAGCTTGACGCCATCAACAACGAGCTAAAGTCCTTGAGGGAGTTGTGTGCTACAACCTTGAAGAACCAAGCAACCCCTCAAGTGCTTCCACAAGCTAACTTGTCTTCCAAGGAGGAGGATGTGAACTATATGGGAAGGGGCAATTACAACAACTACCAAGGCCCAAGAAACTTCAACAACAACCGGCAATTCAACAATTACCGGCCCAACCATAACCATCCCGGGTTTTCTTACTCTAACCCGGATGGAGCCTTGAACCCTCCCGCTTCTACAAGCACAACCCCTCCACCAAAAGCTTCACAAGAACCTCCACCCGGATTTACTCAACCTCCAAAGGATAGAACCGAAATGATGTTTGAGCAATTGCTTGGAAGGTTGAGTGGTCTTGAGAGCACCGTGACTTCTATCTCAAAGGCTCAAAAGGTTTTGGAAGCACAAGTGTTCTAAAAAGCGGGTGAAGCCCATAGAGATCCGGGAAAGCTTCCCGGAAGAACCGAAGAAAACCCAAGAGGCCAAGTGTTGGCTATTACAACAAGAAGTGGGTTAAGCATGAAGGATCCTTTGCCCAAGGAGAATGCTAAAGGGAAGCAAGTGGTGAATGAAGAAGAGACTTTGCAAGGAGATGGAGGCAAGAGCAAAGATGTAGAGCCAACCTATGTGGCACCGCCTCCATACAAGCCACCACTACCGTTCCCTCAATCACGAGCAAGAGCTCGCTTGGACAATCATTTTGGTAAGTTCCTTGAACTAATGTCTAAATTGCATATTAACATTCCGTTCATGGATGCTATTTTAGGGATGCCGGCATATGGCAAGTTCTTGAAGGAAATACTCTCCAACAAAAGGAAGTTGGAGGAGTATGGGGAGATAAGAATGACAAAGAGATCCTCGGAGTTGATTCAAACGATGAAGGAGGAGATGCCTCCTAAGCTAAGGGATCCGGGATCCTTTTGTGTGCCAATCGGAGTAGGGGAAGTGAAGTATGACGCCCTATGTGATCTTGGGGCAAGTGTGAGCATCATCCCGCTTGCACTTTGCAACAAGGTTGGGCTAGGAGAGCCAAAGCCGGTGAAGATGACCCTTTACATGGCGGACAGCTCAATCACCCATCCGGTTGGGATCTTGGAAGATATCCCGGTGCAATTAGGGAAGTTCTATGTGCCCATAGACTTTGTTGTTTTGGACATCCCGGCGGACTATCCGGTTCCTATCATCTTGGGAAGACCTTTCCTAGCTACCTCCGGATGTCTAGTAGATTGCAAGAATGGGACCCTCTCCTTCAACATTGGAGAAGAGAACATCAAGTTCAAGCTATCAACAATGATGAAAGGACCAACCCTTGATGAGGATGTATTCAACATAGTTGAAGAAGAGGAGTCTAGAGAGGTTGTGAGCTCAATCTTGCTCAAGGATCCGCTTGAGAGAGTTCTTAGCTCAAGCTTGATGGAAGAAGGGATTGAGGAGAGTAGCAATGAAGTAATCAAGGCCTTGAATGCATTGGACGAGCTACCAAGAGTTGGGTTTGAAGTGCTAGAAGAAGAGGAAAACTGCCAAAAAAATCGGACTGAAGGGCAAAAATCAGCCGATTTTTGTCCTTGGGCTGAAATTTCAGCCAGTTTTGCAAAAACAGAAACTCAGATCGACCCACCCTCAGATAAATCGTCCGATTTTTCTTCATGGACCGATTTTCCTGAGTCTTTTCAGCATCAACCACTTCAGTGTGAGCAATCATCAAGGGACTTCAAGGAGGCTTCCATAGCTTTGCAATCATCTCAACCTACATTGTATGGATCGTCTCCAACCAAAAAAGGTCCTCCTCAACTTGATCTTAAACCTCTTCCTTCTCATTTAAAGTATGCTTTCCTTGGTTCAAATTCTACTTATCCGGTGATTGTGAATGTATCTTTGAATGATGATGAGCTTAATAGATTGTTGAATGAATTGAAACTGCATAGAAAGGCAATAGGATACACCATTGATGATCTTGTTGGCATCAAGCCCTCTTTGTGCATGCATAGGATAATGATGGAAGATGATCATAAACCCTCTATTGAACATCAAAGAAGATTGAATCCCATAATGAAAGAGGTAGTCAAAAAGGAAATCATTAAGTTGCTAGATGCGGGAATTATCTACCCTATCTCGGATAGTAAGTGGGTTAGTCCCGTTCATGTAGTGCCTAAGAAGGGTGGGATGACCGTAGTAACCAATGAGAACAATGAACTAATCCCAACTAGGACGGTTACGGGATGGAGGATGTGCATTGATTATAGGAAGTTGAACATGGCCTCTAGGAAAGATCACTTCCCTCTCCCTTTCATTGAGCAAATGCTAGAAAGGTTAGCTCAACATTCTCATTTTTGCTACCTAGATGGCTATAGTGGATTCTTCCAAATCCCTATCCACCCCGATGACCAAGAGAAAACCACCTTTACATGTCCATGGGGAACTTTTGCATATAGGAGGATGCCATTTAGGTTGTGTAATGCACCCGCCACCTTCCAAAGGTGTATGATGGCTATCTTTTCGGAATACATTGAAAATATCATGGAAGTGTTCATGGATGATTTCTTTGTTTATGGTTCTTCCTTTGATAATTGCTTGGCTAACTTGTCATTAGTATTGCAAAGATGTGAGGAGACAAATCTTGTCTTAAATTGGGAAAAATGCCACTTCATGGTAAGTGAAGGTATTGTGTTAGGACACTTGGTGTCTAACCGTGGCATTGAGGTTGATAGGGCTAAGTTTGAAACTATAGAGAAGTTGCCACCACCTACCTCGGTGAAAGGGGTGAGGAGTTTCTTAGGGCATGCCGGTTTTTACCGGAGGTTCATTCAAGACTTCTCTAAAATTTCTAAGCCCCTTACTAACCTACTAATGAAGGATGTTGAATTTGTTTTCTCCAAAGATTGCCTTGAGGCTTTTTGTAGGTTGAAGAACGCTTTGATCTCCGCACCTATCATGCAACCTCCGGATTGGAGCTTACCGTTTGAGATCATGTGTGATGCAAGCGATGTAGCCGTTGGGGCTGTCTTGGGGCAAAGGAAAGACGGACGCACTCATGCCATTTATTATGCTAGCAAGACGCTAGATGATGCCCAACTTAACTATGCCACAACCGAGAAAGAGTTGCTAGCGGTGGTGTATGCTTTTGAGAAGTTCCGCTCATATCTTGTTGGAGCGAAGGTCATCGTCTATACGGATCATGCTGCGATCCGTTACCTCCTTACAAAGAAGGATGCCAAACCTAGGTTGATTCGGTGGATCCTTCTTCTTCAAGAGTTTGATTTGGAAATCCGGGAGAAGAAGGGATCCGAGAACTCCGTGGCGGACCACCTTAGTAGACTACCTCCCTTAGAGATTGAGAGAGATGACATCCCGATTGATGACTCATTCCGGGATGAGCAATTGCAAATGGTGGAGGAGTGCTTGTTCCAAGTGTCTAGAGGAAGTGAGCCATGGTATGCCGACATTGTAAACTACTTGGTGTGTGAGGAAGTGCCTCCCGGATTGACATATGCCCAAAGAAAGAAGTTCTTCAAAGATGTGAGGCATTACTATTGGAGCGAGCCACTTTTGTTCAAAAGAGGGCCGGATGGAATGTTTAGGAGATGCATACCGGAGGATGAGGTGGAGAGTGTGATCCGCCATTGTCACTCTTTGCCATGTGGAGGGCATGCTAGCGCACACAAGACATGTGCGAAGGTGCTACAATCGGGCTTCTTTTGGCCAAGTTTGTTCAAGGACGTGCAAGGCTTTGTGGTAGCTTGTGATGCTTGCCAAAGGACGGGCAACATCTCAAGGAGGAATGAGATGCCCTTGAACAACATCCAAGAGGTCGAAATATTTGATGTATGGGGTGTGGACTTCATGGGACCGTTTCCTTCTTCATGTGGCAATCTCTACATCCTATTGGCGGTGGATTATGTGTTGAGATGGGTGGAGGCAATCGCCTCTCCCACGAATGATGCCAAGGTGGTGGTGCGGTTCTTCAACCGAGTGATCTTCCCTAGGTTTGGAACACCAAGGGTGATCATAAGTGGTGGAGGGAAGCACTTCACTAATAGGAACTTTGGGGCACTTTTGGCTAAGTATGGGGTGACTCATAAGGTGGCAACACCTTACCATCCTCAAACTAGTGGCCAAGTGGAGATCTCCAACCGGGAGATAAAGGGAATACTTGAGAAGACGGTCTCTAGAACGAGAAAGGATTGGGCTATGAAGCTCGATGATGCCTTGTGGGCATATAGGACCGCTTTCAAGACACCAATTGGCACCACTCCTTACAAGTTGGTCTATGGCAAGTCTTGCCACCTCCCGGTAGAAATGGATCATAGAGCATATTGGGCCATTAAGTGGCTAAATTTTGATCTTAAGGAGGCGGGAGAGAAGAGGTTGCTTGATATGAACGCCCTTGAGGAGATCCGGTTGGATGCTTATGAGAATGCCCGGATCTACAAGGAGAGGACTAAACGATGGCATGACAAGCGCCTCATCCCGAAGGAGTTGAGTGAAGGCGACCTTGTCCTTCTCTTCAACTCAAGGCTGCGGCTCTTCCCCGGAAAGCTCAAATCAAGATGGACCGGGCCATATGTGGTGAAGAAAGTTTTTCCTCATGGAGCGGTGGAGATAGGAGGAGATCATTGTGGTAACTTCAAGGTGAATGGGCATAGATTGAAGAAGTACATCCCGGAAGCCCCAGTGGAAGTGATTGCCCCGCTTCACCTTGATTGAAACGCTCCTGAATTTGGTCAAGCTAATGACCTTAAAGAAGCACTTAATGGGAGGCAACCCATTGGTACATATTTTTCCTTTCTTTTTCTTGCTTTTGTTTAATCTCACTCTTGGTATGCTTTGTTTTTCTTTTGTGTTTTTGGGTGCTAGAACTTGTTGATTGTCGTGTGTGACGAGATGTTGGAGGTCATGTGAGAACCTCATGGAATGGTTGAAGGTGCAAGATCCGAGCACATGGACAAGGAAGAAAGCACCCAGGAAATCGGACTGTTCATGCACAAAATTGGCCGATTTTCCTGGGCTATGGGGCGATTTTTCCTCTGTATAAAGGAGAGTGATGATCTCCAATCAAGCATGGGTGGAGCTGACGAGGAACTTGGACGGCTTGCGGTGCCAAGCGTGGGTTCCAACACCATAATGTACATCAAGAGCTCTCTACCATCCTTGATCGATCATCCACCATCATCATCCAATGTGAACCGAAATACCAAAGCATCACCAATCTTACATTGTGAGGACTCTCTTTCACTTCTTTATTTAGTTTCCACATTGGGGACAATGTGTTTCTAAGTATGGGGTGGGGTTTTCATGATCACTTGCATGATTAGCATCTAGGATAGTTTAATTTTGTCACATGTTTCATTATGTCTTGCATTGTACATACATATTTCGAAAAATCCAAAAAAATCAGAAAATTTTAAAATTTTTAGTGCTTCTAAAGCTTGGAAATGACCCTTATGATGAGATTGTCTTGTGAATTGGCTATGGATGGCCTTATGTGTTGAATATATGAATGCATATGTGGACTTGAAGTACTTATCTTGAATCCCATGAATGATTTGTGATCATGAATGTTTGCCTTGATTGAATTGAGTATTGAAAGTCGAAATTACATGCTAGTTCTTGCACATCATTTAGGAATAAATGAGGTAATTCATCTTTCTCTACTTCTCATCTTGATCATGTTGTTTGAGCACCTCAATTGATGAAAAATTTGACCTCTTTTGACCCATCCGGGAATAGGAGCATGATAGTGTGTTGATGTGTGTGAAAAGCAAGTGTGGGGTGAAGTTGTTGATGAAAGAATGATGTGAATGAAATGCTGAAATTGTTGTGAAAGTGTAGACAAAAATATAGGTTTGGGGACGTTGGTTTAAACGACAAGTAACTCGGTACACTTCACATAATCGGGTGTTGGTGCCTTGCCAAAGTCAAATAAACCGATAGTCCTAACGAGCTTGGTATGTGTGCCCGGTGTGGATGCATCTCGAAAAATAGAAAAAGCCCGAGAATGGCTAATCACCAAGGTTTCGGCTTTTGTACACCAATGCCATTGTCTCAAAAATAAAAGAAAGAAAAGAAAATGAAGAAAAATATACACTTGAGGGAAGTTGATAAGAAAATTTGAAGTTGTGGTTGTTTATTTCCTTTCCCGGATTAACATCACATAGCCTAGAAAAATTCCCACCTAATCACAACGTTTCTTGGCCTTCTATTTCACAAGTCCTTATGACCTACTTGCATGTGTGTAAGACTTAGTGATTTAGATTGGATGTACTCATGATCATCTTGACTTCTTCATCTTTACATTTCATTGCATGCTATCAAGTTAAGTGCAATTGTCTTTCCATGCTTTCATTTATTTGATACATAATTGCTTGTCCATTGCCATGAAACATGACTATGAAGGTGATCCAATATTAGAAGCACAACTCCAAAAAGATTTTGCCATTTTTTTGCATACATAAATCATGTCATCTCTTAGTCTATAGTTGGGAATTTGCTCGGGGACGAGCAAACCTTAAGTATGGGGTATTTTTGATAACAAGATTTATGACTTAGGATTAAGTAATCATTTAGATAGATTTCTCACTCATTCATGCACGTTTTGGCATTGGTTTATGACGTCTTCGCTCAATTCATGCACATTTCTAGAAAAGACGTCTACACTACCTTTTATCGGTTTTGTAGGTAATTCGGGGATCTATTGGACATTAATTGATACATTTGAGGGCCAAGCCTCATGATGGTACACATCCAAAGCAATGGAGGAGCATAATTGGAGCAACAAAGGACACAAAGACCACTATTGGTGCAAGCAATGGAGCAACTCATGGCTAGACGATCATAGCATGTTTCTGTTGAAGAAAATCGGACCAACTAACAGCTAAATCGGACGATTTTTGTCCACTGGGTCGATTTTTGGGGCTTTGACAGCTTAAGCCACGTGTCCCACGATCTCTTGTCCGTCCTTGCTCTTGGTGGAGAATATAAGTGGTCCTGCAGGTTGTTGTTGAGTAGCTCTCCTCTCCCACACTCTCATTCACAGCTCATCAATTTGGGGGAAAAGATTGGAGGAGAAGAAAGCTCTCAAAGATTGAAGGAAGAAGAAGAACACCATTCTAAGAGTCTAGAGGGATTTTGAGTGATTTTGTAGTCTTGGATTGAAGAACTAATTGCAAGGATTGTTAAGAACGTTTTGAATCTTCATTTTAGAGTTTGTAAGTCTTGCTACAACTTGGATTCAGTTGAGATTTATTGATTTGCTTGCTTATCTTTCATTATCCATCTATGAACACCATGTATGCTTGTTTGATGATTTCGGATCTTGATATGCATATTATTGGCTAGTTTATTGTGATTTTAGAGTGAATGGATTGATGGTTATGGCTAGGGTGATGATAGGATGGACTTATATTTTAGTTTAGGATGATTTGTATGCACGAAATCCATTCCAGAGACAAAAATTGACCTGTTCATCATGCTAGATCGACCGATTTTTGTATGATCCACCCGATTTTCTTCTCTGTTGCTCTTTAATTGATGAATCTGCATGTTAGGGTGTTTGGGTGTTGAAATCCTAGTGTTTATTAAGCCTAATTTAGCTTAGGATCCCCTAATGCTATCAACCTAAGTGAGGGAAGAGATCTACCCGATGATTTCCGATCTTAGATACCTTAGAAGATGAATTCTAGGTAGTAGTGAGCCTCACAAGCCGCTATTGGATTGAGTGTGCTAGGATTATTACTTGAGATTCCCCTATTCTGAGACTTACCCGGTAAGGAGAGGGTTACCCTTAAGTAGCATCTAGTTTGTACGGAATTCCTTACTCAAACCCCTTGAGACCTACCCGGTAATAGGAGTTTGATGCGGGATTAGTGAAGTGAGAGACTTACCCGGTAATCGCTTCCATTAGTGAACATTCTTTCCCCAACACCGCAACTTGTCCTTAGAATCCTTAGAACCTTGAGTCCAATGCCATAACCGGAAATCTTGACCTCTAGAATCTACTTTTCTCTCTTAATCATATACTTGTGTTTTGTGTTACTTACTCGTTTGCTAGCTTAATTTGTTAGTTGTTTTATTACCTTGCTTGACTTGTGATCTTTGTTTGATCACCATTAAAACCAACAAGAACATTGCGTTTTCCATTTTCTTTGTTCCTCATCTTATCTTAGTCTAGATTCACACTATCTTTGATCATTACTTGACTCGATTTCACCTTAGTCTTTGTGTTCGTCCTCGGAATACTTACCTTTCTACAAACGTCCCGTACACTGCGGGTTCGCTAGGAGTTAGGATAAATATAACGAGTATAAATTTAAGACTTATTGCGTGCACATCACATCTATTCCTAGACGTAACACTTGCGGCGGAAGTTACGCCTTTTGTCCTTAGGTTTGATTAGAAGACGGATTGACATCCCGTTCTTCGTTCTTATCAAGGATTGTTAATGGTTTGTGTTTATTCCAAATCTGATATGCATTATTTCCTTGTGTGTGGATTTGAGATTGATTTGAGTTCTATTGAAGGTTTTCGAAGGTTTTCATCTTTCATTCTTTTTAAACTTGATTTTGATATTATAATGACAATTAGTGACTAAAACCCTTTAGCAATTCTAAGGTGAAGGGTTGATAGTTGTGGCTTAGATGATGATAGATCGATAGTAAATTGATTGGACCCTGAGAGTTAGAGAGATTTCGCCGACGAACCAAAATCACGGTTTGTTCTTGAAGTTCCACGGCCGTGGAACTCAAGATTTGCCCGTAATTTATACCAGTTTACGAACTTTGCTTTTACTTTGATCCAAGGTTAAAGATTAGCTTTAATCTAGTCTAGGTTTGCCCTTTTCTATGTAGTAGTGAAACCTCAACAACCTCTACTTCGATTTCGAGTGTCACAACCTTAATCGGTTTAGTTAGTCTTGATCCTTGGGTTACAAGTTTGGGTATTTGAGATTAATTCTTGTCTATAGATCCTTTCTATACTGAAGCCTCAACAACCTTTATAGAGAGTATCTTTAGATAAGTCATATAAAGCCTTGGAACTTCACCGTACATTGTTTTACCTTAGTATACCTTTGCAACTCTTAACTCTGTCCTTAGTTCTTTAGTATATCTTGAATCGATTGCCACAATTAGATACCTGGATCTTTAGGGTTGCTGTTTTCCCAATATATTTGCAAAGCTTTACCCTTTTACTTACTTGATAACTTTACAACTAAATTTGTTCTCCCCAAATCCCTGTGTTCGATACTCTGGAATACTTGCTAATCTACGCCGATCCGTACACTGTGGGTTCGTTTGCTTTTATTCTAGTTTCATAAATTTAAAGCTTATTTGCACACACGCTAAGTGGCGAACAAGTTTTTGGCGCCGTTGCCGGGGATTGGGTCTAGGCCGAATTCGGTTACCGGTTGTCAAACTTGGGAGCCTTGCTCTTGTTATTTGATATCTCCTTTGAGTGATAATTGCAAGTTCCCTTAGGTATATGCACAGGTCTAGGAACAACAAGGACCTCTTACCTCTTGATCAAGAACTTGAGAAGACTTTGAGGAAGAAGCTCAAAGAAAGAAAGATGGCTGAAGACAAAGAGCGGGATCTTCAGGTAGAGTTGGCAGAATCCGAAGCTCAACTTAGGTGGAGCGAGAAGACTCGCAAGGAAGAATCGGACCGTCATCAATTGCAAATTGATGAGCTAAGGGATATGATGTTTCAAATGAGGCTGGAATTGAGCGATTCCAAGAAGAAGAAGAGGAGGAAACCGGCAAGATCGGTTAGAACCAACTCATCCGATAAGGATAACGACTCTTCCATGCCACCGCTTGAGGACATTAATCCGATAATCAATATGAATCAATTTAATCCAAGACCGGCTGCCAACTATCGTGTCCCGGCTGGGGGTGTGAGAGCCGCTCGTGTAGATGAAGATCCAAGAACTCTTGGCCAAAGGATGGATCCAATTCAGCAACCACGCCGTCTAGGTGTGAACTTTGATGCTGATGATATGCAGGGGTTTAGGTTCAACCCACAAGTCATTACCATCGTTCGCCAAAGTCAGTTTGGAGGAACGAGTAGCGAATCTCCACATCAACATTTACAAAATTTTGAGATCTTGATGGAGACAATGAAGCCAAAGAATGCAACCACCAACAACTACAAGATCAAGCCATTCTTCTTCTCTTTGAAAGGGAAAGTTTTATCTTGGTATCAAGCTCTTCCAAATGGAAGACTCAACACATGGGAGGATCTTTCTTCGGAGTTCCTCACCAAATTCTTTCCGTCATCCAAGACGACGGAGTTGAGAGGTAAGATTAATGCATTTTCTATGAGATCTAACGAAAGTTTGTTTCAATCTTGGGAAAGATTTCAGGATTTACTATTGGATTGCCCACATCATGGCATTTCCAAATTGGAGCTATTGGAGATACACTATAAGGGGCTGGATATGGAAACACAATTCAAGCTCCAATCCCTTTCATGTGGTACATTCATGGACATGAGGGAAGATGACGCTTGGGACTTCATTGAGAAGCAAGCCCGAGTCATTGAGAAGTATTCTCACCGGAAAGTAGAAGCAAATCGAGTGGAGCAAGGAGCAAAGCTAACACAAGCCGCTCAAACTCAAATCTTTTCTCTCAACTCCGAGATTAAAGAATTGAAGGAAGTCATCAAGGCTAACTTTCCAAATCAAAAGGAGCAAGATGTTGGTTATTTAGGGAACAACAATAACCACAATGGGAATGAGAACACAAATCGGAACAACCTGAAATAACAACCGGAACAATTGGAACAACAACAACAACCGGAATAACAATTGGAACAACAATAGGGGTTCAAACAACAACAATTGGCGTTCCAACCAACAACAAAGTTCCGGTAATTCTTATCCCAATTCAGGAAATTCACTAACTCCACCTTCTTCTTCTTCTTCTTCCATTCCTTTGAAAAGTCAGGGTCAAACATCTAATAGTGGAAGCACTTCGGAGAAAGAGAAGCTCGATCCCATGTTGGAAATAATTTTGGGAATGCTTCAAGGATTGGAGAGTCACATCACTAAGGTTGATAATCACATTACTAAGGTTGATAAAGCCCAAAAGGTTTTAAAAAACCAAATGTTTAGCAATGCTGAGGAAGTTCCTAGAAATCAAGGAAAACTTCCAAGAAAGAGGGAGGATAACCCGAAAGGAAGGGTGATGGCTATCACAACTAGGAGCGGAGCAACAACCACCGACCCGTAGCCTAAGTTTGTGGAAGTCCCCGTCGAGAAAGAGAAAGAGAAGGGGAAGGAGAAGGAAAACATCTACATTCCTCCTCCAGCTTACAAACCTCCCCTACCATTCCCGCAGTCTAGAGCAAGAGCGCGTCTAGACAAGCAATTCGGTAAGTTTATTGAGCTCATGAGCAAACTGCATATTAATATACCTTTCATTGATGCAATTGTTGGTATGCCAGCTTATGGAAAGTTCTTAAAAGATATCCTCTCTAACAAGAGGAAATTAGAGGATTTTGGAGAGGTCAAGATGAGTTCGGATTCGTCGGATCTTATTAAGACAATGAAGGAAAAGATGCCCCCAAAGTTGAAGGATCCGGGGTCATTTTGTATTCCCATAGGAGTGGGAGATGTCACATATGATGCATTATGTGATTTAGGAGCAAGCGTTAGCATCATTCCGCTTGCCTTATGCAGGAAGATCAGTTTAGGCGAACCTAAACCGGTGAAGATGACGTTATACATGGCAGATCGATCCATAACTCGTCCCATCGGCATAGTTGAAGACGTCCCGATCAAGCTTGGTAAGTTCTGTGTTCCTATAGATTTTGTTGTGCTTGACATTCCTGCAGATAGTCCGGTCCCGATCATACTCGGAAGACTGTTTCTTACAACATCCGGTTGTATGGTTGATTGCAAGAATGCTAGACTCGCCTTCGACATAAGAGAGGAAAATGTAGAGTTCGTTCTTTCCACTTTGGTTAAAGAACCAGCTTTTGAAGATGATATATTTGACATCCATGACGAAGAGCTATCTAGAGAGGAAGTAAGTTCGATTCTCTTCAAAGATCCCTTGCAAAAGGTGATCACTATGAGCATTATGGACATAGGGGAAGAAAAGGAATGCAATGAGGAAATTGAAGCTTTAGAGAAGCAAAAGGAAGTGTATGAAGAAGAGTTTGAAAAACTCTACGATGGGTCAGAGAACGTGAGGAATCACGGCCAGTCGTGCTATTCCACGGCCGTGGTTTCCACCAACATGACCGTAATCAGCTATTCAGAGGACTCCAGTAAGTTACACAGTCAAAACCACGGCCGTGGAACAAATAGAAGCACCGTAATTGACTTCCACGCCCAAAACCACGGCCGTGGAGGAAACAGGGGAGCCGTAATTTTGGGTGAATATGAAGACAATTGTGTTCTTTCTACCACTTCTTTTGATTCTTCTCCAACAACTTCTACACCCTTAGAGACTTCTAAGGAAGCATTGGAAACTCCTCAAGAGCCATTAGAGAGTCCTATAGTGATGGAATTGAAGCCACTTCCCGCACATCTAAGGTATGCATTTCTAGGAACTAATTCTACCTTTCCAGTAATTGTTAGTTCCGATCTAAGTATAGATGAACATAGTAAGCTTATGGTTGTTCTTAAGAAACATAGGAAAGCCTTAGGGTATACTATAGAGGATCTAGTAGGAATCAAGCCTTCATTATGCATGCATAAGATTCTAATGGAAGAAGATTTTAGAACTTCGCGACAACCTCAAAGGCGGTTAAATCCGACCATAAAGGAGGTTGTCAAGAAGGAAATTCTCAAACTACTTGATGCAGGTATCATCTACCCTATCTCCGATAGAAAGTGGGTGATTCCCGTACAGGTGGTTCCAAAGAAAGGAGGAATGACGGTCATTACCAACAAGAACAATGAGCTCATTCCTACACGAACCGTGACGGGATGGAGGATGTGCATAGACTACCGCAAGCTAAACAACACAACGAGGAAGGATCACTTCCCACTACCATTCATCGACCAAATGCTTGAGAGGTTAGCACAACACTCACATTTCTGTTATCTTGATGGTTATAGTGGTTTCTTTCAGATCCCGATACATCCGGACGATCAAGAGAAAACCACATTCACGTGCCCGTGGGGTACGTTTGCTTATAGGAGAATGCCGTTTGGGCTTTGCAACGCCCCAACCACCTTTCAAAGGTGCATGATGGCTATCTTCTCGGAGTACATAGAGGAAATCATGGAGGTTTTCATGGATGACTTTTTAGTTTATGGTTCCTCTTTCGATGATTGTCTTTCTAACCTTGCTCTTGTGCTACAAAGATGTGAAGACACTAACCTAGTTCTTAATTGGGAGAAGTGTCAATTTATGGTGAAAGAAGGCATTGTATTAGGACATTTAATCTCTAGTAGAGGGATTGAAGTGGATAAGACTAAGATAGAGACTATAGAAAAGCTCCCTCCTCCATCTTCGGTGAAAGGAATAAGAAGCTGTCTAGGACATGCTGGATTTTATAGACGCTTTATAAAGGATTTTTCTAAGATATCAAAACCGCTTACTAATCTATTGATGAAGGATGCAGTTTTTGATTTTTCGCAGGAATGTTTAGATGCGTTTCATAAGATTTGGGAAGCTCTAATCTTAGCCCCGATTATTCAACCTCCGGATTGGAATCTTCAATTCAAGGTTATGTGTGATGCAAGTGACGTAGCTATAGGAGTTGTGCTTGGGCAAAAGAAGGAAGGACGAACCCACGCTATCTACTACGCTAGCAAGACGTTAGATGAAGCGCAACTCAACTACGCCACTACCGAAAAAGAATTTCTAGCAATTGTATATGCATTTGAAAAGTTTCGTTCTTATCTTGTAGGTCCAAAGGTGATTGTATACACAGATCATGCTGCGATCCGGTATCTACTTGCAAAGAAGGATGCGAAACCAAGGCTAATTAGATGGATTCTTCTCCTACAAGAATTCGATCTAGAGATCCGCGACAAGAAGGGTTCGGAAAATTCTGTTGCGGATCATTTGAGTCGTCTACCACATCTAGAGGACGACAATCTACCCATAGATGACTCCTTTCCGGACGAGCATTTACATATCATAGAGGAGTGCATCGACAAGATCACTAAAGGTAATGAACCATGGTTTGCTGATTTTGTTAACTATTTGATTTGCCAAGAATTACCACCCGGATTATCCTGTGCACAAAGAAAGAAGTTCTTTAAGGATGTCCGGGAATACTTTTGGAACGAACCTCTCCTCTTCAAGAGAGGTCCTGACGGCATCATTCGACGATGTGTGCCGGAAAACAAGATGCAAAGTGTCATCCGTCATTGTCATTCACTACCTTGTGGAGGACACGCTAGCTCGAACAAGACTAGCGCTAAGGTATTGCAATCTGGATTCTTTTGGCCTACTTTATTTAAAGATGTGCAAACCTTTGTCTCTTGTTGCGATGCTTGTCAAAGAACAGGGAACATATCTAGGAGAAACGAGATGCCTCTTAACAACATTCAAGAGGTAGAGATCTTTGGCGTTTGGGGAGTAGACTTTATGGGACCTTTCCCATCATCTTGTGGAAACCAATACATACTTCTAGCTGTAGATTATGTTTCGAGATGGGTTGAAGCAATTGCCTCTCCTACTAATGATGCCATAGTTGTGGTTAAGTTCTTTAACAAGACCATTTTCCCACGATTTGGGACACCACGGACTATCATTAGTGATGGAGGCTCTCACTTCATTGCCCGACGATTCGAAGCTCTACTAGCTAAGTATGGGGTGACTCACAAGATCGCCACCCCTTATCATCCACAAACAAGTGGACAAGTGGAGATTTCAAACCGGGAGATTAAAGGAATCTTAGAGAAGACGGTTTCAAGGACAAGGAATGATTGGTCTTTGAAGCTAGATGATACATTGTGGCCATACCGGACTGCATATAAGACTCCCATCGGTACGACACCATACAACCTAGTGTATGGGAAGTCTTGTCACTTGCCGGTAGAGATAGAACATAAGGCGTATTGGGCAATAAAGTGGTTGAACTATAGCATGAAGGAAGCGGGTGAGAAGCGCCTCTTGGACCTTAACGAGCTTGAAGAACTTCGCTTAAACGCCTACGAAAATGCCAAGATCTATAAAGAGAGAGCGAAGCGTTGGCATGATAAGCATATCATTCCAAAAGACCTCAAAGAAGGAGATCAAGTTCTCCTCTTCAATTCAAGACTTCTTCTCTTTCCAGGTAAGCTCAAATCTCGTTGGACCGGACCTTATCTAATCGAACGTGTTTTTCCCCATGGTGCAGTTGAAGTATGGGGTGAAAAGGGCGGAAGTTTCAAGGTGAACGGCCAACGACTCAAGAAGTACTCACCGGAACTCCAAGCTGAGGAGTTCGCGCCTACCGCACTCGAATAAGTGCAAGAACGGTCTAGCTATGGACCTTAAACAAGCGCTTCTTGGGAGGCAACTCAAGGTATTGCACTTATGTTTTTGTTTATCATTCATAGATTAGAATGGTTTAGACGTTTTTGTTTTGTTTTGCCTTCGATACCTTCCGGTATGTTTGTGTTTTTGGATGTAGGAGCAATGGAATAGGCAAGGAGAAGGAAAAGTTGAAGGAAATTGACGAAACTTGGACTTTGGCACATTACAGAGAGTTCCACGCCCTAAACCACGGTCGTGGAACCCTCTGAGACCGTAATTTGCAAAAGCCTGAGAAAAATCACCAAAACCACGGTTCCGTACATTTCCACGGCCGTGAAAACCCTTGAGTGACCGTAATTTTCCAAAAATTTTACGGTTACTATATAAACCACCTTCTTCACAAAAACCACACCAAAATCCCTCTTCCACGACCCAAATAGCCGTAAATCGCCACCTTCTCTCAAATCTTTGTTCGTTAATCGTTTCGAACGATTCTTGAGCCTAAAGTGAAGAAAATTCAACCATCTACATGATCCAAGCAACAAATCGAGTGGACAATCATTAGAGAAGACGGAATTTGGATTTTAAAAATCCAAAACCTAGGTTTTTCCCTCTTTCTTTACTTTGTCGATTTGGCTAAATTTTCGCAAGAATTTTTAGGAGAACTGATTGGAATTGGATTGGAATTAGTCTAGGGTTGTTGTCTGGTGAATTTGGTGTTGATTGATTAAGTTTTGAGAAATTCAAAGCCGAACCACGGTCTCTGGGTATTCCACGGCCGTGGAATTGAAGAACAGGCCGTAATTTTTTGACTGAAATGGATTTGATTAGGAGAATGTCCACTAAAAATAAGAAGAGGAAAGGTGATGCTTCCTCCTCCTCCCAAGTACCTCCTAGTGAGCCACCATCACCATCACCCCCACCCCCTAGAATTCCAAAGATCCATGAGGATTACCTCGATGCCTTAGAAAGGATCGAGAAAAGGCCGGTCATAGGACCACGTTATTTGCTTCTTGAGGAGTTAGAGCCACTGAATGTGGTGAGTGAAATTACTTGGTTGCTAGATAGAGCAGGCTTGATCGTCTTCTCCGCTATTAGGGAAGACACATATGAGGAGATTACTAGAGAGTTTGTGATCTCTTTTGAGCATAGTCATGTAGAGAGGACGGTTTCTTTTAGGCTGATGGAGTAGAACTACGAATTCTCGATTTTAGAGTTCGGATCCTTCTTTGGGTTCCAAGAGACCTTCAATGGTCGTTTTCCTAGCGGTGTATACGCTAAGGATTTCTGGGAGGACATTGCTATGATCTATGCTAGCGAGGACCACTGGCAACCTGCTGATACCAAGGCTAAGCTTATCTATCACTTAGCCTTGAAGATAGCCCATAGAGTACTTTCTGAGTGTCTTTTCCCTAGGACCGAGACTCCTCAGAAGATCAAGACGGATGAGTTGTTTCTTTTGTATTGTATGCTGCACGGTGGACCTGCTGACTGTGCTACCCTCTTAGCTTCCACCATGAGTAAGCTCAAGAACAAGAGGGCTGGGAATATTGGATATGGTGGGATGGTCACCCACATTGCTAGAGAGTTGGGGATTGATTTTTTTGCATGTACTAGGATAGCAGCTAGACCATTGGGACTCCAGAGCCTCATGACTAGAGGTTTGATCTTCCCTAGGCATAGAGGTCCATCCACCGCTGCCATGCCTTGGGAGGATAGAGGAGGTAGAAGTGTTGCATGGCTCCCCGAGTATTCCATTATGGCTGGACGCCATAATTGGAAGCAGACATTTGTTGTTATGCATGCAAATAGGTTAGTAGCCCCTCCCTACGTCCCTCCTGAGGTACCAGCTGCAGATGAGAGGAGGTGATGGTTTTGAGGGAGGAGGTGAGGAGCATGACTTTGGCACTTTCCCGGATCAGCCGGCGCACTTCCCTGACCCTCCCAGACGTTCACCACGACCAGCTGGACATTCAGGAGCTTCTTCCTCTCGCCGTGCTAGCGTGAGTGAGAGGCCAACATGGATGGATGCCCCTCCTGATTGGTATAGATCACAACCGGAGTGGATGGGAGCTCCACTGACATGGTATGCACAACCGCCGTCTGCACCAACACCACATGATGTACCAGCTTGGTACAGCCAGGCACCAGGGTGGTACGAGCAGCTTCCGGATTGGGCTACCGACCTCTCCAGGAGATTAGGAGCTTTGGAGGTCCGGCAGGATGCTAGAGATGTCCGAGCTGACGAGCATGACATGATGATGAGAGACATCTACCGCCAGCAGTTTGGGCGGAACTTTGACTCCAGCTTCTTCCCGTTTCCACCACCACCAGCACCACAGTGATGATCATGCATGATTGCTAGCATTAGCCGCTCCACCGCCGTTTTGTGAGTTCATTTTCTTTATTTATTTTCTTTATTTCTTTTTGAACATTAGGGACAATGTTTGTCTCAAGTATGGGGTGTGACTATCGTTTGTAACAACTCTACTCACTTTTGCTTGCCTTGATTGAGAACACTTTGCATGTTTCATTTCATTGTCACACGTTTCATTATTGCATTGCATGAAAAAGCTTTTGAAAAACCATAAAAATTTGAAAAATTTTGAAAATTTTGTGCTTCTAAGAATTGAGATGATTCTTATGATAAATCTTACTTGCGGAACGAATTTTTGATGATAATTGCATGCTTGAACGGAATTATGGATTGGAAAGAAATTGAATGAGTTGTTTGTCTTTACTTGCAAATTTCGTAATGTGAGAACTTCATCTAAATCAATTTGAGAAATTAAGGTTGAAATTACATAATAAGTTCTTATACTTCTTTATGAAATGATTAAGGCAATTTGACCTTTCTTCTTCCTTTCTTTGTTCATTTAGCCCCTCAATGAAATAATAGCCTCCCTTACCTATCCGGGAATTTGGAGGAGTTGACTATTTGGCATGTTTGATGTGGGAGGGCCATGAAAGCAAATTTTTGCATTCAAAGAATAGAAAGAAATTGTAGGTTTGGGGAAGTTAATCATGACGATGAGTAACTCGGCACCATTCACATAGCCGGGTGTTTGTGTCTTGCCAAAGTCGGATTGAGCGATATTCTTAACGGATTATGGTATGTACATCAAGGGTTTGAGGCATCTCAAAAATGAGAAGCGCCAATCTCCTAGGCTTCGGTTTTTGTGCACCTCTGTCCATAACTCCAAAAGTAAAGTCGAAAAATGATGTGAAAAGAAGAGAGCAAAGCTCAAAAGTTGATAATGTTGCAAATTGAAATAAAAAGAAAAGAGTTAGTTGTCCACTTTCCCGGATTCACACACCACATTCCTTATAAGTTTTCCCTTCCTTTCCGCATTCTAGACCTTGTTTGAAAGACCTTAAGATCAAAAGAGTGTTATATGACTTAGTAATCTAAATTGAAGTTTCTTATTCTTGATTTTGATGGTATTTGAAGGTTATGATGTTTGTTTTGAGGATTAAGCAGCTTGTGATGTTTCTTTACTTTACATACTTTGGTTTGTGTATGTGAGCGTTTTCAAGAATGATTGAAGCAAGGTTTGAGGTTGATCTATTGACTAGAAGCACATTTATCAAAAAGATGTTTTGTTTTTGAGTTTGCATGCATATTTGATCCTAACTTACGTTCTAAAGCTTTCAAAAGACCTTGCTTGGGGACAAACAAGTAGCAAGTATGGTGTATTTTGTTAGCATGAAATATTGAGATATTCTAGGCACCTTTTCTAGTTGTTTTTCATCCATTATAGTGTTCATTGATAAGGCATTGAAGCATTTATTAACTAGTTTGTCTATATTTTCGATATGGAGGTCTACATTAGCTTTGTGTTGATTATAAGTGAATAATAGCTAAAACCGAACCAATTGAGAGAGATAGGAGAAGATTTGAGCACATCCAAGGATTAAGGACACATCAAAGAAGTCAAAGGATATGCTAGGATGAGGAATGGCACGACACAAAGGAAACCACAAGCAATTTACACTTCCACGCTCTAAAATACTGTCGTAGAGAAGTCCACGCCCAAAACCACGGCCGTGGATCTTGACAACATGAACGTGGAGTATTCGAGAGAGTTACACGGTATAAAGTACGGTCGTGGAAATCATATGGAACCGTAATCCACTTCCACGCTCTAAACCACGGTCGTGGAACCCCATGAGACCGTGATTTAGGCGATCTTTTGTCGAATAAATTATTGCCACATCATTTACGCACATGGGCCGGACGGTTATTTTATCCTTTCTTATAAAAAGGCCGGAGGGGAGATAATTTGACACACGTGCTTAGGGCTGCATTGGACGTCCGGAGATTTGCGCTTGCAAACGTGATTCGCGAGGGTTTGAAGATTTGGGAGTTGCTTGCGACGGAAGTTACGCCTTTTGTCCTTAGGTTTGATTAGAAGGAGGATTGACATCCCGTTCTTTGTTCTTATCAAGGATTGTTATTGGTTTGTGTTTATTCCAAATCTAATATACATTATTCCCTTGTGTGTGGATTTGAGATTGATTTGAGTTCTATTGAAGGTTTTCGAAGGTTTTCATCTTTCATTCTTTTTAAACTTGATTTTGATATTATAATGACAGTTATTGGCTAAAACCCTTTAGCAATTTTAAGGTGAAGGGTTGATAGTTGTGGCTTAGATGATGATAGATCGATCGTAAATTGATTGGACCCTGAGAGTTAGAGAGATTTCGCCGACGAACCAAAATCACGGTTTGTTCTTGTAGTTCCACGGCCGTGGAACTCAAGATCTGCCGTAATTTATACCAGTTTACGAACTTTGCTTTTACTTTGATCCAAGGTTAAAGATTAGCTTTAATCTAGTCTAGGTTTGCCCTTTTCTAGGTAGTAGTGAAGCACCAACAACCTCTACTTCAATTTCGAGTGTCACAACCTTAAACGGTTTAGTTAGTCTTGATCCTTGGGTTACAAGTTTGGATATTTGAGATTAATTCTTGTCTATAGATCCTTTCTATACCGAAGCCTCAACAACCTTTATAGAGAGTGTCTTTAGATAAGTCATATAAAGCCTTGGAACTTCACCGTACATTGCTTTACCTTAGTATACCTTTGCAACTCTTAACTCTGTCCTTAGTTCTTTAGTATATCTTGAATTGATTGCCACAATTAGATACCTGGATCTTTAGGGTTGCTGTTTCCCAATATATTTGCAAAGCTTTACCCTTTTACTTACTTGACAACTTTACAACTGAATTTGTTCCCCCCAAATCCCTGTGTTCGATACTCTGGAATACTTGCTAATCTACGCCGATCCGTACACTGCAGGTTCGCTTGCTTTTATTCTAGTTTCATAAATTTAAACCTTATTTTCACGCACGCTAAGTGGCGAACACTAATCAAAAAAAGTTAAAGGGATGAAGAACAAGTTGAAAATATGAAAAACAACAAAATTTCTCTTGATTTGATCCAAAAATCCATCCTTAGTAGCTCCTAAATAAGTTCTAAATCTAAAGAGATTAAGTAAGAGATTAGTTTGAGAGGTGTAGGATGAGATGATACAATTACATTAAGCCAATGTGCTTATACAAGCTCTCAAAGACTTGGTTCCCCTAAGGATCGAGTGGATCAACTTGCAAAATTGTTTAGGAAGTGCTCCTAGAGCAAGCTAATCTAGAAACTCAAGAGAGCAACTCGGAGGAGATAGTACACTTTTCTCAAGTTTTCTTCGATCAATTTGTCTCGAGTTTTCCCGTTGACTTAGAACTCGACCCTAGTGAGAAGTCTTCTCCCTTTGAGTTTGTGGCAACTCAAGGGAGACTTGAAGGATGTGTCAACGTTGTTCGAGTTATTGGCCAACATAGGTCGAGTGGGTTGTCACTCGAGGACAACTCGAAGGACCTTGAACTTTCTGCACTTTTTGTCTTCTTCTCTCGAGTGGTGTCTTCTTCTCTCGTGTTTTCATGCATGTCTTCTTTTCTCGAGTTGTTGACAACTCGAGGGCCTTCCTTAGTATTTTTCTTAGCTCCATTTGGCTTCATGCTTGCATCTTTGATTGCTTTCCTTCTTCCTTTGCTCATGTGATGAATGTTGAGATGGTGTGATGCTTGGATAGCTTGAGTAACTTGAATATCTTCATTTAAGCTCGTTTTTTTTTTTGCCAAAATACCTACAAAGACACAAAATAAGGGAAGTAGACATTCTTTTGATATTTTGAGCTCTAACTAAGAGATGAATGTCCAAATCATGCAAAACTAAAGGAAAAACACATAAAAACACGTCTAATAACATAACATGAAAACATGCTATCAAAATACCCCATACTTAGCTCTTAGTTGTCCCTAAGAAAGAATAAATACAAATAATAAATGGAAGAAAAACAAACAAATAAATCTTTTTGGTAGTATGCTTCAAATGATTGATTACTTTCAACATGTTACTACTATGGCAAGACATAAGACAATGTTAAGAATAATGATCATGAATTAAGGATGAAAGATAAATGCAAAATTCATATACAAGAAACCTAAAATCAAGAATCCTAAATCAAGACAACTTTAACTTGCTACTTGCTTGCACTTGGTTTTCATTGTTCTATCATATAAGTAAAAGATAACTAAAGTCCATATACTTAGGTGCACTTGAATGATTTGGATTTCCCAATGTTTTTCTACTTGAATTCGGCCTAATAAATAAAATTTTCAATGCTCATTTGACATGATTTACATTCACTTGCATTCATCTTTTGATGTGCATACTTAGCCACATTGGCTCAAAGGAAAAAGAAAAAGAAAAATAACATTCATCCCATAAGCAATTTGTCATTTTACACTTTGGATGTATTTTCACTATGACTTTTTTTCTATACTTTTTTCATTCATTTAGCCTTTTTCCTTATGGGTTGATGTTTTTCACTCAAGTGAGTGCCAACCAATATAAGCTTCTCTAAGCCAAGAAATTTATAGCTCATAACCGATACAAACTATCATGAATCTAAGCATAAGACTTCGTTTAAATTTCAAACATAGGTATCACTAAACCAAACATCAACCAATAGGTAAAAGATGCATAACAAAAATCAACTTTCATACATTTCAAGGATGATTATTCAACATGCTTCAAATATGCTATATTCACAAACATTAAAATCAACAAGTCTCAATTATTGCCATAACATTAACATATCAATAATTAAAAGAAGAAGAACACAACATTTTTAGAATTTTTGTTTTTTTCTTTTGGATTTTATGAACTTCTTTCAAAAAGAAAGAACAAAAGAGTAAACTAAAAACACAAGAAAATAACTAAAATGAGAAATAAGGACATTCTTAACAAAATAAAAACAAAAGAATGTGAGCATTCCTTATACCATACTTACAAATTTGCATGGTCCTCAATGCAAAAATTAAAAGAGAGACATAGAAGAAACTTACAAAATGCACGGTGTCTCCTTTGATGTAGGTGACCTATCTTAGGGATAAAGATATCAAACTTTAAGCTTTAGTACTTTAAGCATACATCTATCTATGGAGGACAATGAAGAGAAGTAGAAAGTAGTTTAGGTTGAAGGAGTGAAGTAGGAGTATGGAAGCTAGGTCGTATCTTGTTAGAATTAAACACTAGAGGAGTGTTTCAGCAGTCTTTGACTAAAGGTAGGTAATTGGTAGCCTTCCTTTGAGTTTTTGAAAACTAGAGCGAGTTTTATTCTAGAAACAGAAACTCGAAGCAAGGTCCTAAAAACCCGAGGTAAACTCCAAGCATGTGTATCTCTAAACTCGAGGCAAAGTCACTTGTTTCATGTTAACTTCTTGTTTTTGATCCTTCATTCCCCTTCTTAATTCCTTGATTATTCTCTTCAAACTTCTTGCTCCATAATCTATTTTTGAGAACCATGATAAGTAAACAAAGAAGGGAAACTAAAACTTATTGAATAAAAAACTTAAAAATAAAAGGTAAAAGAAATTGTACCAATAAATTGTCTTCCATTAAGCACCCTTGTTTAAGGTCATAGACTCGAATAATTCTTTTTCAACCCGGATCAAGATATGTTGAAGAGAGCTTTACCACTAGGTTTTCTTCATATATCTTTTTAGCCTTTGCACATTCACTTTGAAAGGCTCAACTCATTCTTGGAAGATTTTAATGGCCCCATGTGAAAATATTTTCTTGATTATATAAGGGCCACTCCATCTTGATGTGAGTTTTCCCAACAATAATCTTAATCTTAAATTGAAGAGAGGCACAAGAACCCCCTCATTGAAATCCTTGGTGACTACATGCTTGTCATGCCACTTTTTTGTGTGTTCTTTGTAGATCCTAGAACTCTCATAGGCATTCTTTAGAAATTCTTCTAACTCGTATAGTTGGAGTAGCCTTTTCTTGCCGGCTTTCTTAAAGTCATAGTTGAGCATTTTGATATTTTTTGTAACCCTAGACTCCGAGATTCCCCCTATATATATTATGTATTAACGGTAGGGTTAGATGTCATAACGAATATTGGTTCCGCAACGGAGTCACCCTTACTCTAATTTCATAGCCAACAAGTAGTTGTTAGAATAAGCTTTGCGTTGCTAGAACTAGACATGATGAGGGACCATCCCCAACACCTCCTACTACACATGGACCAATCACTAGAGCAATGGCGAGAGCATTGAAGGAGAAGAGTCTACATCATCCACAAGTTCTATCATGGAAGGATCTATCACTAGTTCAAGATCAAGAGTCATTCAACAAGACGTTTCTAACTTGTTGGCATCACTAGCCTTTAAGGAGACCATTGGTGATCTATTTGTGTCTAACTCTTCCTTAGTAACTCTGATGACAATTCCAACCATGGAGACTAGTCTAAAGGAGCCATACATCTGTGAAGGGCTAGAGGAAGCCACGACTTGAAGAATAAAAAGGCTTCTAGTTATTTTGATTTTAGTAACTTTAAAGTTCTAGACATTCTAAAGGTATCTTTTATCTTATATTTTATAGAATTATTTTATTCTTTTATTTGGAGGATTTTTGGCTACAAATCTCTTCCTAGGGTTGACATTGCCGAGTAGATTTGAAAGATTACTTTTAGCCACATATTTGTGAGACTTGTTCCTTCTCTTATCAAGAGTTCGTTTTATTCATTCATATTCAATAAAAAAGAGAGTCTTTGATTAAATCGTTGAGAGTCCTTACTAGGTTGTGCTTGTGTGTATTAATATTCTTAAAAATTGGTGCTCCTAGTCGATCTAGTCCCTCCTTATTCTTGTTCCGATTTGAAGATGAAGAACTGTATAGGTGAATAATAAGGATATAAATACTCTAGAAGGGGGGTGTTGAATAGAGTATGAAAAATTTTCACAATATCGTATATCAAGACTTTAAAACTAATTTCAAGGCCTTGAAGTCGATCTGTGCGTCTTGTGAAAAAAGTGGTTTTCAAGGCTTTGAAAGGGATTACAAGGCCTTGACTTTGAAACCTGCAAAACAAAGTTAGTCACAGTTTAAGCGATGAAGTGCGGAATGAAAAGATCGACACGACAATATGTTTACAATGTTCAGCTCTAATAGCCTACGTGTCCGTCCTAGGGTTTCTTTACCCTATGATATAACTATCTATTATCTGCTCAAAGAGTCCTAGATACAACCTAGAAGAAATCCCCTTCTTCTCTCACTGTAGCCTCAATGCTACGATCCAATCAACTCTAACCTAGCAATAATAACCTAGTTACTTCGCAGAGTAACACACTCAAGTATAAAACTCTCTAGATATGCCAATGGAGCTCTAGTGTTTATCTCTCTCTAAGGATGTAGACTGTTGTAACTAAAGAGAAAGATAAACCTTTGGAATGAAGATGGTTGATCGCTTGAAGACTTGGTTTCTTATCCGTGTAAGCTTGTTGTTATTCTCTTCAATCACCATCTTCATTTATAGTCTTCTATGGAGAACTTCTTAGCCGTTGTAACGTTCTTCTTTCTCCATGGAATACGGTGCTTGGTTGAGATGAAGTATCCATTGTAAGATCTTCTATCTTATTGGTCTACTTCTTCTCTTTGACGCACATTGAGAATCTTAATCATCGTGATCTTCTCTCTCTTCAAAATGAGCCGTTTGAAGATCTTTGTTTGTTGAAGATCCTAGATGCTCTCACTTGGATATGCCGTTGAAGATTTCCCCTTAGATCCGAGATCTTCTTGCATGGAATCCATTTGGATGGTCTTCCTTTATCTTCTTGCGTCTTCGGTTAAGATCTTTGTGAGATCTTTTTGTTGTGGCCGAGATCTTCTCTTTAAAATCGTTTAAAGATCTTCTTGTTGGCTGGCCGAGATCTTCTCCTTGAGAATCTTTCACAAATCTTCTTGTTATCCTTCAGTAAAGATCTTCGTTTTGGTTGTTGAGATATTCGAATCTTGTATTGAAAGCCCTTAGCCGTATCCTCCTTTGTAATGCTTTTCAAGGTTTCCGCGTTTGTCCTTTGTAACACTTTTCAAGGTCTCCATGCTCGTCCTTTGTAATGTCTTTTAAGGCATGCGTTCCTCTTTTGAAATGCTTTTCAAGGCCTGCACACATATGAACAAACACAAACCAAAACATGCTATCTAGAAATACAATCGATATTTGTTAATTTATTAAACCGCATATAAATGTTAAGTCTTCCATCATTCACATAAACAATTTATAATCAAGATGGAGTCATCAATCTCCCTCTTGATGGAAGACAAAACAAATATCGTACCTCCATTTAATGTTAGATATATGCATGCAATAATATTGAAAAAATACAAAATACAATAATGTCGGATCAACACACATATAATTTCTCCCTATTTTTCTTTCAACAAGGGAGAAAAGCAGTTAAGTACGGGAGTTTAAAAATATTAGAGACCCCCAAAGTATTTCCAAAATCCAAAAATCAGAGTTTTAAAACAAGTCTAACAAGTGTCTTTCAAGGCCTTGAAATCAAAACCAAGGGGATTTGAAGTCCATGTCAAGGCCTTGACATCCATTTCAAAGCCTTGAAATTCCTTTCAAGACTTTGAAAGTTACTCCTGGTACCACTTTGGATTCCAATGCCCTTTCCCTCGGATATCGTCGTAACATTTTTGCCTCCATATGACACGGGCTTCGTCCAAGGTAATCATCTTCTTATATTCATCCACTCTTCGATCATCCATCACTTTCTTGTACTTCTTCACTACACCAAACTCTTCGATCGTCAAGATATTGGGTTCCACTAAAATCGGTTGACGAATTGGACGATTATTTGCAGTCTTGTAACACTGAAGCAACACATCTGCGGCCTGTTTCCTTGTCTACTCTACATCCTCATCAGTCAATGGCTTGATGCTTCTTGCAGCTGTGTATGTTAAAATATTCAGATAAACATTTGATTGACCTTGGAATGCATTATAGTTATAAGGTCCTGAGATGCATCCAAACGATCAGTGATTTCAGACCTAAAATCCACCATTTCCTTGCGCAAGGTTTCCAATCCAAATTCTACAACATCCAGTCTCTGAGCTGCAGACGATGAGCTTATATCCCGATCCTTCAGTGTCCATTCCCTTGTTAGAGTCTTTTCAATTCCTAGACTCTCAAAGCAATCCTCAATTTTTCCCAATGCAACCTGTGTTTCCTCATATTCAGTGTCGATTAAGAAGTATCTAAAGGTTTTCGGGAGGAGATTGACATAGGGAAGAGGGGTGTCACTAGTGGAGTTGATTTTGTGAAGCATATGATTTAGAATAAGGTTTGGGAGGTCGACATCTAAACCGTTCATCACTTGATACAAAAACTCAAAAAACTAGGTAGTCAACAAATCCCTACATTTGGATCTAGGCAACACACATCTCACAAGCATAGTGAAGACTATTCGTGCTTCTAGGGTGAGAGACGATTGGGATGGCTGCAGAGTTGAGGAGTTGGGAAAAAGAAATTGTTCCTTAGCCAACCGGACATATTGGGCTCTAGGAGGATGGTCATATGAGGTGGAAGAGGAAAGCCCTAAAATCTGAGCAACAACTGACAAGGTAAGGGTGATAGTTTTACCTTTAATGACGGATTCTAAGGTTAGGTTCCCCCTTTCTCTCCTGGCGGTGAGATTCACATAGAAAAGCCGTGTGAGCGTTGTGAAACCTTTCTCTCCTAGATTCAGGTTCTTCTAGATTGAGCATCCCCTAAATAGTGTGATGCATGTCATATTAAGGGATAGAAGGAACTCTTGATCAACCAATTCACACATGTATAGCGGTCGGTTGTTGAACCCGTCGAGCCATGTGTCTGTTGCTCTATGGTTTCAGAACCAATTTTTTGGCATTCTTGTTTGAGCACAAATCTCGACCGTCTCTTGAAGAGAGGTTGTATCTAAATCTGATGAAATTTGAACCACTTTCTTTGTTGATGGACCAGGGGTTGATTGTGTACAACGTTTTGTGACCGGAGATGAAGCATCACTGGTTGATGGCCGTTTGGAAGCCATGGATGAGTTTGTGTGTGGGAGAGAGAGATTTTTAAATTTTTGAAAGAGTAAATGCATTGAAGGAAAAGAGATAAAGATAGAAGGGATGATTGTATTTAAAGGGGACATGTCAAATCAATTTATGGCTTATCAAGATCTTGAGAGAATCAAGACCTTGAAAACCGAAAGTGATTTGCATGATATCCTAATAAATCACAACCAATTTTCAAAAAGATTTGAATTTTGAAAACAAAATCTTGGTGAAAATATTTTGAAATCATTTTAAAAATACTTCTTTAAAATGATTTAATGATCAATCATATAAAAAGATGACAACCATAAATCCAATCCGTGATTATCAATTTAGTCCTTGAAATCCGTTTCAAGACCTTAGATTTCATTTCAAGGCCTTGAAATGGAAAAGTGGACTGCATTATAAGGAGGAAGTAAAATGATTTACTCCCCCTAAATTAATGTTTCCTTGTTGAACATACCAAACTCCAATCTTATAAAATTGAATCGATCTTCAGGTAGAGGCTTAGTAAATATATATGCAAGCTGCAAGTTAGTCGAGATGAAAGATATTGAAACATCACCGTTTTCAACATGATCATGTATGAAGTGATGTCTCACATCAATATGCTTTGTTCTTGAATGCTGCACATGATTTTTAGTAATCAAAATAGTACTAGTATTATAATATTTAATAGGTATACCTTTGAGATCAAAACAAAGATCACGAAGTTGTTGAGCTATTCATTGAATTTGTGCACAACAGGCTCCCGCAACTATATATTCGGCTTCAGCTGTGGATATGGCGACATAATTTTGCTTCTTGGAGTGCCAACTGATTAGGACGCCCCTAAAAATTGGCAACATCCAAAAGTTCTCTTTCTATCGACCTTATATCCTACAAAGTCAGCATCTGAATAGCCAACGAGGTGAAACGAGTTTTGACGTGGATACCATAACCCTAAGTTCTTAGTGCCATTGAGATACCGAAATATCCTTTTCACATCAAGCGTGACTCTTTTGAATCAGCTTCAAATCTTGCACACATGCACACACTAAACATAATGTCAGGTCGACTAGCAGTTAAATATAACAAAGAACCGATCATACATTGATACTCCTTTTGTATGACACTTTTACCATTCTTGTCTTGATCAAGTGAAAGTGTGGAACTCATAGGAGTTTTTGCTACCTTGGATTGATCCATTTTATATTTGCTTTGATTAAGAAAAATCCTTGGTATATTTGCTTTGATTAAGAAAAATTCCTTTCTTTACTTGTGTGACTTGAAGACCAAGAAAGAAATTCAACTGTTCCATCAAGTTCTTCTCAAATTCCCTACACATAATATTTGAAAAATCCTTGCATAGAGAATCGTTAATAGCACCAATTAATATATCATCAACATAGATTTGTACTACTGATAAATCGTTGCCTCTAGTTTTTACAAACAAAGTTTTGTCAATCAAACCTCTTTTGAAATCGTTTTCATGGAGATACTTGGACAATCTTTTATACCAAGCTCGAGGAGCTTGCTTAAGACCATAAAGGGCTTTGCCCAATTAAAAAACATGATCCGGAAATTCATCATTATCAAAAACAGGAGGTTGAGCAACATATACTTCTTCTTCTAAGAAGCCATTAAGAAAAACACATTTAACATCCATTTGAAAAAGCTTTATGTTCATGAAGGATGCAAAAGCAAGTAGAATCGTATAGCTTCTAACCTGGCAACCGGAGCAAAAGTCTCCTCATAATCAATACCTTCTTCTTGGTTATAGCCTGTAACGCCCCAAATTTTTGGGCGCGTTTGCGATATATATTTTACGGCTTTTATCAATATTTTATTATCTTAAATAATTTTTACGAGTATTTCTACGTTGTAATTTAAATTATTGTATTATTATCGAGAATATTTTACGAGAACGAGTTGTATATCATAAATTATATTGTTACAAGTATATTTGTATATATTTGAAACATATATATTCCGTAGTTTATTTTTGGGAAATGTTCGGAAACGTTTTTCGATCTTGAAATACCATCCAGGATATTTGATCGAGTTTATTCTACTTTAAGTTCTCCGATTTTATTTTATTATTTGTTTTCTTTCTTTTCTTCCACCTAAGGTGGCGTGTCGTGTTCTTTGGCAGCTCACTGTGCCAATCTTAGCTGCCAGAATTGAACCTACGGATCTACCCCTATCCCGACCCCTCGACTGCCGCCTGAGATCTGCAGCCTTGTGCAGTGACCCCTCGTTTCCAACCCTTAGAGCACCCACATTGGGTGTTCTTAGCTATGATCTTAATGCTATTAGGAGAGAGAAAACTAACCTTTTGATAGACCCAATAAAATTTGATCTACTGCAAGATTATGACAAAATGAAAAAAGTGTAGGACCCCTTCCAATTTAACTCATTTTATTTATCTAAAATTATTCCTAATGTTTTACATTATTTTGGTTGATTATTTTTCCTCCAATTAGAGCATTTCATGTGTGAAAACTTGGATATTTAAAATTTAAAAACCTCTTAAATGGTGATAAAAGCTTTAATTAAAACAATAAAATTAATTATTACACATAAATTTTTTTTATCTATCCATAGAAATCCTATTGTGTATATACATTAAAAAAATATTAATTTATATTAGTTTATGGTTTAAATTATAAAGTTATTACATAATATAAATGATATTTAAATTTGTATGATAAATTTATTTAAACTAAATTTTATTATTTAAGATTTATTACAGAATAAATAAATAAATATGAGTAACGTACCTAATATATTAAGAACGAGTATTGCTATTAAGATATTATTTTATTTTTTTATTGTTGACTATTTAGTCTACTCAAATATTATTAGTATAATGTATTTTTATTATTAATTTATGTAAAAAAATTTTGGTTTTTGTAGTGAAAATTAAAATTTTCATGAATTTTAAATTTGTCTTATTCAAAGAATCAAAATTAACATTTATTTACAAGATATAATATTTTGTTCATATTTATTTAATATAATCGTTTATGATTTTATTAATAAAATAAATAAAAATAGATAATATATAATATGCATGTTAAGAATAAGTAATGTGTTATGGGTATAAATTTGATTGTGTTAATAAGTTAACGTGGAAGAGAGATTAAAGTTAAAAATAAGAAAAATTGGATTAAGGTTAATCTTGAGTGTTCTCGTGCTCTTAGTTGACCCCTCACTTTTATCCGTGTCCCCTCATCTTCCTCTCTCTCTGTTTCACTTTGAATCATTTTGAACACAACCTTACCTCAAAGCTCTCTCTCCAGGCAGCAAGCACTGCCTTCTCTCAGCCTCACCTCTCTTCATCTCCCTCTTTCCCACGCAGCCAAGCACCTTCTGGAGCTCTTCATTCCTCTCGATCCCCTCTTCCTTCTCTATTCCCATGGCCTCCAGTCGGAAACGCCACTCTGCACTGCCGGAAGGGAATCGCTGCCGTGCCGATGCCGGATCGAGGACCAAAGGACAGCAGCCTCTCGAGTCTCCTCCATCGATCTCTCTCTCCCTCTGCACTCTCTTTCTGCAACAACACCGTCGAGCCCCTATCTGTGGTACCTCCACCAACATCCGGAGAAGCACCGTCGTCGACGCCAGACGAAGCGTCACCTGAGGAGACGATGTTGGCCTCTCCGCCTCTCCACCTCTCGTCCCTTCTCCAAGCTCCTATAGCGCCGGAACCGGGAACCCACCTCTTGTAACCCTTTGCAATTGCCCTCCTGTCCTCCGTGTTGCCACCTGCACCCTGCCACCCTCGCCGGTCTTCGAGCTCCGCCGGGCAGGGAGAAGGCCCCAACCGCCGCATGTACACATCTGCCTCATTCAACAGAGACCTCTATAAACCCTAATTTCCTTATTTAAAATCGGGCCCCTCATATTGTGGATAATTACAGATTGTACCCATAGCTTTGTAATTGCAGTTTTTGCCTTATATTTTGGAAACGTGCAGATTTGCCCTTGTGAATAAATTACAGATTTGGCCCAAAGTTATTTTCGCAAATTTGGCCTAAGTTTCTTGAGTTCCATATTTATGGCCCGGAGATTTAATTGCGGATTTTGACCCATGTTTATAAAATTGTATAAATTGCCCGGAAAGAGTTTTAAGATTTTAACTTGGATTTGTAGTACGGGATTTGTTCTTACATTTATATATATTATATATTATGCCCACATTTAGCGTTACGCTAAATTTGTTTAGCTTCGGTTTTAGGTCCGGAAGCGCCCCGATAAAGGCCAACGAATCCATACTCGACCTCCGTAGATCGTTTTCCGCCTTTGACCTCGTGTGAGTACCTTTCTCGATCTAGTTATGTATAGTATTAGTATCATGCTAGGGTGGATCTAGCATAACTTAGAGTTAATGCCAAGTAGTGGCTTTGAACATTAGGTGAGGATTTTGACGATGGTTTGAATGTTCTAAGGATTGAGGTGTGTATGTTATCACGTAAGCTTTGTTGAGGTTGAGTATGTGTTTGTTGAGATGGTGGAGTTGAGATGAAAGTATCCTAAAATGTGGTTATAGTTGAGATCTCGTGAGTTTATGAGGGCTAGGAGTGTATCCTAGATTATGAGAGTGTATGACCTAATAAGATCATATAGTACTAGAAGTCTAAGAACTTCTACCTTGCATGAGTGGTTGTTGATTATCGTGCCTTGTCTTGAATATGCCTTGGCAGTATTCCTATGGGAACAGAGATCGGTTTTTAGCTAGCTTTGAGACGAGGTAAGTCTACGGACTTACTTAGCTCGCTTTTATGCATTATTTGGATATGTGATGGTGATGTGTGTTTAATTGCTTATGATTATGAAACCGGATTAGGCAAACTTGGTTATATATATTATTGGCCCATTGTTTATTTTTATCGGGTGGTGACATCACTGCCCAGCTTTCGAGGGAGACTGAGAGGTTCTCTGCGACCAGGCCATACATGGTATACGGGCAGGCTTCTTCGCCACTCCACATGATATATGGGTTGAGCTCCGCATCACTCCTGTTGGTTACATGGGACAGAGGCCAGAGTTATAAGACTCTCGTGTCACACTTAAAACGAATGAAACTTGTAATGTAATGACTTAAAAAGAGAAGATATGAATCGGATTGTATGTATATGAGCATGATGTGTGTTTTGTGTACTTATGTGTGTGTTTGTGCCCTTGCTATCTTTATAATCCCTAGAATGTGAGCTAACGGTTTTATACCGATTGTTGTAGTTGATGTGTAGGTTAGGATGTGGCCGAGTGATCCGGAAGAGTGAGCAGTTGGGGTTCCGTACATCTTAGGTTGAGTTGGGTTTTGGAGTCCTTATGTTATTGTTTTTTTCGTATTATGTTGATGCTGTTGTAAGGACGGCTAAAGTCTTTCCTTTCTTTTATTTTGGGGTTTCATAACATTTCATAAAAAAGTAGTTGGTTATGGCCTTTATTTGTGCCTTATTGCAAGATCCGGTGAAATTGTTGTCAGGCTAAGGGTCGGGACCCATTGTGAGGTCTCCGCCCGTAGCATCCCGGGTCCCGCGGATTCGGGGTGTTACGATAGCCTTGAGCTACAAGCCGTGCTTTGTTTCAAATGACTTTACCATTTTCATCCAACTTGTTTAGAAACACCCATTTTGTAACACCTCGAATCCGCGGGACTCGGGGCGTCACATTGGGCTAGAATCTGACAATGGATCGTGACTCTATCCTGACAACAAGTTCACTGGATCTTACAAAAAGGCACAAACGGATTAAAACTAAAATAAATAAAGCTGTATAAGATACATCAAAAAGGTTTTACAACATCAAGCCGAGTACAAAAACAACATCCACAACATCCGATACGAAAAATCCCATATCCCACACAACCCTAATGTACAGAAGTCCTCCGCTGGTCACCCAATCTAGCTCACTCTACAGTCTTCCTAACCTCCAGATCATCTACAACGCGGTATACACCGTTAGCTACAACAATGAATAAGAATGAAGGTAATAGCACAAATACATATCCACACATCACACATGCAATGCCACACACATTCATTTATTATCTTCAATTACGTTATTCCATTACTAATTCAACTTATTTTGTAACACGAGGAGCCTAAATAACCTCTCCCTGTCCCCTGTTACCAGAAGGGTTTTGCATGGGGGTGATCGTCACTCGTCCCCCCTTGTGTTACTAGCTTCTAGGCACCTCCTCCTACCCTCAAGCGGAGGCAAGTGGTCACGACCCGTTATAATACACTTGGACCATTTAAGGTAATAAATGATCATCCTAGTCCGGTTTAGGTTATAATGCAACAACCATATGAACACACACAACCATTACAATCACGCAAATCCACAACTGTACGCCAAGTAAGTCATATGAACTTAACTGTAATACTCGTAACCTGTACCACTTCACAGCTTCCCCTTGGGGAAGTAATCAACGCTTGCAATAGCAAGGCATACATCATCATATACTGCAACGGTTAGGAGACTCGTCTCCATAACCACAACCAACCTATGACCCCAATCTAAACCTCGAGATCATAGCTTGCTCACAATTGCCTAAGACATATCCTCAACATAAACATAAGTGCCTAAACCACATATCCATCATACAAATCATCATGTTCATCCTAACCATACTAGCCTAGCCATCAACTAAAGTCAAGGCCAAAGGAAAGGGAAGAAGGAATCATACCAACTAGGTATGACCTGGACGCACCAGTGGAAACAAGAGACGCAGGGGCTGAACTAGTGAGGCACAGGGGCGGATGGCTCAGGGCGCTGGGGCGGCTCAAGACAGGCGTAGGGGTGGCTGTATGTGCAGAAGGTTGGCCTCGACTTCTCTTTGATCCTTTTCTCGACTCTCTTGACTTCTTCACCACACAGCAACATACACATACATATATACACATGTATGGACATCAAAACGTTCAGGAAGGATCTCACACAAGCCTAGCTTGTGATCCTAAGCTAAAAAAGAATGGAAGAAGCAAGAAGAGAATAAGGAATGAAGATGGTGGTTAAGATCTTACCATAGCAGAACCCTAAGAAGCAAAGAAGAGCAACCAATACCACCTCACAACCTCAGCACATCAACAACAACACTGAGTAAGCTCATGGTCAAAGCCACAACAATCTCTCTTAAAACTCACACTCAAGATCAAGGAGAGATCAAAAGAAGATCAAGGAAGAGGAGAGGAGAAGAAGAGCGTACAAAAGGAAATGAAGCTGGAGAAGATGAGGAAACCCTCATTCAGAAGTAGTGGGAGGCTTATAAAGTAAGCCAGCCGCAAAGCACGGGTCAAAGGTCAATGAAAGCACTGCAGCCACATAGAACCGCAGGGGCGGCCAGCCGCAAGTGCGGCCCTCTAGGTCAGCAGGGGCGGCTGTTTGGGTCAGCAAAGGCTCCAACACTCCAAGGTCTAAGGATCTTACATCACACTCCCCTAAAAACAAGTTTCGTCCCGAAACTTGCAAGATCCCAAATCCTCTTGGACCCATATGCCGAGGTTAACTCTCCCTCTCAAAGGCATCACATCACAACCTATAATATTCTATATCCTCAAACACAGCATGGATGAATCATCACTCCAACAACCATCATAAGCTCTAACCAAGGCCTAGAGGAAGATCATCTCTAGCCGAACACTAAACACATCATACTAGCATGGAGGAAAGCCATCTCCAGCCAAAACGTACACATAACGTAACTACGTGGAGGAAAGCCATCTCCACTCACACTATGTCCATCAATGGTAGCATGGAGGAAAGAACCATCTTCAGCTAATCCTAAACAAATGCACAATAGCATGGAGGAAAGAACCATCTCCAACTATACCTATCTCGCGCTAGCAAACAAGATCTAAAAGATCATATGCACATATCACAACTAGCACGTAAAGCACATCACATCAGATAAACATATAGCATAACATGCACTCACCAAGATGGCACTAAGATCTACTCGTGGATCCTACAGGTGCATCTATCTCAGCGTAGAACTCTGGATAGTTCCTATGGATACTATTCTCAGCCTCCCATGTGGCTTCATCAGGTCCCCGTCTAGACCACTGTATCCTTAGCATAGGAATGTCCTTCGAACATAGGCGTCTCACACGTCGTTCTAGGACTGCAATAGGGTGCTCTGCAAAGGTGTGGTCCGGCTCAACCACCAAATCATCATAGCTCACAATGTACCTTGGATCTGGTATGTACTCCCTCAGCTGAGACACATGAAACACGGGGTGAGCACCATCTAATCTCGAAGGTGATGCTAATCTGTAGGTTGCGCTCCCAAATCTATCCAGTATCTCGAAAGGACCGACATAACGGGGACTCAGCTTCCCCTTTATGCCAAAGCATCTGGCGCCTCGCGTCGGAGATACTCTCAACCAGACATGAGCTCCTACCCTGAACTCTAGAGGTCGACACCTCTTGTCTACATACGACTTCTGGCGACTCTGTGCAGCCAACATCCTCTCTCTGGTCACCGCTACTCGAGCTATATCATCATGAATCTGCTCTGTCGCTATACCACTAATACTGCTAGGCTCATCCCAACATAAAGGTGTACGACACCTACGTCCATACAGTGCCTCATAAGGAGCCATCCCTATAGATGCATGCCAGCTGCTGTTGTATGAGAACTCAACAAGCGGGAGGTAATCAGACCATCCCTGTCCCCAATCCAACACACAAGCTCGCAGCATATCCTCAAGGGTCTGAATGGTCCTCTCTGACTGACCATCTGTCTGGGGGTGAAATGCAGTTGTGAAGTGTAGAATCGTCCCCAATGCAGTATGAATCTGCTGCCAGAACCTCGAGGTAAACCGTCCATCTCGATCAAAGACGATCGTCCTCGGTACACCATGGAATCTCACTATTTGTCCAGTGTACTCCTCAACCAATATGCCACCGGCCACGTCTCTCTAATGGGAATAAAACGTGCCGTCTTTGTCAGTCTATCAATAACAACCCAAATAGCATCAAAGCTCATACTGAGTCTCAATCCCGTCACAAAGTCCATAAAACGTCCTCCCACTTCCACTACGGTACTGGTAGTGGATGAAGCTCACCTCCAGGTTTGAAATGTTCTATCTTGACCTGTTGGCAGATCGCACACTGAGCCACAAATCTGGCTACATCGGGCTTCAACCCTCCCCTCCAATATGAGCGTCTCACATCATTGTACATCTTACTCGTACCTCGATGTATTAAGTGAGGTGTACAGTGAGCCTCTTATAAAATCCTTTGTCTCAGCTCTGTATCAGTGGGTACACAGAAGTGGTCACAACGTCTCATAACTCCATCTGCTCCTATGGAGAAATACGGTGCCTCTCCATGAGACATCCTCTCTCTGATCCTCATCAAGGTCGGGTAGGTCCCCTACTTTTGCTGGATCTCATCCAACAGACCAGGTAAACCCTCTAAAGCATACAACTAGACATCCTCATCAGGGAACTGGAAGTCCATCTCTAGCTAAGCTAGATCCCTCTGAAGCTGAGACTGTACTGTCAATCTAGCAATCTCCTTCTCTCAAGGCGTCTTCCTACTCAAGGCGTTAGCTACAACATTCGCCTTTGCTGGATGATACAAAATCTCAAGGTCAAAGTCCTTGATCAACTCAAGCCATCGACGTTGGCGGTTATTCAATTCTCGCTGCATGAAAATGTACTTTAGACTCTTATGGTATGTGAAGATTTGACATGTGGCACCATACAGGTAATGTCTCCAGATCTTCAAAGCATGAACTACCGCTGCCAATTCCGAATCATGAGTCGGGTAGTTCTCCTCGTATGTCTTAAACGGTCGAGACGCATATGCAATAACTCTGCCTCTCTACATCAATACACATCCCAAGCCTAGCTTGGTTGCATCACTGTAAACCACGAAGCCCTCAGAACCCTCTAGATGTGCCAAAACAAGAGCAGAAGTCAAACGCCTCTTCAACTCCTCAAAACTCTGGGCACACTAATCAGTCCATACAAATATGGCAGTCTTCCTCAGAAGATTCGTCAGTGGACGGGAAATCACAGAAAATCCCTCCACAAAGTGTCGGTAATAACCGGCTAGGCCAAGAAAGCTACGCACTTCCTTGACGTTCGTCGGTGTCGTCCATGCAGCAACAGACTCAATCTTCGCCGGATCAACCATGATCCCGCTGGCGGAGACGATGTGTCCAAGAAAAACAACCTCAGACATCCAAAACTCGCACTTAGAGAGCTTGGCATACAACTCTCTATCCCTCAAGATCTGCAAAACCGTCCTTAAATGACCGGCATGCTCCTCTCTGCTACGAGAGTACACCAATATATTATCAATGAAGACCACTAAAAACTGATCAAGAAAGTCGATGAAGATACTGTTCATCATCTCCATGAAGACAGCTAGGGAATTCGTCAGCCCAAATAACATCACTACAAAATCGTAGTGTCCATAACGGGTACGAAATGTGTTACGCTAGAAATGTGACACGCAAAAGTCTTAAATTTATAACTCGATATATTTTTCATAACTCCTAGAGAACCCACAGTGTATGGGTCGTTTTGTAGTAAGGATAGTATTCCGAGCTCGAACACAAAGACTAAGGTGAAATTGAGTCAACTAGTGACTAAAGATAGTGTAAGTCTAGGTTAAGAAAAGAGAAAGAAATAAAGAAATGAAAATCTCAATGTTTTTGGATTGGTTTTGTGGTGATTAACCAAGGATCACAAATCATGCAAGATTAACAAACAACTAAGCTAGCAACACAAGAAAACAAACACAAACACGAGATAGGTAATCAAAGAGAGAAAAGCGGATTCTAGAGGTTATGAATTCCGGTTATGTCATTGGACTCAAGCTTCTAATCATTCCTTGGATCAACTATGGTATGTTGGGAAAGGGTGTTTCTCAAATGGAACCAATCACTGGGTAGGTCTCATGATCCACTAATCCCGCAACTAAGGTCCTATTACCGGGTAAGTCTCTAGGAGCCTAAGGTTGGGAAATCTACACTAACCGGATTTCTATCTAGGTATCTAACCTCTCCTTACCGGGTAAGTCTCGGGAAGGCAAGTCCTAAATATCAATCCTAGCACACTCAGTCCAATAACTGCTTGTTAGGCTCACTACTACCTAGAGTTCATCATCTTCGGTACCTAAGAGCAAGAATCACCGGGTAAGTCTCTTCTCACACTTAGTTGCTATCACTAGGTCACCCTAGGATAGATCTAGGTCAACAAACACTAGGGTTTCAACAATCTAACATCCTAGCACTTAGATTTATCAATACAAGCAAGTCAGATAAAATCACGGGCAGTTCATCACTTCCACGGCCGTAGAACTGGCTAGAACAAACCGTGATTCACAACAGTGGCTAGGTTCGAGCAAAAAAATCATCCAAAGGTACGTTTAAGTTTATCCTATCATAGTCCAAGCCATAACCATCATTTCCTTACCCAAGAATCGCATCTATTTAGCCAACAAAATACATCATAACAATCAAACTCAACAAGCATACATTCATAGCTTCCATTGGCAAGAGTATGAAATGAAAGAAAGATAAGACAAGTAGAACAAGAAAATCAAGCTGAATAAAAGTCAAGAAGGACTTACAACCCTTCAAAAGAAGGTTTGAATCGTTTCTTACAACCCTAGCAAATGTCTTCAACAAATCTCACTCAAAACCCACTCAAAAACTATGAAAACTATGAAACTAGTGTTCTTCTTCTTCCTCTCCAAATGAGAGTGTTTCTTCTCCTCCAAGAGTAGCTCTAATCCAATCTTCTAGAATGAGAGAATATGGGAGAGGGTGTGTGTGGTCAGGTCCCCCCAAGAGTCAGCCTGCAAGAGTAATTATAGCCTTCACCATTTGCAAGAGTCGGTTATGGAGATCGTGGGACAACTGTCCTAGCTGTCCATAGGGAATCACGGTCCATTCCATGGCCGTGAATGTCCCAATGAGCGTGGTTCTGGTGTTTCAGCCCTCTTTTGATCGTTGAACCATGAGTTGGTGCAAGACATGCACCAACATGGTTCTATGTGTTCTCCTTTGCACCTAACTTGCTTCCCAATGGGTCCGGAAACATGTCATTACGAGGAGCGATCCCCGGATGTATTGATTAAGCTCTAAAAGTTCCCAAAATACCTACAAATCATGCAAATGTCCGTGTAGATGTCTATCTCGACAACATACATGAATAGCGGGAAAAACTATGCCTAGACTAACGTCATAAATCGTGTTATCAAAATACCCCATACTTAAGGTTTGCTCGTCCCCGAGCAAGTCCCAACTATAGACTAAGAGATGACATGATTTATGCATGCAGAAAAACATCAAAATCTTTTTGGAATTGTGCTTCTAACATTGGATCACCTTCATAGTCATGTTTCATGTCAAATGGACAAGCAATCATGTGTCAAATAGACGAAAGCATGGAAAGACAATTATACTTAACTTGAAAGCATGCATGCAAGGTGAAAATGAAGAAGTCAAGATGATCATGAGTATATCCAATCTAGATCACTAAGTCTTACACACATGCAATTAGGTCACAAGGACTTAGGAAAGAAAAGGCTAAGAAACGTTGTGATTAGGTGGGAATTTTTAGGTCATGTGATGCTAATCCGGGAAAGGAACTAACTCCACAATTTCATTTTTGCTCAACTTCCCCACAAGTGTATATTTTCTCCATCTTTTCTTTGTTTTCTTTTTTTTTTCACTTTCTTTTTCTTTCACTTATTTTTAAGGCAATAGCATTGGTGTACAAAAGCCGAAACCTTGACGATTAGCGGACATCGGAATTTTTCCGAGGTGCCTCACACCGGGCACACATACCAAGGCTCGTTAGGACATTTGGTTTATCCGACTTTGGCAAGGCACAAACACCCGATTATGTGAATGGTGCCGAGTTACTCGTCATCAAAACCAAAGTCCCCAAACCTATTTTTTTTCTACACTTTTCACAACAAATTCAGCACTTCATTCACCACATTCATTCATCAACAACTTCACCCCATACTTGCTTTTCACACACATCAACACACTAGCATGCTCCTATTCCCGAATGGGTCAAAATATGTCAAATTTTATATCAATTGAGGTGATCAAACAACATGATCAAGATGAGAAGTAGAGAAAGATGAATTTCCTTAATCACTCCTAAATGATGTGCAAGAACTAGCATGTAATTTCGACCATCAATCCTCAATCCAATCAAGGCAAACATTCATGATCACAATTCATACATGGGATTCAAGACAAGTACTTCAAGTCCACATATGCATGCATCAATTCAACACATAAGGCCATCCATAGCCAATTCACAAGACGATCTCATCATAAGGGTCATTCCCAAGCTTAGAAGCACTAAAAAATTTTAAATTTTCTAATTTTTTTGGATTTTCGAAATATGTATGTACAATGCAAAACCTAATGCAACATGTGATTAAAAGAAACTATCCTAGATGCTAATCATACAAGTGATCATGAAAACCCCACCCCATACTTAGTAACACATTGTCCCCAAGGTGTAAATCAAGTAAAGAAGAGTGAAAGAGGGTCCTCACAATGTAAAATGGTTTGCTTCGGTATTTGGGTTCACTCAAGTGGATTTATGGCGGATGATCCTATCAACGATGGTAGAGAGCTCAAGGTGTTCGTTATGGCGTCGGGACCCGCGCTAGGCACCGCTAGCCGTCCAAGTTCCGCGTCCGCTCCACCCACAATTGATGAGGGACTCATCCACAAGTCATGCAAGGCTTCTATGCTACTTAGACTCTAGCACACAAACTCCAAACACACAAAAACACACAAATACAGAAAAATGAACACAAAAAACAAAAACGAAAAGGAAAAGATGTCTACCAATGGGTTGCCTCCCACCAAGTGCTTCTTTAAGGTCATTAGCTTGACCAATCTTGGGGCGTCTCACTCAAGGTGAAATGGGGCAATCATATCCACCAGAGCACCCGGGATATACTTCTTCAACCGGTGCCCATTCACCTTAAAATCTCCACAATGCTCCTCTCCTATCTCAACCGCTCCATGGGGAAAGATCTTCTTTACCACATAAGGACCTGCCCATCTTGACTTTAGCTTTCCAGGGAAGAGCCGCAACCTTGAGTTGAAGAGAAGGACTAAGTCACCTTCACTCAACTCCTTTGGGATGAGACGCTTGTCATGCCAACGTTTGACCCTTTCTTCATAGATCCGGGCGTTTTCATAGGCATCCAACCAGATCACCTCAAGAGCGTTCATGTCTAGCAACCTCTTCTCACCGGCCTCCTTGAGGTGAAAATTCAGCCACCTTATAGCCCAATACGCTCTATGCTCCATCTCCACCGGAAGGTGGCAAGACTTGCCATAAACTAGCTTGTAGGGAGTGGTGCCAATCGGTGTCTTGAAAGCGGTTCTATAAGCCTACAAAGCATCATCGAGCTTTATAGCCCAATCCTTTCTCGTCCTAGAAACCGTCTTCTCAAGTATCCCCTTTATCTCCCGGTTGGAGATCTCCACTTGGCCAATAGTTTGGGGATGGTAAGGTGTTGCCACCTTATGAGTCACTCCATACTTAGCCAAAAGTGTCCCAAAGTTCCTATTGGTGAAATGCTTCCCTCCATCACTTATGATCACTCTTGGCGTTCCAAATCTAGGGAAGATGACTCGGTTGAAGAACCACACCACAACTTTTGGCATCATTGGTGAGAGAAGCGATTGCCTCCACCCATCTCGACACATAGTCCACCACCAATAGGATGTAGAGGTTGCCACATGAAGAAGGGAATGGTCCCATGAAGTCAACACCCCACACATCAAACACTTCAACCTCTTGTATGTTGTTCAAGGGCATCTCATTCCTCCTTGAGATGTTGCCCGTCCTTTGGCAAGCATCACATATTACTACAAAATTCTGCACATCCCTAAACAAGTGAGGCCAATAGAACCCGGATTGCAACACCTTTGCACACGTCTTGTGTGAGCTAGCATGGCCTCCACATGGCAAGGAATGACAATGGCGGATCACACTCTCCACCTCATCCTCCGGTATGCATCTCCTTAAGACCCCATCCGGCCCTCTCTTAAACAAAAGCGGTTCACTCTAATAGTAATGCCTCACATCCTTGAAGAACTTTTTCCTTTGGGCATAAGACAAACCGGGTGACACCTCGTCACAAACGAGATAGTTCACTATATTGGCATACCACGGCTCATTACCCTTTGACACTTGAAGCAAGCACTCCTCCACCATTTGTAATTGCTCATCCCGGAATGAGTCATCAATCGGGATGTCATCTCTCTTAATCTACAATGGTGGGAGTCTACTAAGGTGATCCACCATAGAATTTTCGGACCCCTTTTTGTCCCGGATCTCCAAATCAAAATCTTGGAGAAGAGGATCCACTGAATCAAATGAGGCTTGACATCCTTCTTTGTAAGGAGATAACGGATCGCAGCATGATCCATATACACAATGACCTTCGCTCCAACAAGATACGAGCGGAACTTCTCAAATGCATACACAACCGCTAGCAACTCCTTCTCGGTGGTCGCATAATTGAGTTGGGTATCATCTAGCGTCTTGCTAGCATAATAGATGGCATATGTAAGCCCATCTTTCCTTTGTCCCAAAACAGCCCCAACGGCCACATCACTCGCGTCACACATGATCTCAAACGGTAAACTCCAATCTGGAGGTTGCATGATAGATGTGGAGATCAAAGCATTCTTCAACCTACAAAAAGCCTCAAGGCAATCCTTGGAGAAAACAAACTCAACATCTTTCAGTAGTAGGTTAGTAAGAGGCTTAGAAATTTTAGAGAAATCTTTTATGAATCTCCGGTAAAAACCGGCATGCCCTAAGAAACTCCTTACCCCCTTCACCGAGGTAGGTGGTGACAACTTATCTATTGTCTCTATTTTAGCCCTATCAACCTCAATGCATCGGTTGGACACCAAGTGTCCCAACACAATGCCTTCACTTACCATAAAGTGGCATTTCTCCCAATTCAAGACAAGATTAGTCTCCTCACATCTCTTTAGCACCAAAGACAAGTTAGCTAAGCAAACATCAAATAAAGATCCATAAACAGAGAAATCATCCATAAACACTTCCATGATGTTTTCAATATATTCAGAAAATATGGCCATCATACACCTTTGAAAGGTGGCAGGTGCATTACACAACCCAAATGGCATTCTCCTATATGCAAATGTACCCCAAGGACATGTGAATGTAGTTTTCTCTTGGTCATCGGGGTGGATAGGGATTTGGAAGAATTCACTATAGCCATCTAAGTAACAAAAATGGGAATGTTGAGCTAATCTCTCTAGCATTTGGTCAATGAAAGGAAGAGGGAAGTGATCTTTCCTAGATGTCACATTTAGTTTCCTATAGTCTATACACATCCTCCATCCCGTAACCGTCCTAGTAGGGATTAGTTCATTACTCTCATTAGTCACTACAGTCATCCCACCCTTCTTAGGAACCACATGCACGGGACTAACCCACTTACTATCCGAAATCGGGAAAATGATTCCCGCATCTAGCAATTTAAGGATCTCTTTCTTTACTACTTCTTTCATGATAGGGTTTAGTCCTCTTTGAGGTTCAATTGAGGGTTTATGATTATCTTCCATTAAGATCTTATGCATGCACAAAGAAGGGTTAATGCCAACTAAAGAAGGGTTAATGCCAACTAAATCATCAATGGTATAGCCAATAGCCTTCCTATGCAATCTCAACTCATGCAACAATCTATTCAACTCATCATCATTCAAGCATGCATTAACAATCACCGGATAAGTAGAATCTTGAGCAAGAAAAGCATACTTCAATTGAGAGGGGAGGGGTTTAAGTTCAAGTTTAGGAGGACCTTTATCGATTGGAGATGCTCCATACAATGTAGGTTGAGATGAATCCAAAGCTATGGAAGACTCCTCAAGGCTCCTTGAAGCTTGATCAACCACTAAGGCACTTTCTGAAAAAATTACGGTCTTTGGCAAAACCCCGGGCGTGGAATCTGAGAAGCTAGCACCGTGGAGCATTCCAGAGAGTTCCACGGGACAAATCACGGCCGTGGTTCTTGGTGGCAGACCGTGATTCCTACAGCTTTTCAGCACACCTTCGTGTACTTCAAATTCAGCACTTGTCTCCTTTTCCAATGCATCCAAGGCCTTGATTTCCTCATTGCAATCATCTTCAACCCCTTCCTCCATCAAACTTAAGCTAAGAACCTTCTCTAAGGGGTCCTTGATCAAGATCGAGCTCACAACTTCTCTACATTCCTCTTGCTCGACAATGTTGAACACATCTTCACCAAGGGGTGGCCCCTTCATCATTGTGGATAATTTGAACTTGATATTCTCTTCTCCAATGTTGAAAGAGAGAATTCCATTTTTGCAATCCACCAAACATCCGGAAGTGGCTAAGAAAGGTCTTCTTAAGATGATAGGAACCGGATAGTCCGCCGGGATGTCAAAAACAACGAAGTCTATTGGCACATAGAACTTCCCGAGCTAAACCGGTATATTCTCCAATATTCCTACGGGGTGGGTTATTGAACGGTTTGCCATGTAAAGGGTCATCTTGACCGGCTTTGGCTCTCCTAGCCCAACCTTGTTGCAAAGTGCAAGAGGAATAATGCTTACACTTGCTCCAAGATCACAAAGGGCTTCATACTTCACTTCCCCCACTCTAATTGGCACACAAAAAGATCCCGGGTCTCTTACCTTAGGAGGCATCTCCTCCCTCATGGTTTGAATCAATTCCGAGGACCTCTTTGTCATCCTCACTTCTCCATACTCCTCCAACTTCCTTTTGTTGGAGAGTATTTCCTTCAAGAATTTTCCATAGACCGGCATACCTAGAATAACATCCATGAACGGAATTTTAATATGCAATTTAGACATTAGTTCAAGGAATTTACCGAAGTGCTTATCCAAGCGAGCTCTTGCTCGTGATTGAAGGAACGGTAGTGGTGGCTTGTATGGAGGTGGTGCCACATATGTTGGCTCCTCATCTTTGCTCTTTCCTCCTTCTTCTTGCAATGTCTCTTCGTCTATCACCACTTGCTTCCCCTTATCATTTCCCTTAGGCAAGGGATCCTTCATGCTCAGCCCACTCCTTGTTGTAATGGCCAACACTTGGCCTCTTGGGTTATCTTCGGTTCTTCCGGGAAGCTTTCCCGGATCTCTATGGGCTTCACCCGCCTTTTGGAACACTTGTGTTTCTAGCACCTTTTGAGCTTTAGAAATGGAAGTCACCGTGCTCTCAAGACCACTCAACCTTCCAAGCAATTGCTCAAACATCATCTCGGTTCTATCCTGAGGAGGTTGAGTAAATCCGGGTGGAGGCTCTTGTGAAGCATTTGGTAGTATAGCTGCGCTTGTGGAAGCGGGAGGGTTCAAGGCTCCATCCGGGTTAGAATAGGAAAACCCGGGATGGTTGTGGTTAGGCCGGTAATTGTTGAATTGCCGGTTGTTGTTGAAGTTCTTAGGGCCTTGATAATTGTTGAAGTTTCCCCTTCCCATATAGTTCACATCTTCCTCCTTGGAAGACAAGTTTGCTTGCACTTGCACTTGAGGGCTTGCTTGATTCTTCAAGGTTGTAGCACACAACTTCCTCAAGGACTTAAGCTCATTGTTGATTGCATCGAGCTTGAAATTACTCATGGTGACTTCATTCACCTCATATGCTCCCGGTTTCCTCCCATCACTCTTCCTATGGGAGTACTTTTCTATCACCAAAGCTTGTTTCTCCACAAACTCCCAAGCTTCATCCACATTCTTATCCATAAAAGTCCCTTGAAGTAGATCTCCAATAGCTCTATTTTTGGTATACCATGGTGTGGACAATCTAGGAGGAGGTCTTTGAACCTCTCCCAAGACTTGAATAGACTCTCTCTATCCTTCATCACGAAGGCATTGATCTTCCCTCTCAGCACGGTTGTCTTGGAAGGTGGGAAGAACTTAGTCAAGAACTCGGTTGTCATCTCCTCCCAAGTACTTACTCGCCCTATTGGAATAGATTGATACCAAGCCAAGACTTTATCCTTAAGTGAGAAGGAAAAAGCCCTAAGCTTATGGTTGTTGTTCTCCAATCTAGGCGGCCTTAGAGTCTCCATCAATATCTCATAGTTCATCAAGTGTTGATGAGGAGACTCTCCTTCCATCCCTCCAAACTGATTATGCCGGATCATTTGTAGAACTTGAGGGCGGAGCTCATAATCATGGGCTGCGGGATCTCCTAAGTTCACACCCGGATGGTGCACTCTTTGAGCCGGATCCATACGTTGCCCTAATGTTTGTGGCTCCTCAATAGCAATGGGCACAACCCGAATATTAACCGCCGGCTGCGGTTGTGGTGGAGGTGGAGGTTGTTGACGATTAAGCTCTCTTTGCACAAGAGCTTGCCTAATCTCTTCAATCTCCCTCCTAGTTGCTTCTTGCCTCTCATTGGCAAGTCTCCTCTCATTCTCCAAGGCTTCATCCCTTAGCCTAATTTGCTCTAAATCTTCATCTAGCTCAGCTTGGAGATCTCTCCCGGCCATCTCCTTTCCTTTTCTAATGCTCTTGGATCTAGCTTTAAGGGTTTTCTCCGGTTCGGAATCGAATGGAGCTAAATCCTTGCCACGAGATCTTCACATACACCTAAAGAAATGAGCGATGTCCTGAAAATGCAAAGACAAACCAAACGAGATCAAAAGCAACAAGAAAGACCTACACTATAAACAATCACAAAAAATGACTCAATCTAGACCTAGTCCCCGACAACGACGCCAAAAACTTGTTACGCTAGAAACGTGACACGCAAAAGTCTTAAATTTATAACTCGATATATTTTTCCTAACTCCTAGCGAACCCACAGTATATGGGTCGTTTTGTAGTAAGGATAGTATTCCGAGGTCGAACACAAAGACTAAGGTGAAATTGAGTCAACTAGTAACTAAAGATAATGTAAGTCTAGGTTAAGAAAAGAGAAAGAAATAAAGAAATGAAAATCTCAATGTTTTTGGATTGGTTTTGTGGTGATCAACCAAGGATCACAAATCATGCAAGATTAACAAACAACTAAGCTAGCAACATAAGAAAGCAAACACAAACACGAGATAGGTAATCAAAGAGAGAAAAGCGGATTCTAGAGGTTAGGAATTCCGGTTATGGCATTGGACTCAAGCTTCTAATCATTCCTTGGATCAACTATGGTATGTTGGGAAAGGGTGTTTCTCAAATGGAACCAATCACCGGGTAGGTCTCATGATCCACTAATCCCACAACTAAGGTCCTATTACCGGGTAAGTCTCTAGGAGCCTAAGGTTGGGAAATCTACACTAACCGGATTTCTATTTAGGGATCTAACCTCTCCTTACCGGGTAAGTCTCGGGAAGGCAAGTCCTAAATATCAATCCTAGCACACTCAGTCCAATAGCGGCTTCTTAGGCTCACTACTACCTAGAGTTCATCATCTTCGGTACCAAAGAGCAAGAATCACCGGGTAAGTCTCTTCTCACACTTAGTTGCTAACACTAGGTCACCCTAGGATAGATCTAGCTCAACAAACACTAGGGTTTCCAACAATCTAACATCCCAGCACTTAGATTTATCAATACAGGCAAGTCAGACAAAATCACGGGCAGTTCATCACTTCCACGGCCGTGGAACTTGCTAGAACAAACCGTGATTCACAACAGTGGCTAGGTTCGAGCAAACAAATCATCCAAAGGTACGTTTAAGTCTGTCCTATCATAGTCCAAGCCATAACCATCATTTCCTTACCCTAAAATCGCATCTATTTAGCCAACAAAATACATCATAACAATCAAACTCAACAAGCATACATTCATAGCTACCATTGGCAAGAGTATGAAATGAAAGAAAGATAAGACAAGTAGAACAAGAAAATCAAGCTGAATAAAAGTCAAGAAGGACTTACAACCCTTCAAAAGAAGGTTCGAATCGTTTCTTACAACCCTAGAAAATGTCTTCAACAAATCTCACTCAAAACCCACTCAAAAATTATGAAAACTATGAAACTAGTGTTCTTCTTCTTCTCCAAATGAGAGTGTTTCTTCTCCTCCAAGAGTAGCTCTAATCCAATCTTCTAGAATGAGAGAATGTGGGAGAGGGTGTGTGTGGTCAGGTCCCCCCAAGAGTCAGCCTGTAAGAGTACTTATAGCCTTCACCATTTGCAAGAGTCGGTTATGGAGATCGTGGGACAGCTGCCCCACCTGTCCAGAGGGAATCATGGTCCATTCCACGGTCGTGGATGTCCCAATGACCGTGGTTCTGGTGTTTCAGCCCTCTTTTGATCGTTGAGCCATGAGTTGGTGCAAGGCATGCACCAACTTGGTCCTATGTGTTCTCCTTTGCACCTAACTTGCTTCCCAATAGGTCCGGAAACGTGTCTTTATGAGGAACGATCCCCGGATGTATCGATTAAGCCATCTGAGGGGTATGCACACCTAACTTATAAGGCTCTATATGGGCCATATATATACATATAATACTTAATATTACATGCTATCCCAAAACACATAGTATCCCAAAACATCTGTACTCACTTTAAAACCAAAACCTTTTCAAAAGTTAGACCTCTTTCGGGTTTTGTTTATTTATCCACTCCACCTTTATTGCAGATAGCAACTGCTATTGTTGTCAACCTAATGCTCTGATACCAACTCTGTAACACCCCAAATCCGCAGGACTTGGGGCGTCACATTTGGGCTAGGATCTCACAATGGATCCTGACCCTAACCTGACAACAATTTCACTGGATCTTACAACAAGGGACATACGGATTAAAACCAAAATACATAAAGCTATATAAGATACTTCAAAAAGGTTTTACAACATCAAGCCGAGTACGAAAACAACATCCACAACATCCGATACGAAATATCCTATATCCTACGCAACCCTAATGTACAGAAGTCCTCGGCTGATCACCTCATCTGACTCACTCTGCAGTCTTCCTAACCTATAGATCATCTACAACACGGTATACACCATTAGCTACAACAATGAATAATAATGAAGGTAATAATACAAACACATATCCACACATCACACATGCAATGCCACACACATTCATTTATTATCTTCAATTACGTTATTCCATTACTAATTCAACTTATTTTGTAACACAAGGAGCCTAAAGAACCTCGTCCCGTCCCCTGTTAACACAAGGGTTTTGCATGGGGGTGATCGTCACTCGTCTCCCCTTGTGTTACTAGCTTGCGGGCACCTCCTCCTACCCTCAAGCGGAGGCAAGTTGTCACGACCCGTTATAATACACTTGGGCCATTTAAGGTAATAAATGATCATCCTAGTCCGGTTTAGGTTATAATGCAACAACCATATGAGCACACACAACCATTACAATCACGCAAATCCACAACTGTACGCCAAGTAAGTCATATGAACTTACCTGTAATACTCGTAACTTGTACCACTTCACAGCTTCCTCTTGGGGAAGTAATCAACGCTTGCAATAGCAAGGCACACATCATCATATACTGCAATGGTTAGGAGACTCGTCTCCATAACCACAACCAACCTATGACCCGAATCTAAACCTCGAGATCATAGCTTGCTCACAATTGCCTAAGACATATCCTCAACATAAACATAAATGCCTAAGCCACATATCCATCATACAACTCATCATGCTCATCCTAACCATACTAGCCTAGCCATCAACTAAAGCCAAGGTCAAAGGAAAGGGAAGAAGGAATCATACCAACTAGGTATGCCCTGGACGCACCAGTAGAAACAAGAGACGCAGGGGTTGAACCAGTGAGGCGCTACATGCATCAAACATTCACTCAAAGTACCATCATTTCTTTCATCAAATATAACGTGAGTACTTTCCTCAACAATTTTGGTACGTCTATTATAAACACGATAAGCTTTGCTATTTGAAGCATATCCAATGAAGATATCTTCATCACTATGTGCATCAAACTTACCAAGATTGTCTTTGCCATTATTATGGACAAAGCACGTACATTTAAAGGGTTTAAAATAGGAAATATTACGTTTTCATCCCTTAAAAAGTTCATAAGGAGTCTTTTCCAAAATAGGGAGAATTAAGCATCTATTCAAGATGTAATTGGCGTGTTAACAGCGTTAGCCCAAAACCTTTTTGGCAAACTATTTTATAAAAGCATAGTCCTAAACATGTCCTCTAGGGTGCAGTTCTTACGTTCCACAACTCCGTTTTGTTGAGGTGTTCTAGGAGATGAAAAGTTGTGTGAAATACCATATTTTTCAAAGTTTGCAACTCCTTACAAAGTTTTGAAAACTCCAACAAAGCTTCAGATTTTCCCCGTAAGAATGAGATCCATGTAAAACGAGAAAAATCATCCACAATGACAAGGATGTATTATTTTCCCTTGGGAGATTTGACACACATAGGACCAAATAAATCCATATGTAAAAGTTCAATGGGTCGAGAAGAACTTACAACCTTCTTTGGTTTGAATGAACCTCTTGTTTGTTTACCTTGTGTACAAGCCTTACATAGTTCATCTGTAAGAGCCTTAGTGTTTTTATTGATCCCGCGACCGCACCTTGGCCTAGCCGTAGGTGCGACGCCACCCCGCCGCACTATCATCCAGGAAAGGTACACAAGATCAAGCTTGTGGGAATATCTAAGCTAAAGAAGAAGAGAAAAAGGAAAGATGAAGGAACAAGGGAAGAACTTACCACTGTAGCTCAAAAGAAAGGAAGAATCTCACAGTTGCTCATCCACAACAACAACACACATCAAACACAACACAACATCATCCTTAACATCATCGTCATCTAAAACTATTCCCAAAAGCCAACTCTTGAAAATCTTCAAAGAAGTATCAAGGATAGAAACCAAGGAGAAGAGAAGAAGAACGTGAAGAAGATGGATCTGGAAGAAGAGGATGGGAAACCCTGATCTGAAGGTGATAAGGGAAGCTTATAAAGGAAGCAAAAGAAAAAGCAAATTGTCAAAGAAGACAGCGCCTGACATCAAAACCGCGGGGGCGGGTATATATGTATGCTTGTTGCTGGTGGCCTTTGGCACCTTTGAAGAGAAAGGGATCGAGTGAAGGATTGAAGAGAAGCAGAGAACTGCCCCTCTGCTGATCGATCGCCCCCGTGTCTTGATAGTGCCGTCCCCACAGAAGTAGTGTCACCACCTCTGTGGCTGGGAGCCACCGCCCTTTCGGCGTGTCACCGCTCCTGCGTCTTGTTGCTTCTGTAGGTGCGTTTATCCAGGACATACCAAGTGTGGTATGTGTCCTTCCTTTTCTTATGGTTTTAGCTTGAGAGTGAGGCTAGGCTAGTGTAGCTTACGTTGAGGTTGATGATGTGTATGTTGAGGTAATGCCTTAGGCATTTGTGAGTTATGATAAGATATCAAAGTTTAGATACGAGTTATGTTTTGGGTATGGTCATGGGGTGTAGGAGGTGAAATCTCCTAACCTTGGATATTATTTGATATTGTGTGTGCCTTGCTGATGCAAGCACTAATCGTTTCCTCGAGGAGAAACTACGACCACTTGGTTCAGGTTTACATTGGGACATGTAAGTCCTTCGGGCTTACTTAGCGAACGGTTATGAGTTTGAGTGATTGTGATAGTGGTATTTGTGCATATGAATGTTGCATTGATACCTTAACCGGACTAGGATGACCACATTTATACATTAAATGTCCCAAGTGTATTATAACGGGTTGTGACAAAGCCTCGGCTTATGAGAGTGAGTGGGCTAGCCAGAGGAAGACTTCTCAAACACGCAGGTCTGAGAAGAGGCAGCGTACCGGGCAAACTAGTGCAGGAGCACCAGGGTACGGGCGAGGCAGACTTAGAGCCGCTCGAGTTACCCAGTGTTTGCACAGACTTTTGAGAGAGGACGATAGTTTTACAACTACAAAGGATCTGGGCATTTGCAAGTTGACTGCCCGAGAGCACCAATGACTTTCTTCTCTTGTGGGAAGCAAGACATCGGACCACTTATTGTAATCAGGGAAAGGCGTCATCACGTCAGGGTTCTTCCCCTGCTAGTGCAGTAGGAAGTGGACAGAGGCCGCCTCAGCATCAGGTGGAGGGACAACAAAGAGTCCGAGACCATCTTGCTACATTAGGTTTCGCTCCAGGACCGAGTAGAGACAAAGGTCGTGATGGAGGTACCATTGATATCACATGAGATCCAGGTCGAGTTTTTGAGTTGAGAAGTACTGAGGAGCCGCCAACGCCAGGTGCTACAGGTACCATTCTGATTAATGGGTTATGTTAGAGTTTTGTATGATACGGGTGCTACACACTCTTCATTTCTGATGTATCCAATGATAGACTGACCTTAGATACGATGGAGGAGAGATCCTTTATTATAGGATTACCCGATGGGGGTCAAGTGAGAGGTACCCGAGACGTACATGGTTTCCCTATACATTTGGCAAACCGTGATTTGTTAGTGGACTTCTTTGTCATGCCGTTGGTGCATGAGAAAGCCATTTTGGGCATGGATTGGATGGATAAACATCGTATTGTGTTAGATGTAGGTAAGATGACCATGAAGGTCTCTACCGAGTCGGGTCAGATAGAGATTTTACGAGGTTGGGACCTTGGAAAGATGGGTGTGGTTATTAGTGCGGTCCAAGCGGCGAGACTGATTGCATAGGGTTGCAAGGCCTTCTGGTGTTACACCATAATGGAGGGCAAGAGTCTAGTGTTAGAGGATATCACCGTGGTTTGTGAGTTCATGGATGTGTTTGACGAGCCATCTAGTTTTTGCCTCGGAAGAGTGTGGACTTTGGCATAGAGTTGGAGCCGAGGACGAGACCGATCTCGAAGGCCCCATACTGTATGCCTCCTATCGAGTTGTTAGAGCTAAAGAAGCAACTCGAGGAGTTGGCTGAGAAGGGCTTCGTATGCCCTAGCGTATCCCCGTGGGATGCACCTTTCCTCTTCGTGCACAAGAAGGACGGATCGCTGAGATTGTGTATCGACTACAAAGAGCTGAATAAGGTGACTATCAAGAACACGTATTCTTTGCCTCGTACTGACGATCTATTGGATCAGGTTCAGGGAGCGACTGTGTTCTCCATGATTGATTTGTGCTCAAGATATCACCAACTGAAGGTGAGAGAGAAGGATGTGCATAAGAGGACATTTCGGACTCGGTATGGCCACTACGAGTTTGTAGTGATGCCATTCGGGTGTTACGAATGCACGCGCCGACTTTATGGAGTTGATGAATGACATATTCATCGACTTTTTGGATCATTTTGTGGTGGTCTTCATAGAATATATACTGGTGTACTCTCGTAGTAGAGAGGAACGTGCAGGATATCCGAGGACGGTGTTGCAAGTTTTGCAGGATAGAGAACTATATGCCAAGTTCTCTAAGTGCGAGTTTTGGATGCCAGTGGTAGCATTCTGGGTCATATTGTTTCCGCCGAGGGAATCAAGGTTTATCCGGAGAAGATCGAGTTTGTAGCAGCATGGACGACACTGACGAACGTCAAGGAATTACGCAGCTTCCTTGGCTTAGCCGGTTACTACCGTAGGTTTGTGGAGGGATTCTCTGTGATTGCCCGTTCACTCACCAGTTTGTTGAGGAAGACTACCCGGTTTGCATGGTCCGAGATATGTATTCAAAGTTTTTAGGAGCTGAAGAGACGTCTGACTTCCACTCCCATCTTAGCACAGCCGGAGGGCACAAAGGACTTTGTAGTCTATAGTGACGCATCCAACCTAAGCTTGGGATGTGTTTTGATGCAGTGTGGTAGGGTGATTGCTTATGCATCTAGACAACTGAAGACATATGAGGAGAACTACCCGACTCATGATTTGGAGGTGGCCGCGGTAGTTCATACATTGAAGATCTAGAGGCATTACTTGTATGTCACTACATGCCAGATCTTCATAAACCATAAGAGTTTGAAGTATATTTTCTCGCAACAGGAGTTGAATAACTGCCAACGTAGATGTCATGAGATGATCAAGGACTTTGACCTTGAGATTCTGTAATATCCAGGGAAGGCAAATGTTGTCTCCGATGCCCTTAGCAGGAAGAAAATGAGCATGATCATACCCACATCAATCCATTACATGAACATGAGCATGATAACTATAGTGATAGTGAATTTTAATTTGAGCATGGTGAATCATTGATTGCTAGACGTACTTTGCATGCTAAAATTGATTTATGTGAGGATAATCAACGTGAAAACCTTTTTCATACTCGATGTCTTGTTCAAGGAAAGGTTTGTAACATGATTATTGATGGTAGCAATTGTTGCAACATTGCTAGTGAATAATTGATCACTAAGTTCCAAATCACTATCTTTTACCATCCTCGACCTTATAAATTGCATTGGATGAATGATTGTGGAGAATTAAAAGTTAATAAACAGACTCTCATTGCGTTTACTTTGGGCACTGAAGAACCATTAGGTGAATATAAAGGATATAAATACTCTAGATGGGGGGTTGAATAAAGTATGAGAACTTTTCACAAAAACCTATCTCAAGGCCTTGAAACTGATTTCAAAGGCCTTGATGTCGATCTGAACTCTTTGTGACACAACTTGATTTCACGAGCTTTGAAAGTGATTTCAAGGGCTTTGAAAGTGATTTCAAGGGCCTTGAGTTTGTAACCCTGCAAAGCAATGTTAGTCACAATAAAGCAAGATATGGTGCGGAAATGAAAAGAGCGACACAGGGATATGTTCACGAAGTTCGGCTCTAAGCAGCCCACTCTCCGTCCTAGGGTATACCCGTAGGATCTAACTATCTATTATCATCTTCAAAGAGTCCTAGATACAACCTAGAACAAATCCCCTTCTTCTCTCACTATAGCCAATGCTACGATCCAGCTCCAACTTTTAACCTAGCTATAATAGCCTAGTTACTTCGCAGAGTAACACACACTCGAGTTACTCTTTAGATATGCCAATGAAGCTCTAGAGTTTATCTCTCTAAGGGAAAAAAATTTTGTATAAAGAGAGAAAGAATAACTTCTTGGATCAAATGAAGATGCTTTCGATCGCTTGAAGACTTTGGATATTACCGTGTAAGCTTGTGTTTTTACTTCTTCAATCGACATCTTCATTTATAGTCTACGATGGAAAAGTCTTCTAGTTGTTGGGAAGATGACCGTTGTGGAGGTTTTCTCTTCTCCAAGGAAAACGCTTCTTGGTTGAGATGAGGTAGCCGTTGTAGATCTTCTTTATCTTCTTTATCTCCTTAAAGCACGTTGATTCTTCTTCTCCATAATCTTCTAATGCTGTTGAAGATCTTTGTCTGCTGAGCATAGAGATCTTCAAAATTTTGTTGAGATTTGTTTGATGAAGATCTTCACAATCTGTTGAGAAGAAATCTTGTGCTTTTGTAGAATATCTTTGAGGGATCCTATTTGAACCGAATCCTCTAAGGTCAAGATCTTCTTATTGAGCGTATCTCCTTGGAAGATCTTCTTTTGATCCTTGGTTAATTTGGTTGGTAGAGATTTAAATTCCTTCCTGCCGTTCTGTCCTTTAAATCTTGTTTCAAGGCTTCAACTTTTTATCCCTTGAAATGGCTTTCAAGGCCTCTGTGTTGAACTTCTTCAAAACTCTACGCTTATCCCTTGTATCTGATTTCAAGGCCTCTATCGTTTTCTTGAAATGCTTTCCAAGGTCTGCATACATTTTAGACAAACACCAAAACAAACCAAGCAAACTAGACATACAATCGATATTTTTGTTAGTATAAAAACCGCTTATTTGTGTTAAGCCTTCCATCATCACGTATTTAAATATATACTCAAGGTGGAGTTTTCAATCTCCCCCTTGAAGGAAGACAACACAAATATCGTACCTGCATTGTAGAGTTAGCGATGCATATATGTATATCAAACAACACTTAAATGCAGAATGCAGAAATATTGAAATTTCGGATCATAAAATTCTATCCCTTTGTCTTTCAACAAGGGAGAAAAGCATTAAAAGCACAAAAGATTTTGAAATCAATTATAGACCCAAAAGTATTTCCAAAACCGTAAAACGAGTTTAAAACAATAAGCCCACAATCATCATATGCTCATTCTAGATCCTCCTCATCAAACCGGCATCGTGTCTTGGATGAAGTAGGCCTGTGAGCTGCTAAGCGTCGTCTCTTTTCTTCAGCTCATCGTTCCTTGACAACCTCGTATTCTTCCACCGTCAGAATTGTCGGCTCAACATGAGTAGGATAAAGGATAAATTTGTTTTGTACTTGTCGTTTACAATTCATTAGAACATTTTCAGCCTTTTCCTGGGTGTATTGAGCTACATCTTAAGTCAAAGGTAATACTCTTCCCATGGTAGTGAGAGTGAGAGTACTCATAAGATACATTTCATTTATCTTGGCATGCATAATAGACAACATCTCATGATTTGCATCCATTCTCCTTTTTGTGTCAAACTGAAAATCAGAGAGTTCACGATGCACAAAACCCAATTCCTTCTCACAACCATCTAACATGATTTCTAGAGCAGAAGGAGGAGCTGATGGAGCTGCTTGGGAAGGAGGTGGAATAGCTCCTTTTCCCTTTGTTCTCTATCAAACGTGTGTGAATAATGAATGAAATAGCTTTAAATTTATAACCTAAAATAAAAGCCTGAACAATATGCGAATCCACAATGTACGGACCAATTGTAGTAATGGAAAATACTCCAGGGTCGAACACAAAGACTATGGTTAAATCAAGCACGATAAATACTAGGTTGCCAATCAAGGACAAAGCAACAAAACAAAGATGATGTATAAAACAGATAAGGGAATGTAGATTCTAAAGGTCAAAGCATCCAATTGTGGTTTCGACTCAAGATTTCGAAGCATAACGTGGACAAAGCTGAGGTTTGTAAGGGAAGGTATTTCTAAGGTAGGAATAGATCACCGGGTAAGTTTCACTACTCACTATCCCAAACCAAAAATCCTATCACCGGGTAAGTCTAAAGAAACTAAGGAAAGGAACTATAATCTCAAACCAATACACCACCCAAGGGGATAGAATTAACCTTTACCAGGTAAGTCTCAGGCTAATTCTCAAAGGTAGGATTAAGGCACACTCAAACCCTAATAAAGGATAAACCTTTAGTACTTAACACTCATCATCATAGGTATACAAGCAAAGTAATCACCGTTTAAGTCTCATTCTAGGCTTGCGTATAAACCAGGAAAGGTGCAACAAGGATAGGATTTGGCAAACTAAAACCTAAACTCAGGATGGATCGAATCAGGTCACACGTCTCGCTCGGTTATTATTGATCTCGGTCGAGATGCCCCACAAACTGACCGAGGCGAGGTGCATTTAGGTTTTGGCTCGAGCTTTTAGGGTCCACTAAAGTAAAGGTTCATTCTTTCATCGTCTTACCACAACCTTCAGCCAATCACTCTAGAATCGCAAGGTACTTTAGCCAACAATCATCATAATAACAACAATAAAATATATAATAAAAGAAGCAATAAGCAAACAAGAAAACCTTAACAAAAAGGTCTCAATAATCAAACAAACAATCAATCCAAACAAGCAGCAAACTGTGTTCCTAAATAATCGAGTCAAAAGACAACAATCAAGGTTCCCTAAGAAAACCTTACAACTTTCCTTCAAAGCCTTCAACTTTCATCTCAAAGTAATATTCCTTCAAACTTCCTTCTTCCTTGGAATATCTTCAATCCCAAAGATAATCAGCTATCCAAGCATACTTCCATCCAGAAATTATCTTTAATCTTATAGGAAAATCACATGCCAAAAATAAAAGATCTCATGGGTTGTGGGCCGGCCGTCTCGATCTAGACCCAGTAAGCCATCTCGGTCGAGATGATCACGTTGTCAACCGAGATAAACGAGTTGTTACGTGCAAATCTCCATAACTGGTCCAATATCTCGTTTTTGTCCAACTTCTATGATTCCTATGCCTTCCTTGTAGCTCCTCGATGCTCCAAAATGTAGCTCCAATGACTCCTTAGATCCCTTGGCTCCATATAGCTCCATAACGTGCCATTTTCCCTACAATTACAACAAAACTAGGTGTAGACCTCGATTCTTGCAAAGGTAAACAAAACGACATAATCATCGAGAATATACAGCCATGCATGCAGATTTATGATGATAAAACGTCCAAACGAATCCCAAAATATAGACTATAATGCATGCTATCAAAATGCCCCATAGTTGTCCTTTGCTTGTCCCCAAGCAATTTCAAATCTTAGATACAAGATAGAATGGATTATAAGTCATCAAAAAGATCAATGAAAAACAATTTACATAACTTTTGGTGGGGTGCTTCCACTCGTAGATCACCCTAAGAGAATGCTTCATAGCAAATAAAATCAACACATGGTCAAAACATATTATGAATATAAGAAAGTTGATCATCTTTTGCATAAAATCATAGAATGCAGATTAAATCATATTATCCGAAATCAATAATGTATAATCGAGTTTAAACCACGAATCAATCAGCATACTCAAGGTCTCAAGGGCTTTCAAAAAGAGGTCAAGAAATGTGTTAGAGTAGGATGTATATGAGGTAATGTGGTGTTCAAATCCGGGAATAGGATCTTTACTTCGCTTCTTTGAATTCCAAACATCTTCCACCAATAAGCTTTGCTTATTCTTCCTTGCATACTTTCACCTTTTTACTTTATTTTTGAGAGCATGGACAGAGGTGCACAATAACCGAAGCCCAGGAAATCAGCAATTCCCAATTTCCCGAGATGCCTCAAACCCTTGATGCACATACCATGACCCGTTAGGACTATCGATCAATATGAATTTGGCAGGACACAAATACCCGGCTATGTGAATGGTGCTGAGTTACTCATCATCATGATCAATGTCCCCAAACCTATTTTTCTAACACTTTTAACCCCAATCTCAACTTCACTTCACACGCTTTTCATCAACTACATCCATATATATATATATATATATATATATATATATATATATGAAGGGCTAAAGTGTGATTAAGAAGAAGAAGAGAAGCGAAGTGCCTTAATCATCCCATGAAGAATGTGAGAGAACTTATAAAGTGGTTTCAACCTTCAAATTTAACATGATTTTGATAAAAAAAAAATACTAAACATGCTAGAATTTCAAACAAGACATTTAGCTACTTAAACATATCATAAAACATTTTGAACACGTAAAGATTTAAGAGCTAATCTGCAAGCAAATATCATCATTGAGGTCATATCTGGAATAAAAGCACAAAATGTTTTGAAAATTTCTTCAGTTTCAAAACCATTTCGGTCGAGGTGATTTGAAAGTACCCTAAATGACCGACCGAGGTGAACCTCAGTTGTCACAATATCGTTTGGTCAAGTCGTCTCGGTCGAGGCCAAAAAAATTTTCAAACCAGTTTCGACGTTTTTTAAGCAAAAACTTGTATGCAGTGCATGTAAATAGACATATAAGCACATGTAAGCCAATAAGATCATAAGCAAAGTCATCCAAGCAACAACTATTACAAATTACATATCCAAAGCAAGTGAAATACCCTATACTAGAGACACATTGTCCCAATGGGTCAAATATAAGTCAAAAGAAGGTACTCACCAAATGAAAAGAAAAACAACAATAGAAATAAGAACAAGAGCCGAAATAAGCTCAATCGTCGGCCGGTGGTGGAATGTATGGATACTGAGTCAGATCGAAAGGATATCTCATCTACTACTAAAACTACAACATCGCCATCTGACGCTGGTAGTGTTGGCTCTCCTCTATACGCCGTGTCCAAGTCTGAATAGAGCTAGTCTGAGCAGCAAAGTGTTGGGTCATGTCGGTACGCAGAGCCTGGAAAGAATCCGTCATCTGCTGAGTCAGCTCATCAATCCTCCGGTGTGCCTTGGGATCACGACGGCGGCGAGCTCGCTGTTGTGATGGTTGGGGAATCTCAATGGGATCAGCTGGTATCTCCCTCTCGTCCCCAATAGCCTCATTATCAAGTTTGACAGTGGGAATACTAGGGCCGGCGGTATTTGTACCGGTGTCTATAGTTGCAGCTCCACCAACACCGTCATCATCATGATCCGATCCCAACTCTACATCTATAGCAGCCTCCTGCATGATGGGATACCAAACATCTAACCAGTTCTAAAGGTTGAAGATAGTGAACTGCGGTGACCACGGAATGCCTCTAGGAAACTTCGTTTCCCAAGGCATGGCCACATTAGGAGGACCAAGACCTCGAGGAACGAGCACTCTGCGTGTGATGAACTCCTGCAATCCAAGCGGCTTTGTCGCCGCAACTAAAGTACACGCCGAAAAATCCAAACCCATCTCGGTGGCGATATTAGTCACTAAACCTCCAAAGCAGATATCAGCCTTCACCTTCCCCTTCACCTTGTGAAGCTCCTCAGCCAGCATGACAGTGAAGTCCGGAATGCCACCTATGACCATACAAAACATAGCTAACAACTCACCTTGGTGGACCTCCTAGGGCGTTTCAGTACGCGCCAAAAGCATCTCGTTGAAGATCCGATGAGTGATAGAAAAGCGAGGTGGTAGATGATGCACTCTCTAGAGTCCCCGGCTGCCATTTGTCTTCGTGTGACGTAATAAGTGCAATGTTCTCCCAGAAATCACAAGCATGGCAACGGCATGGAAAATCTGTGGCGGTGGGAGGTTGAAACCCGAAAATCTCTCCAAACTGGTCGAGGGGGACAACATAGTTCTTGTTAAGCAAACGGAATTTGATTCCTCTCTTCTCCGACACATAGGTGACGGAACTCATAAACTCGAACGTCAGCTCTAGATAAGCCGGCGTACGAATGGCTATAAAGGTCTCCAATCCAACCACATAGACCATCTTGTGCAAATCCTCAACCACATGTAGACAATCAAAATCACTAATGTCGACAAACCGCGGAGCAATGATGGTGTAGCCACAAATGTAATCAAAGTCCGTTTGGAACCTCTCATGGATCACCGAGATCTGTGGTTGATGGGGAGGAGAAGGAGGACTTCCCAGCACTAGGACGGTCTCGGAGGGCCAATTGACGATCAAAACGTCCCAAATTCTCCATAACTGCAGGTCACCTCGGTTGGTTCTTATTGTATCTCGGCCGAGACGTAGATAGTGGACCGAGGCGAACAGGTTGTTTCGATCGAAGCTCCAAAACTATAACTATTTCCCCAAATCTCACTACCAAATGCTTCCTAAGGGGTACTTAAGCAGTTTCCAAAAACAATCAACAACAAACGACCTCTAATTTGAGCAAAATCAAACCGAAACCGAACGAAAAGGGTTTCAAACAAAATACCTGGAAATTTGCAACGTGCAATGGATTTGAGTGCGGTTTGATGCTTGAAATCCGTTTGTCTTGCTTCTTCCGATGATTTAGAACAAAAAATCGAGCAAAACGGTTGAGATTTGAGGATATGGGGAGGATGGGCGCCGATTCGGTCGAGGCGAGGAGAGAGATTAGGTTAGGAAGAAGAGGGAGAAATTTGTTCTCCTTTTATACCCCGCACAGAATTTGATTTCATCGCGGTCGAGGTGGTCGCTTGACCGAGGTTCCGGAACGAGGTGATTCCCAATTAGCTTCATCTCGGTTGAGCAAACTCCATCTCGGTCGAGATGCTTTGACATCATCTGAAATGTGTCTCAGTCGAAATCCGTTCTCTAAAATTTTCGAACATCAATCCATCCATTTGTTTCCTAAGTTGTTTTTCTTCTTCTCGGGTAAAACCTACTTCCTGTCTAAGAGGACACACAAACACAAAGCAAACTAACTAAACTAGACAAGGAAAAGGAAATGAAAACAATACCTTGGGTTGCCTCCCAAGAAACGCTTGGTTTAAGGTCGCTAGTTGGACCGTACGTCACTCTCAAGCATGATGCAAAGGTGTAATCTCCTCAGCTGGAACTTCCGGTTGATACTTCTTTAAACTATGACCGTTGACCTTAAAACTTTCACTAGTTTCACCCCATACTTCAACTGCACCATGGGGAAAAACATTTTTCACAATGTAAGGTCCCGTCCATCTAGACTTCAACTTACATGGAAAGAGACGGAGGTGAGAGTTCAAGAGTAGAACAAGATCCCCTTATTTGAGCTCCTTAGGGATGATGTGCTTGTCATGCCATTTCTTAGTTCATTATTTGTAGATCTTGGCACTCTCATAGGCATTCAAACGCAAATCCTCCAACTCATTGATATCCAAAAGCCTCTTCTCTCCAGCTTCCTTGAGGTCAAAATTGAGTCATTTGATCGTCCAATACGCCTTATGCTCCAACTCAACGGGAAGATGACATGACTTCCCATATACCAAATTGTAAGGAGTGGTACCTATGAAAGTCTTGAATGTGGTCCTGTACGCCCAAAGAGCATCGTCCAACTTCATGGACCAATCCTTTCTTGTCCTTGAGATGGTCTTCTCCAAACATCGAAGATCTCGACTTCTTAAATATTGTTAAGAGGCATCTCTTTTCGTCTGGAAATATTTCTTGTTCTTTGGCATGAATCACAAGAAACAACAAATGTTTGCACATCCTTAATTAATGTAGGCCAAAAGAAACCAGAATGTAATACCTTAGCACACGTTTTGTGAGTGCTAGCATGTCCTCCACAAGGAAGTGAGTGGAAATGCCGTATGATACTTGCAATCTCATCCTCCGGAATGCACCGTCGAAGCATCCCATCCGGTCCTCTCTTGAAAAGTAGAGGCTCGTTCCAATAGTAATGACGTACGTCTTTCAAGAACTTCTTCCTTTGAGCGTAATGTCAATCCTGGAGGTATTTCTTGACAAACAAGATAATTAACAATATCACCATACCAATGCTCTTTACCATTAGAAATTTGGTGAAGCCAATGCTCTACCAAATGCAATTCCTCATCGAAAAATGAATCATTAATGGGGAGATCGTCCCTTTTGAGCGAGGTGGGTGGTAGCCGGTTGAGGTGAGCCGCTACAGATGATAGCATGTATTATAGTCTATGTTTTGGGATTGGTTTAGACGTTTTATCTTCATAAATCTGCATGTATGGATGTATATTCTTTGATCATTATGTTGTTTTGTTTACCTTTGCAGGAATCGAGGTCTACACCTAGTTTTGTTGTGATTGTAGATAAAATAGCATGTTTTGGAACAATATGGAGCTAAGGAAGCTAAGGAGTAATTGGAGCTACATTATGGAGAATTGAGGAGCTACAAGAAAGGCTTAGGAACCATAGAAGTTGGACAGAAGACTGATTTTGGACCAGATTAGAGAGATTTACATGCAGTTGAGACACACCTCGGATTGCTACAGTGTCACCTCGACCGAGGTGATCTTTGTGATGGGCTGGACCGAGGTGAATAGCCCACAGCCCACGAGATCTTTTATTTTTGGCAAGTGATTCTCCTATATAATAGGATTGATTTTCTGGAGGTTTGGGGGAGGGCCAGATCCGAAAGTTGAAGGAAGTTTAGAAGATTGAAGATCCAAGGAAGGAAGGAAGTTGGCTTCTGAAGGCTTTGAAGGAAGTTGTAACGTTTTCTTAGATTGTTTGATTGTTGTCTTTTGGTTTGTAATTGAGGAACGCAGCTTGATTGCTTGATTGAATTATTGAGACCTTTGTGTTAAGGTTTTCTTGCTTGAATATTTATTCTCTTTTCATATATTTGATTATTGTTATCATGATGATTGTTGGCTAAGTTCTTTGTGCAATTCTAGGGTGATTGGTTGAAGATTGCGGGAAAGACGATGAAAGAATGAGCATTTACCTCAGTGGACCCTGAAAGCTTGAGCCTATACCTTAACCGACGAACACCCAGTCAGTTCGTAGAACATCTCGACCGAGATGGAACATGAGCTGAGCGAGGCGAGACCTTTCCTGATCCTTATATGAGTTGAGGTTTCAGTTTGCCAAATCCTATCCTTGTTATACCTCTCCTGGCCCATACGCAACCCTAGGATAAGACCAACCCAACGATTCCTTTGTTTGTATACATAAGATCATGAGTGTAGGTAATAAAGGTTTATCCTTTATTAGGGTTTGAGTGTGCCTTCATCCCATCCTTGAGGGTCAGCCTGAGAGTTACCCGGTAAATGTTAGTTCTATCCCCTTGGGTGGTGTGTTGGTTTGAGATTATAGTTCCTTTCCTTAGTACGTTGAGACTTTCCCGGTAAGAGGATCTTTGGTTTGGGATAGTGAGTAGTGAGACTTACCCGGTGATCTATTCCCACCTTAGGAACACCTTCCCTTTGCAAACCTCAACTTTGTCCACACTATCCTTTGAAATCTCGAGTCAAAACCACAATTGGATGCTTTAATCTCTAGAATCTACATTCTCTTTATCTGATTATTACATCATCTTTGATATCTTTGCTTTGTTGCTTGTTTTTGATTGACAACCTGAATTACCGATCTTTGTTTCACCATAGTTCTTGTGTTCGACCTTGGAGTATTTTCCGTTATTACAATCGATCCGTACACTGCGGGTTTGCATATTGTTTCAGGCTTATATTTTAGGTTATAAATTTAAAGCTATATCGTTCACCATACACACACGTCTGAGAGCAAACAACAGAATTCTCGGATCCCTTCTTATCGCGAATCTCCAAGTCAAACTCTGGAAGCAAGAGAATCCAACGAATAAGACGCAACTTTGCTTCCTTCTTAACTAGCATGTATCAAATAGCTACATGGTCAGTATAAACAATAACTTTCGCTCCCACCAAGTAAGAACAAACTTCTCAAATGCAAAGAAAACTGCCAAGAGCTTCTTTTTGGTGTTGGCGTAATTCAGCAGAGCCTCACCTAGTGTCTTGCTAGCATAATAAATGGCGTTGGTCCGACCATCTTTATTTTGTCGAAGAACCGCTCCTACGGCCACATCGCTAGCATCAAACATGATCTCAAAGGGCAAGGTCCAATCAGGATGTTGAATGATGGGAGCGGAGATCAATGCTTCCTTTATCCAGTAAAAATCATTAAGGCATTCCTACGAGAACTTAAAAACAACATCCTTCTTCAAAAGATTAGTAAGAGGTTTAGAGATCTTAGAGAAATCCATGATGAACCTTCTGTATAAACATGCATGTCCAAGGAAACTCCGCACACCTATAACATGACAAGGTGGGGGAAGTTTCTCAATAGTTTCGATCTTAGCTCGATCGACCTCTACAGGAATGTCCAATACCACAAAGTCTATGGGTATGTAGAAATTACCTAGCTTGACAGGCATGTCCTCCAAGATTCCAACAGGACGAGTAATGGAATGATCCGCCATGTATAAAGTCATCTTCATGTTCTTGGGTTCTCCAAGACCGATCTTCTCACAAAGTGCTAGAGGAATGATGCTCACACTTGCTCCTAGATCACAAAGTGCATCGTAAGTCACATCCCCAACTTCGATGGGAATGCAAAACGAACCGGGATCTCTTTGCTTTAGTGGCATATTTTCTTTCATGATTTGAATGAACTCTCAAGATATAGATGTCATCCGCACTTCTCCAAAGTCTTCCAACTTTCTTTTCCTTGACAAGATCTCTTTTAGAAACTTCCCATAGGCGGGCATACCTAAGATTTCATCAATGAAAGGTATGTTAATATGTATCTTATTCATAAGGTCAAGAAACTTACCAAAGTGTTTGTCTAGATGCATCCACGCCCTAGACTGAGGGAATGGAAGTGGAGGCTTGTATGCAGGTGGTGGAACATACACATAAGATTTCTCTTTTGCTTTCTGGGGTTCTGTATCGGTCGGCATCTCGACCGAGGTGTTCTTCGACAGAACGTCATCCGACCGAGGTACTGGATTAGTTGTCCTCAATCCACTTCGTGTGATGATTTCCATGACCTGCCCTTTTGGGTTGTTCTCCGTCCTTCCTGGGAGTTTACCCGGATCTTTAGGTGCTTCATTAGCCTTGTTAAAAACTTGATGTTCTAGGGATTTTTGTGCCTTCGAAAATGTATTCATAGAACTTTCCATGGCATTGAGCTTGGTCAATATTGCTTCCAACACAACATCTATCTTTTCCTAAGGCTGTTGGGACAAGCTTGAAGATGGCTCTTGACTCTTCAATGGAATAGAAGAAGAAGATGGGGGAGTTAGAGCATTTTCAGCATGAGAGTAAGGGTTACCAGAATTTTGTTAATTTGATCTCTAATTGTTGTTGAAATTCCTGTTGTTGTTGTAATTGTTATTTGTTGGCCCTTGATAGTTTCCTCTCCCCAAGTATCCAATATCTTGCTCTTTGGATGCTCCATTAGCTTGAGATAATAATAACTCTTTCAAAGCCTTGACTTCATTGTTGAGGGTAGTAAGTTGAGTAACGCTCGAAGTGGTGAGATTCAGCTTTGGAGGTCCAACGCGTTTTGCTCCATATTCAATCCTTTGATGGGAGTACTTCTCCATGTGTAAAGCTTGCTTCTAAACAAACTCCCAAGCTTCATCAACCGGTGTATCCATGAAAGTGCCCGTAGAATGTGATTGGAGTTTAAATTGAGTTTCCTCATCCAAACCCTTGAAGTAAATCCCTAGCAACTCAATCTTCGGAATCCCATGATGAGGGCAATCCAAAAAAAGGTCTTTGAACCTTTCCCATGACTTGAACAAGCTTTCTCTATCCTTCATGACAAAAGCATTAATCTTACCCCTTAGTGTAAGAGGCTTAGTCTTCGAGAGATCCTGCACCTACGCCTCAGCTGAGACGCAGCAGCCTTTTACCTTTGGAGCTGTAGTAGGCCACCCTTGCGCCCCTGGTTGGCCGCCCCTGCAGTTCTGTGAGCCGCCCCAGCGGCCAAGCCAGCCCCCCTGCGGTTTGTGGTGTGCTGCAGCCGTCTTCTTTAACCCGAGCTTTGCTTTTTGACCCCTCTTTCCTTTATAATTCCTTCTTCCTTCAGATGAGGGTTTATTCAATCTCTTTCCTGCTCCATCTCTCTCTCCATACGCTTTTCTTCTTCTCCTCTCAACTCCTTTGGATCTCTTCTTGATCCATGTGTGAGTTTTATTAGTTTTGAGAGCCTTTTGTGCATGGCTTGTTGATGAATGTTGATGTGTTGTTGTTGTGCCTTGTGAGCCAGCTTGAGGTGGTGATAGTGTTGTGCTGATCTCCTAGGCAGCTCAGTTGGTAAGCTTTCATGGCTTTTCTTCTTTCCTTCTCTTCTCTTCATCTTTTCATCTCTTTCCTTAGTCTAGCCTTGATCCCTTAGGGTTGGATCTTGTTCAGCCATGTTTTGGCTTGTGTTGATGTATATATATGTATGTGATATGTGTATGTTTCTGCTGGAGTGAAGAAGAGTGGAGAATCGAAGAAAGGAGTGAAGAAGGAGCTGGAGTGGTGTGTCTCTGCACACCAGTCGCCCCTGCGCCATCTCTGGACCGCCCCTGCGCCAGCAGTGAGCCGCCCCTGTGCCATTCCCTAGCCGCCCCGGCGGCCACCTCCACCAGCTTGGTGTTGCACTTGGTTCCGCAGGTGTGTGTTGCTTCTAGGCCTTCCTTAGGATGCCTTTGTTCCCTCCTTTCCTAGTATGAGTGTATAGGATCATGCTAGATGTGTGAGGTTATGCTTTGGTTAAGGTTATGATCGGTTTATGCCTTGTAAGACTTTAAGGATTTAGGCTGATGTTAATTGAGGCGGTGAGGTTGAGTACGATCCTCATGGATCCCTTTCGGTCTAGGTGTGACCCCTTTGATGAATAGAGGTTGATATATATTTATGCCTTATTGTTAGGCAGTGCCCCTCTCTCAGGATTGGAGGTTGTTGTGTTTGAGCTGTGTACGAGGTGGAGGTAAGTCCGTAGGACTTACTTAGCTGCCATCCTTATATTTGGTGTTTGCATGAGTGGTGTGTGCTTATTGTGTTGCTATGATAACGTGACATGTCGTTTATATCAACCTATGTTTTATATTGATTGCCCCGTATGCGTGGATGTGATAACCTTTCCCTTTCATCCCGCCGTGGAGTTTGGAAGGTTCTTTGATGTTATGCCAGACTTGGTATACGGGGAGGGCACAACACCACTCTCATAGGGTACACGGGTTGTGTGACCGATTCCACTCCAGATGGCTATCAAGCTCAGAGGCGAGGATGTATTGGTCCTCGTGTAACATATGTTTCTTCTATGGATATATATACGATTTGAGTGAATGGCCATTATATAAAAATGATAAAATGGGTAAATGTGTGATATCATGTTGATGTGTTTATCTTTCATGATTGTGTTTGTGCTTATGCATTACCTCATATATGTATGGTTAGCTAACGGTTTAATACCGTGTTGTAGATGTTTACAGGTTAGGTGCTGCTTAGTGATCTAGCAGGGTGACAAGCCGAGGACTCTCGTACATTAGGTGGTTGGTTTGGGTGTGTTGTTTTTTCCTCATGCGTGAGGATGATCTTTTGTACCTCCTGTGTGAGGATGTTGTTTTATATACTCGGCTATGTTGTTGTTTACTTTGGGTCGTACAGTTTATACTGTTTTATGTATTTGTTTTATATCTGTCAGTGCCATATTGTAAGGTCCAGTAAACTTGTTGTTAGGCTAGGGTCAGGATCCATCGTGAGATCCTAGCCCAATGTGGCATCCCGAGTCCCGCGGATTCGGGGTTGTTACAGAGTTGGTATCAGAGCCCAGGTTGACAACAATGGCACTTGCTACCTGCAAATAAGGTCTGATAGGTAAAATAAACAAAACCCACATGGGGTCTGACGTTTTAAAACGATTTTGGTTTTAAGTGTGGTTTTGGGTTAGAATGTACGAGAAGTCGTCACTTCTGCCATGGATCTCTGCAGTGTATATATATATATATATGTGTGTGTGAGTATTATGGATTATATGGATGTACTATATATACATATGGCATATATAGCCTTGTAAGATTAGGTGTGTATATCCTACAGATAGCTCAGACTAGAGCGGTATCTGTAGTGGGACGAGGTAGGGGTACACCCCATGTTCCGCTAGCTACGCCAAGTCAGGGACCAACTTCCGTTGTTGTTTCGCCTACGGCAGAGAACGAGTTTGAAGAGGCTGATCATGTCTCCATGAGAAGATCTGAGTTTCAAGAATATATGCAGCAAGTATATGAGGCTGTGATAGCGGGTAGACCTACAACGTCGGTGGGACCAATTGAAGCTCCTGGATCAGAGAAGAAGCAATGGACTGTATCAGTTAGTGGAGAAGTAAAGATGATGAATAATGAACCAAGTCACATATTAGGACAATGAAGTGGTCCTATGGCCATGAAGATGACTGGCAAGGAATTACAATGTTTTAATTGCGCGAAGTTTAGACACCAACGAGCTGTGTGTCCAAAGATGCCCATACTATGCTTTACATGTGGTAAGGCAGGGCATAGGGCAAATTTTTTTCGACAAGGCAAGGCGCTGTCTTTACTAGTTCCTTCTCGGAGTAAGATTATTAGACGACGAAGATCGAGCTGCCCTTTAGCTGCACAGGGTGCCAAGACGGGACGATTATGTTTCAACTATGGTTATCCAGATCATTTGCGTTCTGGGTGCCCTTTGGCACCGATAGCTTGCTTCACTTGTGGTGAACTAGGCCATCTGGCCCCTTTCTATCAACAAGGTGGTGTTTCTTCTCAACAAGACCTTCCTCTTTCCGGTGCAGAAAGAATGGAAGTGGAGGCTATGGCAATGACCTAGTGATACTTGAGGAGCATAGATCCGAAATTGAATGATTCTATGTAGTGGAGCTTCTGGCGTTAGCTGTACAGGTACCATTCTTGTTAATGGTTTACCTAGTGGAGTTTTGTTTGTTGTGAGTGATATGCACTTCTTGTATTTTGATGCATGCGTTAATAGTGGACTGTGGAAACAATAGGAGATAGATTTTCCTTTATAGGATTACCTGTTAGGGGTCTGAGGTACCCGTGAGACATGTGTTTGTCCCATTCATTCAAGGACGTGTGTATGGTTATAGACTTCTTTGTCATGCCGTAGGTGCATGAGGAAGTCACTATGTGTATGGTTTGGATGAATAGATATCATGTCATCAATTGGAAGGTTATTATAGTTTCTACTAAGATCGATTAGATAGAGGTCTTCCGAGGCTACGACCTTTGGAGAGATGAGTTTTTGTTATTAGTGCCATATGAGCAATGAAGATGACAACACAAGAGGTGATGTTTTCTGATGTATGCCACGAAGAAGAAAGTTCCACGTTGGAAGATGTTGCAGTGGTTTTTGAGTTTATAGACGTGTTACTGAATCGTCTAGTTGCCACATCAACAGAGTGTAGACATTGTTATCGAGTTGAAGTATGATATGGGACTGATTAGGAAGGCCCATACCATATGGTGCTTGTTGAGATATTTTAACTGACAACTTGAAAAGTTGACTGAGACGGGCTTCTTTTACCCTAGTTTGTGTTCCATGTTCTGTATGATGATCTGATGAGTTAGCTTCAAGAAGTATTCGTGTTTTTAAGATTCCCTTGCGGTCAAGATATCACCAATGGAGGGTGAGAGAGCAAGATGTACATGAGACAGCCTTTTGTACCATTATGGACATTACGAGTGGTAGTGAGGCCATTTGGGGCTGATGAATGCCTTAACAGTCTTTAGAGAGTTAATGAATAGCATCTTTTCCCTTGATCTTGTTGTGGTGATCTTTATTGATGAACCTCAAGGAATGCATAGTTTTCTCGACCCATCCGATTACTGCCAATGTTGGAAGGAAGAATTTTATGTGAATATGTATCTACTTATGAGTCTTTTGAGAAAGACCACCAGATGGGTGTTGCCAAGTAATATACTAGAGCTTTGAAGAATTGAAGAGGCACTTGACCTCTGCTTCCATTCTGTTATAGTCAGAAGATTCGGGGGATCCCGTGATTAATGGTGATACATCCCAGCTAAGTTTGAGATGTGTATTACTACAGAGTAGTAGAGTTATTAACATGTGTGTTTATAGCTGAAGGAATATAAGGAGAACTACTTGATGCATGATCTAGAGTAGCAGTAGTACTTCAAGCCTTGAAGATTTGAAGATAGTACCTACATGATATTAATGTTAGGTTTCCACAAACCATAGGAGTCTGAAGTGCGTTTCACGCCGTGGGAGTTGAATAACAACTAGCGTGGAGGGCTTGAATCGATCAAGACTTTAACCTGGAGATTTCATATTATTCAGAGAAGCTAAACTGTGTCACTTACAACTTGAACGAAAAGACGCCTTAATAGAAGATAATTGCTAGGCTGACAGTTCAGCCTCAGCTTCAGAGAGATCTAGCTTGGCTAGAGTTGAACAATCAATTCCTTGATGATAATACCCAGTTATACCTAAGAGGTTCTACCTGGTCTGTTGAATGAGGTCCAACAGAAGCAGGGGACCTGTCTGACCTTGATGAGGTTTAGAGAGAAAATATCTCGTAATGAGCACCACAAATTTTCTATTAGAGCAGATGGAGTGATGGAGCGTCATGATCACTTTGTGTACCTGCTGATGCAGAGTGGAGACAGAATCTTACAGTATACTCACTGTACATCTTATTCCGTACATCTCGGCACGAGTAAGATGTACCACGAGGTCCGGATAAAGCATTACCGACCTAGGGATGAGCTCCATCCACTACTAGTGCAGTAGTGGAATTGGGGAGGACATGTCTATGGATCTTGTGATGGGATTGAGGCTCAGTAGGAGTTTGATGTACCTGAATTGTTGATGACAGATTAATGAAACCGACACGTTTCATTCTTATTAGAAAAACATGACCAGAAAATGGATTGGCTGAGGAGTACACTAGACAGATAGTGAGACTCCATGGTGTACGAGAACAATCATCTTTGATCGAGATGGATGTTTTACTTGAGATTTTGGGCAGCAGATACAGACTGCTTTGGGGACGAGTCTATACTTCATGACTACGTTCACCCTCCGACAGATGGTCAGTTAGAGAGGACCATCTAGACCTTGAGGATCTATTAGGAGTTATAAGTTGGATTGGAAACATGGATGGTTAGATTGCCTCCCATTAATGAGTTTATTATATGACAGTGATGGATGTGCATCTTTTTAGGATGGCCCTATGAGGCAATATATAGACATAGATGTCGTATACCTTTATGCTAGAATTGATCTAGCAGTATTAGTGGAATAACACCTTATCAGATTCAGGATTTTATAGTTCAAGTAACGCTAATTAGAGGAAGAATGTTGGCTGTACAAAGTAGCCAGACATCATACGTAGACAAGAGGCGTTGACCTCTAAAGTTCAAGTGGAATTTCATATTCAGATGGAAGTATCTCCGCTATGAAACGTCAGATGTGTTGACATAGAAAGGAAACTGAGTTTCCAATATGTCGGTTTACTAGAGATCCTGACTAGTATTATGAAGGCAGCATGATGTTTAGCTTTGCCTCTGAAGTCAGAGGATATCTATTAGTGTTTCATGTGTCTCAACTGAGGAAGTATATACCAGATTTTAGACACCTTGTCAGCATTCGATTATATTCTTGGAATGAGATATGAGACGCTTGCATTCGAAAGACATTCCCATTTTGAGGACATCGTGGTCAAGTTGAGGACCTGAAGAGGCTATGTGAGAGACTGAGGATAGTATCATGAGGAACTATCTAGAGTATATGTTGATGAATATTGTACTTATGTGCTTATATGGCTTGATTTGTTTTTGCCATGCTAGCTATAATGTGATGTATGATCTTAGTAGTTTTGTTGTGCTAGCGTGATGTATGTCATAGCCGGAGATGATTATTCCTCCACGCTATCTGAGTATGTTTTATGTTTATAGCTGGAGATGGTTCTTTCCTCCATGCTATTTGAGTGTGATTAGGATTCAGCTGGAGATGGTTATTTCCTCCATGCTACCTTGATGGACATAGTTCAGTGGAGATGTGATTCCTCCATGCGATATATATGTTTATGGTTTGGATAGAGGCGTATTTCCTCTATGCCTGTGATATGGTTTGGCTAAAGACGTATTTCCTCTATGCCTATGGAATGTTCTGCTAGAGATGTGCTTCCTCTATGCCTTATGATGTGGTATGGCGAGAGATGTGATTCCTCTACACCTTTGGGTAGCGTTATGGCCCTATTTTTTGGAGTTGATGATTCCTCCATGTGGATGTTTGAGGTTATAGATTGTTATAGGTTGTGACCTTCTGAGCGGAGATGTGATACCTCCGATAGAGAGAGTGAGAGTTGTACCTCGGCTTATGGGTCCGAGAGACTTTGGGATTTTGCAAGTTTCGGGACGAAACTTGTTTTTAGGAGGGTGAGATGTAGGAGCCTTAGCCTTCGAGAGATCTCGCACCTGCGCCTCAGCTGAGACGCAGCTGCCTTTTACCTTTGGAGCTGCAGTGGGCCCCTGCGCCCCTGGCTGGCCGCCCCTGCGGTTCTGTGAGCCACCTCAGCGGTCAGGCCAGCCGCCCCTGCGGTTTATGGTATGCTGCAGCCGTCTTCTTTGACCCGAGCTTTGCTTTTGACCCCTCTTTACTTTATAATTCCTTCTTCCTTCAAATGAGGGTTTCTTCAATCTCTTTCCTTCTCCATCTCTCTCTCCCTACGCTTTTCTTCTTCTCCACTCTTCTCCTTTGGATCTCTTCTTGATCCATGTGTGAGTTTTGTGAGTTTTGAGAGCCTTTTGTGCTTGGCTTGTTGATAAGTGTTGATGTGTTGTTGTTGTGCCTTGTGAGCCAACTTGAGGTAGTGATAGTGTTGTGCTAATCTCCTAGGAAGATCAGTTGGTAAGCTTTCATGGATTTTCTTCTTTCCTTCTCTTCTCATCATCTTTTCATCTCTTTCCTTAGTCTAGCCTTGATCCCTTAGGGTTGGATCTTGTTCAACCATATTTTGGCTTGTGTTGATGTATATGTATGTATGTGATATGTGTATGTTGCTGCTGGAGTGAAGAAGAGTGGAGAATCAAAGAAAGGAGTGAAGAAGGAGCTGGAGTGGTGTGTCTCTGCACACCAGTCGCCCCTGCGCCATCTCTGAACCGCCCCTGCGCCAGCAGTGAGCCGCCCCTGTGCCATTCCCTAGCCGCTCCTGCGGCCACCTGCACCAGCTTGGTGTTGCACTTGGTTCTGCAGGTGTGTGTTGCTTCTAGGCCTTCCTTAGGATGCCTTTGTTCCCTCCTTTCCTAGTATGAGTGTATAGGATCATGCTAGATGTGTGAGGTTGTGCTTTGGTTAAGGTTATGATCGGTTTATGCCTTGTACGGCTTTAAGGACTTAGGTTGATGTTGATTGAGGTGATGAGGTTGAGTACGATCCTCATGGATCTCTTTCGGTCTAGGTGTGACCCCTTTGATGAATAGAGGTTGATATATATTTATGCCTTGTTGTTAGGCAGTGCCCCTCTCTCAGGATCGGAGGTTATTGTGTTTGAGTTGTGTACGAGGTGGAGGTAAGTCCGTAGGACTTACTTAGCTGTCATCCTTATATTTGGTGTTTGCATAAGTGGTGTGTGCTTATTGTGTTGCTATGATAACGTGACATGTCGTTTATATCGACCTATGTTTTATATTGATTGCCCCGTATGCGTGGCTATGATAACCTTTCCCTTTCATCCCGCCGTGGAGTCTGGGTGGCTCTCTAATGTCATGCCAGACCTGTTATACGGGGAGGGCACAACACCGCTCCCATAGGGTACACGGGTTGTGTGACCGACTCCACTCCAGATGGCTATGAGGCTCAGAGGCGCGGATGTATCGGTCCTCGTGTCACATATTTTTCTTCTATGGATATATATACGATTTGAGTGAATGACCATTATATAAAGATGATAAATGGGTAAATGTGTGATATCATGCTTATGTGTTTATATTTCATGATTGTGTTTGTGCTTATGCATTACCTCATATATGTATGGTTAGCTAACGGTTTCATACCGTGTTGTAGATGTTTACAAGTTAGGCGTTGTTGAGTGATCTGGCAGGATGACAGGCCGAGAACTCTCGTACATTAGGTGGTTGATTTGGGTTTGTAGTGTTTCCCTCTTGCATGAGGATGATCTTTTGTACCTCCTGTGTGAGGATGTCGTTTTATATACTCGGCTATATTGTTGTTTACTTTGGGTCGTACAGTTTATACTGTTTTATGTATTTGTTTTATATCTGTTAGTGTCATGTTGTAAGGTCCAGTGAACTTGTTGTTAGGCTAGGGTCAAGATCCATTGTGAGATCCTAGCCTAATGTGGCATCCCGAGTCCCGTGGATTCGGTGTGTTACACTTAGCTCCGCAGTTTTTGATGGTGGGAAGAATTTAGTGAGAAATTCCTTAGCCATTTCCTCCCATGTGCTAATTCTTCCGGATGGGAGACACTGATACCAAGCAAGCGCCTTATCTTTCAAAGAGAAGTAGGTAGGCCTTAACTTGTAGTTGTTGTTCTCCACCCTTGAAGGTCTCAAACTCTCCATAAGAGTCTCATAGTTTTGTAAGTGTTGATGTGGAGATTTTCTTTCTAATCCTCCAAATTGACATTGTCGAATCATTGAGATAACATGAGGTCGAAACTCCTAGTCATGCTCAGCTAGATCTCCTAAGATAACGCCCGTGCGCCGCACTTTTTGATTTCGGTCCATCCTTTGACCTAGGATTTGTGGTTCACCTACGAACTGGTTGACTCAGTCAACCCTAGCTGGCAACTGAGGTGTTGGAGGTGGTATCTCGACCGATGCAGGCGGATTAGGGTTACCCCTCGGTTCGACCACCGCATTGGGTCGAGGTCGTATATGAGCTTGCAATTCGGCCATATCAACTTGGATCTCTTCCGTTGCACGAGCTTCTTCTCTTTCCCTTTGTAAAGCTTCATTACTTAGCCGAAGTTGTTCTAGTGCGTCTTTCAATTCAGCTTCAAGATCTCGATTATCTTGTGCTGCCATCTTAGCTTCTTTCAATCTTCTTTTGTATGTCTTTTCTGGTTCGGGATCGTAAGGAACGATTTCTTTCCCAACACGAGTTCTTCGCATAAACTTATAGAAAGATCATGCAAAATCACTCAAGTAAAGCAATCAGTAGTAACAAGCGCAGCAGCCCCAAATGACAACTAAATACCGAACTTGGTCTTGACCAAGTCCCCGACAACGGCGCCAAAAACATATTCGCTCTCAGACGTGTATGAATAATGAACGAAATAGATTTAAATTTATAACATAAAATAAAAGCCTGAACAATATGCGAACCCACAGTGTACGGATCAATCGCAGTAATGGAAAATACTCCAAGGTCGAACACAAGGCCTATGGTGAAATCAAGCACGATAAATTTCGGTTGTCAATCACGGACAAAGCAACAAAACAAAGATGATGTATGAAACAAATAAAGGAATGCAGATTCTAGAGGTCAAAGCATCCAGTTGTGGTTTCGACTCAAGATTTCTAAGCATAACGTGAACAAAGCTGAAGTTTGCAATGAAAGGTATTTCTAAGGTGGGAATAGATCACCGGGTAAGTCTCACTACTCACTATCCCAAACTAAAGATCCTATCACCGGGTAAGTCTCAAGGAACTAAGAAAAGAAACTATAATCTCAAACCAACACACCACCCAAGGGGATAGAATTAAACTTTATCGGGTAAGTGTCAGGCTAACTCGCAAAAATAGGATGAAGGCAAACTCAAACCCTAATAAAGGATAAACCTTTATTACCTAACACTCATCATCATAGGTATTCAAGCAAAGAAATCACCGGGTAAGTCTCATCCTAGGCTTGCGTATAAACCAGGAAAGGTGCAACAAGGATAGAATTTGGCTAACTAAAACTTAACCTCAAAATAGATCGAATCAGTTCACACGCCTCGCTCGGTTCTTATTGATCTCGGTCGAGATGCTCCACGAACTGACCGAGGTGAGGTGTAGTTGTGTTTTGGCTCGAGCTTTCAGGGTCCACTAAAGTAAAGGTTCATTCTTTCATCGTCTTACCACAACCTTCAGCCAATCACCCTAGAATCGCAAGGAAATTTAGCTAACAATCATCATAATAACAATAATCAAATATATAATTAAAGAAGCATTAAGCAAACAAGAAAACCTTAACAAAAAGGTCTCAATAATCAAACAAACAATCAATCCAAACAAGCAGAAAACCGTGTTCCTCAATAATTAAATCAAAAGACAACAATCAAGGTTCTCTAAGAAAACCTTACAACTTCCCTTCAAAGCCTTCAACTTTCACCTCAAAGCAATCTTCTTTCAAACTTCCTTCTTCCTTGGAATATTTTCAATCCCAAAGATAATCAGCTATCCAAGCATACTTCCATCCAGAAATTATCTTCAATATTATAGGAAAATCACATGCCAAAAATAAAAGATCTCATGGGATGTGGGCCGGCCGTCTCGATCTAGGCCCAATAAGCCATATCGGTCGAGATGCTCACATAGTCAATCGAGGTAAACAAGTTGTTACGTGCAAATCTACATAACTGGTCCAATATCGTATTTTTGTCCAACTTCCATGATTCCTATGCCTTCCTTGTAGCTCCTAGATGCTCCAAAATATAGCTCCCATGACTCCTTAGATCCCTTGGCTCCATATCGCTCCATAACGTGCCATTTTCCCTACAATTACAACAAAACTAGGTGTAGACCTCGATTCTTGCAAAGTTAAACAAAACGACATAATCATCGAGAATATACAGTCGTGCATGTAGATTGTTGATGATAAAACGTCCAAACCAATCCCAAAATATAGACTATAATGCATGCTATCACCATTCAATGTCCAAGCCCCTGCAAGAGTTCTCTCAATCCCTAATCTTTCCAAGCAGAATTCATCAATTTTTCCAAAAGTCATGTGTCGATCTTCCGTGGATGTATCAATTGAAAAATGTTCAAAGATCTTGGGCAATAGGTTTCCATAAGGAAAAGGGATAGCTCGCTTAGAGTTAATAGTATGGACCATATTGTAACACCCTGAATCCGCGGGACTCGGGATGCCACATTGGGCTAGGATCTCACAATGGATCCTGACTCTAGCCTGACAACAAGTTCACTGGACCTTACAATATGGCACTAACAGGTACAAAACAAATACATAAAACAGTATAAACTGTACAACCAAAGGTAAAACAACAACATAGCCGAGTATATAAAACGACATCCTCACACAGGAGGTACAAAAGATCATCCTCACGCAAGAGGGAAACACAACAACACAAACCAACCACCAAATGTACGAGAGTCCTCAGCCTATCACCCTGCCAAATCACTCAACAACACCTAACCTGTAAACAACTACAACACGGTATGAAACCGTTAGCTAACTATACACATATAAGGTAATGCATAAGCACAAACACAATCATGAAAGATTAACACATCAGCATGCTATCACACATTTACCCATTTTATCATCTTTATATAATAACCATTCACTCAAAAACTGTATATATATATATATATATAGATATATAAAAGTATGTGACACGAGGACCGATACATCCCCGCCTCTGAGTGCAATGTCCATTTGTATGAGTATCGGTCACACAATTCGTGTTCCCTATGGGAGTGGATTGCGCCCTTCCTGTAAACCAGTCTGGCCCGACATCAGAGAACCTCCCAGACTCCACAGCGGGATGAAAGGGAAAGGTTATAACAACCACGCAGTGGGGCAGTCAATAGAACATAGGTCGATAAAAACGATAACTCATGCTATCATAGCAAACATAGAAGGCACACACCACTCATGCAAACACCCAATATAGGGATGGTAGCTAAGTAAGTCCTACGGACTTACCTCAACCTCGTACACAACTCAAACAAAATCAAACAGATCCAACCTCCAATCCTGAGAGAGGGGCACTGCCTAATAACAAGGCATAAAAATATATCAACCTCTATTCATCAAAGGGGTCACACCTAGACCCAAAGGGATCCATGAGGATCATACTCAACCTCACAACCTCAATCAAGATCAACCTAAGTCCTTAAAGCAGTACAAGGCATAAACTAATCATAACCTCAACCAAACACATCCTCACACATCTAGCATGATCTTATACACTCATACTAGGTAAGTAGGGAACAAAGGCATCCTAAGGAAAGCCTAGAAGCAACACACACCTCCAGAACCAAGTGCAACACCAAGCTGGTGCAGGTGGCCGCAAGGGCGGCAAAGGGATAGCGCAGGGGCGGCTCACTGCTGGCGCAGGGGCGGTCCAGAGATGGCGCAGGGGTGGCTGGTGTGCAGAAACACACCACTTCAGCGCCTTCTTCACTCCTTTCTTCGATTCCTTTACTCCTTCGCTCCAGCACCATCATACACATATCACATACATATATAGGCATCAACACAAGTCAAAACATGGCTGAAACAAGATCCAAACTTAAGAGATCTAAGCTAAGATAAGGGAAGAGATGAAAAGATGAAGAGAAGGGAAGGAAGGAATAAAACCCATGAAGGCTTACCAAAACAAGTTCTCCAAGAGAACAGCACACCACCATCTACACCTCAAGCTGTCTCCTAAGGTTCAGCAACATCATCAACCATAACTCACAAGCAAGGCCAAGCACATGGCTCACAAACTCACAAAAACTCAAGGAAGAGCTCAATAAAGGTGATCCAAGGAGAAGAGAAGGAGAAGATGTACGTGGGAGAGAGAGAGAGAGAGAGATATGGGGCTGAAGATACCTAAACCTCATCTACAGGAAAGAAGGAGAAGCTTATAAAGGAGAGAGAGGTCAAAAGCAAAGCTCGGGTCAAAGAAGGAGGTTGCAGCACACCAAAATCCGCAAGGGTGGACCTGTGAGCCACAGGGGCGGACCAGGCTAGGCGTAGGGGCGCCCTTTAGGTCACGCAGGGGCGGCTCATGCTTAATCTTGGCCCTCTGCACGCTCTCTCAGCAACTCAGCAACTAGGCTCTTACATCTCACTCCCCTAAAACCAAGTTTCGTCCCAAAACCAAGTTTCGTCCCAAAACTTGCATAATCCCAAAGTCTCTCGGACCCATAAGCCGAGGTATAACTCTCCCTCTCACTATTGGAGGTATCACATCTCCGTTCAAAAGATCACATCCTATAACAATCTATAATCCTCAAACATCAGCACGGAGGAATCATCAACTCCAGAAAACAGGGCCATAACGCTACCCAAAGGCGTAGAGGAATCAAATCTCTCGCTATACCACATCACAAGGCATAGAGGAAGCACATCTCTAGCCAGAACATCCCACAAGCATAGAGGAATTACGTCTCTAGCCAAACCATATACATATATATCGCATGGAGGAATCACATCTCCACTGTAACAAAACTATGTCCATCGAGGTAGCATGGAGGAAAGAACCATCTCCAGCTAAATCCTAATCACACTCAAATGGCATGGAGGAAAGAACCATCTCCATCCATAATATAGAACATACTCAAATAGCATGGAGGAAATAATCATCTCCAGCTATGACATACAACACGCTAGCACAATAAGATCTACTAAGATCATAACTCACATCATAGCTAGCATGTCATAACACAACAAGGCATATAAGCACATAAGCACAACATGCATCAAGATAGCACTAAGGTCTACTCGTGCTCCTAAAAATGGGTATGTCCCAGCATATACTCTGGATAGTTCCTCAGGATACTATCCTCAGTCTCTCACATAGCCTCTTCAGGTCCTTATCTCGACCATCATATCTTCAATCTGGGAATGTCTTTCGAATGCAAGCGTTTTACATTTCATTTCAAGAATGTAATCAGATGCTCAACAAAGATGTGGTTTAACTTAACCACTATATCATTCTAACTCACAAAGTGTGTCTAACTTGGTATATACTTCCTCAGTTGAGACACAAAAACATTGGGTGAACATCCACCAACTTCAGAAACAAAGCTAAACCTCATACGGCCTTCACACAACTAATCAAGATCTCAAGCAACCGACATATTGGAAACTCAGTTCCCTTTTCCATGATAACATAACTATCGTCTCAAAGCGGAGATAATTCCAGCCGTACCTGAACTCTCGCTTTAACTTTAGAGGTTAACACCTCTTGTCTACATACACAATCTGGCGACTTTGCACAGTCAGCATTCTTCCTTTAACTCCCGTTACTTGAATTACAAAATCCTAAATCTGGTCAGGCATCATTTCATTACTACTGCTAGATCACTTCTAGCATAAAGGTGTATGGCATCTATGCCCATACAATGCCTCCTAAGGGCATCCCAAAAGATAAACGTCAATCACTGTTATATAATAACTTAATAATGGAAGGTAATATAACCATCCACGTTTCTCATTCAACTTACAACTTATAATAGATCCTTAAGATCTAGATGATTCTCTCTAACTGACCATTTGTTAGGAGGTGAGGTGTAGTTATGATGTACAGACTCGTCCCCAAGCAGTCTGGATCTACTGCCTAAAATATCAAGGTAGAAACATTCATCTCGATCAGAAATGATCGTTCTCGGTACATCATGAAATTTCATTATCTCTCTAGTGTACTCCTCAACCCACTCATTCACTGGCCACGTCCTTCAGATAGAAATGAAACGTGCCGATTTCATTAATCTGTTACCAACAATCTAGATAACATCAATCTTCTACGGGGTTACAATCCCATAACAAGGTCCATGGAGATGTCCTCCCAATTCTACTACTGCACTGTAGTGGAAGGAGCTTATCTCTAGATCAGGAATGCTCTATCTGGACCTGCTGACAGGTCACACGCTGTATCACAATTCTGGTCACATCAACTTCAACCTTCTACATCCATATAATAGTCTCATCTCATGGTACCTTTGACTCGTACCTGGACGTACTAAAGGAGATGTACAATAAGTGTATTGTAAGACTCTTTGTCTCTACTTTGCATCAGCAGGTACACCAAAGCGGTCATGATGCTTCATCACTCCATCTACTCTAATGGAGAACCGTGGTGCCTCACTACGAGACGTCCTCTCTTAACCCTTATCAAGGTTAGGTAGGTCCCCTGCTTTTGTTGGATTTCACCCAAACAGACCAGGTAGAACCTCTCAAGCATATAGATAACATCCTTATAGGGAGACTATAAATCTCACTCTAGCCAAGCTAGATTTTCCTAAAGTTGAGGCTGAACTATCAGTCTCGCAATCATCTTCTCTTGAAGCGTCTTTCAGTTCAAGTTGTCAACAAAAAGGTTCAACTTTTTTCAGACTCCTATGGTCTGTGGAAACCTAACATGCGATCACATGTAGGTACTATCTTCAAAACTTCAAGGCTCGGAGTACCGCTGCTACTCTAGATCATGCATCAAGTAGTTTTTCTTATCCATCTTCAACGTAAATCACGTGACCCTTAGAAGTTTCTGACTATGATAGAACGGAAGCAGAGGTCAAATGCCTCTTCAGCTCTTCAAAGCTCTGGTATATTACTTGACAGCACCCATCTGGTGGTCTTTCTCAAAAAGACTCATAAATAGATACATGTTCACATAAAATTCTTCCTTCAAGCATTAGTAGTAATCGGCTAAGCCGAGAATACTATGTGTTCCTTAATGTTCATCAATATCGTCCATATTACAACCTACTTAATCCTCGCCAGGTCAGTCATGCTTCCACCGGCGGAAACAACATGGCCTAAGAAGGCTACCACGGGTATCCTAACTTGTACTTAGAAAGAGTAATATACAGCCCTCTATCTCTTGATATCAGCAAAACTATCCTCACGTGATCGGTCTGCTTCTCTCTACTACGAGAGTATACCAACATGTCATCAATAAAGTCCACCACCAACAGCTCAAGGAAGTCGATGAAGATACTGTTCATCAACTCCATAAAAACTACTAAGACATTCGTCAATCCAAAAGGCATCACTACATACTCGTAGTGTCCATAACAGGTAAGGGATGCTATTTCATACACATATTGCTATCTTATCCATGACTAAGGATATCTTGAGCGCAAAGGAATCCTGAAAACACAATTGCTTCTTAAAGCTAACTCATCAAGTCGTTCATACTGAACATGGAACACACTGGGGCAAAAGAATCCTATCTTAGTCAACTCTTCAAGTTATCAATACAATGTCTCAACAAGGACCATATAATATGGGCCTTTCCAAACAGTGTCATATCATACATTAACTCGATAACCATGTCCACATACTACTGAGGTGGCCACTAGATGATTCAGTAACACGTCCATAAACTCATAAACCACTAGAACATCTTCCAACGAGAAACTATCTTCTTTATGGAATAACATCAAACATCACTTCTTATGTTGTCATCTTCACAGCTCATATGCCACAAATGACAAGACTCATCTTTCCAAAAGTCATAACCTCGGAAGACCTCTATTTCACAATCTCAAAGGAGACTAGAATAATCTTCCCACTAATGCTTAACATGACATGATATCTATTCATTCAAACCATACACATAATGGCTTCCTCATGCACCTACGGCATGACAAAGAAGTCTGCAACCATGCACGGGTCCCCGAATAAAGGCAACAAACACGCATCTCGCGAGTACCTCAGATTCCTAACTGGTAATCCTGTAAGGGAAGTCCATCTTCTACTATCTATCAAAGATCAACCATAACACATGCATCAAAAGACAAAAAGTGCATAACACTTACAACAAGCAAAACTTCACTAAGTAAACCATTAATAAGAATGGTACATGTACAGCTAACACCAGAAGCTCCACTGCTTAGCATCATTCAAAGATCCATGCTCCTCAGGTATCACTGAGGTCATTGACATAGCTTCCACTTCCACTCTTTCTGCACCGGAAAGAGGAAAGTCTTGTTGAGAAGAAACACCACCTTGCTGACAAAAAGGGGCCAGATGGCCTAGTTCACCACAAGTGAAGCAAGCTATCGGTGCCAAAGGGCACACAGAACGCAAATGATCTGGATAACAACAATTAAAGCATAATCGTCTCATCCTTGCACCTTGTGCAGCTAAAGGGTATCTCAATCTTCGTCGTCCACCTTTCATAATCCCACTCCGGGAGGGAACTGGTAAAGGCAACACCTTGCCCTGTCGACAGAACTTCGCTCTATGCCCTGCTTTACCACACGTAAAGCATATGATGGGCGCCTTTGGGCACATAGCTCGTTGGTGTCCAAACTTTGCACAATTAAAACACTGTAATTCCTTGCTAGTCGTCTTCATGGCCATAAGACCACTTGATTGTCCTACTATCTGACTTGGTTCACCATTCATCATCTTTGCTTCTCCACTAACTGGTCCAGTCCATTGCTTCTTCTCTGATCTAGAAGCTTCAGTTGATCTCACAAATGTTGGTAAATCCGGTGTGGGTCTACCCGCTATCACCGCTTCAAAAACTTGCTTCATATAGTCTTGAAACTCATATCTACTCATGGAGACATGATCACTCTCTTCAAACTTGTTCTTTGCAATAGGCGAAACAACAGCGGAAACTGGTCCCTAACTTGACATGGCTGGAGGAAGAGGGTGTATATCCCTACCTCGTCCCACTACAGATACCGCTCTAGTTTGAGCCATCTGTAGGATATACGCACCTAAACTTACAAGGCTATATATATGCCATATCTATCGATATATTTCTAATACATTCACACAATCCACAATATACACACACACACACATATATATATATATATATATATATATATATATATATATATATATATATATATATATATATATACATATCTACGCTGCAGAGATCCATGGCAGAGGTGACGACTTCCCGTACATTCTAACCCAAAACCACACCTAAAACCAAAAACGTTTTGAAACGTTAGACCCCATGTGGGTTCTGTTTATTTTACCTATCAGACCTTATTGTAGGTAGCAAGTGCCATTGTTGTCAACCTGGGCTTTGATACCAACTCTGTAACACCCCGGATCCGCGGGACTCTGGATGCCACATTGGGCTAGAATCTCACAATGGAGCCTGACCCTAGCTTGACAACAAGTTTATTGGACCTTACAACATGGCATTGACAGATATAAAACAAATACATAAAACAGTATAAACTGTACAACCAAAGGTATAACAACAACATAGCCGAGTATATAAAACGACATCCTCACACAGGAGGTACAAAAGATCATCCTCACGCAGGAGGGAAACACAACAACTCAAACCAACCACCTAATGTACAAGAGTCCTCGGCCTATCACCCTGCTAGATCACTCAACAGCACCTAACCTGTAAACAACTACAACACGGTATGAAACCGTTAACTAACCATACACATATAAGGTAATGCATAAGCACAAACACAATCATGAAAGATAAACACATCAGCATGCTATCACACATTTACCCATTTTATCATCTTTATATAATAACTATTCACTCAAAAACTATATATATATATATATATATATATATAGATAGATGAAAGTATGTGACACGAGGACCGATACATCCCCGCCTCTGAGTGCAATGTCCAGCTGTACGAGTATCGGTCACACAATCCGTGTACCCTATGGGAGTGGATTGCGCCCTTCCTGTAAACCAGTCTGGCCCGACATCAGAGAACCTCCTAGACTCCACGGCGGGATGAAAGGGAAAGGTTATCACAACCACGCAGTGGGGCAGTCAATAGAACATAGGTCGATAAAAATGACAACTCATGCTATCATAGCAAACATAGAAGGCACGCACCACTCATGCAAACACCCAATATAGGGATGGTAGCTAAGTAAGTCCTACGGACTTACCTCAACCTCGTACACAACTCAAACACGATCAACCAGATTCAACCTCCAATCCTGAGAGAGGGGCACTGCCTAATAACAAGGCATAAAAATATATCAACCTCTATTCATCAAAGAGGTCACACCTAGACCCAAAGGGATCCACGAGGATCATACTCAACCTCACAACCTCAATCAACATCAACCTCAGTCCTTAAAGCCGTACAAGGTATAAACTGATCATAACCTCGACCAAACACATCCTCACACATCTAGCATGATCCTATACACTCGTACTAGGTAAGGAGGGAACAAAGGCATCCTAAGGAAAGCGTAGAAGCAACACACACCTGCAGAACCAAGTGCAGCACCAAGCTGGTCCAGGTGACCGTAGGGGCGGCTAAGGGATAGCGCAGGGGCGGCTCACTGCTGGCGCAGGGGCGGTCCAAAGATGGAGTAGGGGCGGCTGGTGTGCAGAGACACACCACTTCAGCTCCTTCTTCACTCCTTTCTTCGATTCCTTTACTCCTTATTCGCTCCAGCAGCATCATACACATATCACATACATATATAGGCATCAACACAAGCCAAAACATGGCTGAAACAAGATCCAAACCTAAGAGATTTGAGCTAAGATAAGAGAAGAGATGAAAAGATTAAGAGAAGGGAAGGAAGGAAGAAAACCCATGGAGGCTTACCAAAACAAGTTCTCCAGGAGAATAGTACACCACCATCTACACCTCAAGCTGGCTCCTAAGGTTCGGCAACATCATCAACCATAACTCACAAGCAAGGCCAAGCACATGGCTCACAAACTCACAAAAACTCAAGGAAGAGATCAACAAAGGTGATCCAAGGAGAAGAGAAGGAGAGAGAGAGAGAGAGAGAGATATGGGGCTGAAGATACCTAACCCTCATCTGCAGGAAAGAAGGAGAAGCTTATAAAGGAGAGAGAGGTCAAAAGCAAAGCTCGGGTCAAAGAACGCGGCTGCAGCACACCAAAATCCGCAAGGACGGACTTGTGAGCCGCAGGGGTGGACCAGGCTAGGCGCAGGGGCGCCCTCTGGGTCACGCAGGGGCGGCTCAAGCTTAATCCTGGCCCTCTGCACGCTCTCTCAACAACTCAGCAACTAGGCTCTTACACATATGGTTGAGGATGAAGTTAGGTACGTCAATATCCAATCCCGACATTATCAAATGAATCAATTCCAAAGATTGATCCATCAATAGTTCTCTTGAATTTGCACAAGGGATAACACATCCAACTAGAATGGTAAATACTATTTTAGCATCTAGGGTTAGGGAAGTGTGAGGGAGTTGTCGTGATGTGGAGTTTGGAAGCAGGAATTTCTAATTGGCAAGTCGAACACTCTTTGACCGGGAGGGGTGTGTGAATGAAAGATTTGTAGGGATTCCTAAAATCTCACATAAAACAGTAGGAGTGAGAAGAATTTGAGTACTTTTAACAGATGTTTCAAGGGTGAGAATTCCTTTTTCTTGTTTTGTGACGAGGTTGACATAAAATAGTCTTGTGAGCCTTGGAAAAAGCAAAATATCTAGGGTTTAAGATCTTCCAAACTGTGGAACTTTGAAGCTTTGCAATGCAGGGGATCTGAAGAGTTTCTAGAAATGCAATATCCACCACGTCACATATACAGAGAGGGCGATTGTGAAATCCATCAAGCCAAGATCCAGTAGTTTGAAAAGTGATGAACTAGGAAATGGGAAGACTAGTAGTCTGTGAAATCTCTAAATATTCAGAATATTTCTCATCATTTGCAGCTGAGGAGATGTCAGTTGATTCCTTTAAAGTCGAAGCTAGACGAGGAGCAGATTTCTTGCTTCTTGGAGCCATAAATGGATTTGTGAGAGAAAGAAACCAAGGGTTTGGAAAGAGGTGTTTTTGGTTATGTAAAATCATTTGAAAAGGAAGTAAGGAGAGTTTAAAGCCTTTAAAAGGGATAAAGAAAACAATATATGATTTTAACAAGATCTTGAGAAAATCAAGGCCTTGAAAAACAACAATTTGTTTCCAATTTAATCTCAACAACTCTTTTCTAATCTTTGAAAAGACTTTTGAAATCATTTTAAAAATCCTTCTTTAAAATATTTTAGGGATCATAATATCTAAAAGATATTAACCCCTAGATATATTTGTGATATTCAATGTTGCCCTTGAATTCTATTTCAAGGCCTTTGAATTGCATTTCAAGGCCCTTGAAATTGAAAAGTGGGCTGCATACGAAGGAGAAAATAAAACGATTTACTCCCCCTACGTTAATGCTTCCTTGTTCATCATACCAAGCTTTAATGTGATAAAATTGAATTGATCTTGAAGTAGAGGCTTAGTAAAGATATCTACAAGTTGCAAGTTAGTTGATATAAAAGAAATCGAAACATTATCTTTCTCAACATGATCATGTATAAACTGATTCCTTACATTGATATGCTTTGTCCTTGAATGTTGCACAGGATTTTTTGTAATTGAAATAAAACTAGTATTATCACATTTTATCGGGATACCTTTTAAGTCAAAGTCAAGATCACGGAATTGTTGAGCTATCCATAGAATTTGTGCGCAGCAGGCTCCCACAGCTATGTATTCTGCTTTAGATGTGGATAGGGCAATAGAGTTTTGCTTCTTGGAGTGTCAACTGATTAAGGATGACCCTAAGAATTGACAGCATCCATAAGTACTCTTTCTATCGACCTTATAGCCTGCAAAGTCTGCATCTGAATAGCCAACGAGGTGAAACGAGCTTTGTCGTGGGTAACATAACCCTAAATCTTTAGTTCCATTGAGATACCGAAATATCCTTTTCACAGCTACCAAGTGTGACTGTTTAGGATTAGCTTGAAATCTTGCACACATGCACACGCTAAACATAATGTCAGGTCGACTAGTGGTTAGATATAACAAAGCACTGATCATACCTCGATACTCCTTTTGTACAACACTTTTACCATCTTTGTCATGGTCAAGTGAAAAGTGTAGAACTCATAGGAGTTTTTGCGACCTTGGATTGATCCATCTTATACTTCTTAAACAAGCCCATGGTATACTTGCTTTGATTGAGAAAAATTCCTTTCTTTGCTTGTGTAACTTGAAGTCCAAGAAAGAAACTAAACTCACCCATTAAGCTCATTTCGAATTCCCTGCACATAATATCTGAAAATTCCTTGCATAGGGAATCGTTAGTAGCATCGAATTATATATCATCAACAAAGATTTGTACTACTAATATATCGTTGCCTCTAGTTTTGATAAATAAAGTTTTGTCAATCAAACCTCTTTTGAAATTGTTTTCAAGGAGATACTTGGAAAATCTTTCACACCAAGCTCAAGGAGCTTACTTAAGACCATAAAGAGCTTTGTCCAATTTAAAAACATGATCCGGAATTTCATCATTTTCAAAACCAAGCGGTTGAGCAACGTAGACTTCTTCTTCTAAGAAGCCATTTAGAAAAGCACATTTTACATCCATTTAAAATAACTTTATGCTCATGAAAGATGCAAAATCAAGTAGCATACGTATGGCTTCTAACCTGGCAACCGGAGCAAAGGTCTCCTAATAATCAACACCTTCTTCTTGGTTATAGCCTTGAGCTACAAGTCGTGCTTTATTTCGAATGGATTTTCCATTTTCATCAAACTTGTTTCGAAAAACCCATTTCGTGCCGATGACGGATTGATGTTTCGGTCTTGATGTGAGAGTCCAAACCTTTTTTCTCTCAAACTCATTTAGCGCATTTTGCATGGCAATGATCCAGTCAGGTTCTTGAAGAGCTTGAACATAATTCTTAGGCTCAATAAGAGACACGAATGTCGAGAATGCACAAAGGTTGTTAACTCTGTATCGAGTTTGAACTCCTGCATTGGGATTTGAGATCACATTCTCTTGTGGATGGTATGAAAAATGTTGAAATTTCCTTCGTTTGTAGGATGGAACAGATCCTGAAGATTAGGGCTCATAAGCTTGACTGGATTCAGGTACCGCTGGAGCGTTTCCCTTGGATCCTATATCAAGGCCTTGAAGTTGAGTTTCAAGTCCTAGAAACGGAAATCTGACATCAAAGTTTTATGTTTCAAGGTCTTGAGGATACATTTCAAGGTCTTGAGATTTTTCTCCGGTATCTTGAATCTTTTCTTGCATATTCTTTTCTTGAGCCTTAGGATCTTCTTCTCCATCAAAATTGTGATCTTTCCATTGATTGAAATTAAGATCTGTAAAAATTTCACTCAAAGTACCATCATTGCTTTCATCAAATATGACATGAATACTTTCCTCAACAATTTTGGTACGTTTATTATAAACATGATAAGCTTTGCTATTTGAAGCATATCCAATGAATATTGCTTCGTCACTACGTGCATCAAATTTACCAAGGTTATCTTTTCCATTGTTATGGACAAAGCATGTGCATCCAAAGGGTTTAAAATAGGAAATGTTAGGTTTTCTACCCGTAAAGAGTTCGTAAAGAGTCTTTTTCATAATAGGGCGGATTAAACATCTAATCAATATGTAGTTAGTAGTGTCGACTGCTTCAGTCCAAAAACTTTTTGGCAAACTATTTTCTAAAAGCATGGTCCTAGACATATCCTCTAGGGTGCGGTTCTTACGTTCCACAACCCGGTTCAGTTGAGGAGTTCTAGGAGCTCAAAAGTTGTGTGAAATACCATATTTTGCATAAAATAAATCAATCGTTAGTTAATCAAATTCTCTACCATGATCACTTCTTATTGAAACGATAGGTAGGTTTTTCAAAGTTTGCAACTCCTTACACAATTTTGAAAATTAAAACAATGCTTCAGATTTTTCTCGTAAGAATGATATCCATGTAAACGAGAAAAATCATCCACAATGACAAGGATGTATTGTTTACCTTTGGGAGATTTGACACGCATAGGACCACAAAGATCCATATGTAAAAGCTCAATGGGTCGAGAAGAACTTACAACCTTCTTTGGTTTGAATGAACCTCTTGTTTGTTTACCTTGTTTACAAGATTTACATAGTTCATCTACCTTGAAGTTTAGGTTTGACAAGCCACATACCAAATCCTTTGAAAGTAACTTATGCATTGTATGCGTGCTTACTTGACCAAGTCTTCTATGTCAAAGCCTTGGATCATCAGTCAAGGCCTTGAGACACTTTAGCTTAGCACCTAAAACTTGGTTAGTACTCATAGAATAAACATTGTTACATCTAGGGGATGGAAGCACAATATCACCCGATATCTTGTCTTGAACTTCACATTTTTCTAAATCAAAAATCACCTTGTTGCCTTTATCACATATTTGAGAGATGCTAAGCAAGTTATACTTCAAACCGTCAACAAGATATACATCATCAATGAAGTTAGATTTGTTATAACAAATTTTACCAATGCCAATAATGTCACACTTTCCTTTATCACCAAGTGTAATGTTTCCAGATGATTGCTTCTTTAGATCTGAAAATAGTGAGATTTTTCCACTCATATGTCATGAGAAAACACTATCTAATTTCCATTTATGCTCCTTTACCTTGGTGATATCCTGCAAAACAGCAAACATCAACCTTTCTAGGTCGACCAATTAGCATATTTTGGTCCATATTCAGGCTCAATCATGTTTCGTGTTTAAGAACCCGTATTTGCTTAACTTGTTTCCTTAGACATAGAGGATAAGTATTTCTAATGATGTAAGGATCATTTCTTCTATGTGGATATGTTGATTTTACATCACCCTTTTTACAACAGTAGAAACATGTGGGCATACGAATACTTCATTTAGCCTTGACAAAAGTGGTAGGTGTTTTTCCGGGAAAACTGAAATGATAGCCTATACCATTTTTGTTAAGGGAAGATTGTTGCTCACCCATCATCCTTTCGAGGTTGACTTTCGATCGAGTGAATTGAAAAAGTGCATCCTTTTTGGTCTTGACACCTCACAGTTAGATCAACCTTTTCTTTCTCTAGATCGATATATTCCCGATTGAGAGAAGAAAAATTGCCCTTGAGAATCGCATTTTGTGATTCAAAGGCCTTGATATTGATATCAAGGTCTAACTTTTCAGTGTTAAGATTTTCAATCTCCAGCGACATATCACTTAATCTTTTCTCTTGTTTGAGAAGCTTTTCTCTCAAGGCACTTATCCTTACCCTATGTTCTTTATCACATATGATTATGTCGATAAGGAATTGTGTGAGATCAGATTCAGGTTGGGACATAATGGTACTTACCATATTATCAACGTAGTGATCTGGATCTTCTTGATGATCGGCCATAAGACAAAGGTTTGTTTGTTCTTTTTCGTCTTCTAATTCATTTGAGGATTTTGAATCACTTCATGAAGCTACCATAGTTTTCTTCTTTCGATCATTCTTCCTAAAATTGTTCCTTTTCTTTTGTGGACAATCCTTAACGAGATGATCTGTTTAACCACATTCAAAACAAGTCAGAACTTTAGTTTTCTTGTTAGAGTTAGAAAACTTACCTCGAGGTCTTGATGTTCGCGGATATTGTTGATTGTTTGAAACTGTTTCTTCATTTGAAGAATCTTCGCGAGACCCCTAGAGATCAAGGCAAATGGATCTTCTTCATCTTCATCATCACTATCTTCCTATTCTGATGGTAACTCGTCTTTCATTGATATTAGTGTCAGGTTCTTTGTGTTGGATGGAAGCTCTCCATCCTCTTCACCAAGAACTATCTCGTGTGTGATGAGTTTTCCAAGGAGGTCGTCTAGAGGAAGAGTCACATGAGATTCTGAGCTTCTTCTACTGCAGTCATCTTTGGTCCCCACTTGGCTTTAGGTAAGCTCCTTAGAACCTTCCTTACTTTTTCTTCGTTTGTTAAGACTTTTCCAAGCGAGTCTAGGTTGTTCACGATCTTGGTTAATCTTGTGCACATTTCTTTGACTGATTCATTTGAGTTCATCTTGAATAGATCATATTGTCTAAGGAAGATGTTGATCTTTGTTTCCTTGACTTGACTTGTTCCTTCGTATATGACAAAAAGTATGTCCCATATTTCTATATCACTCTTGCATGATGAGACACGGTTGAATTCATTTGCGTCCAATCCACAATAGAGCAAGTTCATGGCCTAGTAGTTCTTTGAGACACTATCCAAGTCGGTATGTGTGAAGTCAGCTTCCATCTTTGCGACTTGGACTCCTTCAACCGTGATGGTTGGGATTTTAGGGTCATTTTGAATAATGCTCCAAAGTTCCATGTCCTGGTCGATTACAAACATTTGCATTAGTGTTCTTCAATGGGCAAAGTTATTCCCACAGAAGAGTGGTGGTCGAGATGTGGATCTTCCTTGAGCGAATCCTCCATCACCTACAAGAGAGTCCTAGATACAACCTAGAAGAAATCCCCTTCTTCTCTCACTATAGTCAATGCTACGATCTAGCTCCAACTCTTAACCTAGCTATAATGCGCTAGTTACTTCGTAGAGTAACACACACTCGAGTATAACACTCTTTAGATATGCCAATGGAGTTCTCGAGTTTATCTCTCTCTAAGGGATAAAGCTTTTCTATAAAGACATAAAGAAAAACTTCTTGGATCGAATGAAGATGCTTTGGATCGCTTGAAGACTTTGGATATTTCCATGTAAGCTTGTGTTCCTTCTTCTTCAGTCGACATCTTCATTTATAGTCTTCGATGGAGAAGTCTTCTAGCCATTAGGAAGATGAACGTTGTGGAGATTTCCTCTTCTCCATGGAAAATGCTTCTTGGTTGAGATGAGGTAGCCGTTGTAGATCTTCTTTATCGTCTTCATCTCCTTAAAGCACGTTGATTCTTCTTCTCCGTAATCTTCTCACTCTGTTGAAGATCTTTGTGTGTTGAGCATCAAGATCTTCAGATTTTTTTGAGATTTGTTTGATGAAGATCTTTGAAATCTGTTGAGAAGAAATCTTGTGCTTTTGTTGAGGATCTTTGCGAGATCCTATTTGAGCCGAATCCTCTAGGTTGAGATCTTCTTGTTGAACGTATCTCCTTGGAAGATCTTCTTTTGATCCTTTGTTGATTTAGTTGTTAGAGATTTTCGGTCCTTCCAGCTGTTCTGTCCTTTGAATCTTGTTTCAAGGCTTCAGCTTTTGATCCCTTGAAATGGCTTTCAAGGCCTCCGTGTTGAACTTCTTCAAAACTCTGCGCTTGTCCCTTGTATCCGATTTCAAGGCCTCTATCGATCCCTTGAAATGCTTTCCAAGGCCTGCATGCATTTTAGACAAACACCAAAACAAACCAAGCAAACTAGACATACAATCGATATTTTTGTTAGTATAAAAACCGCTTATTGGTGTTAAGTCTTCCATCATTACATATTCAAATATATACTCAAGGTGGGGTTTTCAGGCACATATGAGGATATTGTTGTTTGTGATGTTGTACCTATGTAAGCATGTCATATTTTGTTAGGCCGCACTTGGCAATTCGATAGAAAGGTTATGCATGACGGACTCTCTAATAAACATTCGTTTGAGCACTACGACAATAAGAAGGAGAAGCACAAGCATAAGGACAAATAATCAACTCTCAGAGAAGAAAAATCGGACAGTTCTTTAAAAAATGGCCGATTTCTAAAGAAAATCGGTCTGTTCAAGGGAAAATCGACCGATTTTCCTGTAGCTAAACTGATTTTGCCTATCTGAGACAACAACGACCCCTTCTTTCTTCAAAAAGGGAGTTTCTCGATGATTATATTCCTTTAGATCTTTCTTTACTGAGTTTATATAAAAGCCTACTGACCTTGAGTGATGATGTGAAGGGCGCTTTGCCTTCAAACATTTTACAGGCTTTTGATGAATACAATGACGTATTTATGGATGAGATTCCTGCTAGAATGCCAACATTCCGAGGCATTGAGCATCGGAATGACTTCATTCCAGGTTTTTCACTTCTTAACCGCCTTGATTATAGAATGAGTCAACAGGAAAGCCATGAGATACAAGATCAAGTGCAAGACCTTTTGAACAAAGGTTATGTACGTGAGAGTTTTAGTCCTTTTGCGGTTCCAGTTCTATTGGTGCCCAAGAAGGACAACACTTGGAGGATGTGTGTGGGTTGTCAAGCAATCAATAACATCACTATCAAGTATAGATATCTCATTCCTCGATTGAATGATATGCTGGATGAGTTGAGCGGTTCCACCTTGTTTTGGAAGATTGATCTTAAGCGCGGATATCATCAAATCCGAATGAAGGAGGGATATGAATGGAAGACAACATTCAAGACCAAGTTTGGACTATATGAGTGATTGGTTATGCCTTTGGGTTTGACTAATGCTCCTATTACTTTTATGAGGTTAATGAATCATGTCTTACACCATTTTATTGGAAAGTTTGTGGTTGTTTACTTTGATGGCATCCTCATTTATAAAAGAAATTCATTGAGGAGCATGAAGAACACTTTAGGAAATACTTGCAACTCTTAAATCTGAATCTCTATATGCCAATATTAAGAAATGTGAGTTTAGTACTAATCAAGTGGTTTTTCTTGGATTTGTTGTCAGCACAAGATGCCTTGAGGTGGATAAAGAGAAGATAAAATCCATCCAAGAATGCCCTACACCTACCACTGTTGGACATGTGCGATCTTTCTATGGATTGGCAACCTTTTATACGCTCTTTGTGAAGGATTTCCACACCATTGCAACCCCTCTCACACAACTCATGAAGAAGCAAGTATTGTTCGAGTGGGGAGAAGCACAAGAGAAAGCATTCTCGGAACTAAAGAGGTGATTATCAAATGCACCTCTTCTTCCACTTCCGGATTTCACCAAATCATTTGAAGTAGAGTGTGATGCTTCCAGTATTCGTATAGGAGGAGTACTCGTGCAAGAAGGTAAGCCTCTAGCCTACTTTAGTGAGAAACTAAAAGGTCCATGTTTGAATTACTCTACTTATGACAAAGAATTATATGCTTTATTTTGAGTTTTCAAAACATGGCAGTTGTTCGCACTCAGACGTATGTGTATGGTGATCGATATAGCTTTAAATGTATAACCTAAAATATAAGCGTGAAACAATATGCGAGCCCGCAATGTAGAGATCAATTGTAATAATGGCAAATACTCCAAGGTTGAACACAGGGACTATGGTGAAACAAAGATCGGTAAATCAGGTTGTCAATCAAAAACAAGCAACAAAGCAAAGATATCAAAGATAATGTAATAACCAGGTAAAAGAAAATGCGGATTCTAGAGACTAAAGCATCCAGTTGTGGTTCTGACACAAGATCTCAAAAGATAACGTGGACAAAGCTGAGGTTTGCAAAGGGAAGGTGTTTCTAAGGTGGGAACAGATCACCGGTTAAGTCTCACTACTCACTATCCCAGACCAAAGATCCTCTCACTAGGTAAGTCTCAAGGTACTAAGTAAAGGAACTATAATCTCAAACGAACATACCACCCAAGGGGATAGAATCAACCTTTACCGGGTAAGTCTCAGGCTAACTCTCAAGAATGGGATGAAGGCACACTCAAACCCCAATAAATGATAAATCTTTATTGCCTATCACTCATGATCTTGGGTATACAAACAAAGGAATCACCGAGTAAGTCTCATCATGGGTTTGCGTTGAACCAAAAAAGGTATAACAAGGATAGGATTTGGCAAACTGGAACCTCAACTCAGATAAGGATCAGGAAAGGTTTCGCCTCGCTCAGTTCATGTTCCATCTCGGTCGAGATGTTCTATGACTGACCGAGGTGTTCGTCGATTAAGGTAAAGGCTCAAGCTTTCAGGGTCCACTGGGGTAAAGGCTCATTCTTTCATTGTCTTTCCCACAACTTTCAGTCAATCACCCTAGAATTGCATAACGAACTTAGTCAACAATCATCATGATAACAATAATCAAATATATAAGAAAGGAATCAATATTCAAACAAGAAACCTCAACACAAAGGTCTCAATAACTCAATCAAACAATCAAACAAACAAACAAACTGCGTTCCTCAATCACAACCAGAAAGACAACAAATCAAACAAATCTAAGAAAATCTTACAACTTCCTTCAAAGCCTTCAACCTTCCTTCAAAGCAACTTCCTTCCTTAAATCTTGCAAACTCTCTAACTTCCTTCCACTTTTTGATTTTTGACTTCTTTCACATCCAGAAAATCCATCCTATTATATAGGAAAATTACTTGCAAAAATAAAAGATCTCATCCAATAATAAAAGATCTCGTGGTTGTGATTTGTTCGCCTTGGTCCAGACCATCATGAAGATCACCTCGTTCGAGGTGGTACTGTAGCAACCCGAGGTGAATATCAGCTACGTGTAAATCTTTGTAATCTGGTCCAGAGTCAATTATCTGTCCAATTTCCATGGTTCCTAAGTCTTTCTTGTAGCTCCTCAATGCTCCATAATGTAGCTCCAATGACTCCTTAGATTCCTTAGCTCCATATTGTTCCAAAACGTGCTATTTTCCCTAGAATCACAATAAAACTAGGTGTAGAGCTCGATTCTTGCAAAGGTAAACAAAACAACATAATGATCAAAGAATATACATCCATACATGCAGATTTATGAAGATAAAACGTCTAAACCAATCCCAAAACATAGACTATAATACATGCTATCAAAATACCTCATACTTGTCCCTTGCTTGTCTCCAAGTAAGATCCAAAATTTAGATACAAGATAGATTGGATTATAAGTCATCAAAAAGATCAATGAAAAACATTTCAAAACCTTTTGGTGGTGCGCTCCATTCATAGATCATCCTAAGAGAATGCTTCATGGCAAATAAAATTAAGACATGGTCAAAACATTATATAAATATAAGAAAGTTGTTCATCTTTGCATAAAATCATAGAATGCATAATAAATCATATTTATCGAAATAAATCATGTATAATCCAATTTAAACCACCAAGTCAATCAACATACTCGAGGACTCAAGGGCTTCCAAAAGAGGTCAAGAAACGTGTCAGGGTGGGATGTATATAGGGTAATGTGGTGCTAGAATCCGGAAGAGGATCTTATTTCACTTTCTTTGAAACAAAAACTTCTTCTACCAATAAGCTTTGCTTATTTTCACTTTTTTACTTTACTTTTTGGGAACATGGAAAGAGGTGAACAATAACCGAAGCCTAGGAGATCAGCAATCATCAATTTCTCAAGATGCCTCAAACCCATGATGCACATACCATGACCCGTTAGGACTATCGATCAATCCGACTTTGGCAAGACACAAACACCCGGCTATGTGAATGGTTCCGAGTTACTGATCATTAAGATCAACATTCCCAAACCTAATTTGTTTCTTTCTAACACTTTCAGCCAAGATCTCAACTTCACTTCACACGTTTTTCATCAACTACATCCAAATTCCCGGATAGGTAAAGGGAGGCAAATATGTATATGAGGGGCTAAAGCATGGTTAAGAAGGAGAAGAAGAGAATGAAGTGCCTTAATCATCCCAAGAAAAATGTGAGAGAACTCATTATGTGGTGTCAACCTTCAAATCCAACATAATTTTGATAAAAACAAAGTATTAAACATGCTTAGAATTTCAAACAAAGCATTTATCAACTTAAACATATTATAAAACCTTTCGAGCATATAAAGATTTCAAAGCCAATCTACAAACAAATATCTTCATCGAGGTCATATCCAGAATAGAAGCACAAAACGTTTCAAAAATCTTTCAGTTAATAACCCATCTCAGTCGAGGTGTCCGAGGTGTTCAACCGAGATGTACCTCGGTTTTCACGACCTCGTTTGGTCAAGAACGTCTCGGTCGAGCTAAAAAAAATTTCAAATTGGTTTTTGACGTTTTTCTCAAACAGAATCCTGTATGCATGCATGTAATGCAAGATAAGCATATAGAGCAAAACAAACGATAATGTCCACGAGAGTCATACAAACCATAGTCAAGTAATACAAATACCCCATACTTGGGACACATTGTCCCAATGCGTCAAATATAATTCAGAAGAAACAAGGTACTCAGTGGACATAGCTGAACTGCATAATAATAAGAAGAAAATAAATCCATAAAGCTCAATCCTCATCAGTTGGCGGCGGTGGTGGTATATCAGACAAGAGCACCTCGGTTGGCAAAGAACATCTCGGTCGAGGCGCTGTGACAGCAACCGAGATGTGTCTCAGTCAAAACTCCGTCTTCTCAATTTCTCGAACGTCAATCCTTCCATGTAGCTCCTGAGTTGTAATTTCTTCTTAGAGATCACCTGATTCCTGTCTAGGAGGACGTAAAAACACGAAGCAAATTATCTAAACTAAGCTAGAAAAGGGAAAAGAAAGCAATACCTTGGGTTGCCTCCCAAGAAGCGCTTGGTTTAAGGCCGCTAGCTGGACCTATCTTTATGGAATTACTCAATGTACCTCGAATATCTTGGAGTACTCATCACATTCGCAATAAAACTCTTCCAAAAAGGTTCCGGTTCCTAATTTCACCGGAAAATGGTAGGATCTCCAATGTATAAGCTTGTACGGTTTGGTTCTCACCGGAATCCTACCGATCTTTATATTCTTCCATGGGAAATGACTCAGTTTTTCGTCCCATCCTTTCCTAGATCGAGAAAACAACTTCTCGAAAATTCCAGTAGCTTCCCCGTCTCCAACTTGGGGATGACGTATGGTTTTTGTCATGTGAATGACCCCATACTTGAACAAAAATTTCTTCGTTGCCTTAGCGGTGAAGCTATTGTTAACTCCATTCCTTTCAGTCCAAGGAGCAACTACTTTCACCAAATTCAAGGGAGGTTTCATTTTGACCTTAGGAGGTTCCTTCGGAAAAGACCTCCAATTCTTATAAAGTTCTCCAAAGCTTGGGATAAGTTTCATGTTAGGATGATAACCCACACATGAAATTCCTCCCAACTCAAGTGGATTCTCTTCAGCCTTGGCCACAGTTTCAGTAATTTGGCCAAGGTTCTTTGCATTCTCTTCTCCTTCTTCTTCTAACTCAATCGTTTCTTCTTCAATCTCGACCACGGTATCAACAATTGGGTCGAAGCATTTTACATCCTCCTCTTCTTCAGTCTGGACGTCAGGAGGAGCTTCAGATTCGAGCGAAGGAATGCTCGAAACTTGTAGTACTTTCTTATACACCTCTTTCGGTTTAGCATAGGATAGGAAGGTTTCTCCGAGCTTCTCCACCTTTTTCATTACATTCTCCCACTTTGATTCAAGTGAATCTTCAAGAGGTTGCTCATAAACCTTTTCAGGAACATTCAACTCATCCCATAATGCAAGCTCATCCTCAATAGCCTCTTCTCTTTCCCTTTCATCACTAAATTCGATGAATGCAAATAAGCGCAACAAATATTCATAATGGTTCACCCTAGCAAGTTGTCTTGCTCTCCAAACTGGATCAAATGCAGGTTCATAGCGACTCGCAGCCATTGGAAATCCTGAAAACTCAAAAACTCATAGGAAAAGATCAAAAGCAAAAGCAAAAGCTACCAAGTTAGACAACCAAATACCGAGCTTGGTCTTGACCAAGTCCCCGGTAACGGCGCCAAAAACTTGTTCGCTCTCAGAAGTGTGTGTATGGTGAACGATATAGCTTTAAATTTATAACCTAAAATATAATCCTGAAACAATATGCGAACCCGCAGTGTACGGATCAATTGTAATAACGGCAAATACTCAAGGATCGAGCACAAGGACTATGGTGAAACAAATATTGGTAAATCAGGTTGTCAATCATAAAACAAGCAACAAAGCAAATATATCAAAGATAATGTAATAACTAGGTAAAAGAAAATGAGTATTCTAGATATTAAAGCATCTAGTTGTGGTTTTGACTCAAGATCTCAAAAGATAACGTGGACAAAGTTGAGGTTTGCAAATGGAAGGTGTTTCTAAGGTGGACCGGTTAAGTCTCACTACTCACTATCCCAGACCAAAGATCCTCTCACCGGGTAAGTCTCAAGGTACTAAGGAAAGAAACTATAATCTTAAACCAACACACCACCTAAGGGGATAGAATCAACCTTTACCGGGTAAGTCTCAGTCTAACTCTCAAGAATGGGATGAAGGCACACTCAAACCCCAATAAAGGATAAACCTTTATTACCTATCACTCATGATCTTGGGTATACAAACAAAGGAATCACCAGGTAAGTCTCATCCTGGGTTTGCGTTGAACCAGGAAAGGTATAACAAGGATAGGATTTGGCAAACTAGAACCTCAACTCAGATAAGGATCAGGAAAGGTTTTGCCTCGCTCAGTCCATGTTCCATCTCAGTCGACGACTTCTACGACTGACCGAGGTGTTCGTCGGTTAAGGTAAAGGATCAAGCTTTCAGGCTCCACTGGGGTAAAGGCTCATTCTTTCATCGTCTTTTCCACAACTTTCAACCAATCACCCTAGAATCGCATAAAGAACTTAGCCAACAATCATTATGATAACAATAATCAAATATATAAGAAAGGAATCAATATTCAAACAAGAAAACTTTAACACAAAGGTCTCAATAACTCAATCAAACAAACAAACTGTGTTCCTCAATCACAACCAGAAAGACAACAAATCTAACAAATATAAGAAAATCTTACAACTTTCTTCAAAACCTTCAACCTTCCTTCAAAGCCAACTTCCTTCCTTGGATCTTCCAAACTCTCTAACTTCCTTCAGCTTTTTGATTTTTGACTTCTTTCACATCCAAAAAATCCATCCTATTATATAGGAAAATTACTTGCCAAAAATGAAAGATCCCGTGGCTGTGAACTGTTTGCCTTGGTCCAGCCCATCATGAAGATCACCTCGGTCGAGGTGGTACTGTAGCAACCCGAGGTGAATATCAGCTACGTGTAAATCTTTGTAATCTGGTCCAGAGTCAATTATCTGTCCAATTTCCATGGTTCCTAAGTCTCTCTTGTAGCTCCTCAATGCTCCATAATGTAGCTCCAATGACTCCTTAGATTCCTTAGCTCCATATTGTTCCAAAACGTGCTATTTTCCCTAGAATCACAATAAAACTAGATGTAGAGCTTAATTCTTGCAAAGGTAAACAAAACAACATAATGATCAAAGAATATACATCCATACATGCAGATTTATGAAGATAAAACGTCTAAACCAATCCCAAAACATAGACTATAATACATGCTTTCAACAACACTATCTTTGGTTTAATGAATTCATCTTTAGAACTAATCATGAGTTGGATAGAAGACATGATAAGTTGGACAGGAGACATGGGCGTTGGATGCAGTTCATTGAGATTTTTCCTTATATTATCAAATATAAGAAAGGGAAGGATAATGTCGTTGCAGATGCCCTTTCTAGGAGGTATACTTTGATCACAACAAAGAACTTTAAGGTCCTAGGATCCATTATATTAAATACATATACAAGGATGATGAAGACTTTGGCGACGTCTACACTAGATGCAAAAATCGACCTAGTGTCAAGAAAAAATCGGCCGATTTTCTGACCGATTTTTTCCCAAGTCGAGAGATAAGTATTATCTTTTTGAATGATTTTTGTTCCATCAGAATAAAGTTCGTATTCCTACATGTTCTATGAGATTATTATTAGTTGAGGAAGCTCATATGGGAGGATTAATAGGACACTTTTAGAAGAGATAAGACTTATCACATGCTTCATTCTCATTTCTTTTGGCCTCACATGCTAAAGATGTTGAACATATGATCAAGAGGTGTCTTGTTTGTCTAAAAGCAAAGTCAAGACGGAAACCACACGGTTTATATACTCATTTACCTATTCCTACATCACCTTGGCTTGACATTAGTATGGATTTTGTTGTAGGATTGCCAAAAACTAAGAAGGGGAGAGATTTTATCTTTGTGGTTGTTCATCTCTTTTCAAAAATGGCTCACTTTATTGCTTGCCATAAAACTGATGATGCATATAATGTAGCTAACTTGTTTTTCAAGGAAGTTGTGAGATTGCATGGAGCGCCAAGAACTATTGCAAGCGATAGAGATGTTAAGTTCCTTAGTTTCTTTTGGAAGACACTTTGGGGAAAGCTAGGTACAAAGTTGTTCTTTTCAACTTCTAGTCATCCTAAAACGGATGGTCAAACGAAGGTAAATAATCAAACTTTAACTACTATATTATGAGCTGTTTTGAAAGATAATTTGAAATCATGGGAAGATGTGCTATCACATGTTTAATTTGCCTTAAATCGAACCTTGATTCATCTACTAACCTAACGCCGTTTGAGTGTGTTTATGGAGTGAATCCTTTGAATCCCTTTGGTCTTATACCGTTGCCCTTACACGAGCGAGTAGATTTTGTTGCAGGAAAGCAGGTGGAGTTCATAAGGGAATTACATGAGAAGATGCAATACGGCTGGAACAAAAGGGAATATCCGTTGCTTCCAAAGCAAATCAGAATCGCAAGGAGATGTTATTCAAACCCAGAGATCTAGTGTTGTTGCATCTATGGAAAGAGAGATTTACGGACAAGCGGAAGTCTAAGTTATCTCCAAGAGGAGACGTACCTTTTAGAGTGAAAAGGAAAGTTGTTGACAATGCTTACGTCTTGGACCTTCCAGCTGATTATGGTGTAAGTCCCACTTTCAATGTTGGTGACTTAAGTCCTTACAAGTTTAGAGATGAGCATGTCGATGATTCGAGTATGAATCCTTTTCAAGAAGGGGAGTCTGATGTGGGACCATCTCAAACACAAGGACCAGTTACACGTTCAAAGGCTAAAGCATTGAAGGACAAACCAACAACACCTTCACCTTCTTCGGATTCAAAGGCTAAGGCATTGAAGGACAAACCAGAAACACCTTCACCTTTTTCGGATTCAATTATGGATGGAGTGATCACAAGGTCAAGAGCAAAGGCGATTCAAGATGAAGTTACGGACATACTCATGACATGTACGCTCAAGGAAACTCTCCACACTCTCAAGAGTTCTTTGGTGACGTTGTTGACTGTTATAGAAGATTCAAGTTACGACCAAGAAGATCTACTAAGCAAGGAAGAAGGTTAAGAGCAAGGAAGAGTCTTAGAGAAGGAAAATCGACCAATTTTCCTATAGGAAAATTTGACCGATTTCATTCCCCAATTTCCTTCTTTCAGACGAGTTTTGCAAAGATCCGGCCATGATCTTATATCTTATGGCAATTATATCTTGTTATGATTCCTTAAATCTCGCAGACTATCTTAAGGGATTATTAAGTTTTATCTTTTTATATATTATATATTTTATATATCTTAAAGATATCTTTGCAAGATTATCTTTAAGTATATTTTCCTAGTTTTCATAGGATTAGTCTCCCATAAAAATAGCCTTAGTGGGGGAGATTGTTTGGTAGATTAGATTTGAAATATTTCCACAGCTTTGTTAGACTTGCAACTTCATTTACGAAGTTTGTATTTTATTCATTATTATTCAATCAAAAAGAGAGCTTTTGGTTGAATCGTTGTGAAGTCCTTGCTAGATTGTGCTTGTGTGTGTTAATTTTATTGAAGGTTGGTGCTCTTGGTCAATACTAGTCCCTCCTTGTGCTTGTCTTAAATAGAAGACTTGTGTAAGGTTAAAGAAGTGTGGGTTAAGGTAATCTTCTCGTTTAAGGGTTTTAGCACATCATTGGTCAAGGTTCTTTTGCGGAACTATCTTACTTCATATCTTCCTATATTTCTGTCATTTATCATTCCACATTCATCTTCTTATCTTTCCATATCATTCACTAATCCGTATTTTGAGTTTACCGAAAAATCGTCCTGTTCTTGAGGAAAACCGGCGATTTTCCCTATAGAACAACCCGATTTTTATCCCAGTTAAGGACTTTCAATATAGATCAGGAATTGCGGCTTATCCTTGCATCAATTAGGTGGTGCAAAAATGGGCTTGAGAGATGTGAGAATTGGTGAGATCATCTTAGAAAGAAGAAGAGTAGCAAGGTGAAAACCCGAAAGGGCTCCTTGGCAAAATGAGCGAAACCCGAGTGATAGGTTCTCCTTTTTCCGACATTGGCAACATAAGAAGGGGAGACATAAGGAGGAGTCCGGGTAGGTCACTCTTGGAGCGATAAGAATGGTAGTTCTTTCTCTTTCCTCACATTTTTTTAGTAAATTTATGCTTTCTCTTTAGTATGCTTAACCTTGTTACCTCCCTACTTCACCATGCTTCCTGAGACTTCTGTTTTACATTGGTTAGAAGTTTAGTTTACTCGGGACAAGTAAAGAGTCTAAGTATGAGGGAGTTTGATAGGTGATGAAATCACTATCATATTTAGGTTGTTTTAGCATGTTTAAGGAGTATATTGGTTGTTTGTTTTTGCTAATACCTACATCGAGATAAATGTAACACCCCAAATCCGCGGGACTCGGGGAGCTACGGGTTGGGACCTCACAATGGGTCCCGACCCTTAGCCTGACAACAATTTCACCGGATCTTGCAACAAGACACAAATAAAGACCAAAATGAAATACATTTTATGCAATGCAATGAAAACCCGAAAAAAAAACAAACAACGGACTTCAGCCGAAAACAACTACAAACGCCATACAACATACAATAAAAACAATACTCAACTCCGACCAAAAACCCCAATCCTAAAATGTACGGACCCCGGCTGCCCACTCTTCCGGATCTCTCGACCGCATTCCTAACCTGCAAGACAATCTACAACAATCGGTATAAAACCGTTAGCTCATATTCGAAGCATTAGAATCAATGGGAAAGGCACAAACACAAGTAAATCATCATAAACACACAACATTCTCAAAGCACACAATTCCGGTTTATTATCTTTTTATTATTAAGTCATATCCCGTTCTAATTCAACTTAGTTTTGTGACACGAGACCACCGTGGTACCGCCTCGGTCCCTACTTACCGGCATGGAACGGTACGGATGCCTCCGACCGTCTAACCAGCACGGGCTAGTCGCCAAGAACCTCCTAGACTCTCGCAAGAGCTAGGCAGATGATGTCACCGCCCGTTATCATACACTTGGGCCAAAATAATATAAGGTCGGTGGTCCTATTACCGGTTTAGTTGTTATAAACGATAAGGAATAAACACACACCACCAAACACACATCAATGCTAATACAAGAAATACGAGCTAAGTAAGTCCGGAGACTTACCTGAATCGAGTTACAATTCTCGATATCTCAAATACTCGTTCCGCAAGGAAAGAACTCAACCTCCTGAAAGGAAAGTTGATCAAAAACTGTCTCAACCCCTTAGAAGTTGGAAACTTCTAAGATACTAAAGTTTATCTTAACGGAAATTACCAATTCACCCTTATAAGGGTAAAAAGACGATTTTACCCTTGGGTCTCAAAACCCTAAAAATATTGCTAGAATATTTCCAAACTATACTATGGAACCCAAAACCATAATTTAAAACTCAAAAGAAAGATTTAACTAAGTTGGAAGATTTTTCAACTTCTTAACTTCCATGAAAACTCGCTAAGGATCCCACTTTGACTCAACATAAACACTTGTATAAAAATCCAAAAATTTCAAATAAAATATCTAACCTTCTATGCTATGCTATGCACTCTACTAGAACAAATAATTTCCCAAAACAACCAACTACAACTCTTACATTAAATTTTCGAGTTGACTCTCAAGGACTAATCTCTCATACTTAGGCAAACACATTAACTAGCTTACAATATAACCCAATTACAGTCGCGATCTACAAACTTTTTAAATCTACTGATGCTACTCTAACTTAACCTATTTCTATATTATCACAAACCCTAAGATTAAGAATTAATTAAACCCAATCTTTTAGCTAACTAAAAGAATACAAATCCACCAACTCAAAAAGCAAAATTTTTTTTTAAAGTAAATCTCCAATTCTATCTTCTTCTCTGCGAAAGCTAAGCGATTCCAGAATAGTCCATACATTAAAATTTTGAATACAGGTAAGCACACCTCAATAATCATCTAGACTAGCCTACATTCGTATTCTACTCTTACCGAGCTTTCTAAACAAAAACCAGATTGGATTAAGGAAGTACATAAAACCGACGGCTTCAACAATAATGGGTGAGTATGTAACGAGGGAGGAAAAGATCAAATATGAGATCGATCTCTCGGCGAAATGAACCGGAAAGGAAATCAATGGGTTCCTGTTATCACTAACCCATTTTAAAATGACGGCAACTAATCGCATCAGAACAGAATAAGAATAGTAGACTTACTGATGATGACGCTTTACTTAGCCTTCCGCAATAACGGACCGTCGGTTCCCATTTAAAACGGATCCCTAGCGGTAGGGCAAAGGTGGCGGGCAAGGCCGCAGTTTCCCTGCCGGCGACGGAAGGTCCGATACTCATACCGGTACCCTTGTTCTTTGAAGTTGGACACGGCGGCTGAGCAAACATGGTTTTCCTGCAGTTCGATTGGTGTCGGTTTTATAGCCGAGGCAACCTTGGTGAGGCGTCTCCGTTTTGCAGGTGGTCGGTCGATTGAAGATTCCATTGGCAATGCAGCGATAGCCGTTCCGGGAGGAGGGATGGCGGCCTAGTGAAGAAGGGAGAGACACGGTCTGGTGATTTCTGGCCATATATGGAGCGACTAAGGGGAGAGAGTCGAGACGCCGCTCCCGGCGAGGGCTAAGGTGGCGGGGAGGTGTGAGAGAGTTTAGAGATTCAGCGCAGACGAGAGTGAGGTGAGGGAAAGAGAGGGGCTGAGTGAGAAAAGAGAATGCAGGGGTAGGGTAGTAGGTGGGCGGCAGGCAAAATGAGGGGTCGGGTCTCACACAGGCTGGAGAAGCGGGAAAGGAAAAGGAGAAAAGTAAAGAAGAAAGAAACAAAATAAATAAATAAATAAAAGGAAACGGGTATGAATGAATCCGATTCAAAAGCGTTCGGAACGGAGTTTTCGGACCGGAAAATTATTTCCGACAAAATATAATACGGACATACGTACATGTATCCAAAAAAAATAAAATAATTAAATACTCGGAACCTATTCGACCCCTTTTCCGATATTAATAATACAGAAAAAGAATATGTTGATCGAGAATATAATAAACTCACAAAATAACCTTTGTGAAGTATAAATAAATAAATCTCGTAAATTAATTACGAGATTCAAAATATAATTTAAATACCAAAAAAAAAATCATAATAATAACGTGTACTCGTAAAAAATTAAATTTACGACTCAAAAACGCTCGAAAAACATACTTAAGGTATCTAGACTATCGATAACCGTTGGGAAGTAAACATCGAAAACGCACCCGATAAACGGGACGTTACAATAAAGAAGTCCACAATGAAGAAATCCAAAGGTTTAGCAACAATTGGATGAGAAAGAAGATCAAAGAAGACAACCAAGACAGCTTTTTGTCGCTCAGTCGCCCCTATGGCCCTATGTCACCGCCCCCACGATGACCGATGCTTCCGGCGCCACACCCAGCGCCCGCGAGCAAGGTTGTCACCTCACCTGCAGCTTCCAAGACCCGCTCCTGCGGTGACAAGGCATGAGGATCAATGTCGGCGCCCCTACGCCTCTTGCTAGTGGACCTGTGAAGCCCAAACGTCTGTGTCACCGCCCCTGTGGATTGAGGACAAAAACGTCAAGAAGATCAAGCGCCAGACATTCCGGAGCATTTATGATGCCGCCCCCATGGCCCTTCCACGCCGCCTCCGCGGCTAAGTTGAAGATGGAGCATTTTGCACTAAACTACCCCTGCGGCCCTCATGCCCGCGCTTGTGGTTGTGCAATAGACGACATAACTCCGGCTGTTTAGACCCACCTTTATGGCCATTAAGGTGGCTGTTTACACAGCCTATTTACTCCCATTTACTATCATTTCTAGTATATATAGAGGTCCTAGGCTGATTGTTAGAATCATCCTCATTTTCCCACAAACCTCTCTTTGTTTAATCGTCATTTGTATGGAGTGCTAAGTCTCCTAGCTACATTGGGTTGATTGAAGCTTCATATAAGTTGGTTGTAAGTTCTTTTCAATAGAAGTATTATTCAGCATATCAATTGTGTTATATTCCTTGTGCTTAACTTATGTTTGGATGATTGTTTTCCACTTAGTTTGATCACCTAAGTTGTATAATTGCATGCAAAAGGCTAAGGTTAATTGGTTCCGGGTTCGGGTCATTAATCCAGTAGCAAACTCTTAGGTAATAACGGGTTGTGATTATCTAAGTGTAAAGGAATATAACTACATAACAAGATTTACGGGTTATTTCTCTTTTATGTATCTCTTTATCTTTGCATGAATGTTGACTTGTTGTTTGGTCTTGTAGGTTTACAGGTCAATAAGTTGTTAATTTGTGTTAATACCGGTTGGATTAATGCATAAATATGATCAGGATGAGAACAATTGTTAAAAGCTTCTAAAAGAAACAACCAAATTATATGAAAGCGGAAATCTTACCTAATGTAGTGCTTGTCTTAACATCATTATCACCATCTTTGCTTTGTTTATATATGCTTTTGTCTTGTTAGACATTGCAATCCAACCCCCTCCCCCCTTTGTTACTATTAATTGATAATCAAATCTTAATTGTACTTTCATCACTTCTCACTCTCTTGGGTTCGACCCTTACTTATTCGTTATACATTGGTTAGTGTTAAGTTCGGATTTACTTTGATAAGTTTATATAATGACCTAAAGAAATACGCTTGTCAAGTCACAACCATTACCAACACCTATCATGGACGGATCTATTACTATATCTAAAGCAAGAACCATTCAAGACGAGGTTTCTAACTTATTGGCATCCTTAGCCTCTAAGGAGACCATTGGTGATCTATTTGTGTCTAAGTCTTACTTAGTCACATTGATGACAATTCCAGCCATGGAGACTAGTGTGGATATACCATACATGAGTGAAGATGATCAAGAAAGCAAGTTGAGCTTCTAGTCGAGATTTTAATTAGTTATTTTATTTCAATACCTTTAAAGCTCTAGACATTCTACATGTATATTTTATCTTATATTTTGTAGGATTATTTTATTCTTTTATTTTTAAGATTTCGACTATATATTTACCCTAGGGTCAAGATAGTCGAGTAGTTTTGATTCGATAATTTCGTCAACAATATTGTGAGATACTCGTTACTTCGTTTATGAAGTTTTTGTTTTATTCATTCATATTCAATCAAAAAGAAAGCCTTTGATTAAATAGTTGCGAGTCCGTGTCAGGTTTTGCTTGTGTGTATTAATCTTCTTAAGATTGGTGTTCCTAGTCGATTCTAGTCCCTCCTTGTACTTGTCTCGATTTGAAGACTTGTGTAAGGTTAAAAAGGGAAGGGTTAAGATAATTCATTGTTTGGGTTTTGATCCAATTGATCAAGGTTCTTGCAAGTATATCTTGGTTCATATCTTCCTATATTTTCCATCAAATTCATTCCATATTCATCTTCTTAAATCTCGCCATCAACATCCCATATCTTCCCGTTCTTGTTCTTTATTTTGTTATCGATCTCGCTCATCCACGTTATTGATCTCGCCCAAGATTCGTGTAGATATTATCCAAAGTTCAAAGCTTTGAGGACTTCAATCTAAATCCGTCAATTGCAGCCTCAACCCCGCATCAAAGTGGTATCAGAGCTAATCGATTAAAGTTCAACTTAGCCACTCCTTCGTTCAACAAACCCTAACGCCGAGATCCAAAATAGTGGAAAATCACCCCAAGATTTCCAAAGATTTGGCCAAGATACTGTTTGGCCCCAAGTTTGCTATTTTTGTTCAAATCCAATCGAATCCAGTGAGATAATTGATCCATCTCAATCAAATATATCATTATCCAGATGATGTATAGCTTGTATTAAAGGAGGAAAGAGATCTACAAAGTTATCTTCTTATTAAGATCTTATCTAGTAGGTGAGATCTTATCAAATCTATCCATACCTCCCTCCATATCTCGTTATATCTTATTCTTTGCAGCATGTTATCTCGCCATACTCTGACTTCCACGCCACACAAGAAAGCCTAAACACAATTATCCTCTCTTTGTTCTAGCCTATACTTTATATCATAAAATATAACCAAAGTTTTGGTGAAGCTAGTCAAGCAAGGTTTTTTGCTATATAAGTGTGAAATTAGAAAGAAGGCGGTAAAGAAAAAGCTTGCCCCAAGCCCCATCCAATTTCCATAGCTAAAACCTTGCATTTTCGATAATATTGCCCCCAGTGAACATCTCGGGTCAAGATTTAGACCGATATTTGCCCTTGTCGAGACCAATGCCCAACCGCCTATCTCTATCTCTAATTGCTTAAGTGCAAGATAAGTAAAGCTCTCTTCTTAGTCTCTTGTGTGCCTATGTCTTGCCTCTTTCTACTCTAAACACACCGAGTCAATTACTTGGGTGTGTTAGTTAGTTTTCGATACTTTCTATCATACTAGTTGAGTCTACTTGGTATATTCCTTTTACTTTGTGTCAATTGTGTGAAGAAAACTTCAGCAGCGATTCCCTAACCATCTTTCAACACAAGAAGCTTATCCAAGCCAAGTTGACATCTTGATTCAACCAAGGAGTGTTCTAGTTGAAGCTAGTCATCGAACTTAAAGGAATATCAATCCATCCAATGCAATTACATCAAATTAGCTTGGGACATCATAACAAGAGTGTGAGTGAGAGAGAAACATAAGTGAGGAGCTTTTGTTTTCACTAACTTAACAAGTTTGTTGTTTTTTGTGTGTTTGGTTAGATGTCAAGGTCTAATAGTCCTAGAAGGTCACAAAAGAGTGAATCATCAAGTCCAGAAGCCATGGACATGTTGAAACAACTCATGGCCTCAATAACAACCTCGGCCAAAACGATGGGGAAACTAGAGATTGCAACAAAGATCAATATATGAAGTTGGTGCTAGTTCATGTAATCCAACTAAAATTCCAACCCCATATCACCTCAAAGATCCCCTCAAGGGTCAGGTATGAGATATTCAAATCCTCTTTATAGTGCACCTAATATTCCAAATTTTTATTAATGAATTTCTAGAAATAGAGGATGATGATGAAGAGGGTATGTGGAAAGACTATCCTAGACGTAACCATCCTCCAAGGAGAGGTCAAGACTCGGAACCATTTAGACATCACCAAGAGCATGACGGAATTGGAAAAGTGAATGTTAAAATTTCAAGTTTTGAAGGCAAATGCAATCCGAAAGTTTTTATGGAGTGGGAAACCAAAAATGAACAAATTTGGTATTGTAATAACTTCAGTGAGCAAATAAGTATCCAACTAGATGCCCTAGAATTTCAAGGTTATGCTTTGGTTTGGTGGGAACATCTTTCAAAGAAAGGAGAAGAACGCTAGATCCAGACATCAACACTTAGGAGCGAATGAAAGCCTTGATGAGAGCTAGATTTGTGCCTCAACATAATGCTAGAGAGTTAAGGCAAAGGTTGGAGGACCTTAAGCAAGGACCTATGAGTGCGGAAAAGTTTACACATCCATGCAAATGGCGATGCTGAAAGCCAATGTTATAAAGGATAATGAGCCTACAATGGCTCGTTATTTCCGCATTTTACATCCATCTTTAGCTAATGAGATTGACTTATATCCCAATAATACAATGTCAGATTTGTTGCATTTGGCCATCAAAGTGGAAAAGAAAACCAAAGGAAGAAGCCAAGCAACTAAGTCTAATTTTAAAGCTACAAATTCATGAAAACAACAAAATCATAGATCCAATAACCTACTAGGTTGAGAGCAAGCGTCGAATATGGACGAGAAGAGAAGCCAAATTTTGGATCAAGAAGCTAGGAGAAATTCGACACCTGAGTCACAATCTCGATCCTTGAATGAGCCTTCAAGTGATCCTATAGGAAGCAATTCTAACTCTACTTTACGTTCTAGAGATATTGTATGCTTAAATGTCAAGGTAGAGATCATTATATGAGAGATTGTCCCCATAAAAAGGTTTTACTTATCAATCAACTTTGACAATATGAGAGTGAGGAAGAGCATGATCATGATAACACCCACCTTAATACATTGCATGAAAATGATAGTAATAGTAATGAAGGCATTGAGTTTGAGCATGGAGAATCAATGATTTCTAGGAGAACATTGCATGCTAAGATAGCTCCATGTGAGGACAATCAATGGGAAAATCTTTTGCATACTATATGTCTTGTCAAAGGGAAGGTGTGTAACATGATTATTGATGGAGGTAGTTGTTGCAATATAGCTAGTGTCCATTTGTGTAAGAGTTAGGATTTTCGAATCCTATTTAATCATGATTAAGGTGGCGGATTAAACCTAATCATTGATAGTTATATTGAGTCAACTTGCGAACGGGGTGAAATTGGAAAGCTTGGATTCCAACATTGAGTTTATGGCCTGAGATTGACCTTGTGGGAAAAATTCTACTTTTTCATCCGGAGAATAATTTTTACCCCTGATGTTATTTGGAGCATTTGGGAGCTTCAATTAATAAAAAGGCAGTTGAGAGAAATGATCAGGACATCGGACATGTCCTAGATATGAAATAACATGGAAAGATAAAATGGCCAAAAGAATCGTTATTTTGTTTCTTAGCAGTTAAGAAAGATGGCTTAGGAATACACGTTTTACGAGGAAATTGCGGAATAACTATCCACACAGTATTCCGGAATTTTTTATTCCAATTTCGAGAAGTTTGGAGGAAGGACCCAAACCGCCTTCGGATCGGTAAAAGGATAATTATCGACTTTGCTAAAGGATAATACTAGAGGATAATTATCGGCTTTGCTAAAGGATAAAGGTAAAGGATAATTATCGATTTTACTAAAGGATAATGCTAGAGGATAATTATCGACTTTGCTAAAGGATAATGCTAAAGTATAATTATCGATTTTGCTAAAGGATATTGGTAGAAGATAATTATCGACTTCTCTATAAAAAGAGGAAATTCATTCATTTCCTTTCACATTTCCTCGTGAAAGCTCTCATTTCTCTGAACCTTCAAATTCAGATCTGCTCTTCGTTTGTAATCCGATTTCGAATCTGTTTGAGTTTTCGGATTCCTATCTTCGTTCTCTTCATTTTGGTACCGAGCATATGCGGTTCCGTTGAAGTCAAGGTCAGGTCGAGCCTCCCCCTTATATGGCCGGTTTCATCGCTCAAAATCCGGTAAATCTGATGGTGTCCAAGCGTAGCCTGTGTCGTTGTGATTCCGAATCTTCTTTCGGATCGTCAATCGGGTTAGTAACGAATATATAAGTTATGAATTTATTCGTTTTCCGTATTGTGATTTGTCATAAATTGACCTTAGGCTTCTCAAAATGGATAATTGGAAATTTCATTATGCTCTATACATTATTTTGGTGATTATGGGCTATTTCTTTGATGAGATCTGATGATAGTTGGGTTCAGAAACTGTCTGCGGGCAAAACGTTATTCTGGTAAAATTTAGTAATCTAGAAAACGCTATAAGGAATGAATTTAATTGATGTTTGAAGCAAGAAGTTTAATACGAGAAATATGATATGCTCGACAGGTGTTGTTGAAGACGGTAGACTAACTATAGCTTAGTTGCTCAGTAAGCATATCCAGGTAAGTCTTCGCACTTACTTAGCTTCGATCTACAGAAATTCGTGTCTGGGAGATTTATATCTTGTTGTGTTGATTTGTGATTGATGTTATACATTGTGATGTGTTATGTGTGAAGCATGCTAATGTTATTGTTGTGTTTTATGATAAATATGATGATGTGATGTGTAAAGCATGCTTAATGTTGTTGTTATGTATATCATGATAGGTTTATGTGAAATGATTTAAATTGATAAGTGTTAGCCTCTTGAGAAGTGGTATATTATGACATGGTAAGCCTGTTGAGGCGTGTGATATGATGACGACCTGTAAAGGTCAAGAGTATGTAAAGTGAGTATAGGACACTGAGCTTAATTATTAGTCAGGTCGCTAGCTATTGCAGTGAATGCCGGAGCTCAGCCAAGCCCGGATCACTTACGTTTGTATAAGAATGACACCGAGTCTGATGGACTTCAGGCTCGGGTCGCACACCTAATTAAAATGGTAAATGTTTGCATTATCATGAATGGGAAAATGTTGCATGTGGTTAGGGGTTAAGACCATGAACCGCCACGAGAAAGTCTAGCCCGTAGACTTGATCAGTTTGGCTATGACCTAAGAGCAAATGTCTAAATTAACCTAATCTGTGCAATGGTGAGCTCACACCAAAGCCAGAACCGTATAAGCAATGATTCCGGATTTGATCCGGAATCGCAAATTGTAAATTGCATACTACATTCACGTGCATCATTCATATAAGCATGATATCATTTCATGAGCACGGTATATGGTATTTGAATATATTTTTTGTGTTGTGATGTGTTGATATAATCTCTCGTGGATAGATTAAGATCGGTAGCTAACGGTTTGAAACCAATCCTTTTTAGGTAATGCTGATCATAGGAACGCTTCAAGGATGTCAACTGCGGGAAGTGGACAGCCGGGGCAGTGTTAACCCAAGGGGTGATTGAACTACTTTTGAAACTAAACGCTTGCAAGCGAGTCTTTTATTGGTTGTGTGCAACTGTGTACACGTGTTGATTTCAGGCTGCAGTTTAAAACAATTGTTCAGGTGTTATGTTTTGAAGTGTCATTTTGGGATGTACATACTAACTGCATCCATGGTTGTTATATAAATGTTTTCTAAATGACAGGTTGAATGTTTTCATTATTTTTCGTGCTTCTTGTTGCAAGGTCCTATTTGTGAAGTTGTTGCCAGGCTAACTGATGGGACCCACTGTGTGGTCCTTAGCCTAGTGACGTCTTGGGTTACTTAAAACTTGGGATGTTACAATTTGATCCGTAAATTGCAAATTACTACGTTTTGTCATCCTAGACCATATAAGTTGCATTGGATGAAGGATCGTGGTAAATTAAAAGTGAACAAGCAAGCTAGAGTTACCATCACCTTAGGTAGTTATGAGGATGCTATTACTTGTGATGTTTTGCTCATTCAAGCTTGTCATATTCTTTTTGGACGCCTATGGAAATTTGATAGAAGAATTAAGCATGATCCGTATACTAATAGACATTCATTTGAGTTTAATATCCAAACATTAACTTTAAAACTCATGACTCTCTTACAGATTGTTGAAATCTATGAGAAAAAGGACAAGAGCTAGGATCAAGAGTTTGGCAAGAAAAATGAAGAAGAGAAGCAAGCCAGTGAAGAATCTCGCCTAAGAGAAGAGAAATCTCGCCCTAATGGAGAGGCTTCTCGCCCCGGAAACAATTTATCTCGCCCCATTGAAGAACCTCACCCCAAGGAAGTCTTATCTCGCCCTAGTGCATCTTCATCTCGCCCCAAAGAAGGAAAATCACCCCAATGCCAAATCTTTCCCCAGTGAAAGGATTTCTTACCCCATTGTAGAATCTCGCCCAAGTGCAAGTGCATCTCGCCCCGGTGCATAAATCTATCCCCGGTCTACTAGATTCCTTCTAGCATCTAAAGAAGAATTCATCCATGACTATACCCCTTTGGATGACATTCTCATGAGCCTATGTAAAATCCTAGTTACTTTAAGTGATAAAGTTAAGGCTAACTTACCCCAAACCATACTAAACCTTCTAGATGAGTTTTTTGATATGTTTCTAGATGAGATTCCAACAAGACTTCCACCTTTTTTAGGCATTGAGCATCAATTTGACTTAATTTTAGGTGCTACACTTCCAAATCGTCCAACTTATAGGATGAATCCACAACAAAGTCAAAACATCCAATATCAAGTTCAAGAGCTATTGGATAATACATGAAAGATGTGTGTTGATTGTAGAGCAAACAATAACATTACTATCAAGTATCGTCATCCCATCCCTAGATTGGACGATATACTAGATGAGATTAGTGATCCACCGTGTTCTCCAAGATTGATCTTAAGAGTGGATATCAACAAATCAGAATACGGGAAGGAGATGAATGGAAGATGGCGTGCAACACGAATTTTTGACTACATGAGTTGTTGGTTATGCCATTTGGCTTGACTAATGCTCCTAGCACATTCATAAGGTTGATGAACCATGTCCTACGCCATTTCATTGGAAAATATGTGGTTGTCTAGTTTGATGACATTCTCATCTATAATAGATCACTTGAGGAACATGAAGAGCACTTAAGGGAAGTGCTTGGAACTCTTAGAAATATATCTTTATATGCTAATATTAAGAAATGTGATTTTTGCACTAATTAAGTTATTTTACATGGTTTTGTAGTGAGTCCAAGAGGTCTAGAGGTGGATGAAGAGAAGATCAAGACAATCCAAGAGTGGCCAAGACCTACCACAATCAGACATGTTCGAAGTTTTCGTGGACTTGCCACCTTCTATATACGTTTGGTACTAGATTTTAGCACTATAGCAGCCCTACTCATGCCTTTAACAAAGAAGGTAGTACAATTTGTGTGGGGAGAAGCTCAAGAGAAGGCATTTAAGGAGTTGAAGTGACGGTTTCCACATGCACCTCTTCTTTCACGTATGGACTTCACTAAACCCTTTGAAATTGAATGTGATACATTCGGGATTGGCATTGAAAGAGTGCTCATGCAAGAAGGTAAGTCATTTGCATTCTTTAGTGAGAAATTAAAAGGAGCATGCTAAAACTATTCGACATATGATAAGAAGTTATATGCCTTATCGATCTCGAGTATTTAAGACACGGAAGCATTATCTTTGGCCTAATAAATTCATCTTTCGTACTGATAATGAGTCCTTAAAGCATTTTAGGAGTCAAGATAAGTTAGATAGCAGACATTGTAGATGGATGGAGTTTATAGAGATTTTTCCTTATATCATTAATTATAAGAAAGGTAAGGATAATGTTGTAGCTGATGCTCTTTCTAGGAGACATTCTTTGATCACTACTATGGATTATAAGGTTTTAGGATTATATTACATTAAGGATCTATATATTGATGATGCTAAATTTGGAGACATCTATAAGCATTGTAGGACTCGAGGTTCTTTAGATAAGTTTTACTTATTTGAAGGATTTTTATTCAAGGTTGATAAGTTATGTATTCCTAGATGTTTCCTTAGGTTATTTCTTGTTGAGGAAGCTCATATGGGATGATCAATGGATAATTTTGGAGGGATAAGACGCATCATATGTTACAATCTCATTTCTATTGGTCTCATATGCTTAAGGATGTAGAGAACATGATTAAGATATGTCTTCTGTGTTTGAAAGCAAAAGCTAGATTGAAACCACACAGTTTTATACCCCTCTTCCTACGCCTACCTCACCATGGTTAGATATTAGTATGGATTTTGTTGTAGGGTTATCTAGAACTAAGGGGAGAGATTCGATATTTGTGGTAGTAGATCGTTTCTCTAAGATGGCTTATTTTATTGCTTGTCATAAGATCAAGGATGCTTATAATGTAGCTAACTTGTTCTTTAGGGAAGTTGTTTGATTACATGGAGTGCATAGGACTATTGTGAGTGATAGGGGTGTTAAGTTCCTTAGCTTTTTTTGGAAGACTCTTTGGGGAAAGATAGAAACTAGGTTGTTGTTTTCAACGTCTAGTCATCCTCAAACGGATGCTCAAATGGAGTTTACTGATCTCGCTTTGAAGACTTGTGTGTGTTAATGTTCTTAAAGATTGGTGCTCCTAGTTGATTCTTGTCCCTCCTTGTGCTTGTATCGAATTGAATACTTGTATAAGGTTGAAGAAGGAAGGGTTAAGATAATTCATTGTTTCGGCTTTGATCAAATTGATCAAGGTTCTTGCAAGTATATATTGGTTCTTATCTTCCTATATTTTCCATCAAATTCATTCCATATTCATCTTCTTAAATCTCGCAATCAATGTCCCATATCTCGGCATTCTTGTTCTTTGAATTGTTATCGATCTCGCCCATCCAAGTTACTCATCTCACCCGAGATTCATGTCGAGATTATCCAAAGGTCAAAGCTTTGAGGACTTCAATCTAGATCCGTCAATTGCGGCCTCAACCCCGCATCAAAAGTTCTTGAAGGCATGATAGACAAACTCCATGGAGCCACCATCTTGAGAGACTACAAGTTTCAGCCTCTGGATCCGGAGTTTGTCCTCGTTACGTCCGATCAATTACGGCCCACCTTACCCCTCGATCTATTCGGCATGCACCCGAAATTCAACTTCAAAGGCTTTGATATCATCTTAAACAAACTTCACGGTGAGACCATCTTGACGGACTACAAGTTTGAACCGCTAGATCTGAAGTTTGTTCTCATTAGGTACAATGATCTACCACCCGGCTTGCAACCCATTCGAGGCATTGGGCACCATCTCGAAGAGTTTCAGTGCCATCAAAGACCGAAATCAAACCATTACCAGTACTCAATCTCGCATCTTGCCAGCATATTCGATAACCTCCACGGCGTCACCCTCTTGAAAGACTACAAGTTCAAAAATCCCAACTCATACGGTGTGCACCTCATGTTCAACGCGAAGGGTCTTGCTTCAAATGTTGATCCCTTCTTTGACGACCGTGATAAAGGGGGACGTTTCACATCCAAGAAGAGGAGAAGTATACGCCCCTGGATACCGATGTCATATGTGCCTCCGTCTAAGATGGCCCGACAAGCGGAATGCCTTGTCTCTACTCCTCCATGGCATGAGGCACGCCCATTTTGACAATGTTATGACAACATTCCCGTATTTTGCCTAGTAATAATAGAAGGGATATTCTTATGAAATATTCTCTTCTAAGCTTTCCCATTGGACCCCCTTTAGGCCTTTTTATATTGGTTCCTCTTTAGGCATTTTTCTATTGGTTCACCTTTAAGCTTTCCGATTGAACCCCTCTTTAATACTTTTCTATTGGACCCCCTTTAGGCCACATACTCTATATAAGGGATACTTGACCTCATTTGTAAAATATGTTCAAATTAAATCAAGCTTAGTTAAAGGTAAATCCTCCTCCTTGATTTTCGCATCACCTTTTCCCTCTCAAAGTTTTTCCTTGGATATTTGATCCAACCCTTTACATTCAAGGATTCTTCAAGAATTAACCTATCCAGTCCACTTCACAGCTTGCTCGGTCAACCTTGATCAGATCAACCAATCATTTCCGCATCCATTTCAATGCTTATATCAATCATACTCTATCATTGGATCCACTTGTACATTAACAAAAGGAGTAGTTGCAATTTAAGTTCAATCTAGATCCAAAGTTTATCCTTGAAAATATCCAAGGACACATCAACCGCATATAATGACTATGAGATATGACAAATAGATGCCAAAACCTCTTTTCTAAATAGTTCTTTGAAAGAGGATGTGTACATTACACAACTAGAAGGTTTTAAAGATCCAATAATGCTAGGAAGGTATGAAAGCTTAAGAAGTACGTTTATGGACTTAAGCAAGCATCCAAGAGTTGGAACTTTCAATTTGATGAAAATATCAAAGAGTTGGATTTCATTATATGCAAAGAGGATCCTTGTGTTTACAAGAAGTTCAGTGAAAGTAAAGTAGCCTTCTTAGTCTTATATGTGGATGATATACTACTTATTGGGAGTGACATTCCGATGCTTGAGTCCGTAAAGGAATAGTTGGAGAAATGATTGTCAATGAAAGACTTAGGAAATGTTGAGTACATACAGAAATAAATCCAAGAGGCTTCTTAGATTAAGCCAAGGAACTTATACTGATAAGATTCTTGATAGGTTCAAGATGCAACATTTCAAGAAGGAACTTTTACCTAGGCAACATGGTGTATATCTCAGCAAGACGCAGTGTCCTAAAACATATGTTGAGCTAGAGAAGATGAATCAGACCCCATGTGAATTTTGTTATATGATCTATCATGTATGTTATGGTGTGTACACATCTAGATGTTGTGTATGCTTTAAGCATATACCAATCAAGTCCCGGAGAAGCACACTAAAGTGCAACTAAGAATATTTGAAGTACTTGAGAAGGACCAAGAATGATTTCTTATTATATGGGGAGATGAAAAATTATCTTATGAAGCTATATTGATGCAAGCTTTCAAACTAACCGAGATGGCTTTGAATCTCAATCGGGTTATGTCTTCATACTTAATGGAGAAGCTATGAACTGAAAGAGATCCAAGCAGGATACAATAGAAGATTCTAGAGGTTGAGTACATTGTTCCTAGTGAAGCAACAAAGGAGGTTGTTTGTGTAAGGAAATTCCTAGATGAACTCAAGGTTGTTTCTAGTATTTTAGTGTCTATCGACAGTTATTATAACAACAATGGTGCCATAACCCAAGCAGAGGAACTGAGTTCAAGTTCAAGGTCCAAACCCAAACACGTTAAGAGAAAGTATAACCTTATTCGCCGCATCATCATTGATGGTGACATTAGAATGTGTAAGATGCATACGGATGATAACATTGCATATGCATTGGACAAGCCTATGCCAAGGCCTACGCATCATAGTCACACCAAGGATAACGGTCTCAATCACATTATAAAATGTCTTTAGTTCTTGCTTTCATATTACATAGTGTATTTATGATAGTTAAATACTAGTTTTACGTTTGACTTGATGATTTTATGATATGTGATATTTCATTCTTATTTATATATTGTTTTAATGGATATTGAATAATATGTCAAAATAACTCGTTATTAACAAATAGGATCACTTTAAGTATTCTAGTGAATGAAACCCATCAAGTGAAATGAATTTTTGAATTATTGAAAGTCTATAGTTTGAAATCAACAAAAGGACATAGATGATTTTTGTAGTAACTATAATGTAAAGTTGACTAATAACGTCAAGTTTCATGGGCTATAGGGACATGGAGATGTCTAGGCACTTACATATATGTGTATGGATGATACATGTAAGACTAACCCACCTTAAAATTTTCCAAAAGAGATTCTCTGAACATATAGGTTTTAATATGTTTATAATATCTAGTTTGAATAGTATGAATTTTAGCAATAGTTTGAAAATTGTGGAAATGAAAAAGAAAAATGAGCATTAAGTATGAAGTAGATGAGGAAGAAGGGCATGAATTAAATAATATGATAAAGAAAGAAGAAGAAGAAGAATCTGCAAGGCTGTAATTAGCTTAGATAAATGTAAAAACGAAGCAGAAGAAGTAAATAAATAGTCACCTAACTCATTTAGTGTTGCGTTGCATTTTTGCATTTGCATCTCTGCAAGTAATAATAACTTACGTCCTAATCATTTCTATCTTACAAGCAAACACTTGAATTTTACTAAAGTATAATCACTGCCTTCTACCTACCTATCCACTCTTTTTTCTTCCTTTCATTTATTTTCCTTTTCACTTTCACTCGCCTATGCTTTACGTTACCCTAATTACTACTTGAGCTTTCATACATTTTAAAGATAGGTTCGGTTTACCTGAAACGAAACGAACTGAGTAATTTCGGTTCAATTTTGAACCTATGCTCATCTCTAATTTATTTACTCTTTATTTCTTCTTTACCAATACTCTCAACTTATATAATGAGGAGTGGTTTTGAATAAATTACAAACAAGAAGAAATTTCAAAGGAACTCATTTAATTCGTTAAACTATATATAAAGCATCTAACTACCCATAAAATGTTTTGACGCATGCTTAGTACGACGTCATACCGAGTCCATCAATCGTAATATACCAGATGTCGTTTCACGCAAGTTATATATAGTACGTCCATGTACAAAGAAAAAAAAATTAAAAAAATTAAAAAATAGATAAAATGTTGAGAGCATCTTCATCCCTCATACTCATCTTGAGTTTCTTAAATTACTTTTGTAATTCTCTTTCTACTACCATGTAAGCATAAGAACTGTTTTCCTCAATCCCAAAAACTTACTTAAGTATCATTATTTATTTCTTAAGTAGTATTAATTTTTTAATTGGCCACAAAAGAAGACCCGAAAAAAAAAAAGTCAAAAGTAAAGATTGATTGGATACTAGAAAAGATACTCGGACGTGATAGTTGAATAGGAGGATCATGAATAGGAGTTGTCTAGACGATAAAAGCATGCTTAGTACGACGTCATACTGAGTTTGTCAGTCTAACACACCAGATGTCATTTTAACGCAAGTTATACAAAGTATGTTAATGTGAAAGCGAAAAAAAACGTTTTGACGCAAAAAAAAAAAAAAAAAAAAAAAAAAAAAAAAAAAAAAAAAAAAAAAAAAAAAAAAAAAAAAAAAAAAAAAAAAAAAAAAAAAAAAAAAAAAAAAAAAAAAAAAAAAAAAAAAAAAAAAAAAAAAAAA
>BSUD01000008.1:32783438-32896671 GCA_033239045.1 Fagopyrum esculentum | reverse complement strand
AAAAAAAAAAGTCAAACAAGTACAAAAAACGCACATCTACAAAAAGTTAAACAAAGATAAAATTAAAACAAAGCATGTCAAAAAATGCAAAACAAAGAAAATACATAAAATATAAAAACTAAAAGTAAAAATGTAAAATAAATAAATAAATAAATAAAATTGCACAAGCGGCATCCGTAATGCGAGTGCTTGCGTGCAAACTTGCAATGCGAGTTTTGTTGGCAATCACGAAACTCAACGTCTTTTAAATAGCAATAATGGTGTAAGTTATTGAAAATAAACTATTAAATAAGGTCAATTACAACTAACTATCCATAAAATGGTTTATTGCATAAAAACACTTCTTAGATGTATTTCGTTACCAAAATATCACCCGCTCCTCAATTTCGTCCATTTTATCAGTCATAGGGGTCCACTTTTCATTATTTTAACATCATTCCCTCTAAACCTTGAATCGGGTCAATAAATTGAATATGAAGACCGAACCGAACCGGATTTTTTATATTAAAAAAAAAACAAGTTAAAGAAAATAATAAAATAATCTGAGTTATTAAAAAAATTCAAAAATAAATTTTGACCTGTACAAAAGCGGGCCGGGTCAGGTCGGGCCATACCTAAAAACTCTACCCCTAATGTGCGGGCCAGGCTGACCCGGCCCAGCTTGTCCGGGACACAAACGTTGCTCATGTACACCCATGTAAAAAGCGGGCGGGATGCTGGACCGGATGGCCCGTATGTACTTGATTGTGTTTTTTCTCCGGAATTTATCGTTCAAAACAAGTAATATAATTTATTTAACACACACTTTCAATCCAATTATACTTGCATAGTGCACTATCAACAAGTTCAACAACAATCAACACACAAAAATGAATAAATCCAAATACCTAAAATCAATAAGTATCATTACACTCAAGTTAGCCGTGTAATCTTGTATTACAAACGAGTATAACTCGTCAAAATACTTCAAACAAAATAAATGAAAAATCAGGGTACGTGACACTCAAAACAATATAAATTTTATAAACATATATAAAAAAAAAAAGCTATATGTAAAAAACTATATGCGGGTCGGGCCGGGTTTGTCCACGGGCCAAAATGTTTATCCGTACCCGTCCCACCAAAATACGGATCGGGCAAGGCCAGACCGTTCGTCCCACCAAAATACGGATCGGGCAAGGCCAGACCCGAACGGACCAAACTAGCTGCTCATACCCATTTTTTTTTCCAGGCAGGCGGGCTGGACGGGCCTGCCCGGATTTGTACAGGTGTAGTTTTACGCAATGAGTCATTTAACGCTCGAATGTTTTATTTAATGAAGTATAATAAGTAAATAATTAATGAAATATGAAGGGATATCTTGTAGACTTGTACGCAAGTAGTAAGCATAATGCAGTGACGTATTTTAAAAATAGAATCCATATTTAGGAGTGAGAAAATGAGAAGCCTAAATATGATAGACCTTGCTCCTTTATTTCATCACCAGATTTTATTTAAGTATCACTGCACTGTACTTGCCTACGTATTATTAATGTACTGCTGTGAGTGCACTCAACCCTGTTGGCAGCAGTCGCTAATTGTGCTTCACCCTCTACCCAATAACTACACCTCATCGATCTCAATGCATAGGATCGGCTGCACACAATAATATCCTCTTTTCATCAGATATGAAACACTTGTTAACACAAAACACTTACAAACATCTAAACAACAACCACACAACAGCTGCTAACTTAACTAAAACATCATACATGCTTATGACATCAAATATGAAAAGCTTTTCTTGGAGGTCTACCATGGAGACTCTTCTTGTTACTAGCACTAGCAGCACCTGCATCAGCAGCAACAGCAGGGAAGAAGAAGGTGTTCCAAATCTCAGTAAAAGCCCTGATGATAACTCCATGTAAGCAAGGAGAGTTAAGCTGAAGAAAGCAAGTGAGAAGGTGCCTCAAATCATCCTTACTGTACATCTCATTCTCAACTATCATCTGCAACATCGAAGCCCTGAAATCCAAGTAAGGATCAGCCGAGTCCTTCTCCACAGCCACCGCCCTGTCGTCCCCGCCTGATGCCATGAAAGAAGACGAAGACGAGGTGTTAGTGGTCGTCGTCGTCGTGTTTGCATACGTGCTGCTAGGGCTGCTTTGGTAATTGTAGTTGTAGTAGTAGTTTTGCTGCCTTTCTTGATACCTGGGGGGTCTCGCCTTCGCCTTTGGGGAGAAGATTGATGAGAGTTTGGGCCTTGTGCAACTGCAACCTAGATTCACTCTCACTGTTTCGAGGACCTTCTTCTTCTTCTTCTCCTTACTGGTGGATGACATTGTAAGAAGATTCAAAGGCAATGAGCTTCTTTTTCCAACTGCACCCTCCTTCCCTTCCTGGTATATATATACAAATACAACAAGGAAGCAGCCTACTAAAATACTAGTAGCATATATATTTAGTGTCTGCTGCAGAAGATTTAATGATCATGGAAAACAAGCGTAAAGCAGCCTACTAAATGTACATATAACATATCAATGCACAACAATTTACAAACACTAATGTATAATTGTGTACTTCATAAAGATGATTGCTTCATTGGTCAACTTTATATAGATCAGTAATATTATAACAATACAAATCATTTGATTATTTTATTAACACTGACACGGAGTCACTATTGCATTAATCATGTTGACAAATCCAATGCAAACTCCATAATACTGCCAAAAGCAGTGTATCAGATTGGGATCACTAATCTATTATTTCTTATTCAATGTTGAATCCAATTTTTAAAATAAGGAAAAATACTAATTGAATTGAAATGAAATGTAGCGAAGGAGAGAAAACTAATTTGCAAAGAGGTGATATCCCAATCCCATACGGGTATAAAAGTGCATAGGTGATGGACTAAAAACAACCTAGGGCCTTCCATCCATGCAACCTCTTGTACTACGTTAAAACACACAGCTTCTTCTAGTGACAGGCCTAATCACATTCCTGATACGTGGTTCTTGACTATGCATGCTACATGTTGGGCAACCCACAGGGATCCAGCTTCAGTGCAAGAAAAGGCATGAGTGTGGCCTTCCTCTTCAATGGACACAGCCATATCAGAAACTTGCTTACAAATCTGCATTGTTAGGAACACATGAGATCTTAAAAACACTAGGATCAAGCAATGATAAGGCCCCTCAAACAAACAACATTCTGTTACTCAAAAAAGAACCAATTCTACCTCTTCAAAAAGTGTCAAAGGACCCCAGTGATCATCACTCCCAAACAAAAGTGCAATCTGGCCCTGCTTTGATCTCATGAAATTCCAATCCGGTGCTTCTCCGAGCTAGCACACAAGACCCTAAATTATTAGTGCAAGTGTTTCATTCTACTAATAGCAAGTTAGTAAAATAAGATCAAAAGCAACATGTAGCTCTGCTTATGAAGCCTGCCGATGAGGGGGGAAAATATGCTTTGAGCTCTTCAAATGACACTTCATTTACAATTGCTGAAGCAGACAGCCAGGTATCACTTCCATGGGTAAGTTACAATATAGTTGATCATTTTTCTTCACGGGCAAGAAAGAATAGATTGAAATTCACCCCAGGGATATGCAGGGGCTGCTATCATTTTTTAGGAGACAAAAATGAAATGCTGACCTTATTAAACTCGGTCATAGCCAAGTATAGGATATTCCGCATGGTATGGTACTGCATGATTACCATCACGATTAACAAGGTTAAGCAAAGTGAAGATACATTTTAAATGAAGAAAATCCTTGAAGGCAGGTGAAAAAGGAAACCGATTTGCTCCCAAGCAATCAAAATCAAGGGCAGTATTGTTCACCTTTACTAAGTGAGAGCAAGCAGCCTCAACTGCAGTAGGAGACCATGACTTGCCTATAGTTCTTTTCACAATGAACCTTTTTCCCCATGTAGGAATTAGTCCCAGAAGTGCTACCAGTAAGCTGACTGTCACAGATAGACCTCTGGACCTGATATAGAAGTATTTTGGAGAAATTGTTACTAAACACATGGTCCATCAAAACATAAAAAATCAAGATTCACTACAATTGTAAGGAAACTCTGCATGATATCAAACTGCACAGGCCCTCAAGTTGGATTAGCTAATAATAATCATCCTGCAGCCAGCATTACATCCATCCACCAACAACAAAATAGGAGAAATTGGTCAATGAAAGCAAAACATGCGGTTCTGAGCAATAAAATCTCATCAAACATATGAGCGATATGTTGAACCGCTAAAAACACAATAGCACAATAGCATAATAGCTTCTACAAGAATATCTGATGTAAAAAACTAAAGCAGCAAACTAGTAACTAGATTCAGCAAATTGCAAGCAGCAATAATATCAAATTCCTTAGGGGGGGACTGCATAAGGTCAGAACTGGCATAGTAGCTGGGAAGAGACATTTATGGAGGAAGAAAGTTACGTTCAGAACATCGGACATTAAGGAAACAAATTTGTGTAATTTTCAGAGAAAAGGTGCTCAACTCGGCAAGCTTCCGAATAGCAGTTTGCTGTGATGATTTTGGGTTCAGGGTCAAGAACGGGTATAGCCCAATGCAAAAGACCACCTATAAAATCAACAAAAGCAGGAAATCAAATTATGCTGATCATGCAAAACCCAGACTGGACTTGTATGATAACAATGGAAATTATTACCTTGTTAGGTGCTCTCTTAAACAGTTCAATTGACATGTATGAACCAATCGAATGTCCGACCTACAAAATAGTAGCAAAAATCCTCGCTTTCAAGACATAAATGAAGAATATATGTGTTCAAATTATTAACAAACAGATAACCTGATTCCTACCAGTATAATAGGCAATTCACTATTCTGAAGCTCATGGGCAATATAATCCATCTGCAACCAGAGAGAGGCAAGTAACATGACAAAGCAACATCTTTATACAGGTATTGAGTTGGGAAAATTCTAAAAATAGAACACTACTTTATCTCATCTCATCCATATAGAACTCCACTGTCATGTCAGATGAATGAGAAAACTAAGCAGCAAGAAGACAATCCAAATCATCCAATTCCATGACATACGGGCATCTACATAAGTAGAACAAATAGTACCTCATTGTATGTTCTAATTTGGATAAAACTTGGACTTTAATTAATACCTTATGGTCAATTTGTTCTTGCAAGGAGAACAACCTTCCATGCTCATAGTCCTAGAACAAAAGCAAACTTTATCAAACCATTAACTCAAAGCCCTCAATTCTAGAGCTAAACTATGAAAAATTGAAAACAAGTAGAGCTATGCAAGCCAAGTTCAAATTCCGCAAATATGAGTTGCTCTTGTTAAACACATGAGATTCAGTAGGATGATAGATCGTGCATAACTGAGTACCTTGCTTGATTGAGATATGTGGCCAATAGCTGTAAATAATCATAGGAAGCAACCGGTTATGCCCCATTTGAGCACCTCTTATCTAAAGTAGCAAATTGAGAGGTAAGAATCAGCCTTTCTTGCCTGTAACTGAGGCAGCCCCTTCCAGTAGCCCATAAAGTGATTGGATAAATTCCATATAGAAAGTGACAATACCTAAAAATAGCGACATTCAACCATGGATGTTTATCCGTTTCAGGAAGAAGGCAAAATGCTAGAGGAAGCTATTAAAGGAACCTGGATTTCCAGGGATGAACAGGACATGCAATATAGGATTGTCAGCTTGAATCTCAAGCAGCTCAGTCATCCGTCTGAAGTGAACACGGGAAATGTCAATTACATGCTAGTCATCAGGCAATACCACATCTTAATCCTAGGCGATCATGCCAAATTTCTACAAAGTAGTAACAAGTGTAGTAACTTGATGGTCGTACAGTCTTACCCCGAAACATTGCAGAGCCGGAACTTAGCCGGGGCTAGGGGTGTACTTGGATTCGAAAGAATGCGATCGACACACATCTTTCTGTCGTACTGCGCCAGAGTACTCTTTGTTCTTATGGAAGGGAAAATGAATTCCAACGGAAAATTCTTCAATTTGAGAGAATGCGATGGTGAGAGGAAGTTGATGGAAGGAAGGGAGAAGAAAAATGGAGCTATGGACTGACAGCATCGAGATGCCATCTCGTCTCCACCCGGTCTCCTTCAACCGGATCGGATAAGTTAATTATCCGTGATTCCGAGTAGTGTTGGGTCCGGTTTAGGGCAAACTCCCGAACCGGCTGTTTTCAAACCGGCCCAAGTTTGGCCAAGCCGGCGGTTTAGGTTTGTCGGTTTCGCCAAACCGCCGGTTTGGTTAGTTTTATTTTTTTTTAAAAATTTTAAAGTGACCGATTAGGTGGTTAACTGCCGGTTTAATATTTTTTTTTTACAAACTGTTGTTAAACCCTCAAATCAGCGGTTTGGCAGTTTAGGTTAAACATAAACCGCCGGTTTGGCTTTTCCGTTTAGGTTTAGGTTTGCCCTTGAGCCAATCTTAACCGACGGTTCGCAAACCTAAACCGGCGATTTAGGTTTGCGACCCACATATATATATATATATATATATATATATATATATATATATATATATATATATATATATATATATATATATATATATATATGCTCTTTGTATCCCCAAGTTTGGACTTTTTATCTTGATATTTACAAGGTTATAGATTAGATTTTCTCTTGGTATCCTTATGGTATAATTTGTAACTTACTTTTGATTTTTTGTTTTTGAAATAAAAAATATTATTTTAACAAAAACTAATCAGGATCACATTAAATTTAAACTAATTAACTTTATAATAAAAAAAATAAATTATTTTTTTATTTTCTATTTTTGAAATATAAAAAGCTTTAAATCAAATTATATTCACGTTAAATTTCAAACTAATTAACTTTATAAATGCTAAGTAATGGTAATGAAGTATTTTTATATAATTTTTAATTTAAATTTTAGAAAATTACAATTTTAATTCAGTTTTAGTTTTAATTTCTATATTTTATTTTAATTCAAATTTTCTAAAAATTTACAATATTTTTTATAAACAAAAAAGGTCTAAATTTACTTTTCTACATTTTTTAAATTTAGATAATAAACTCTTTACCATTACTTAGTACTTATAAAGCTAATTAGTTTAAAGTTTAATATGAATATCATTAGTTTTAATTTAATTTAATTTATTATTTCAAAAACTAGATTAAAACAAAGCTTTTTATTTTTTTCATTTTTATTTATATACTTTTTTCTTTTATAATTAAAATTTATTGGAACATATTAAGAAGAAAATAAATTGAACCATGAGGGTACCAATGTAACGCCCCACTTTTTCCTTCACGCCCCTACGGGGAAGGGGAGCCGCCGGCGCCTGCGGTCGCGGCACGGCCCAGCCGCAGGTGCGACTAGGCCTAACTCATTTACGAGTAGTTCTATCTTCTTCTTTTCTTTTCTTGTTCTACCTATGGGATTTTGGCCCCTCTTCCCTCTCTATCTTTAAACCCTAAATCCGGACCTTCCTTGATCTTTCCTAGCCGTTCTCTTTATAATCCCGCCTTCTCTTCCGTTTTCCTCTTCTTGTTGTTGTCGCTAGAAGTGGAGTTCACAAATGCGAAGCAAGAGTGCCAAGAACTTGTTGTCCAAAACATGCACACAAAGTCTTACAATTTATAACTCGATAATATCTCCTAAACTACCTAGCGAAACCCACAGCGTATGGGTCATAGAGTAAAAAGGGAAGCATTCCGAGGTCAAACACAAAGACCGAAGTGAAATTGAATCATGCAATGACCATGGATAGTGCAAGTCTAAGATAAGAAAAGAGAAGGGAATAAGGAAATGAAAAACATATGTTTTTGGATGGATTTTGTGGTGATCAAGCAAAGATTACAATCAAGCAACAATGTCAACCAATAAACAACTCAAACACGGAATAAAAGATCAATGTATAGAGAGCGGATTCTAGAGATTCGGACTTCCGGTTATGCCAAGGATTGAAGTTTCTAATCAACCTAGGACAAGCTGAGGTATGTTGTGAAGGAATGTTTCTCTAATGGGATCAATCACCGGGTAGGTCTCATGCTCCACTAATCCCACACCTAAAGTCCTATCACCGGGTAAGTCTCTAGGAACCTAAGGTTGGAAATTTTACACAAACCGGGTCACTACTTAGGGGTTAAACCTCTCCTTACTGGGTAAGTCTCGGGAAGACAAGTCCTAAGCAGCAATCCTAGCACACTCAGTCCAAGAGCAGCTTGTGAGGCTCACTACTACCTAACGTTTGTCATCTTCTATACCTAAGGTCGGGAATTACCGGGTAAGTTTCTCCCCTAACCTAGTCTACTAGCAAAGGTTACCCTAAACTAGATTAGACTCAACAAACACTAGGATTTCAATTCTCAAACTCCGTACATGAAGATATAACACATTAAGAACAACAACTCACACACCTCGGGTGGATCGATCAAGAATATCTCGGCCAAAATTGTTGAAGCACGGGCCGGGATAGTAGACTGAGATAGGGATTTCGAGCAAGCAAGCTATCCTAAGATACATATAAGTTCAATCTATCATTATCCTAGCCATAACCTTTCATCCATCACCCTAGGATAGCTTGCTTGCTCAAAATCCCTATCTCAGTCTACTATCCCGGCCTGTTCCTGTTGGTGAATGTCCAGTTTAAAATGGGGAAACAGGGCGGTTCTCTTGCGACCAATCCAACAGGTGACGGAGGGATGCATATGCTCTATTCTGTTGGTGAAAAGGGGACAGAGGCGAGATCACGGTGATTCTCGTGTGACAAAAGAAGTTGAGTTAGTAATGGGATTAACGTAAAGAAAGATAATAACCTGTTGTGTGTGTATATGCTATATGGTTATGTTCTTATATGTGTTTGTGCCTTTACTGTCTTTTTGATATCTAGAATGTTAGCTAATGGTTTATACCGATGTTGTAGAGGCTTTGCAGGTTAGAGATGCTGCTGAGTGATCCGGATGGAGTGGTCAGTCAGGGTTCCCGTACATTATAGGACGGAATCGGGTTAATATTTTTGTTGTTGTCGTTTTCACTTTGTTGTTGAACTCAGGTGAGAGTCCTTTGTTTTTCCCTTATGGCTTTTTATATAGTTTTAGTTTTCATTTATTTGTGCCTTGTTGCAAGATCCGATGTTATTGTTGTTACTTTGAAGGTCGGGATCCATTGTGAGGTCCTAGCCCGTAACGCTTCGAATTCCCAGAACTTGGGGTGTTACAATATGGTATCATAGCTTTAGGTATACAACAATGACACTCGAAATCTTCTAAAGGTCGAATAGATAAATAAATAGAACCCGCAAGGGGTCTACAATTTAAAAGAGGTTTTTGTTTTAAACTTGTTGGTCTGGGATAGATGTACGGACAACCACCACAACCTCCGCGGATCTCAGCACCTTAGTTTTTATGTTGACATATTATGTTCTTTTTTGGATTTCTGTAGTAGTATAGTTTGGATAGCATAGTCTAATATATATATATATATATAAAGAGAGAGAGAGAGGTTAAATCCCATGTAAACAACTCTTACCATGTACAATGAGAACAAATTGTATTCGTTAGATCGTTAAATAAATGGCTGAGATTAGGCAATTTTAAAGGAAAACAATGTGTGATTAGTGGAAGAAATATTTGGCGGTATAGTAATATATATTCGGCGGTATATATCTGACTCATATAGTATATATTCGGCGGTATAGTCACATATATTCGTCGTATAGTATATATTCTGTAATTTGTTCTCATGTTTACATGGTAAGAGTTGTTTACATATGAGTCAGGATCTATCTATACATATATATATACATATATATATGTATATATATATATATATATATATGTATATATATATCGCAGATGGGGCGTACTATAGCTAAATCTTCTGTAGGGCAAGGAAGGGGTCGACCACCTCTTTTACCTGCCGTCCGCGGACGAGGACGTGCAGGAAGACCTCCACTAGCTAGAGGTCCGGGCCAAGTCCCTATTGTTGACCCACCTATTGTCGACCCGCCTGTCGCTGAGGCGTTTGTCGAAGAAGTTGCTGAGAGTGTTGTTCCCAAAGCAGGGAACGGGACCGCTGCTACGTCCGGAGCACAGAGAGCACAGTCAATCGAGTTCGGTCGAGTGTCCATTGGAGTATTTGCATATCATAACTACGTGCAAAGAGTCAAGGAGGCCATTAGGAAAGGAGGATCTGCCCCAACACCGCCAGTACCTGCAAGATCAACTGAGGTTTTGCAGAGAGTGACGCATGTGGTTCCTGCACTTGCTAGAGTTGATGAGGTTGTCAGAGTACCGGATGAGGCGAGAGAGCCGAGACCCGATTGTTGGTTGAAGTCTTCCAACTAGCTAAAGGTTCCTCCTTTCGAAGGAAAGGCAGGATTGAAGGTGGAGCTTTGACTAGACCATGTTGACACAACTTTGAAGTCGATAAGAAGTATGATCAAGGATCGACCGGGTTCTAGGAAAGCTTCTCAGGCAGAAGGTCATGAGAAAAGAAAAAGGAATGGACCACCTAGTACTAGAGTTGGAGCTTTTGGATTCGGACGTAGTCAGCGCCGGGATGCTCTGTTTTCCAACAGGCGATGCAAAGTTTCAAGAGAGGATGCCGGTGTTATAACTGTGGAAGTGTTGGACATATGCGAGTTGATTGTAAAAAGGTTGTAGTGAGTTGCTTTTCTTATGGCAAGCTTGGACACGAGATTTGCGTTTTGCCGACAGGGCAAGGTGCTATTAGAGCAGGGTTCTTCACCTGCTAGCGTTTTAGGAAGTGGGCAGAGGCCTCCTCGGTATCAGTCTCAGCAACAACAGAGAGTTCTTGGTTATACTACACCTCGGGGATCCGCTCCGGGATAGGGGAGAGGTAGAGGACGAGTTATTGCTACGACAAACACCAAAGATGCTTCAGCTAGAGTTTATGAGCTGAAGAGTGTAGTAGAGCCGACAACTCCAGCGACCAAAGGTACCATTTATATTAATGGTTTTCCTATCAATATTCTTTTCGATACCGGTTCTACGCATTCTTATATCTGTTGCATGTATAGATAGATTGGCCTTAGTTACCGTAGAGGGGATACCCTTCTTTATAGGGTTACCCGATGGAGGCAATATTAGAGGTACACGAGAAGTTCGCGATTACCCTATTAGATTGGGAGGTCGCAATTGGCCAACTGACTTCTTCGTCATGTACTTAGTACATGAAGAAGTTATTTTGGGCATGGATTGGATGGATCGACGTCAGGCAGTTCTTGACATCGGCAAGAGGACCGTGACGGTGACTATGAAGTCAGGCCATGTGGAGATTTTCCAAGGATGGGATCTCGGAAAGTCCGGTACAGTCATCAGCGTAGTCCGAGCTGCGAGACTTATCGGTTAGGGTTGTGAGGTATTCTGGTGCTATGCCATGAAGGATAGTACGAGTATATCATTGGAGGAGATTCCGGTAGCAAGCAAATTTACCGATGTTTTCGGAGATCCATCAGGTTTGTCCTTGTAAGAGCTAGGATTTTCGAATCCTAATTAATGATAATTAATATAGATTAACTTAATCATCGATAGTAATTGACACATAACTCGCGAAGAGTGCGTAAGTGATGAGTATGAGTCCCATCGTTCTATTCATGGCATAATTTTGGACTTATGGGGAATTTTTCACTTTTTCCCCCGGGTAATTATTTTTATCCTCCGGTGTTATTTGGAGCATTTGGGAGCTTCAATTAATAAAAATGCAGTTGATAGAAATGATGAGGACATCGGACATGTCCTAGATATCAAATAACCTAGAAAGGCAAAAGGGTCAAAAGAGTCGCTATTTCATTTCTTAGTGGCTAAAAAAGATGGTTTAGGAATACGCGTTTTTCGAAGTAGTTGTGGAATAATTTCTCCCTTTAATATTCTAGATTTTTATTCCAATTTCGACAATTTTGGAGAAGGGGGTTCAACCCGCCTTTGGATCGGTGAAAGGATAATTATCGACTTCGCTAAAGATAATCGTCTTCGCAATTAATATCGAAAAATCGTTTATTAATTCATTTCCTTTCACGCTTCCTCATAAAAGCTCTAATTTCTCTCAACCTTCAAACTCAGATCTACTCTCCGTTTCTAATCCGATTTCAAATCCGTTTGAGTTTTTGGTATTCTCTCTTCATTCTCTTCAATTTGGTACTGAGTTTCTGCGTTTCTGAGCAAGAGAAGATCTAGTCGATCATATATGCTACTGGTACGGTTCCGTCGGTCATATTCCGGTGAATTTGATAGTGTCCAAGCATAGCCTACGCCGCTGTGATTCCGAATCTTCTTTCGGATCGTCAATCAGGTTAGTAACAAATAAGTTATGAATTTATTTCGTTTTCCGTATTGCGATTTGGTCTAGATTGACCTTATGCTTGTCAAAATGGATAATTGGAAATTCCATTGTGCTTGTTCTATTATTCTAGTGATTATGGGTTGTTTGTTTGATGAAATCTGATGACCGGTGGGTTCAGGAATTGTTTGCGGGCAAAACGTTATTCTAGTGAAAGTTAATTAATTAATTAACGGTTAATTAATTAAATTATGAATAGAATTGAGATTGAAGAATGTTGATTAGATGATACCTTGAGAGGTTTGAGGAATTGTGAGATAGGTTGAGTTTATGGACTGATAGTTATGACCTTTGAGGATCTATGAGGCATGAAGTAGAGTCTTCTAGCATGTGTTCCGTTGATTGATGTATATGCCTTGTTTATCAGGCGTGGTGATTATTCCTACGGAAATTTAAGGTTGATCAATTGTTGTGGATATTTGGATTCAAGTAAGTCCTTGGGAATTACTTAGTTGCATTCCTATATTGGATGTATGCATGAGTGGTGATTGTTATATGCTTTATAGCATGCTATGTTGATTATTACCGACGTATGATTAGCCCCCCTTGAAGTGGGCAATGATAACCTTTATCTTTCATCCCGAGGGAGGCCAAGAGGTACTCTGTGGTCATGCCATACTTGGTATATGGACCGGATATGTCACCTCCCCATTTCATATGGCCTATAGGGACGTGTGCCGGATGCCATTCCAAGATGGCTATTGCACCATAGGCGAGAATGATATACATCTCGTGTCACATATGTATATATGGTTTGAGTGCATAACATTATAAAGATAATTAAACGAGTAAATGTGTGATAGCATATTTGGTGTTTATCGTTTTCATGATGTATGTATGTGCTTGTGCATTATCTAATATATGAATTGTTAGCTAATGGTTTCATACCGTGTTGTAGATCCTTTGCAGGTTAGGAAGACTGCATGGTGATTTGGAGGAGTGACCAGCCGAGGACTTTCGTACATTTAGGTGTTATGAGTTTTGGGTTGTGTATGTATGCGCTGATGTTGTTTTATACTCGGTGTGGGGTTTTGTACGTATTATATTATCAGATGTTTCTATCTTGTAAAGGATGTTTTATATTTATTTGTGCCTTGTTGTAAGATCCAGTGAACTTGTAGTCAAGCTAGGGTCAAGACCCATTGTGAGGTCCTAACCCCGTGGCACTCCGAGTCCTGCGGATTTAGGGTGCTACAACCCCCCAGCCACAGAGAAGTGTAGACTTTGGCATTGAGCTAGAGCCCGAGAGAAGACCGATCTCGAAGGCTCCCTATCGCATGACACCTATCAAGATGCTTGAGCTTAAGAAGCAGCTCGAGTAGTTAGCTGAGAAGGGCTTCATCCGCCCTAGTGTATCTCCTTGGGCGCACCGATTGTTCGCTCCAAAACGTGTGTTTATATGGGAGAAAATAGTCTTAAATTTATATGAAGAATACAACAAATAAGCGAACCCGCAGTGGACAGATCAATTGCAACACTAGCAAGTATTACAGGGTCGAACACAAGGGCTATGTCAAAATCAAGCAACGATATATAATCTTAAAGTTGTCATGAAATTCTCAAGCAACAAAGAATAAAGATATAAGATAATCAAATAAAAGAATGCAGATTCTAGAGATAATAGCATCCAGTTGTGGTTTCGACTCAATATTTCTATAGATAAGCGCGGGCAAATCTGAGGTTGCAAAGGGAAGGTGTTTCTAAGACGGGATAGATCACCGGGTAAGTCTCACTATCCACTATCCCAAACCAAAGATCTTATCACCGGGTAAGTCTCAAGGAACTAAGAAAATGAACTATTCTCACAAACCAACACACTACCTAAGAATAAAGCTAACCTTTACCGGTCAGTCTCAGGTTACCTCACAAAGGTAGGATGAAGGCACACTAAAACCTAACAAAGGAAAAACTTTTGTTACCTAACACTCATCATCATAGGTAAAATAAACAAAGGAATCACCGGATAAGTCTCTTCCTAAGCTTGGATATAAACTAGGAAAGATGCAACAAGGACAGGATATGACAAACTATAACCTAAACAACCGTAATCAAACGGCCATGGTCGATCTCGTTCTGATCTTGCCTGATCTCGGTCGAGATCACTAAAGAACAGCCCGAGACGGTAACGGTTTAGTTTAAACTCCAACTTTCAGGGTCCATTCAAGATAAAGATTTATTCTTTCATCGTATATACAACAACCTTTAACTAATCACCCTAGAATCGCAAGGGTTTTAGCCAACAATCATCATGTTCAAAGCAATGAGTGTATATGTAATCAAGTGGTTAAGAGAAGAGAATAAAACACTCAACAAAAGGTTCTGAATTATCAAAAGCACAAAATAATCTAGAAAAGCGTCAATAACGTGTTCCAAAAGATGATAACAACAACTAGAATCCTCCAAGAAAACCTTACAAAAGTGCCTTCAAACTTCTTCCTTAATGTTCAACCTTGATCTCCAAGTTATCCTTCCAAGATCTCTTTCCGTAAAAGAGAATTGAACTCGCAACCATAAACTCTCTCAAAATCTGTGTCAAAAGCCGTCTTTTTCAGCTTCCTCTATCAATATTCACCTTCCATTCTTATAGATGAACTTATGGAAAATTATTTTATTTTTCTTGGGTTGTGGGCCGTCGACCTTGAGCAAGCCTAGCAAGGCATCACCGTCGAGGTGGTTCACGTCTTCATCCGAGATCTCTACTCACTTGCATACTTTTCTTCGTTTCTTCTCTTGATTTCTTCCTTCTCCATTTCCTAAGGTTCCTGCCTTCCTTCTTGTAGTTCCAAGTGTTTTATAATGCAACCCACTAGTCTCTTTATGCTTCAATGTCCCTTTTCCGTTCCAAAATATGCCCTACTCCCTACAATTACAATCAAACTAGCTGTAGACCTCGATTATTACAAAGTAGACGAATAATGACATAATCAATATAAATATATCACCATGCATGTAGAATAATGAAGAGAAACCGTTAAAACCATTGCCAATATATAGGCTATAATTCATGTTATCAAAATACCTCATACTTGCCTCTTGCTTGTCCCCAAACAAGGTTCAAATCTTAGATATAAGATAATATGAATTATAAATCAGTTAAAAAAAATAAAAACTCGCAAAACTTTTGGTTGTGTGCTTCTACTCGTAGATCGTCCTTAGAAAATGCTTCATAGCTAATAAGAGTTAATATATCATCAAAGCAAGTTATAGGTATAAGAAAGCCAATCATACTTCACATGAAATCATAGAATGTGTAGCAAATCAGATTCATCAAAATCAATCATTGATAATCCAGTTTAAACCACAAAGTCAAGAAATGTGTTAAGGTATGATGTATACAGGATAACGTGGTGCTAAAATCCGGGAAAAGGATAAAAACATAACTTCAATCATAAATAAACAGTCATCAATAAGCTCTTCTTACTTCTTTTCCGCATATTACTTTATTTTTCACTTGAGAACATGGACAGAGGTGCACAATAACCGAAGCCTTGGAGATAAGCTAATCTCAATTTCTAGAGATGCCTCAAACCTTGATGCACATACCATGACTCATTAGGACTATCAATCCAAATTTGGCAAGACACAAATACCCGGCTATGTGAATGGTGCCGAGTTACTCATTGTCATGACTAACGTCCCCAAATCTATTGTTTTCTAACACTTTCTCCACTTTCATCATCAACTTTCTCAACTTTTACTTTCATGCTTCCAAATTCCCGGATAGGTAAATGGAGGCAAATATATATATATATATATATATATATATATATATATATATATATATATATATATATATATATATATATAGATAGAGAGAGAGAGAGAGAGAGAGAGAGAGAGATGAGGGGCAAAAAACATGATCAAGAAGAAGAAGAAATAAATTGAATCGCCTTAATCATCCCAAAAAGAATGCGTGAGAACTTATAACGCAGTTTCAACTTTCAAATTCAATCATGATTCAGATAAAGGCAACTTACTAGCATGCTCAAATTTCAAACAAAGTATTCAAATCTTAATCATATCATAATTTATTTCAAACACCTAAAGATCATAAAAACCATTCCGCAAGCATGTATCATCACGGGGATGATGTCCATCCTAGAAGCACATAAGTTTTTCGAAAATTTCAATTTTTTAAAACGTATCTCGGCCGAGACACATATAGGCAACTGATGACATGAAGATTATGGAAGTCTTAAACTGGGAAAATTTTTTAAAACGTATTTCAATTTCGAAAATTTTTTAAAACTTTGAACATTAAGATTATGGAAGTCTTCATGGACGATTTTTCGGTATATGGTTCTTCCTTTGATAACTGTCTCTATAACCTTTCACTAGTTCTTAAGAGATGTGAGGACACTAACTTAGTCTTAAACTGGGAAAAGTGTCATTTCATGGTCACCGAAGGAATTGTGTTAGGTCACTTAGTTTCACAAAGGGGAATAGAGGTAGATCGATCAAAGATAGAGACCATTGAGAAATTACCACCCCCTTCATCAGTAAAAGGAATTAGAAGCTTCTTAGGACATGCAGGCTTCTATAGGAGATTCATAAAGGATTTTTCTAAGATTTCAAAACCTTTGACTAATCTTTTGATGAAAGATGCGACTTTCGAATTCTCGAAAGATTGTCTAGATGCCTTTTGCAGGATCAAAGAAGCATTGATTTCGGCACCAATCATCCAACCACCCGATTGGACTCTTCCTTTCGAAGTCATGTGCGACGCAAGCGATGTCGCTATCGGAGCCGTTCTTGGTCAGAAGAAAGATGGTCGCACTCATGCCATCTACTATGCTAGCAAAACGCTAGATGAGGCTCAGTACAATTACGCAACTACGGAAAAGGAGCTTTTAGCCGTAGTATATGCATTTGAGAAATTTCGTTCCTATCTTGTAGGTGCGAAAGTGATAGTCTATACGGATCACTCCGCAATCCGATACTTATTCACGAAGAAGGATGCGAAGCCAAGGCTTCTAAGATGGATCTTACTCTTGCAAGAGTTTGATTTAGAGATCCGTGACAAGAAAGGATCGGAGAACTCCGTCGCCGATCACCTTAGTCGTCTCCCGCAGCTCACCGACAAGTCAGATGAGCTTCCAATAGACGACTCCTTCCCTGACGAGCAGCTGCACGAAATCGAAGAGTGTCTTCAACACATATCACAAGGTAATGACCCATGGTTTGCTGACATTGTAAATTACCTTGTTTGTCAGGAGATTCCACCCGGACTTTCATATTCTCAAAAGAAGAAGTTCTTTCGAGACGTCCGGCAATTCTATTGGAACGAACCTCTTTTATTCAAAAGAGGTCCAGATGGTATCTACAGGAGATGTATTCCCGAAGACGAGATAGATAGTGTCATCCGACACTGCCATTCTCTACCATGTGGTGGACATGCTAGTTCCCACAAGACTTGTGCTAAGGTACTTCGTTCCGGCTTCTATTGGCCTACACTTTTCAAAGATGTGCAAAAGTTTGTTGTTTCTTGTGATGCTTGTCAAAGGACAGGTAATATATCCAGGAGAAACGAGATGCCTCTCAACAACATACAAGAAGTGGAGATCTTTGATGTATGGGGCATCGACTTTATGGGACCTTTCCCATCTTCATGCGGCAACCAGTACATACTCCTAGCCGTAGACTATGTCTCAAGATGGGTGGAGGCAATCGCTTCCCCTACTAATGATGCATTGGTAGTGGTGAAGTTCCTCAACAAGACGATCTTCCCACGGTTCGGAACTCCCCGAACCATCATTAGCGACGGAGGAACGCATTTCACAGCCCGTCGATTCGAGACTCTATTGGCAAAGTATGGGGTGACCCATAAGATAGCTACACCTTACCATCCGCAAACCAGCGGACAAGTCGAGATATCCAATAGAGAGATTAAAGGGATTTTAGAGAAAACCGTCTCTAAAACAAGGAAAGATTGGTCAATGAAGCTTGACGATGCACTATGGGCATACAGGACAGCCTTCAAAACACCAATAGGTACGACTCCCTATAATCTCGTTTATGGTAAATCGTGTCATCTTCCTGTAGAGCTAGAACACAAAGCTTATTGGGCTATCAAGTGGCTCAATTTCGACATGAAAGAAGCCGGAGAGAAACGGCTCTTAGACATCAATGAGCTAGATGAGCTCCGACTGAATGCATATGAGAACGCAAAGATTTACAAGGAACGGACAAAGCGCTGGCATGACAAACACATCATCCCGAAAGACTTGAAGGAAGGAGACCAAGTCCTCCTATTCAACTCAAGGCTGCGTCTATTTCCAGGTAAACTCAAATCCCGTTGGACAGGACCTTTTGTGATTAAAAAAATTTTCCCCCATGGTGCAGTTGAAGTACGGGGTGAACAAAGCGGAAATTTCAAGGTCAATGGCCAAAGGTTGAAGAAATACACACCGGAAGCTCCGGTCGAGGAGATAGCTCCTATCCTCCTCCATTGAACACAACATCATACACCGTCTAGCTAAAGACGATAAATAAAGCGCTTCTTGGGAGGCAACCCAATGATAGTATAGTTTTTCCTTCTTTCCCTCGCTTAAGTTAGAATAGATTAATTGTTTTGCTTCTTCGTTTTTACCTTTTTATGTTCCTCGATGCACTCTTGGTTTGTCGTGTCATTAATCGCAGGAAACTAGGATCAAATGTGAGGGATTCATGTAGAATGGAGCACAATAGAGTTATATCTTCGAGATTCAAGAAAAACAAGGAAGGAAATCGACCTACCATAAAATAATCGTCCGATTCAGTAACAGAGGAAGGCGATTTTTCTCAACAGAAACATAAATCGACCTAGAGATCGACCTGCCAAAATAAATCGTCCGATTTTTTTGGTCAGAGAGAAAAATCGCCCCGACAAATAAATCGACCAGAAAAATCGGCCGATTTTCTTCAGAAATCATCGACCCTATATAAAGACATCACACTCGATCTTCCTCATTCCAACACATCCAATTCTCGATTTCTCTCTCTCAAGAAAGCCGAAAAATCGCCACACCCTCAATTCCTCATTCCTTAACCATTTCAAGTGATTCTTGGCTCCAAACTGAAGCATTTTCAACAAGGAACAAGGATCTAACAACAGCACGCACGGCAATCGACTCCTCCGTAAGGAATTCAGGTTTTTCTTTCCAAAACCTAAGTTTCTCACTTGAAATTGAAGTTTGCTTAGGAAGTGTTTGGTTGTTGGAATTGATAGAGGAATTTGCTTAGAAACCATTGTAGAGAACTGTGTGTGGTGATAGATTGAACAGAACTTTACAGAATTGTGAGAATCACTGAAATCGAGAGAAAAATCGACCCAACCCAGAAAAATCGGCCGATTTTTGTGAAGAACAGGTCGATTTTTAGGATTTAGAATGGATCTTGTCAAGAGGATAACTAGAAACACGGGGAAGAAGAAGGGATCTTCTTCAAGAGCCTCTAACCCACCACCACCTCCACCTACCAACATCCCTAGGCTCCCCCCTCCCCTATCCAAGCATAAGAAACGCTATGAACGCATTGTAGATCGCCCATTCACCCCCCCTCGTTACATAGTGCTCGATGACTTAGATTCGCTATACGTTCGAGAGGATGTTGATATGATGCTTGATAGAGCAGGGTTGAGACAGTTTGCTACCATCAGGGAAGATGCTTATAGGGAGATCACCCTAGAATTCCTTAGCACATTTGAGCATGATCCTAGGGAAAGGATGGTCACTTTCCGCCTCATGAGCCAAGTCCACACTTTGTCTATTGATGCTTTTGGCGACTTGTTTGGCTTCTCTTCTTCACATGCAGGCACATTTGCTAGAGGCACCAGCGCTAGTGATTTTTGGGAGGCTATTTCCGTAGGAGAGTACGGCGGGGATAAGTGGAGACCCGGAAACTCCAAGGAAACAAGCATGTATAACCTTTCCTTCAAGGTGGTACATAGGATACTCAGTGAGAGTTTGTTTGCCAGGACCGAGACCCCACAGAAGCTCAAGGCTGATGAGCTTTTTATCCTCTACTGCATGGCATCTACCACCACTCCCGACATCGCCACCATGCTTGCTGACTATCTAGGAAAGATAGCCAACAAAGCTAAGGGCGACATTTGTGCAGGAGGCTTAGTCACTCACGTGGCTAGGACTCTAGGTTATGACTTCTCCGGATGCACTCTAGCTGAGAGTGCCCTCCCTTTAGGCTCACAGAGGTTGGTAGTCCGACAGGTCTTGATTCCTCGAGGAAGAGGAACTCTTCATGTGCCGATGCCATGGCACAGGGATCCGAAGAAGAAGCCATCCGAGATCATATGGAAATCCGAATACACCATTCGGAATACGAGGAACTGGAAGGAGACTTTTGAGGCGATGCTTGAGGAGCTCTCACCTCCTACTTATTATGATGATGATGCAGGTGACTCAGATGAGGAGGATGAGGATGGCGGGCAGGAGACCATGCTCGAGTTTGAGAGTGATACCCATAGCGGACACGCCACGGACGCCATGGACACTGACACTCATGGAGTAGGACCGAGCAGGACTAGCAGACAGGATGAGGAGACGGAGGATGACATGCAGCCACCTCGACACTCCTATGCACATGCTCCGGGCCCTAGACGAGGACGCCGAGCTCCACGCCATTTCAGGGAGCTAGTCACTAGCTTCCAGAGCCTCAGCACCGACTACCATGACCTCCGCACCGATTATGATACCTTGAGCACACAGTTCAGGAGCTACAGGGAGGAGACGGACGCTAGGCATTCATCCTATGATGGCCAGATGAGGGACATGTACTACCACCAGTTCGGCCACTTCTACGACCCCTCAGCACCGATGTATCCATATCCACCACCTCCACCACCGACAGAGGATTGAGCTCCCACTCCTTTTACATTGTAAGTATTTTTCTCCTCCTTATGCTTGATTTTCACATTGGGGACAATGTGGATGTCAAGTATGGGGTGGGGGTACTTACAATACCTTACCTTTCATTCTAGCACTCTATGTACTTTCCACCACTCTTGACAAATTGGCTTGTAATAACTCTTGCACTACTTGCTTTCTATTATCATCACCTGCATTTGCATTACTTTTTCTCAAAACCATGAATTTTCAAAAATTTTAAGTGCTTCTTATATGGAAATGACCTCTATGATGAAAATTGTGTATATGGATAGGCAAAAAGACGCTTAGTTATGTTGAGATCTTGACTATAACATGAATGAAATTGCTTTTGTTACTTGAATACATGAATAAGTTATATGATTTAGTTGTTTTGATGAGAGAATGAAATAATAATCGAAGCTATATTGCAAGTTCTTTTACACCATTTAAGAATGACTAAGGCAATTCACTTCTTTTCTTTTCTCATATCTTGATCATGCTAGCTCCTCAATGAAATTATATATCCCTCCTCTTACCATCCGGGAATTAGGATAGGCGATTGAAAAAGGCATGTTTGATGTGGGAGGGCCAAGAGAAATGTATTGAATAAGCGCAAAATTTCATAAATTTGGGGACGTTGAACATGAGGATGAGTAACTCGGCACCATTCACATAGCCGGGTGTTTGTGTCTTGCCAAAGTCCGATTGAACGACAAGTCCTAACGGGATATGGTATGTGCATCAAAGGGTTTGAGGCATCTCGAAATTGAGAAAATCCAATCTCCTAGGCTTCGGTTCTTGTGCACCGCTGTCCATACTCTCAAAAAGTAAAGTATAAAGAAAGCAAAGCTTTCTACATGCAAAGCATGTGCAGTGAAGAAAAATTCTTGAAAGTGTTATGTGTTTCTCTTTCCCGGATTAGCACCACAATTGCCAAAAAGAATTCCTTCCCTTAATACGTTTCTTGAACCTTTTCTTTGATTAGAAGACCTTGAGACTTTTATGCATGTGTTCAAGACTTAATGGCTTAGATTTGTTTGAATTTAATTACCTCTACACCTCTATCATGTTCTTTATTTATGGCTTCAAAGAAGAAAAGGGAGTTTATTCATCTTATAGTCATCATTGATACATTCTTTGCTCTTTTATACCTTGAAATTTCACTTTGAGGGTGATCCAATAAGAAGAAGCACTACCAAAAGAAAAGTTTTTGATTTTCATACATACATAATCCATGACATCTTTTGTTCTAGATTTGAATCTTGCTTAGGGACAAGCAAGAGGCAAGTATGGGGTATTTTGATGACATGAATTATGTATCATCATATTCATGCATATTGCAGCACATTATCTCTATTTACCTTGCATTTAGAAGAATCTTGCATACCTTTTATGTTCTATTCAATCAATTGTCGAGAAATAGAGGTCTACACGAGATTTTGATGAATTGCAGGTAAATGGAGTTGAATTGGAAGTAATAATGAAGCAAGAAGCATCCAAGGATGTTAAGGAAGCTAAAGGAGCCTTTGAAGTATCCAAAGATGCTAAGGAATTACAAAAGGGAAGCATAGGAGACGAAGCAAAAGAAGAACACTTTCTGTTGAAGAAAATCGTGCCAACAGACATAAAAATCGGACGATTTTTAGTGGATATTATTGAACGATTTTACACCCAAATCGACTAGGTCGATTTTCTTCACGATCCAGCCAAAAGAGAAGACGACATAAAGCCCAATTAATTTGGGCTAGAGAGGAGTTTTGCCAAACGGCCCATCTGCAAGAAACTATAGAGGAGAACCCTACGAACGAAAACGGGAGGGTGGCACAGAAGAATCTTTACACATTTGGGAGAAATTGAGGAATCTTGGAGGGAGATTGAAGAGCTTTTGCCGGAAAGTCATTCTTGATCTTTGATTGTGAGATTTCTCTTTTCCATTGTTTTGGTTGTGATTTGTGGACACATTACTGAGTTGTTTAAGAGATACATTGAGTAGAATTGACAATTGTTTACAGATTTGACGAGTTATTGAATTGTTTGTCCAAGATTTGGTTTCTTTGCGATTTTTCACTCAAGAATTAATTTGATTCGATTTTGAAAATGGTTGGCTAAAACCATTGTGATTCTGGGGAGAATAGTTGATGATTAAGGCCTAGATGATGATAGACTGAACTCATTCAAACATTAGGACCCTGAGAGTTTAGATTTTGGTTTTGCGACAAACAGGAAAATCGGGCTGTTCTTGAGGAAAATCGGCCGATTTTCTTATGAACAGGGCGATTTATTCTTCTGACGAACTTTAATTGAATTAATCTTTAATCAAAACCAATCCTTGCCTAAACCCCAATCTTGATTTATCTTTCTATCCTCTAATTGAATGTATGAATGCACTTCAAACCTCTTTCTACATTTAATAGATTAAGATTACAAGAATTTGGGTAATAAAGAGATTTATCATCCTTTATTAAGAAGTTAAATGTGTTTTCTGATCTTTACTTTGGAGAGTCATATCCTGAAGTTTTAGTTAGTTAATTTGAATATAATTCTCATCTTTAGATCTTTCTATATTGCAGCCTCAACAACCCTTATAGAGAGAATCTATAGATTAGTCATATAGGTTCGGAACTTCATCGTACGAATCCTACCTTTGAACATTTAATCTTGGCAACATAAATTCTGTCCTAAATCTTTAGAAGTGTCTTGAATCGAAAGCCTAAATCGGATACTTGAATCCCTGGAATCATTTCTCTCTTATTTGATCACAAAAGATTTTACACTTTTTGCTAGATAATTGAAACTAAATTTTTCTCACCAAATCCCTGAGTTCGACTCTGGAATTCTTACCTTTCTACAGCCGATCCGTACACTGCGGGTTCGCTTTGCTTTGAGTTCTAGATTTATAAATTTAAAACTTTGACGCACACTCTTTTGAGCGAACAGCAACCGAGATGGTGGACCGAGGTAGCCCGCTATTGTGTTCATCTCGTTTGGCTAGATGAATTTCGGTCGAGGTAAAAAAAAATTAACTAGTTTTCAACGGTTTTTGATTAAAAATCATAATGCAATGCATGGAACATAACGTATACAAACGTAAAGTATCGCAACATCAAATAAGAGTCATACGAGCAGTCATAAGATCATAAATGTAAAGTTATTACAAACCCATATTCAAGTACCACATACTTAAGGATACGTTGTCCTCAATGTGCATAAGAAGTCATAAGAAACACTCACAATGTTTAATGCAGAACAACTCAATAGGAAAATTAGTGGTAGCGTCGGCAAGAGAAGATCAAGCGTCCGACGGTGGTGGATACAAGAACTGAGAGAGGTCGAATGGGTACCAAAGATGATGCTAATACATGTGCGTCATGATCTGATGGTGATAGTGGTGACGCTCCATGTCACGACTCATGTCACATATCTAGCGAGCTTGAGCATCGTGGCACCGGTCCATGTCACGGAGCAGATCGCGAAAAGAGGTCTCCATCTACTATATCAGTGCATCGACCCTCCCATGGATGTCAGAATCATCAACATGGCGGCGAGAGCGGCGCTGATGTCGCATCCTCGTCGGTGGAGCCTCTTGTTGCGTAGCCTGCACCATCAGATAATCATCATTGGCCTCATCATCCACCTCAACTACCGGGACACTAGGATCAGCAGTTTCCATCCCGATATCCATAGTAGCTACTCCGTCAACCTCCTCCTCACTATCGGTCTCGAACTCAGCATCGATATCCACTTGCATCTCTAGTGACCGCCAGATTTCTCTCCAATTGTTCGGGTCGGCGACCGTGAACTATGAAGACCAAGGGATGTCCTTCGGGGATCTATTCTCCCAAGGCATGGCCACATATGGTGGACCAAGGCCTCGAGGGACTAGACTCCGTCACATGATGAAAACCTGCAGCCCCAAAGACTTAGCCTCCGCGGCTAAGGTAGAAGTTGACAAGTTGATGCCGATGAAGTTGGCTATGTGGGTCACCGTGCCCCCTATACATATATTGCCGTTGCTCTTGTTCTTAATCTTCTATAGCATGTCTGCCACTATGGTTGGAAAGTCAAGAACCTCACCTAAAGTCATACACCACAAAGTAAATAGCTCACCTTTCTTTATCTTCTGTGGTGTCTCAGTACGAGCACATAACATCTCGCTCAAAATTTGGTGGGCTATCTTGATGCAAGGTGGAATATGTTCTTCTCCTTTAAATCTCCGGGTTGCCAACCCTCACCACCAGCTGCTATACTCTCCTTGAACACTCTAGCTTTGAATCTATTTGGGAAAATCGGTGGCGGTAGGAGGTGAAAAACCAAACACGTTCCCAAAGTTCTCCAGAGTGAACCCGTATTCTTGTTCATCAACCAGAACTTGATTCCTTTGTGTTCCGGCATATAGGTGGCAGAACTCAAGAACTCATACGTAGGCTCTACGTACGCCAACTTGTTCGCCCCTAAACGTGTGTGCAAATAAGCTTTAATTATAAAACTAGAATCAAGCAAGCGAACCCGCAGTGTACGGATCGATATAGTTAAGCAAGAATTCCAGAGTATCGAACACAGGGATTTGGGTGGGAACAAATTCAATTGTAGATTATCAAGCGAGTAAATATGAGAGGTTTTGCAAATATTGGAGAAAACAACAATCCTAAAGATCCAAGTATCCAGCTGTGGCAATCGATTCAAGACTTACTATTTATATAAAGACAGTGTTGAGATATGCAAAGGTATGCTAATGTAAGGTAATCGTACGGTGAAGTTCCAAAAACCTTATATAACTCACCTACGAAACACTCTCTATACAGGTTGTTGAGGCTTCAATATAGAAAGGTTCTAGAGGCAAGAACTAATGTCAAATACCCAAACTTGTAATCCAAGGATCAAGACTAACTTAACCGATTGAGGTTGTGACACTCACAATCGAGGTAGAGGTTGTTGAGGCTTCACTACCACCTAGAAAAGGCAAGCCAAGACTAAGTTAAAGTTAATCTTTAACTTTGGATTAAAGTAAAAGCAGGTTCGTAAACTTAAGAGAAATTATGGGTAGATCTTGAGATTCCACGGTCGTGGAACTCAAGAACAAACCGTGATTTAGGATTCGTCGACGATTTTCTCTAACTCTCAGGGTCTAATCCGTTTACGATCGATCTATCATTATCTAAGCCACAACTATCAACCCTTCACCTTAGAATTGTTAAGGGTTTTTAGCCAATAACCGTCATGTTGATATCAAATTCAAGAATTATAAGATTGAAAGATGAAAACTTCCGAAAACTTTCAATAAACTCCAAACCAATCTCAAAGTCACAATCAAGAACAAATAATGTCACTAATTCTAGGATAGAACAATCAATACAATCTTAGATAAGAAGGAAGAACGGGATGGCAATCCGTCTTCTAAATCAAACCTAAACAAGAAGAGAAGTCTTCTTGCACAATCTTCCGAATCTTCCGTTAATCCGGGAATCTCAATCGCAATCTCCACCAAAGTGCGAGATTAGGGCAACTCCAAAAGATAAGCGCAAATTACGTCTTTTGCAAGAATCGCAGAAATCTCCAAGTCGCGGCGTAGGCGAATGTCTCTAAGCGATGATGCAAACAAGCACGTAAGCGGGGGTGTAAGCGAGGATAAGCGAGGATGATGGAATCTCCCTTCTTCCGTCTTTTTATAGGGCAAGATAAAATGTCGGCCCGGCCCAATCTTCAAAAGATCGTGGCTTCAAAATGTGGCAAAAAAGATCGCCAAGATCACGGTCGTGGAAGGTTCCACGACCGTAATTTAGGGCGTGGAAATCAACACGGTTTGGACCATGGATTCCACGACCATAAAAGCTCCTGGAATGAACCACGCTTCTTCTGCAGGGTTCCACGGCAGTGGAACTGAACGTGGTTCATAGTACGGCCGTATTTTTGAGCGTGGTTTAGGGCAAGAACGTGATTCTTCCCTAGCCTCGTGCATTCCTGAAGTTGACATCCATTTTGCTCCTAAGAATGCCCTTAATCCAAGGACATACTCAATCAACTCATCTTTGCTTGATTCCGTTCGGAAATGGCTCTCAATCACCTATAATCAACATAAAGCTAGTGTAGACATCCATATCGACAATATAGGCAAACTAGCTCACAAATGCAACAATGTTCAATCAAAGACTATCAATATGAATCAAATACACTTAGAAAACGTGCCTAAAGTATCACAATATTTCATGCTAACAAATAACCCCATACTTGCAACTTGCTTGTCCTTAAGCAAGGTCTCTCAAAAAGCTTTTAGAACAAGAGTTAGGATGAAATATGTGTACCTTCTCAAAGCAATACTTCTTTTGGATGAATGTGCCTTCTAAAGAATAGATCATTCTCAAATCTTGCTTCAATCGTTTATAAGACTTTCATTCACTTAATCAAAGAGTAAAAAGCAAAGAAAACTCATGAAACAATTAAACTTCTAAACAAGCATCATAACCTTCAAACATTATCAAAATCAATCATAAGAAACTTCAATTTAGACCACAAAGTCATATAACATTCTTTTGATCTTAAGGACTTTCAAAGAAAAGGTCTAGAATGTGGAGGGAAAGGAAGCTTTTAGGGAATGTGGTGCATGAATCCGGGAAATTAGACAACTACTCACTTCTTCTTCTCTTGCGGTTTCCGCACACTTTCAACTTAGAGCTTCGCTCTCTTCCTTTCATTTTTCGACTTTACTTTTGGAGTTATGGATAGAGGTGCACAAAAACCGAAGCCTAGGAGATTGGCGTTTCTCAATTTTCATGAGATGCCTCAAACCCTTAGCGCACATACCATAATCCGCTAGGAATATCGCTCAATCCGACTTTGGCAAGACACAAACACCCGGCTATGTGAATGGTGCCGAGTTACTCATCGTCATGATTGACTTCCCCAAACCTATAATTTCTTTCTATTCTTTTGATTGCAAATAATTGCTCTCATGGCCCTCCCACATCAAACATGCCTTTTTCATTCACTTCTTCAAATTCCCGGATAGGTAAAGGAGGTCAATATTTCAATGAGGAGCTCAATGGTCAAAGAAAGAAGAAAGAAAAATCGAATTGCCTTAATCATCTCAACAAGAAGTATAAAAACTTATAGTGTGATTTCAACTTCAATTTCTCAACATGATTTAGGTAATATTCATCACATTATGAAACTTGCAAAAGAGGTACAATCCATTCATTCAAATTCTTTTCAATTCACTATTCTTTTAAGCATGCAATTGTCATCAAACTCAATTCACAAGTAGCGATTATCATGGAAATCATCTCAATTCATTAGAAGCACAAAATTTTTCAAAATTTTTCAATGGGTTTTTCAAGTTCTTTTTCATGCAATGCAATAATGAAACGTGCAACAATATAATGAACATGCAATGATAGTCTCGAATAGAAGCAACATAGTGAGTAAGAGTTAATACAAACTTTTAGTACATCCCACCCCATACTTAGGACGAACATTGTCCCTAATGTTCGAAAGAAAGAAAGAAAAGAAAGAAAAGAAAAAGAAACTCACAAAGTGGTGGTGGAATGTCTAAAGCGAACGGTCATGCAATCAATCACTCCGGCACTGGTGGAGGCGGGAATGGAGAGAAACTCGGATCATAAAACCGCCCAAACTGCTGGCGGTAGACATCCCTCATCATGTGATCGAGGTCTTCCAAGCGTCCGTCTCTAGCATCGGCTCGAATCTCCAATGCTCCCACTCTCTCTGAAAGACCAGTAGCCCAATCCGGCATCTGCTCATACCATCCCGGAGCCTGACTATACCATGCTGGAGCGTCGGATGGTGCTGGTGCTGGTGCTGCTAGCTGCTCTGTGGACCAAGGAGGGGGAACGCCATACCATGCAGGAGGTGTGGTCATCCATGTAGGTCTCTCACTCACGCTAGCGCGGCGAGAAGACGAGCCTGAAGCTCTAGCTGGACGTGGAGAACGTCTAGGTGCATCGGGGGCCGCATCCGGCTGATCCGGAAACGTGTCAAACTCATGCTCGGCTCTTCCTCCACCCTCAAACTGATCTCTCATATCCTCCTCCTCAACAACTGGTGGTGGGACATATGGGGGAGCTATGATCCTGTTCGCATGCATGACAGCAAACGTCTCCTTCCAATTATGGCGTCCCGCCATAATGGAGTACTCCGGTAACCACTCTATACCCCTACCTGTCCTGCTCTCCCAAGGCATGGCCGCATAAGGCGGACCTCTATATGTGGGGAAGATGAGGCCTCTAGTCATGAAGGCATGAAAAGCTAGAGGTACAGCTGGTATGCGGGTGCACGTAGAGAAATCAACACCCAAGCTCCTAGCAAGTGGGTAACTATCCCACCATATCCGATGTTGCCCTTCTTCTTGTTCTTGAGCTTGCTCATAGTAGCAGCCAAGAGGGTGGCGCAGTCAGCTCGGCGCCCGTACAACATGGAGTACAACAAAAAGAGCTCATCCGTCTTGATCTTTTGGGGCGTCTCTGTCCTAGGAAAGAGACACTCCGAAAGAACACGGTGAGCTATCTTCAAGGCTAGGTGGTACATCAACCTAGCCTTGGTATCAGCGGGTTGCCAACGGTCCTCGTCGGCGTAAATCATCGCTACCTCCTCCCAAAAGTCCTTGGCGTACACGCCACTAGGAAATCGACCGTTAAAGGTCTCTGGGAACCCGAAAAAGGTCCCGAACTCACGGATGCTAAAATGATAGTCTCTTTCCATAAGACGGAAAGAGACGGTCCTGTCTACATGGCTGTGCTCGAAAGACGTCACAACCTCCCGTGTAATCTCCTCATAAGCGTCTTCTCGGATAGCCGAGAAGACAACTAGTCCGGCTCTATCCAAGAGCCAAGTAAGGCCATCTATAATGTTGAGAGGAGCTAGATCCTCCAAAAATAGGTACCTAGGACCAATCACTGCCCTCTCCTTGATCCTCTCGAGTGCGTAGAGGTGGTCCTCGTGTATGGTCGGGACTCTAGGGCTAGGAGGTGAAGGTGATGAAGGTGATGATGGAGGTGAAGGGGAAGAGGGTGGTGGTGCTCTAGAGGATGAGGAAGAAGAGGGATTACCCTTCCTCTTCTTGTTCTGGTTATTCTTCTTCTCTTTAATCCTCCCCGAAACTCTCCTCACAAAGTCCATTCTGTCAGAAATTACGGGCTGTTCTACAGATTCCACGGCCGTGGTTCTCCCAGGAACCGTGATTCGTCTCAGAAATTCGCAAATCTCAGCAAATCAACACTCAATCTCCACAAACAGGCAGTCCTAATCTAATTTCTTCCAATCTCAATCAGTTCTTCCTAAAATCTCTAACAAAAACGAACCAAATCGACAAAGATCAAGAAGAGAGGAAAAACCTATTTTTCGGATTTAAAAATCCGAATTGCGCGTTCCTTGGTGAATTTCCGCTCGATTCGTCGCTTGGATCTTGTTGGTGGTCGAATTTGCTTTAGTTTGGGAAGAAGAATCGTTAAAAACGATTAAGAAACGAGGAATTTGAGGAGGAGGCGTGGATTCGGCTTTTAGGTCGTAGAAGAGGGGTTTTGTGGGTGATTTTTGTGAAGAACGTGGTTTATATAGTCACAGGCAAAATTTTGAAAATCACGGTCTGTCGGGGTGTTCTACGGCCGTGGAATTGTACGGAACCGTGGTTTTGGTGATTTTCAAAGGCTTTTCGAAATTACGGGCACTGTAGCTGTCACGACCGTGGTTTAGGCCGTGGAACTCTCTGTAAAGCTCCAAAGTCCAAATTTCGCCACTTTTCTTCAACATTATCCTTCCCTTTTCCTTTTCCATCGTTCCTACATCCAAAAACACGAACATACCGGAGGAAATCGAGGCAAAATAAAGCGAAAAAATGTCTAAACTAAGCTAAACTATGAATCGAAAACAAAAACAAAAAAATGCAATACCTTGGGTTGCCTCCCAAGAAGCGCTTTGTTTAAGGTCCGTAGCTAGACCAATCTCGCACTTATCCGAGTGCGGTGGGCGCGAACTCTTCAGCTTGGAGTTCCGGCGTATACTTCTTGAGTCGTTGGCCGTTCACCTTAAAGCTTCCGCCCGTTCCACCCCATACTTCAACTGCACCATGGGGGAAAATACGCTTAATTAGAAAAGGTCCCGTCCAACGAGATTTAAGCTTACCTGGAAAGAGACGAAGCCTTGAATTGAAGAGGAGAACTTGATCTCCCTCCTTGAAGTCCTTTGGAATGATATGCTTATCATGCCAACGCTTTGCTCTCTCCTTATAGATCTTAGCGTTTTCATAAGCGTTCAAGCGGAGTTCGTCCAGCTCGTTAAGGTCTAGGAGACGCTTCTCTCCCGCTTCCTTCATGCTGAAGTTCAGCCACTTGATAGCCCAAAACGCCTTGTGCTCCAACTCCACCGGCAAGTGACAAGACTTCCCATACACAAGGTTGTATGGTGTGGTTCCTATGGGAGTCTTGTACGCAGTTCGGTACGTCCACAATGCATCGTCAAGCTTCAAGGACCAATCCTTCCTAGTCCTTGAAACCGTCTTCTCTAGAATTCCTTTGATCTCCCTATTTGAGATCTCAACTTGTCCACTTGTTTGTAGATGATAAGGGGTAGCGACCTTGTGAGTAACCCCATACTTAGCTAGAAGAGATTCAAAGCGACGGGCTATGAAGTGAGAACCTCCATCACTAATGATAGTCCTTGGCGTCCCAAATCGCGGGAAGATGGTCTTGTTAAAGAACTTGACCACCACCATGACATCATTTGTGGGAGAGGCAATTGCTTCCACCCATCTAGAAACGTAATCCACCGCCAATAGTATGTATTGGTTTCCACAAGAGGATGGAAATGGTCCCATGAAATTAACTCCCCAAACGTCGAAAATCTCCACCTCTTGGATGTTGTTGAGGGGCAGCTCATTCCTTCTAGAGATATTGCCTGTTCTTTGACAAGCATCGCAGCAAGAAACAAAGGATTGCACATCTCTAAATAAAGTAGGCCAAAAGAATCCAGATTGCAATACCTTTGCGCTAGTCTTGTTCGAACTAGCGTGTCCTCCACAAGGTAGTGAATGACAATGGCGGATGACACTTTGCATCTCATCTTCCGGCACACATCGCCGTATGATGCCATCCGGACCTCTCTTAAAGAGGAGAGACTCGTTCCAATAGTATTCCCGGACGTTCTTAAAGAACTTCTTCCTTTGTGCGTAGGATAGTCCGGGTGGTATCTCCTGGCAAACCAAATAGTTAACAAAATCAGCAAACCATGGTTCGTTACCTTTGGAGATCACATCGATGCACTCTTCAATAAGGTGTAGGTGTTCGTCCGGGAAGGAGTCATCGATGGGTAAATGGTCGTCCTCTAGATGTGTTAGGCGACTCAAATGATCCGCAACAGAATTTTCTGAACCTTTCTTGTCGCGGATCTCTAGATTGAATTCTTGTAGGAGAAGAATCCATCTAATTAGCCTTGGCTTCGCATCTTTCTTCGCAAGGAGGTACCGGATCGCAGCATGATCCGTGTAGACAATCACCTTTGCACCTACAAGATAAGAGCGAAACTTGTCAATAACATAGACAATGGCTAAAAACTCTTTCTCGGTAGTAGCGTAGTTGAGCTGTGCTTCATCTAGCGTCTTGCTAGCATAGTATATGGCGTGGGTTTGCCCTTCCTTTCGTTGTCCAAGAACAGCTCCAATAGCTACGTCACTAGCATCGCACATAACCTCAAAGGGAAGAGTCCAATCCGGAGGTTGGATAATAGGTGCTGAAATTAGAGCTTGCCGAATTGTGTTAAACGCATCCAAACATTCATGCGAAAACTCAAAAACTGCATCCTTCATCAATAGATTAGTGAGCGGTTTTGATATCTTAGAAAAGTCCTTAATAAAGCGTCTATAAAATCCAGCATGTCCTAGGAAACTTCTTATCCCTTTCACCGAAGTTGGGGGAGGAAGTTTCTCTATGGTCTCTATCTTAGCTTTATCTACTTCTATCCCTCTACTAGAGATTAAGTGACCTAATACAATTCCTTCCTTAACCATGAATTGACACTTCTCCCAATTAAGAACTAGGTTAGTGTCTTCACACCTTTACAAGACAAGAGAAAGGTTAGAAAGGCAATCGTTAAAAGAGGAACCGTATACGGAGAAGTCGTCCATGAAGACCTCCATGATTTCCTCTATGTATTCGGAGAAGATGGCCATCATGCACCGTTGAAAGGTGGCTGGGGCGTTGCAAAGCCCGAACGGCATTCTCCTATAGGCGAACGTACCCCACGGGCACGTGAACGTGGTCTTCTCTTGATTATCCGGGTGTATCGGGATTTGAAAGAAACCACTATAACCGTCAAGGTAGCAAAAATGTGAATGTTGTGCTAACCTTTCAAGCATTTGATCAATGAATGGCAATAGGAAGTGATTCTTCCGCGTTGCATTGTTGAGCTTGCGGTAGTCTATGCACATCCGCCATCCCGTCACGGTTCGGGTAGGAATGAGTTCGTTGTTCTTGTTGGTGATGACCGTCATTCCTCCCTTCTTCGGAACTACTTGAACCGGACTCACCCACTTACTATCGGAGATAGGGTAGATGATACCTGCATCAAGAAGCTTAAGAATTTCCTTCTTGACAACCTCCTTCATGGTCGGATTTAACCGCCTTTGGGGTTGTCTTGAAGTCCTAAAATATTCCTCCATTAGTATCTTATGCATGCATAGGGAGGGTTTAATTCCTACTAAGTCCTCTATAGTGTAGCCTAAGGCTTTCATATGTTTCCTAAGGACAATCATGAGCTGATTATGTTCATCTATGCTTAGTTCGGAACTAACAATGACCGGAAAGGTAGAATTAGGTCCTAGAAAAGCGTACCTTAGATGAGTAGGAAGTGGTTTTAGTTCCATCGCTTTCGGAGCTTCCAACGATCCTTGAGGAGCATCCGATGTCTCCTTAGAAGTTTCTAAGGGTGTTGAGTGTGTGGGAGAAGAATTTGAAGAAGTTGAAGAAGTGTCTCGATCACCCCTTTCCACGGCCAAAATTACGGGTGGATCATGTCCTCCACGGCCGTGGTTTAGGGCGTGGAAGGGAAATACGGTTGTCACATCTTCTCCACGACCGTATAACTCCCTGGAGTGGGACACGGTTTTGGTTGTGAAATCCACGGCCGTGGAATATAATGTATGGCCGTGGATTCTCACGTTTTCAGCCTCATCGTGGAGTTTCTCAAACTCCTCTTCATGCATCTCTTCTTGTGCTTCTAAGGCTTCAATTGCCTCATTGAACTCTTCTTCTTCCCCTACATTGGTTAGACTCATAGTGATAACTTTCTGTAGAGGATCGTTAAAGAGAATCACACTTACCTCCTCCCTAGACAAACCTTCTTCATCTTGGATATCGAAAATATCCTCATCAAAGATTGGCTCCTTCACTAGAGTGGAAAGAACGAACTCTACTTTCTCTTCCCCTATATCAAAAGCGAGTCTACCATTCTTGCAATCGACTATGCAGCCGGAAGTTGCAAGAAACGGTCTTCCGAGTATGATCGGGACCGGACTATCTGTAGGAATGTCAAGCACGACAAAATCAATGGGAACAAAGAATTTACCTAGCTTGACCGGGACGTCTTCTACAATACCGACGGGGCGAGTGATGGATCGATCCGCCATATATAACGTCATCTTCACCGGTTTAGGATCACCTAAACCGATCTTCCTGCACAATGCAAGTGGTATGATGCTCACACTTGCTCCTAAGTCACATAAAGCGTCATATGTGACATCTCCCACTCCTATGGGAATGCAAAATGACCCCGGATCCTTCAATTTTGGGGGCATTTTCTCCTTCATGGTCTTGATGAGATCCGAAGAATCCGAACTCATCTTGACCTCACCAAATCTTCTAGCTTCCTCTTGTTGGAGAGGAGCTCCTTCAAGAACTTGCCATAAGCTGGCATACCTACAATAGCATCAATGAAGGGTATATTAATATGCAGCTTACTCATGAGTTCTATGAACTTACCGAATTGTTTATCTAGGCGCGCTCGCGCTCTAGATTGAGGGAATGGTAGGGGAGGTTTGTAAGCCGGAGGAGGAACGTAGACATCTTCCTTCTGCTTCCCCTTCTCTTTGTCTTTCTCTACGGGGACTTCAACGAACTTAGGCTGCGAATCGGTGCTAGTCACTCCGCTCCTAGTCGTAATTGCCATAACCCTTCCCTTAGGGTTGTCCTCCGTCTTTCCTGGAAGTTTCCCTTGATTCCTAGGAACTTCCTCCGCATGGTTGAACATTTGGTTTTCTAAAACCTTTTGAGCTTTATCAACCTTGGAAATTTGATCATCAACCTTAATGATGCGGTTCTCCAACCCTTGAAGCTTTCCCAAAATCGTTTCCAACATGGGATCGGGCTTCTCCTTTCCCGAAGTGTTTCCTCCATTTGATGTTTGCCCCTGGATTCTCAAAGGAGTAGAGGAAGAGGAAGGTGGAGTTAGTGAATTAGAATTGGAAGGATAAGAGTTACCGGAATTTTGTTGATTGGAGCGCCAATTGTTGTTACTTGAACCCCTATTGTTGTTCCAATTGTTGTTCCGGCCGTTATTATTGTTGTTGTTGCCATTCCAATTGTTGCTCCGGTTATTGTTCCGGTTGTTGTTGTTGTTGTTGCGGTTTGTGTTATCACCGCCATTGTTGTTGCCCAAATAACCAACATCCTTCCCTTGTTGTTTTGGAAAGTTGGTCTTGATAGCCTCCTTCAACTCTTTGATCTCATTGTTGAGGGAGAAAATCTGATTTTGAGCTTTATGTGTGAGCTTTGCTCCTTGCTCCACACGATTTCCCTCCACTTTCCGGTGGGAATACTTCTCTATGACTCTTGCTTGCTTCTCAATGAAGTCTCAAGCGTCATCTTCCCTCATGTCCATGAATGTTCCACATGAGAGGGATTGGAGGTTGAATTGCGTTCCTGCATCAAGCCCCTTTCATTAGGTCTCATGGAAAAAGCATTAATCTTACCTCTAAGTTCCGCCGCTTTGGAAGGCGGAAAGAATTTGGTGAGGAACTCCGCGGAAAGGTTTTCCCACGTGTCTAGTTTCCCACTAGGAAGAGCTTGGTACCAAGACAACGCTTTCCCCTTCAAGGAGAAGAAGAAAGGTTTGAGCTTATAGTTGTTGGTAGTAGCATTCTTCGGTCTCATTGTCTCCATCATACACTCGAAGTTTTGCAAGTGTTGGTGTGGAGATTCAGCGCTTGTCCCGCCAAATTGGTTTTGGCGAATAAGAGTAATAACTTGAGGGTTGAAGCTAAACCCTTGTACATCTTCAGCATCAAAATTCACGCACAAGCGGCGCGGTTGTTGCGTTGGATCCATCCGTTGGCCAAGAGTTCTTGGCTCATCATCCACATGCTTGATCCTTGCGTTCCTAGGTGGAACACGGCGATTAGCAGCTCCCCGTGGATGGAAAGGATTCACATTGATCATGGGATCAATTTCTTCTAGTGGTGGCATAGAAGAGTCACTATCATCAGCGGATGAATGACTTCTTCTTCTAGATCTTGATGCCCTTCTTGATGATTTCTTGCTTCCCTTATTCTTAAGGTTGCTTAGCTCTATCCTCATTTGGAACATCATATCCTTTAGATCGTTAACTTCAGATTGATGAGGATCCATTTCATTCCGGCGGATGTTCTCATTCCATTGGAGTAGAGCTTCTTTCTCCGCTAACTCCGCCTGAAGATCGCGTTCGTGTTCTTCAGCCATCTTCTTTTCCTTGCGCTTTTGCCTTAAAGTTTTCTCTAGCTCTTGATCAAGAGGTAAGAGATCTTCGGTGTTCCTAGACCTGCGCATGCACTCAAAGTAATATCAAATAACGAGAGCAAGCTCCCAAGCTTGACAACCGGCAACCGAATTCGGCCGAAACCAAATCCCCGGCAACGGCGCCAAAAACTTGTTCGCCCCTAAACGTGTGTGCAAATAAGCTTTAATTATAAAACTAGAATCAAGCAAGCGAACCCGCAGTGTACGGATCGATATAGTTAAGCAAGAATTCCAGAGTATCGAACACAGGGATTTGGGTGGGAACAAATTCAATTGCAGATTATCAAGCGAGTAAATATGAGAGGTTTTGCAAATATTGGAGAAAACAACAATCCTAAAGATCCAAGTATCCAGCTGTGGCAATCGATTCAAGACTTACTATTTATATAAAGACAGTGTTGAGATATGCAAATGTATGCTAATGTAAGGTAATCGTACGGTGAAGTTCCAAAAACCTTATATAACTCACCTACGAAACACTCTCTATACAGGTTGTTGAGGCTTCAATATAGAAAGGTTCTAGAGGCAAGAACTAATGTCAAATACCCAAACTTGTAATCCAAGGATCAAGACTAACTTAACCGATTGAGGTTGTGACACTTACAATCGAGGTAGAGGTTGTTGAGGCTTCACTACCACCTAGAAAAGGCAAGCCAAGACTAAGTTAAAGTTAATCTTTAACTTTGGATTAAAGTAAAAGCAGGTTCGTAAACTTAAGAGAAATTACGGGTAGATCTTGAGATTCCACGGTCGTGGAACTCAAGAACAAACCGTGATTTAGGATTCGTCGACGATTTTCTCTAACTCTCAGGGTCTAATCCGTTTACGATCGATCTATCATTATCTAAGCCACAACTATCAACCCTTCACCTTAGAATTGTTAAGGGTTTTTAGCCAATAACCGTCATGTTGATATCAAATTCAACAATTATAAGATTGAAAGATGAAAACTTCCGAAAACTTTCAATAAACTCCAAACCAATCTCAAAGTCACTATCAAGAACAAATAATGTCACTAATTCCATGATAGAACAATCAATACAATCTTAGATAAGAAGGAAGAACGGGATGTCAATCCGTCTTCTAAATCAAACCTAAACAAGAAGAGAAGTCTTCTTGCACAATCTTCCGAATCTTCCGTTAATCCGGGAATCTCAATCGCAATCTCCACCAAAGTGCGAGATTAGGGCAACTCCAAAAGATAAGCGCAAATTACGTCTTTTGCAAGAATCGCAGAAATCTCCAAGTCGCGGCGTAGGCGAATGTCTCTAAGCGATGATGCAAACAAGCACGTAAGCGGGGGTGTAAGCGAGGATAAGCGAGGATGATGGAATCTCCCTTCGTCCGTCTTTTTATAGGGCAAGATAAAATGTCGGCCCGGCCCAATCTTCAAAAGATCGTGGCTTCAAAATGTGGCAAAAAATATCGCCAAGATCACGGTCGTGGAAGGTTCCACGACCGTAATTTAGGGCGTGGAAATCAACACGGTTTGGACCATGGATTCCACGACCGTAAAAGCTCCTGGAATGAACCACGCTTCTCCTGCAGGGTTCCACGGCCGTGGAACTGAACGTGGTTCATAGTACGGCCGTATTTTAGAGCGTGGTTTAGGGCAAGAACATGATTCTTCCCTAGCCTCGTGCATTCCTGAAGTTGACATCCATTTTGCTCCTAAGAATGCCCTTAATCCAAGGACATACTCAATCAACTCATCTTTGCTCGATTCCGTTCGGAAATGGCTCTCAATCACCTATAATCAACATAAAGCTAGTGTAGACATCCATATCGACAATATAGGCAAACTAGCTCACAAATGCAACAATGTTCAATCAAAGACTATCAATATGAATCAAATACACTTAGAAAACGTGCCTAAAGTATCACAATATTTCATGCTAACACAACTCCCTGAGGGTGACCAACCCCTCTAGTGCAACAATGGAGATTATCCTGCGCAAATACTCTACCACATGTAAGCAAGCAAAGTCCTCGATATCTACGCATCGAGGAGCGATAATGGGACGGGAGCAAATGCAATCATACTTCTCTCAGAATCGTTCTTGGATAATGGGCAATGGTGGGGGTGGAGGGGTGAAGGGGAAGGTTCCGTGCATCAACACGACCACGTACCACAAGTTGCCTATTTGATCGACGCAAAGTCTCCATAATCAGCAAGGTATCTCGGGCAGTTCTTGGGGAATCTCGGCCGAGATGACTAGGCTAGACCGAGATGGACCTGTTTCGAATGAAACCTCCAAATCTGTAACTCTTTCCCCACAAAATCACTACCAACAACTTTCTAAGGTGATCTCGACCTAGATTCAACTCAACAACACAAGAACAACAACCCAAATCGATCGAAATTGAGTAAACCTAGGTTTATAGTTTTTGGATGAAAAATACCCGATTTTTGCTTGAAGTCCCGATTGATGCTGAAGAATTTGATGTAGTGCCCCTCCCGTCGATTTAGATCCAAGAACGAGAAAAACGGACAAGAAACAAAGATTTGAGTAAATTGGGGCCGTTTTGGTCAAGGAATTAAGCGTGGAAGAGTAGGGTTTGTGAAGAGAGAGAATGTGTATTTCCCTTTTATACCCGTCAAAAATTTGAACTGTATCTCGGCCGAGATGATTTGCCATCTGAGATGGTTAATTGAGGTGATTCCCTATTGTGTTCATCTCGGTTGAGTGGGATTGATCTCGGTCGATATGGTCAACCGAGATGACTCTAGTTTCAACTCTTTTCTAATTCCGGAACTTCAAAATGTCTGCTTGGTTTCCTTTAATGATTCTCCTTGTAAGGGTACCTAGATCCTGTCATCAAACACACAAAACGCAAAAACTATACTAAACTAATCTAGAAAGCATACGAAAGCAGTACCTTGGGTTGCCCCCAAGAAGCGCTTGTTTTAAGGTTGCTAGTTGGACCGTACTCTATTGATGATCATGTGAGATGTAGTGGAGAAATCTCCTCAACCGGAATTTCCGGTGTGTATTTCTTCAGTCGATGATCGTTCACCTTGAAATTTCCGCTATGTCCACCCCATATTTCAACTGCACCATGAGGAAAAACATGTTTCAGAATAGAAGGTCCGGTCCATCTAGATTTTAACTTACCAGGAAAAAGGCGAAGAGGGGAGTTAAAGAGAAGAACAAGATCTCCTTTTTTGAGCTCCTTTGGAATAATATGCTTGTAATGCCATCTCTTTATTCTCTACTTGTAGATCTTAGCATTCTCGTAGGCGTTTAAGCGTAGTTCTTCCAACTCATTGATGTCCAAGAGTCACTTCTCTCTTTTGATATCAAAATCCAACCACTTGATCGCCCAATAAGCTTTATGCTCAAGCTCTACCGGAAGATGACAAGACTTCCCATAAACCAAGTTATAAGGAGTGGTTCCAATGGGAGTCTTGAATGCGGTCCTATACGTCCAAAGAACGTCATCTAGCTTCATTGACCAGTCCTTCCTCGTTCTAGAGACGGTTTTCACCAAGATTCCTTTGATTTCTCTATTTGATGTCTTAACCTGTCCACTAGTTTGAGGATGGTAAGAAGTTGCTACCTTATGGGTTACCCCATACTTCGATAAAAGTGCTCCAAACTTCCGGGCTGTAAAGTGCGTCCCTCCATCACTAATGATGACTCGAGGTGTCCCAAATCTTGGAAAAATAGTCCAGTTGAAGAACTTCACTACTACCGCGGCATCATTGGTGGGAGAAGCAATGGCTTCCACCCATCTCGAAACATAATCCACCGCCAAGATTATGTATAGATTCATACAGATAACGGGAATGGTCCCATTAAGTCAACTCCCCATACATCAAAAATCTCGACCTCTTGAATGTTATTGAGGGGCAGCTCGTTCCGCCTAGATAATTTCCCTGTTCTTTGGCATGCATCACAAGAAGAAACAAACATTTGCACATCCTTAAATAATGAAGGCCAAAAGAAACCGGAACGTAATACCTTAACACAAGTTTTGTGGGCGCTAGCGTGTCCTCCACAAGGCAATGAGTGACAATGCCTAATAACACTCTCCATCTCCTCTTTCGGAATATATCTCCTTAGCATCCAATCCGAACCTCTCTTGAAGAGAAGAGGTTCATTCCAATAGTAGTGACGCACGTCCTTAAAGAATTTCTTCCTTTGTGTGTATGAAAATCCGGGTGGTACTTTCTGGCAAACAAGATAGTTAACAATATCATCATACAAAGGTTCATTAGCTTCAGAAATTTGGTGTAGCCAATGCTCCATCCAATGCACCTGCTCATCGGGAAAGGAATCGTCGATGGGCATGCCATCTCTCTCCAAAGTAATGAGAGGTAACACTGAGGTGATCCGCCACAAAATTTTTGTATCCTTTCTTATCGCGGATCTCTAAGTCAAACTCTTGAAGTAGGAGAATCCATCGAATAAGACGCGACTTTCCGTCCTTCTTATTGAGCAAATACCGAATAGTTGCATGGTCGGTGTAGACAACGGCTTTCGCTCCTACAAGGTAGCAACAAAACTTATCGAAAGCATAAACTACCGCCAAGAGCTCCTTCTCAGTAGTGGCGTAATTCAGATGAGCTTCATCTAGCGTCTTGCTATCATAATAGATGACATTGGTGCGGCCATCCTTCTTCTGTCCAAGAACTACTTCTAAAACCATATCACTTGCGTCACACATGATCTCAAAGGGCATACTCCAATCGGGCGGTTCAATGATGGGAGTGGATATCAACGCTTCCTTTAACTTGTAAAACACATTTTAGACAATCTTGCGAAAACTCAAAAACCACATCCTTATTTAACAAGTTAGCCAATGGTTTAGAGATGTTAGAAAAGTCCTTAATGAACCTCTTGTAGAATCCTGCATGCCCTAGAAAACTCTACATCCCCTTAACTAAACAAGGTGGATGAAGTTTCTCTATAGTCTCGATCTTAGCTCGATCGACTTCAATACATCGGTTTAAATCGAGGTGACCTTGCAAAATGCCCTCACTAACCATAAAATGACACTTCCCCTATTCAAAACAAGATTAGTGTCTTCACATCGTTGCAACACTAGAGAAAGGTTAGCTAAGCAATTATCGAAGGAAGAACCATAAACAGAAAAATCATCCATTAATACCTCCATGATCTACTCGATATACTCGGAAAAGATAGCCATTATGTAACGTTGGAACGTGGCGAGCGCGTTACACAATCCAAATGGCATCCTCTGATAAGCAAACGTACCCAAGGGAACGTGAAGGTGGTCTTCTCTTGATCATCCGGATGGATAAGGATTTGAAAGAATCCACTATAACCATCCAAGTAGAAAAAGTGGGAGTGTTGTGCTAACCGTTCAAGCATTTGATCAATGAATAGGAGAGGGAAGTGATCCTTCCTTGTCGCCACATTCATCCTTCGGTAGTCAATGCACATCCTCCAGCCCGTCATGGTTCTTGTTGGGATTAACTCGTTATTCTTGTTGGTCACAACGGTCATCCCTCCCTTCTTGGGTACCACATGTATGGGGCTCACCCACTTGCTATCCAAAATAGGGAAGATAATTTCTGCATCAAGCAACTTAAGCACTTCCTTCTTCACAACCTCTTTGATGATCGGGTTTAACCGTCATTGAGGTTCTCGTGAAGGCTTATGATCATCTTCCATAAGTACTTTATGCATGCATAAAGAATGGTTAATTACAAAAATATCATCAATGGTATATCCTATTGCCTTTCTATGTAGTCTTAAGTCATGCCTCAGCTTTGATAACTCAATCTCAATAAGGTTAGCACTAACAATTGGATAAGTGGAGTTTGGCCAAGAAACGCATACCTTAAGTATTGTGGAAGAGGTTTAAGCTCCAAGATGGGAGGTTCCTTAAGTGGTAGTTTTGCACCTTTAGGCTCATCTTGGAAGCTTCGGAAGCTTCGGGAGGGGTAACACGGAAGCTTGCAACGCTTGCAATCATCGTATGAGGAAGTTTCAAAGAATCAAGAACCTCAGTTGGACTAGAAGCATCTCGGTCGAGATCTGGGTCGCGGTGATTCCTGTTGATTTTACCTCGGTCGCCCTAAAAGTCATCTCGGTCAAGATTTCTGTAGGGTATCCGTGATCAATGCAGTTTTTCATCTCCTCCTCAAGTCTTTCAAAAATAGCCTTTTGATCTTCTTCCAAGCCTTCCAAACTTCTTATATCTGCATCACAAGTAACATCTACACCTTCCTCCATCATACTAAAACTTTAAACTTTCTCAAGAGGATCTTTAATTAAGATAGAGTTCACCAATTCTCTAGACTCCTCTTCGTCGTATATGTTGAAGATGTCTTCCCCAAGAGCTTGTCCTTTCATCATTGTTGAGAGTGTAAACTCAACATGCTATTCTCCTATGTTGAAAGACGATAATGCGTTCTTGCAATCGACCATGCAACCCGAAGTTACAAGGAACGGTCATCCAAGAATGATTGGGATTGGATAATCTGCAAGAATGTCCAACACCACAAAATCTATAGGAATGTAAAACTTACCTAGCTTTACGGGAATGTCTTCAAATATGCCAACCGGATGAGTTATGGACCGATCCATCATGTACAACATCATCTTCACCGGTTTTGGCTCTCCCAATCTGATTTTTTCACACAAAGCAAGGGGAATGATACTAACACTTGCCCCTAGATCACATAATGCATCATAAGTGACCTCTCCAACTCCAATGGGGATACAAAACAATCTCTAATCTCGCAGCTTTGGTGACATATTCTCCTTCATAATTTTGATAAGTTCGGATGATCTAGAAGTTATCTTCACTTCACCAAAATCCTCTAGCTTCCTCTTGTTAGAGAGGATCTCTTTTAATAACTTACAGTAGGCGGGCATACCTAAAATTGCATCAATGACAGGTATGTTAATATGTAGTTTACTCATAAGGTCAAGAAACTTACCGAAATGCTTGTCTAGACGCGCTCTTGCTCTAGATTGCGGGCTTGGTAGTGAAGGTTTGTAAGCTGGAAGTGGTACATAAATCTCGTCCTTCTCTTCTCCTTTACAACTGGGATCTCGTCCAAGACGGGTTGTTTACCCTTGTTGACCATCCTAGGTACCGGATCGTTGGTCTTTACTCTGCTTCTTGTAGTGATGTTCATCACTTGACCCTTCGGATTGTTCTCCGTCCTTCCCGAAAGCTTTCCTAGATCTCTAGGAACTTCTCCGGCCTTGCTAAATACTTGATTTTCCAAGACATTTTGATCCTTAAAAAATAGAAGTCAACGAACTCTCCAAACTATCCAGTTTTCCCATCATCTGCTCAAGCATAGCTTTCATCTTGTCATTAGGTGGTTGATTTGAACTTGAGGTGGTTCTTGACTCTTTAGTGATATATAAGTAGATGAAGAGGGTGGATTTAGAGGACCTTAAGCATGTGAATAGGGGTTACCGGAATTGTTTTGATTGGATCTCCAATTGTTGTAATTTTGGTTGTTGTTGCTGTTGTAGTAGTTGTTGTTGTTTCTTTGCCCTTGGTAGTTTCCACTACCTACATAGCCAACATCTTGCTCCTTTGGTGTTCCTCTAGCTTGTGTTTGTGATTTCAAAAGCTCCTTCAAAGCTTTGACTTCATTGTTGAGAGTAGTAATTTGAGCAGTGCTAGAGGTAGTAAGATTCATCTCTTGAGGCCCAGATCTTCGATTTCCGTCATCAACCCTCCGGTGGGAATATTTCTCGATAACTAGAGCTTGCTTCTCAACAATCACATGAATCATCAACAGTCTTGTCCATGAAATCCTCTAGAAAGGGATTGAAGCTTGAATTGAGTTTCCTCATCCAAACCCTTGAAGTAAATCTCGAGTAGCTTAATCTTCGGAATCCCATGGTGAGGGCAATCCAACAAAAGGTCCTTGAACCTTCCCCATCATTAAAATAAACTCTCTCTATTTTTCATAACAAAGGCATTGATTTTACCTCTCAATTCCGTGGTTTTTGATGGTGGGAAGAACTTAGTGAAGAATTCCGTAGCCATCTCCTCCCATGTACTAACTCTTCTGGACGGTAGCGATTGATACCATACAAGAGCTTTCTCCTTCAAGGAGAAAGAGAAATCCCACAGCTTGTGATTATTGTTTTCCAATCTTGGAGGCCTCAAAGTCTCCATAAGGGTCTCATAGTTTTGCAAGTGTTGATGTGAAAATTCTCCCTCTAATCCTCAAAACTGATGTTGTCGCATCATTTGAAGAACTTGATAGCGAAGCTTATAGTCATCTTCAGCCGGATCTCCAAAATTCACGCCCGGACAACGTACTTGTTGGGCGGGATCCATCCTTTGACCAAGTGTTTGCGGCTCTCCCACAAACACATCAACTCTCTCATTACTCGCCGAATAGCGAGGTTCAGGTGGCGGCACAACAACGGGTGTTGGTGGGTCAACTTCAATCCTAGGATTGCCCCTTTGATTTTGGAGCATCTGCCGTACAATAGCTTGCATTTTGGCCAAGCCGGCCCGAATGCCGTCTTTCCTCTCACGTGCATGTGCTCTCTCCTAAACTAGAGCATCATCTCGAAGTTTCAATTGATCTAGAGCATCATCCAACTTAGCTTGGAGATCCCTATCTTCTATCATAGCCATCTTAGCTTCATTCAATCTTCTTCTATAAGTCTTCTCTGGCTCCGGATCGTATGGGATGAATTCCTTACCAACTCGAGAATATCTCATAAACCTACAGAAAGGTCTTGCAAGAGCAATCAAGTAGAATGATCAATAGCAAAAAGGGCAGCAACCCCAAGACAACCAAATACCGACTTTGTCTAAACCAAGTCCCCGACAACAGTGCCAAAACTTGTTCACTCCAAAATGTGTGTTTATATGGGAGAAAATAGTCTTAAATTTATACCAAGAATATAGCAAATAAGCGAACCCGCAGTGTACAAATCAACCGCAATACTAGCAAGTATTCTAGGGTCGAACACAAGGACTATGACAAAATCATGCAACAGTATATAATCTTCAGGGTTGTTTTGCAATTCTCAAGCAACAAAGAACAAAGACATATGATATTTAGATAAAGGAATGCAGATTCTAGAGATTAAAGCATTCGGTTGTTGTTTTGACTCAAAATTACTAATGATAAGCGCGGACAAAGCTGAGGTTGCAAGGGAAGACATTTCTAAGACGAGATAGATCACCGGGTAAGTCTCACTATCCGCTATCCTAAACCAAAGATCTTATCACCGGGTAAATCTCAAGGAACTAAGGAAAGGAACTATACTAATAAACCAATACACTACCTAAAGGAATATAACTAACCTTTAGTGGGTAAGTCTCAAGTTAACTCACAAAGGTAGGATGAAAGCACACTCAAATCCTAACAAAGGATAAACCTTTGTTACCTTACACTCATCATTATAGGTAAAGAAACAAAGGAATCACCGGGTAAGTCTCTTCCTAAGCTTCGATATAAACCAGGAAAGGTGCAACAAGGATATGATTTGAAAAACTATAACCTAAACAACCGCAATCAAACAGCCACGGTCGTTCTGATCTTGCTCGATCTCGGTCGAGATCACTGAAGAACAGCCCGAGACGGTAACGGTTTAGGTTAAACTCCAACTTTCAGGGTCCACTCGAGATGAAGATATATTCTTTCATCGTCTATGACACAACCTTCAACTAATCACCCTAGAATCGCAAGGGTTTTAGCAAACAATCATAATGCTCAAAGCAATCGGTGTATATGTAATCAAGTTGTCAAGACAAGAGAATAAAACACTCAAAAAAAAGGTTCTCAATTATCAAAAGCACAAAATAATACAGAAAAGCGTCAATAACGTGTTCTAAAAGATGATAACAACAACTAGAAACCTCCAAGAAAACCTTACAAAAGTGCGTCCAAACTTCATCCTTAATCTTTAACCTTGATCTCCAAGTAATACTTCCAAGATCTCTTTCCGTAAAAGGGAATCGAACTTGTAGCCGTAAACTCTCTCTCAAAATCTGTGTCAAAAGCCATCTTTTTCAACTCCTCCATCAATATTCACCTTCCATTCTTATAGAAGAACTTAGGGCAAATTATTTTATTCTTCTTGGGTTGTGGACTGTCGACCTCGAGCAAGCCATAAGGCATCTCGGTCGAGGTGGTTCTCGTCTTCATCCGCGATCTCTACTCGGTTACGTACTTCTCTTTGTGTCTTCTTTTGATTTCTTGTTTCATTCATTTCCTGAGGTTCACATCTTCCTTCTTCTAGTCCTAAACATTCCATAATGCAGCTCACTAGTCTCTTTATGCTTCAATGTCCCTTTTTCGTTTTAAAATATGCCCTAATCCCTACAACTACAACCAAACTAGGTGTAGACCTCGATTCTTACAAATTAGACGAATAATGGCATAATAAATATGAATATATCCCCATGCATGCAGAATAATGAAGATACACCATTAAAACCATTGCTAGTATATAGACTATAATTCATGTTATCACCAGTACTCTTCGTCGGGAAGAAAGACGGGTCGATGAGGATATGTATTGACTACGAGAGCTATAAGGTGACAAGCAAGAATAATTACCCATTGCCCCATATCGATGATCTTTTGGACCAGCTGCACGGAGTTTTTGTGTTTTCAAGGATCGATTTGAGATCAGTATCACCAACTGAGGGTGAGATAGTAGGACATAGCCAAGATGAAATTTTGGATCAGGTATGGCCATTACGAGTTATAAGTGATGTCATTCGGGCTCACAAATGCGCCCGTCATTTTCATGGAGCTGATGAACATCATCTTCATCGAATTCCTACACTAGTTCATGGTAGTCTTCATCGATGATATTCTTGTTTACTCTCGCAACAGAGAAGAGCACGCAGGACAGTTGAGGATCGTACTCCAAGTCCTACAATATAGAGATCTCTATACTAAGCTCTCGATATGCGAGTTTTGGATGTCTGAGGCGGCCTTTCTTGTTCACATTGTTTCCGTTGAAGGGATCAAGGTAGATCCGGAAAAGATTAAGTATGTTGCATCATAGCCGCCACCTATACACGTTAAGGAAGCACGCAACTTTCTAGGATTGGTTGGTTACTACCGCAGGTTTGTGGAGGGCTTTTCAGTTATCGTCCGACCACTTACTTCCTTGTTGAGGAAGTCTACAAGATTCGTGTGGTCCGAGCCATGCCTGCAGAGTTTTGAGGAGCTGAAGAGGAGGTTTACTTCCGCTCCTATCCTAGCCCAACCATAGGGCATAGAGGATTTTATAGTTTACAGTGATGCATCCAAACTAGGCTTGGGATGTGTTCTGATGCAAAGGGGTAAGGTGATAACATATGCGTCAAGACAGTTAAAGACATATGAGAAGAACTATCCTACCCACAATCTTGAGTTGGATGTTTTTGTTCATGCTTTGAAGATTTGGAGACATTATCTGTACGGAGTTACGTGTTAGATATTCACAGACCATAAGAGTCTGAAGTATATATTCACTCCGTGGGAGTTGAATAACCGCCAGAGGAGATGGTTAGAGCTGATCAAGGACTTTGCTTTGGAGATTTTATACCACATGGGGAAGGCAAGTGTGGTTGTCGACGCCCTCAATAGGAAAACTCCCCAGGAGATGGAGATCGCGCGGCTAACAACTCAGTCTCAACTATAGCGAGACTTAGCATGACTAGAGATGGATATCTACTTTCCGGATTCCGATAGCCACCTGACCACCTTGGTGTTGTTACCTTACCTATTGGTACAATTCCGACAGAAACAGGAGAGTTGTCCGGCTTTGACGCGGATCCGAGGCAGGATTTCTTAAGGCGAGGCGCCACAGTTTGTCGTCGGTACCGATGGAGTTTTGAGACGCTAGGAGTGCGTATGTGTGCCCTCATATCGAGAGCTGAGACAACAGATCTTACAGGAGGCTCACGCTACGCCTTACTCAGTATATCGGGAAGCCAAAGATATCTCTCCACTGGTCCATGGGAACGATGTAGTTCCGGTTCAGCAACCGGTACTTGATGGCTTTCTGCTCAGGCATGTGAGTAACAGGACTCACAAACTCTAGTGTGGGCTTGAGGTAGGCTGGAGCTCTAATCTCCATAAACTGCTCCAGCCCTACCATGGAAACCATCCTCCTCATATCATCAGCTACATAGAGGCAATTAAAAGAAAGAATATCCAAGAAACCCGGCGCAATCACAGGGCACGCGCATATACGATCGAAGTCTGCCTGGTGACGCTCATGGATCACCGGGATAGAAGGTCGGGAAGAAGGGGAAGGGGAGGAACCACTGGGAGCATCCCTCAGAACTAACTGGGATCAGAACGAGAACTCATTCTTTCTGTTGATAGGTCACCTTGGTTGGTCTGACAGGGCTGAAGAATCACCTCGGCCGAGACACAACTCGACTGGACCGAGGCGAAAGGTTGGGTGATTTCAACTCGCAAATTTCCAGTTCTTTTTCCCCCAATATCACTACCAATTGTTCATATGTGGTACTTAAGCCTTTTCCAACACAAATCAATGGCAACCAAAGCCAATACTGTCCAAAATCAGTGAAGAGAAGAGAGGTTAGGGTTTCCGACAATTTACCCCAAATCACGCAGTTTCGAAGCGTTTTTCTTGCGGTTTCTTTCTTGCAATCTGTTTCTCTTGCTTTTCCTTGCGAGATCGGAGCAAAAATTGTATAAAATGATCGAGAAACAAAGAAACGAGGTGAATCTTGCGCCGCGGTCGAGAAAGAGATGGGAGGGAAAGAGAGAAACTATTCCCTTTTTATACCCCTCGCTGGATCTCACATCACCTCGATCGAGGTGGTCCCGCATGGACGGAGGTGTCTGGACCGAGGTGGATCTTTGTCAGCCCTAGTCGCCTCGGTTGCTCAAGAATCATCTCGGTCGAGGTGCTGTGACAACAACTGAGATGTGTCTCAGTCAAACTCCGTCTTCTCAATTTCTCAAACTTCTGTCCTTCCAGTGTTGCTCCCGAGTTGTAATTCTTCCTTAGAAAGTAACTGGTTTCTGTCTAGGACGCCAAAAACAAAACAAAGCAAATTAAAAGCAAACTATCTGAAGCTAGACTAGAAAAAGGGAAAAAGAAAGCAATACCTTGGGTTGCCTCCCAAGAAGCGCTTGATTTTAGGTCGCTAGCTGGACCGTACGGCATCCCTAAACAAGATATAGTGGTGCAATCTCCTCAACTTGGACTTCCGGTTGGTATTTCTTAAGTCTATGACCATTGACCTTGAAGCTTCCACTTGTTTCTCCCCAGATCTCAACTACACCATAAGGGAAAACATGTTTCACAACGTAAGGTCCTGTCCATCTAGATTTCAACTTACCTGGAAAGAGGCGAAGGCAGGAGTTGAAGAGTAGAACTAAATCTCCTTCTTTGAACTCCTTAGGAATGATACGCTTGTCATGTCATTTCTTTGTCCTTTCCTTGTAGATCTTGACATTCTCATAAGCGTTCAAACCCAGCTTGATAGCATGAATTATAGTCTATATATTGGGACTTGTTTAGACGTTTTATCTTCAATAATCTGCATGTTTGAATGTATATTATGTGAATATGTTGTCGTTTCATCTACCTTTACGAGAATCGAGGTCTACACCAAGTTTCGTTGTATTCGTAGGTAAAATGGCACGTTTTGCATCAAAATGGAGTTAAAGGAGCTATGGAGTCATTGGAGCTACATTCAGGAGCTTAAGGAAGAATCCAGGAAGCATGGAAATGGATTAAAGATTCACTTTGGACCAGATTTGAGAGATTTCACATTCAGTTTAGAGTCACCTCGGTCAGCTACAGTACCATCTTGACCGAGGTGATCTCGAGGAGCATCTCGACCGAGGCGAATACTCTGACGCGGTGAGATCATTTATTCTTGGCTAAGATCTTTTATTTTTGGAAGGAGAAATCTTATATTTTTGGGCTGGATTTCTGGAAGGAAGATTATATATTTTGGAGATCTATTTATGAGATATGGATATATTTTATTAGGATAATATCTTTTCAAGATATTTTATCTTTGGAAGATAGTTTTCCTATATAAAGGGTTGGATTTTCCACAAGTTCAACCATGCTTATACATGCTTAGAGGGCTGATAGCATCCAGCAATTAAGGGATTTTCTCCAAGGTTTTGAAGGAAGGATTCATAGCTTTTTATAGCTTTTGTGAAGGGTTTTGTAAGACTTTCTTAGATTCCCTTCTTGTTGATTTGTCTTGTTGGATTGTGATCCAAAGAACGCTTATTTGTTTGATATTTGATTCAGTTATTGGAGCCTTGTTCTTAAGGTTTTTGTGTTCAAATATTCATTCTCTTCCCATATATTTGATTATTGCTTTCATGATAATGAGTGACTAATTTCCTTGTGCGATTCTAGGGTGATTGGCTGAAGGTTGTGGGAAAGACGATGATAGAATAATCTTAAATCCAGTAGGACCCTGAAAGCTCGAGTCTTTATCCTTAACCTTAGAACGTCTCGCTCAGTCGATGAACATCTCGGCCAGGGTGGAATTCGTCTGACCGAGGTGACCTTTCTGATTCGTAACTGAGAGTTAAGTATTAGAGTTTGCAAATCCTATTCTTATTACACCTTTCCTGGTTCAATGCAAGCTTAGGATGAGACTTACCCGGTGATTCCTTTGTTTGCTTACCCATGATCATAAGTGTAGGTAATAAAGGTTTATCCTTTATTGGGGTTTGAGTGTGCCTTCATTCCATCTTTGTGAGTTAGTCTGAGACTTACCCGGTAAAGGTTGATTTTATTCCCTTAGTTGGTTTAAGATTATAGTTCCTTTCCTTAGTACCTCGAGACTTACCCGGTGATAGGTTCTTTGGCTTGGGATTGTGAGTAGTGAGACTTACCCGGTGATCTATTCCACTTTAGAAACACCTTCCCTTTGCAAAACCTCAGCTTTGTCCGCTTATCTTGAGATCTTGAGTTGGAACCACAACTAGATGCTTTAATCCCTAGAATTGCATATTTCCTTTAATTGACTTTTTTATCATCTTTGATTGCTTTAATTGCTTTTGTGGTTAGTTGCAATATTGACTACCTATATTGGTTTTGTTTCACCTAAGTCCCTCAGATCGACACCCCGGAATTCTTGCTTTTACTACGATTGACCCGTACACTGCAGGTTTGCATCCTTGTTTTAAGCATACATCTTGGGTTATAAGTTTAAAGCTTGCACACACCATTTGGAGCGAACAAGTTTTTGGCGCCGTTGCCGGGGACTTGGTCTAGACCGAGCCGGTTGCGGTAGTCTTTTGGGGCAATTGCCCCTGTTTCTACTAACCACTCTACTTGAGTGACTTTCGTAGGTTCTTTCTTGTAGGTTCATGCGAAGAACCCGCGTTGTGAAGGAAATCGTTCCTTACGATCCCGAACCAGAAAAGACATATAAAAGACGCTTGAAAGAAGCTAAGATGGCCAATCAAGAGAATCGCGATCTTGAGGCCGAATTGAAGGAGGCGTTGGAACAACTACACCTCAGTAAAGAAGAACTACGACTCGAAAAGGAAGAAACTCGCGCAAGGACAGAAGCGATCGAAGCAGATATGGCGACTTTACGGGACCAAAATCTACCTCGACCAGTTCCAGATCCTCGACCGAGGCAGGACCCAAGCTCCAGTTGCCCCGGCCGAGATACTTCCACCTCGGATGCTAGTCCGAGATGCTCTTTTTGCAGGTATTCCACAGACCCTAGGGCAGAGAATGGACCCTAACCAGCAACTGAAGCGTCCAGGAGTCAACCTAGGTTCTCCAGCGGATCATGACTATGAGCTTCGACCGCAAGTTCTTTCCATGATTCGCCAATGCCAGTTTGGAGGGCTAGAGAGGGAGTATCCGCATCAACATCTGCAAAACTATGAGATCTTGATGGAGACCTTGAGACCTTCAAGGCTGGAAAACAACAATTACAAGCTAAGACCTTTCTACTTCTCTTTGAAAGATAAAGTGCTTACTTGGTATCAATCTCTCCCTCCAGGAAAAATCAACACTTGGGAGAAGATGACGACGGAGTTCTTAACTAAATTTTTCTCCCCTCCAAGACCGCTGAAATGAGAGGGAAGATCAATGCATTCATCATGAAGGACAAGGAGAGTTTGTCCAAGTCATGGGATAGATTTAAAGACATCCTTTTGGATTGCCCACATCATGGGATTCCAAAGATAGAGTTGTTGGAGATATACTTCAAGGGATTGGACGGAAACACCCAGTTCAACCTTCAACTACTATCCGCCGGCACGTTCATGGACATGCCAATTAACGAAGCTTGAGAGTTCATAGAGAAGCAAGTTTTGCACATGGAGAAATACTCCCACCAAGGAGCTGAAGGTTGAGTTAAAAGAGTCAACTTCCAAGAAGCTCCATCAAACAATGATCAACTCACCTCTTTGAAGAATGATGTGAAGCAATTGAAAGACCTTTTGGTTGCTCAAACCCAAAAGGAAGAGGGAGGATATCAAGGGTCAAGGAACAACAACAATGGTTCCCGAAACAACAACTACAATAACAATAGAGGATCCAACAGCAATAATTGGAGATCCAACAATCAAAAATCGGGTAACTCTTACTCTAACTCAAATTCAAACAATTCTTCTAATCCTTTCCTCTCTTCTTCTTCTTCTTCTTCTTCTTCTTCTTCTTCTTCTTCTTCTTCTTCTACTCCATTGAAGAGTCAGGAACAAGGATCAAGTTCGTCCCAACCAGAAAAGAAAGATGCAGTGTTGGAGGCCATCTTGATCAAACTAAACTCGATGGAGACGTCCGTGACTTCATTTTGGAAGGCACAAAAAGCCTTAGAACAACAATTCTTAAACAAGGCGAATGAAGCGCCAAGAGATCCAAGGAAGCTTCCATCAAGGACGGAAAGCAACCCTAAAGGACAGATCATGGCAATAACGACGAGAAGTGGACTAAAAACTGCAGATCCAGTGCATTGGTCGATGGCAGTACAGACGAAGAACACCTCGGTCCAGGCACAGTCGAAGAACACTTCGGCCGAGGTGCCAACCGAGGTTGATTCTTAGAGAGCGTCGGACAAAACTGAAGTTTATATATCATCTCCTGCATATAAAGCACCACTTCCATTCCCCCAATCAAGGGCTAGAGCACATTTAGACAAGCACTTTGGTAAGTTCCTTGACTTGATGAATAAACTACATATTAACATCCCTTTCCTTGATGCTATTCTAGGAATGCCCACCTATGGGAAGTTCTTGAAAGAAATTCTATCAAAGAAGAGGAAGTTGGAAGACTTTGGTGAAGTAAGGATGACATCTAAATCCTCGGAGCTTATTCAAATCATGAAGGAGAAGATGCCACCCAAATTACGGGATCCCGGCTCATTTTGCATTCCCATTCAGGTTGGGGATGTCACTTGTGAGGCATTATGTGATCTAGGAGCCAGCGTGAGCATCATCCCGTTGGAGCTATGTGTGAGGATCGGACTTGGAGAGCCCAAGCCGGTGAAGATACGGTTGTACATGGCGGACCACTCCATTACCCATCCAGTGGGCATTTTGGAACATGTTCCGGTTAAGTTAGGTAACTTCTATTTACCTATAGACTTTTTTGTGCTTGACATTCCCGCAGATTACCCCGTTCCTATCATTCTTGAGAGACCATTTCTAGTAACTTCGGGTTGCAATGTAGATTGTAAGAACGCCAAGTTGCAATTTAACATTGGCGGTGATTAAGTTGAGTTTGCATTGCTTGTGGCAATGAAAGGAGAGCCGCTGGGAGATGATATCTTCAACATCTACGATGAAGAAGAATCAAGAGAATTGGTGAGCTCTATCCTTGTTAATGATCCACTTGAGAGAGTCATTAGTTTTAGCTTAATGGAGGAAGGTATAGATGCTTCTTGTGATGCAGATATACGGAGCTTAAAGGCGTTGGAAGAAGATCCAAGAGCTAAATTTGAAAAATTAATCCAGGAGAAGAAGATCTTAGTTTCGGTCCCAGTTGTAGTACCTCGACCGAAGCACTTTCTAGACCAAGCGAGGTGTTCTTGACTGAAGAACATCTCGGTCACCCACTCTGCACCTCGACCGAGGTCGAAAGCGAGATGACGTCAACTGAGAATAACAAACTTCTTACTCCCTTTTCTAACATTCATCCTCAGCTGGTGGAACACTTTCTCCACCAAAGTTCTGATAATAAAGGACCTTGGTATGCTGGCATTGTTAATTATCTAGTTTGCCAAGAAATACCACCCGGATTAACGTACGCTCAAAGGAATAAATTCTTTAAAGATGTACGCCATTACTATTGGGATGAACCTCTACTATTTAAGAGAGGTCCGGATGGGATGCTTTCAAGATGCATTCCGGAAGATGAAGTTACTAGTGTCATATGGCATTGTCACTCACTTCCTTGTGGAGGGCATGCTACCGCTCACAAAACGTATGCCAAGGTATTACGTTCTGGTTTCTTTTGGCCTACATTATTTAAGGATGTGCAAACGTTTGTTGTCTCTTGTGATGCATGCCAAAGAACAGGAAACTTATCTAGGAGGAACGAGATGTCACTCAACAACATACACGAGGTTGAGATCTTTGATGTATGGGGAGTAGATTTCATGGGACCTTTCCCATCATCCGGAGGAAACCTCTACATTCTCCTAGCTGTCGACTACGTCTCTAGATGGGTTGAAGCCATTGCCTCTCCCACTAATGACGCTATGGTGGTTGTGAAGTTCTTTAATAGGACTATCTTTCCATGTTTTGGGACTCCACGCATCATCATCATCGATGGAGGGACACATTTCATTAACCGAAAGTTTAAGGCACTTCTATCGAAGTATGGGGTAACCCACAAGGTAGCAACCCCTTATCACCCTCAAACTAGTGGACAGGTCGAGATCTCTAATAGAGAAATTAAAGCAATCTTGGAGAAGACCGTCTCTAGGACGAGGAAGGATTGGTCCATGAAGTTGGACGACGCTCTTTGGGCCTACAGGACCGCATTCAAGACTCCCATTGGTACCACCCCTTATAATTTGGTATATGGGAAGTCTTGTCATTTGCCCGTTGAGCTGGAACACAAAGCATATTGGGTGATCAAATGGTTGAACTTCGACATCAAAGACGCCGGCGAGAAGCGGTTATTGGACATCAACGAGCTGGAGGAGCTGCGTTTGAACGCTTATGAGAATGCCAAGATCTACAAGGAAAGGACAAAGAATTGGCACGACAAGCGTATCATTCCTAAGGAGTTTAAAGAAGGAGACTTAGTTCTACTCTTCAACTCCCGCCTTTGCCTATTTCCAGGTAAGTTGAAATCTAGATGGACCGGACCTTATGTTGTGAAACATGTTTTCCCTTATGGTGCAGTTGAGATTTGGGGAGAAACAAGTGGAAGCTTCAAGGTCAATGGTCATAGACTTAAGAAATACAAACCAGAAGTTCAGGTCGAAGAGATTGCACCACTATACCTTGTTTAGGGACACCGTACGGTCCAGCTAGCGACCTTAAATCAAGCGCTTCTTGGGAGGCAACCCAAGGTATTGCTTTCTTTCCTTTTTCTAGCTTAGCTTTAGATAGTTTGCTTTTCCTTTGCTTTTCTTTGTTTTTGGCGTCCTAGACAAACAACAGGTAATCTCTAAGGAAGGAATACAACCCCGGAGCAACACTGGAAGGACTAAAGTTCGAGAATTTGAGAAGATGGAGTTTGACTGAGACACATCTCGGTTGATGTCACAACACCTCGACTGAGATGATCTTGAGAAACCGAGGGGACTAGGGTTACTGAAGATCCACCTCGGTCCATATCACCTAGGTCTTGTCGAGACGATCTCGACCGAGGTGACAACAGTTCCAGAAAAGGGTATAAAAGGGAGATCAATTTCTCTCTCTTCCCTCTCTCACCTTCTCGACCACGGCTTCCCCATTCATCTCGTTCTCTGATTTTCGACCGTTTTCGACGATTCTTGCTTCCAAACTACAAGGAAAGAGTAGAGGATCAGTTTGCAAGCGACAATCTGCAACAAAACCGCAACGAATCGACCGAATCTGGGGTAAATCGAATAAAAACCCTAACTGGCTTTTCTTCACTGTTTCGGTCAAATTGGGCTTTGGTTGCCCCTGCATTGTGTTGGAAAAGGCTTAAGTACCCCATAGGAACAATTGGTAGTGATATTTGGGGAAAATAACTGGATTTCTGAGAGTTTTGATCGAACAGCCTTCTACCTCGGTCCAGTCGACCTGCGTCTCGACCGAGGTGTTCTTGGGATCTGACAACCGACCGAGGTGGTCTGACAAAGAGTAGAAAATGAGTTCTGACAGACAGCAGGTTCTGAGGGATAGATCCTCCCCTTCTCCTTCTTCTTCTTCTCGCCGCTCCATACTGGTGATCCATGAGCGTCACCGGGTCGATTATGACCGCATTGTTGCGCGTACAGTGGTTGCACCACGATTTCTAGATATTTCTGCATTCGAATGCCTCTACGTGGACGATGATTTGAGGCGGATGATAGCTATGGTAGGGTTGGAGCAGTTTACTGAGATTAGAGCTCCAGCCTACCTTGAGCCGACTTTGGAGTTTGTTAGCTCCGTGACTTACTTGCCTACAGAGCGTGCCATCAAGTACCGATTGCTGAACCGGAACTACTTAGTTCCGATGGACCATTGGAGGGATATCTTCGGCTTCCGGACCCCCACAATTGCTGATTTTCCTTCTCGAGCCGTGGCTCGAGAGTTCTGGGGCCAAATAGCTCACGTAGTTGAGCATGCTGATAGGTGGAGACCTGGAGACTCCAGGGAGCGTATTATCTTCCACCTTTCCTTCAGATTAGCCCATCGGATCTTTAGCGAGACACTTCTGGCGCGTTCTGAGACGCCCCAGAAGATTAGACAGGGGGAGTTGCTGAATCTATATTGTATGGTTACCAGAGGAGTTCTTGACTTCGGAGTGATGTTGGCAGAGGATTTGCACAAGATAAAGGCGAAGGCGAAGGGAGATATTTGCTGCGGCGGTCTAGTGACTCACATCGCGAGTTACATGGACTTAGATTTGAGTGCTTGTACTATGGTGGCGGTTGCCAAGCCGCTTGGGCTGCAGGAGATGATTACGAGGAGGATCTTGGTTCCTCGCGGACTTACTACGCCGTATGTGGCGATGCCCTGGGAGCAGACTGCCCCTCATGGTATTAGATGGTCATCTCAGTTTTTAGTTTATGACCCTCAATACTAGTACACCGTGTGGATTCCTCTCATTGAGGACGCTAGAGATGCAGCAGCAGCAGTAGCCCAGGAGTAGGACGAGGAGGAGGCTGATGAGGATGATGATGGAGTTGCTATGGAGACAGGGACAGATACAGCTGCTCCTAGTATACCAGTCGTTGATCTAGACGACGAGGAGACAAAGGACGAGCCAGCTGCAGCACCAGCACGTCCTGCCAGGCATAGAGTACGGAGGCAGAGGGATCCAGTCACCCACCACCGGATTGATGATCTGACGGAGCAAATGATAGACTCCTACGCCGCTTTTACTGTTGACATTGGTGAGCGCCTTGATGACCATCGCCGAGAGATGGATAGCCGGACTCATCAGATACTGGAGAGTCAGCACTATCAACGCCGGATGATGGAGATCCAGTTCCAGCATTTGATGGGACATCCATTCGACCCGTCTCAGCATCCGTACATACCATACCCTCCACCACCGCCAGCAGATTAGGACTAGAGCTTGCAGGATTTCTTTTCTTTTTTTATTATGCAGCTCAGCTTTGTCCGGTGAGTATTCTATTCTTATGACTTATTTGACCCATTGGGACAATGTATCCCAAGTATGGGGTATGCGGATATGTATTATTTGACTTATGTGGATGATTGTATGACTCTTGATGGATATTTATGATTTTATCCTGCTCTATATGCTTATCTGAGACTACATGCATGCATACAGGTTATTTGATTGAGAAAAACGTCAAAAACTGGTTTAAGAAAAAACAAATTTGACCTCGACCGATGTGACTCTGACCAATCGAGGTACAGTACCTCGGTTGACTTAGAACATCTCGACCGAGGTGGTTTAACTGAGACAGTTTTCGAAACGAGTTTTGTGCTTCTTATCTAGATATGACCTCAGTGATGATTCTGTTTGCTGACTGGTTTTGAAATCTTTATATGTTTGAAAGGTTTTATGATATGTTTAAGTTGCTAAATGCTTTGTTTGAAATTTGTGGCATGTTTAATACTTTGTTTTTATCCAAATTATGTTGAATTTGAAGGTTGACACCACATGATAAGTTCTCTCACTTTCTTCCTGGGATGATTTAGGCAATTCGTTCTTTTCTCTTCTTCTTCTTGATCATGCTTAGCCCCTCACATACATATTTGCCTCCCTTTACCTATCCGGCAATTTGGAAGCAAGCAAATGAAAAGCAAGTGAAAGTAAAGTTGAGATGTTCGCTGGAAGTTAGAAAGAAACAAATAGGTTTGGGGAAGTCAATCATGATGATGAGTAACTCGGCACCATTCACATAACCGGGTGTTTGTGTCTTGCCAAAGTCGGATTGAACGATATTGCTAACGGGTCATGGTATGTGTATCAAGGGTTTGAGACGTCTCGAGATATTGATGATTGCTGATCTCCTAGGCTTTGGTTATTGTGCACCTCTGTCCATGCATCCCAAAAATTTAAAAAGTAAAATAAGCAAAGCTTATTGGTGGAAGATGTTGAAGTTCAAAAGGAAGTGAAGTAAAGATCATTTTCCCGGATTCTAGCACCACATTCCCTATATACATCCCACCCTCACACGTTTCTTGCTCTTCTCTTGAAAAGCCCTTGAGACCTCGAGCTTGTTGATTGACTTGGTGGTTTAAACTGAATTATACATGATTAGTTTCGATAATTATGATTTATTATGCATTCTATGATTTTATGCAAAGATGAACAACTTTCTTATATTTATAAAATGTTTTGATCATGTTTTGATTTTAAATTCAATGAAGCATTCTCTTAGAGTGATCTATGATTCGAGCACACCACTAAAATGTTTTGAAAGACTTTTTCATTGATCTTTATGACTTATAATCCATTCTATCTTGTATTTAAGATTTGGAACTTGCTTGGGGACAAGCAAGGGACAAGTATGGGGTATTTTGATAGCATGAATTATAGTCTATATTTTGGGACTTGTTTAGACGTTTTATCTTCAATAATCTACATGTTTGAATGTATATTATGTGATTATGTTGTCGTTTCATCTACCTTTACGGGAATCGAGGTCTACACCAAGTTTCGTTGTATTCGTAGGTAAAATGACACGTTTTGCATCAAAATGGAGCTAAAGGAGCTAAGGAGTCATTGGAGCTACATTCAGGAGCTTAAGGAAGAATCCAGGAAGCATGGAAATGGATTAAAGATTCACTTTGGACCAGATTTGAGAGATTTTACATTCAGTTTAGAGTCACCTCGGTCAGCTACAGTACCATCTCGACCGAGGTGATCTCGAGGAGCGTCTCGACCGAGGCGAATACTCTGATGCGGTGAGATCGTTTATTCTTGGCTAAGATCTTTTATTTTTGGAAGGAGAGATCTTATATTTTTGGGCTGGATTTCTGGAAGGAAGATTATATATTTTGGAGATTTATTTATGAGATATGGATATATTTTATTAGGATAATATCTTTTCAAGATATTTTATCTTTGGAAGATAGTTTTCCTATATAAAGGGTTGGATTTTCCACAAGTTCAACCATGCTTATACATGCTTAGAGGACTGATAGCATCCAGCAATTAAGGAATTTTCTCCAAGGTTTTGAAGGAAGGAAGATTGAAGGAAGGATTCATAGCTTTTTATAGCTTTTGTGAAGGGTTTTGTAAGACTTTCTTAGATTCCCTTCTTGTTGATTTGTCTTGTTGAATTGTGATCCAAAGAACGCTTATTTGTTTGATATTTGATTAAGTTATTGGAGCCTTGTTCTTAAGGTTTTTGTGTTCAAATATTCATTCTCTTCCCATATATTTGATTATTGTTTTCATGATGATGAGTGGCTAATTTCCTTGTGCGATTCTAGGGTGATTGGCTGAAGGTTGTGGGAAAGACGGTGATAGAATAATATTAAATCCAGTAGGAACCTGAAAGCTCGAGTCTTTATCCTTAACCTTAGAACGTCTCGCTCAGTCGATGAACATCTCGGCCGGGGTGGAATTCGTCTGACCAAGGTGACCTTTCTGATTCGTAACTGAGAGTTAAGTGTTAGAGTTTGCCAAATCCTATTCTTATTACACCTTTCCTGGTTCAATGCAAGCTTAGGATGAGACTTACCCGGTGATTCCTTTGTTTGTTTACCCATGATCATAAGTGTAGGTAATAAAGGTTTATCCTTTATTGGGGTTTGAGTGTGCCTTCATTCCATCTTTGTGAGTTAGCCTGAGACTTACCCGGTAAAGGTTGATTCTATTCCCTTAGTTGGTTTGTTGGTTTGAGATTATAGTTCCTTTCCTTAGTACCTTGAGACTTACCGGTGATAGGTTCTTTGGCTTGGGATTGTGAGTAGTGAGACTTACCCGGTGATCTATTCCACTTTAGAAACACCTTCCCTTTGCAAAACCTCAGCTTTGTCCGCTTATCTTGAGATCTTGAGTTGGAACCACAACTAGATGCTTTAATCCCTAGAATTGCATATTTCCTTTAATTGACTTTTTATCATCTTTGATTGCTTTAATTGCTTTTGTGGTTAGTTGCAATATTGACTACCTATATTGGTTTTGTTTCACCTAAGTCCCTGAGATCGACACCCCGGAATTCTTGCTTTTACTACGATTGACCCGTACACTGCGGGTTCGCATCCTTGCTTTAAGCATACATCTTGGGTTATAAATTTAAAGCTTGCACACACCATTTGGAGCGAACACAGCTCTTCCAGCTCATTGATGTCCAATAGCCGCTTCTCACCGGCTTCCTTGATATCGAAATTCAACCATTTGATTACCCAATACGCCTTGTGTTTTAACTCAACAGGCAGATAGCAAGACTTCCCATATATCAAATTATAAGGGGTGGTACCAATGGGAGTCTTGAATGCGGTCCTGTAAGCCCAAAGAGAGTCGTCCAACTTCGTGGACCAATCCTTCCTCGTCCTAGAAACGGTCTTCTCCAAGATTGCTTTGATTTCTCTATTCGAGATCTCGACGTGTCCACTAGTTTGAGGGTGATAAGGAGTTTCTACCATGTGGGTTACCCCATACTTCGATAGAAGTGCTTCAAACTTCCGGTTGATGAAATGTGTCCCTCCATCGCTGATAATGATACGTTGAGTCCCAAAACGTGGAAAGATAGTCCGATTGAAAAAACTTCACAACCACCATGGCGTCATTAATGGGGAGGCAATATCTTCCACCCATCTAGAGACGTAATCGACAGCTAGGAGAATGTAGAGGTTCCCTCCGGATGACGGAAAAGGTCCCATGAAATCAACTCCCCATACATAAAAAATCTCAACCTCCTGGATGTTATTGAGTGGCATCTCGTTCCTTCTAGATAAGTTCCCTGTTCTTTGGCATGCATCACAAGAAACAACAAACGTTTGCACATCCTTAAATAATGTAGGCAAAAGAAACCGGAACGTAATACCTTAGCGCATGTTTTGTGGGCGCTAGCATGTCCTCCACAAGGAAGCGAGTGGCAATGCTGTATGACACTAGTAACTTCATCTTCCGGAATGCATCTTCGAAGCATCCCATCCGGACCTCTCTTAAACTATTAGAGGTTCATCTAGTAGTAGTGGCGTACATCTTTAAAGAATTTCTTCCTTTGAGCGTACGTCAATCCGGGCGGTATTTCCTGGCAAACTAGATAGTTAACAATGTCAGCATACCAAGGTTCTTTATTATTAGAGGCTTGGTGGACCCAGTGCTCCACCAACTATGAATGAGTTTCAGAAAAGGGAGTAAGAAGTTTGCTATTCTCAGTTGAAGGCATCTCGCTTGCTGTCTCGGTCGGTGCCCGAGGTGGGTGACCGAGATGTTCTTCAGATAAGAACACCTCGCTTGGTCTAGAAAGTGCCTCGGTCGAGGTACTGGAACTAGGACCGAAACTGGAGATTCTTCTCTCCTGGATTAGTTATTCAATCTTAGCTCCTGGATCTTCTTCCAGTGCCTTTAAGCTCCGTATATCTGCATCACAAGAAGCATTTATACCTTCCTCCATTAAGCTAAAACTAATAACTCTTTCAAGAGGATCGTTAATAAGGATAGAGCTCACCAATTCTCTTGATTCTTCTTCACCATATATGTTGAAGATATCATCCTCCAGCGGCTCTTCTTTCATTGCAGCAAGCAATGCAAACTCCACTTGATCTCCGCCAATGTTGAATTTCAACTTGGCGTTCTTACAATCCACATTGCAACCCGAAGTTGCTTGAAATGGTCTCCCGAGAATGATAGGAACGGGATAATTTGTGGGTATATCAAGAACAACAAAGTCTATAGGTAAGTAGAAGTTACCTAACTTAACCGGATCATCTTCCAAAATGCCCACGGGATGGGTAATGGAGCGGTCCGCCATGTATAGCCTTATCTTCGCCGGCTTGGGCTCTCCAAGTCCGATTTTCACACATAGTATCAGCGGGATGATGCTCACGCTGGCTCCTAGATCACACAACGCCTCACTGGTCACATCCCCAACTTGAATAGGAATGCAAAACGAGCCGGGATCTCTCAACTTGGGTGGCATCTTCTCCTTCATGATTTGAATAAGCTCCGAGGATTTAGATATCATCCTTACTTCACCAAAATCTTCTAGTTTCCTCTTCCTTGTAGAATTTCTTCTAATAACTTCCCATATGTGGGCATCCCTAGAATATCATCAAGGAAAGGGATGTTAATATGTAGTTTATTCAAGGAAAGGGATGTTAATATGTAGTTTATTCATCAAGTCAAGGAACTTACCAAAGTGCTTGTCTAGATGTGCTCTAGCCCTTGACTGGGGGAATGGAAGTGGTGGTTTATATGCAGGATGTGGGACATAAACTTCAGTTTTGTCCGTCTCTTTCTGGGACTCCACCTCGGGTGGCACCTCGACCGAAGTGTTCCTCGTCTGTACCTGAATCGAGGTGTTCTTCGTCTACAATGGCATCGACCGAGGCACTGGATCTGTAGTTTTTAGTCCACTTCTCGTCGTTATTGCCATAATCTGTCCTTTAGGGTTGCTCTTTGTTCTTGCTGGGAGCTTCCCTGGATCTCTTGGCGCTTCATTCGCCTTATTAAAAAAATTTTGCTCTAAGGCTTTTTGTGCCTTCGAAAATGAAGTCATGGACGTCTCCATAGCGTTGAGCTTGATCAAGAAGGCCTCCAGCACTTCATCTTTCTTCTCTGGCTGGGACGAACTTGATCCAGGCTCCTGGCTCTTCAATGGAGTAGAAGAAGACGAAGAGGGGTTAAAAGAATTGTTTGAATTGGAATTAGAGTAAGGGTTACCCAAATTTTGATTGTTAGACCTCCAATTGTTGTTGTTGGAGCCTCTATTGTTGTTGTTGTTGCTGTTCCGGGAACCATGATTTTTGTTCCTTGAGCCTTGATATCCTCCCTCTTCCTTCTTGGTGTGAGCAACCAAAAGATCCTTCAATTGCTTCACATCATTCTTGAGGGAGATGAGTTGATTGTCATTTGATGGAGCTTCCTGGAAATTAACCCTCTTAACTCCATTTTCAGCTCCTTGGTGAGAGTATTTCTCCATGTGCAAAGCTTGTTTCTCAATGAACTCCCAAGCTTCATCAATCGGCATGTCCATGAATGTGCCGGCGGATAGTAGTTGAAGATTGAATTGGGTAGCTCCATCCAATCCCTTGAAGTATATCTCCAACAACTCTATCTTTGGAATCCCATGATGTGGGCAATCCAATAGAACATCTTTAAATCTCTCCCATGACTTGGACAAACTCTCCTTGTCCTTCATGATGAATGCATTATTCTCCCCTCTCATTTCAGCGGTTTTGGAGGGGGGGAAAGAATTTTGTTAATAACTCCGTCGTCATCTCCTCCCAAGTGTTGATCTTTTCGGGAGGAAGAGACTGATACCAAGTAAGCGCCCTGTCCTTCAAAGAAAAGTAAAAAGACCTTAGCTTGTAATAATTATTTTCCAGCCTTGAGGTCTCAAGGTCTCCATCAAAATCTTATAGTTTTGAAAATGTTGATGCGGAGACTCCCTCTCTAAACCTCCAAACTGGCATTGACGGATCATGGATAGAACTTGCGGTCGAAATTCATAATCATGCTCCGCTGGATCACCTAGGTTGACTCCTGGATGCCTCACTTGCTGGTTTAGGTTCATCCTCTGTCCTAGGGTCTGTAGAAATACCTGCAAAAAGAACATCTTGGACAGGCATCCGAGGTGGATGTATCTCGGCCGGGGCAACTGGAGCAAGGTCCTGCCTCGATCGATGCAGAATCTGGGCTCGTAGCTCAGCCATATCTGCTTCAATCTCTGCAGTTCTGGTGCGATTTTGATCCCTCTTACGCTGCAGTTCTTCCCTATTAAGGCGCAGTTGTTCCATTGCCTCCTCTAATTCGGCCTCAAGATCGCGATTGTCTTGGTTGGCCATCTTCGCTTCTTTCAAGCGTCTTTTGTATGTCTTCTCTGGTTCGGGATCGTAAGGAATGATTTCCTTCCTAGCACGGGTTCTTCGCATAAACCTAAGAAGAAGAACCTGCGAAAGTCACTCAAGTAGAGTGGTTAGTAGCAACAGGGGCAATTGCCCCGAAAGACAACCGCAACCGGCTTGGTCTAGACCAAGTCCTCGACAACGGCGCCAAAAACTTGTTCGCTCCAAATGGTGTTTGCAAGCTTTAAATTTATATCCCAAGAAATATGCTTAAAACAAAAATGCGAACCCGCCGCAGTGTACGGATCAATTATAGTAAAAGCAAGAATTCCGGGGTATCGATCTCAGGGACTTAGGTGAAGCAAAGCAAGTATAGGTCGAAAAAGACAACTAATAACAACAAAAGCGATTAAAGCAATCTAAAGATGATAATAAGGTCAATTAAGGTAAATATGCAAATTCTAGGAATTAAAGCATCTAGTTGTGGTTCCAACTCAAGATCTCAAGATAAGCGGACAAAACTGAGATTTTACAAAGGGAAGGTTTTCTAAGGTAGAATAGATTACCGGGTAAGTCTCACTACTCACAATCCCAACCCAAAGTTCATATTACCAGGTAAGTCTCAAGGTACTAAGGAAAGGAATTATAAACTCAAACCAACACACCAACTAAGGGAATAGCATCAACCTTTACCGGGTAAGTCTTAGGCCAACTCACAAAGATGGGATGAAGGCACACTCAAACCCCAATAAAGGATAAACCTTTATTACCTACACTTATGATCTTGGGTAAACAAACAAAGGAATCACCGGGTAAGTCTCATCCTAGGCTTGCATTGAACCAGGAAAGGTGTAATAAGAATAGGATTTAGCAAACTCTAACACTTAACTCTCAGTTTCGGATCAAAAAAGGTCACCTCGGTCAGTCAAGTTCCACCCCGGCCGAGATGTTCATCGACTGAGCGAGGTACTCCAGGGTTAAGGTTAAAGACTCGAGCTTTCAAGGTCCTACTGGGATTAAGATCATTCTATCATCGTCTTTCCCACAACTTTCAGCCAATCACCCTAGAATTGCACAAGGAAATTAGCCACTCGTCATCATGAAAGCAATAATCAAATATATGAGAAGGGAATGAATATTTGAACACAAAAACCTTAAGAACAAGGCTTCAATAACTGAATCAAATATCAAACAAATCAGCGTTCCTTGGATCATAGATCCAATAAGACAATAAAACCAAAGGGAATCTAAGAAAATCTTACAAATCCCCTCAAAAGCTAACTCCGAACTATCAATCCTTCCTTGATTGATCTTCAATCTTCCTTCCTTCCTTCAAAGCTTCCAGAAAATCTCCTCTTTGTTGGTTATTCTCAGCCTCCAAGTATGGTTGAACTTGTGGAAAATCCAACCCTTTATATAGGAAAATTATCTTCCAAATATAATAATATCTTAAAAAGATAATTTTCTATAAAATATATCATATCTCTAAAATAGATCTCCCAAATATATGATCTTCCTTCTAGAAATCCAGCCCAAAAATATAAGATATCTTTTTTCCAAAAATAAAAGATCTCAGCTAAATAAAATATATCTCGCCGCACTAGGCTATTCGCCTCGGTTGGGACGCTCCTCAAGAACACCTCGGTCGAGGTGACACTGTAGCTGACCGAGGTGAATCTCAGCTGAATGTGAAATCTCTTAAATCTGGTCCAAAGTAAATCTTCTTTGTTAATTCCATGCTTCCTGAGTTCTTCTTTTAAGCTCCAGAATGTAGCTCCTATGACTCATTTGCTCCTTAGCTCCATTTCGATCCAAAATGTGCCAATTTACCTACGATTACAACGAAACTTGGTGTAGACCTCGATTCCCGTAAAGGTAGATGAAACAACAATATAATTACATAATATACATTCAAACATGCAGATTTATTGAAGATAAAACGTCTAAACAAGTCCCAAAATAAAGACTATAATACATGATATCAGTCATTTTGTGGAGGGCTTTTCAGTTATCGCCCGACCCCTTACTTCCTTGTTGAGGAAGTCTACAAGATTCGTGTGGTCCGAGTCGTGCCTACAGAGTTTCGAGGAGCTGAAGAGGAGGTTGACCTCTGCTCCTATCTTAGCTCACCTAGAGGGCATTGAGCACTTTATGGTTTATAGCGACGCATCCAAGCTCAGTTTGGGATGTGTTCTGATACAGAGGGGGTAAGGTCATAGCACACGCATCTAGACAGCTGAAGATGTATGAGGAGAACTACCCAACCCACAATCTCGAGTTAGTTGCTGCAATTCACGCTTTGAAGATCTAGAGGCATTATCTATACGGAGTTACGTGTCAAATATTCACATACCATACGAGTCTGAAGTACATATTCACTCAGCGGGAGTTTAATAACCACCAGCGCAAATGGTTGGAGTTGATCAAGGACTTCGATCTAGAGATTTTGTACCACCCGGGGAAGGCGAATGTGGTAGTTGATGCCCTTAGTAGGAAGACTCCCCGGGAGATGGAGATCGCTCGGCTACCAACTCAACCTCAATTACAACGAGATTTGGCATGGCTAGAGATGGATATCCACTTTCCGGATTCCGAAAACCATTTATCCACCTTGGAGGTGTTACCTGATTTGTTAGTGGAGATCCGACAGAAGCAGGAGAGTTGCCCAACATTGACATAGATCCATGACAGGATGTCTAGAGGAGAGACACCTTAGTTTGTAGTTAGTGCTGACGGAGTTTTGAGACGCCATGAACGTGTATGTGTACCCTCAGATAGAGAGTTGAGACAAAAAATCTTACAGGAGGCTCAATCTACACCTTACTCAGTGCATCCCGGTGCGAGTAAGATGTATCAAGATATTAGACGCTCTTTCTGGTGGGGAGATTTCAAGCCAGATGTGACGAGATATGTAGCTCCGTGCGCGACCTGTCAGTAGGTCAAGATCGAGCATCATCGACCAGGAGGCGAGCTACACCCTCTTCCCGTCCCTCAATGGAAGTGGGAGGACTTCTCTATGGACTTTGTTACCGGTTTGAGAGTGAGTCGAGGCCTTGATACCATCTGGATCATAGTAGATCGACTGCCGAAGACCGCACGTTTCATTCCTATCAAGGAGATGTGTTCGGTAAGTCAACTAGTAGAGGAGTTCACGAGACATATAGTTAGACTTCATGGAGTACCTAGGACTATAGTCTTTGGCAAAGACGAACGGTTCAGTTCGAGGTATTGGCATCAAGTGCATGCCGCCCTAGGTACGAGTCGGCAGTTCACGACTGCTTATCATCCTTAGACCGATGGTCAGTCCGAGCGGACCATCCAGAATTTGGAGGATATGCTGAGAGCCTGCGTGTTAGACTGGGACAGGTGTGGCCAAATCACCTTCCCTTAGTGGAGTTTTCGTATAACAACAGTTGTCACACATCGATTAGGATGACTCCTTATAGGCCTTATACGGATAGAGATGTTGTACCCCGTTGTGTTGGGACGAGGCGAGTAGTGTTAGCGGAGTAGCACCTGAGCAGATACATGCCGATATGGATCGAGTAACGATGATTCGAGAGTGGATTTAGCAACACATAGTCGTCATAAGTCTTATCCGGATAAGAGGCGCAGACCTCTAGAGTTTAGAGTTGGAGCTCAGGTATGGTTGAGAGTATCCCCGACACGAGGTGTTAGACGTTTCGGCTTCAAGTTGAGTCCCATATACGTCGGACCTTTCGAGATTCTTGAGCAAGTTAGAGAGGTAGCATACAGACTTGCATTGCCACCGAGACTTGAGGTGTTCACCCGGTCTTCCATGTGTCTCATTTATGAGAGTACGTACCAGACCCGAGGCACATCGTCAGCCATGAGGATTTAGAGGTCGAGCTAGACCATACGTTTGTTGAGCATCCGGTAGATGTCTTAGAGCGTAGTACGAGACGCTTGTGATCAAACGACATACCGATGATGAAATTTCAATGGTCGATGCGAGGAGAAGATGAGGCGACTTGGGAGACGGAGGTTAGTATCCAGAGGAACTATCCGGAGTTCGATGTTCAGTTGTGTTTACGCTTGTGAGACGGTTGTACCTATAGTGTAGATGTTGGAGTTTTAGTTTCTTTGTTGAGTTGTGTTTACGCTTGTGTCACGTTTTGAGCTATGTTCCCTGTTCGCTCGAAAAGGTGTGTGCGTCAAAGTCTTAAATTTGTATCTAGAACTCAAAAGCAAAGCGAACCCGCAGTGTACGGATCGGCTGTAGTGAGGTAAGAATTCCAGAGTCGAACTCAGGGATTTGGTGAGAATAAATTCAAAGTCAATTATCTAGCGAAAGTGTAAAAGCTTTTGTGATTGATAAAGAGGGAAATGATTCCAAGGATTCAAGTATCCGATTTCGGCTTTCGATTCAAGACACTTCTATAGATATAGGACAGAGTTTATATTGCCAAGATTAAATGTTCAAAGGTAGGATTCGTACAATGAAGTTTCGAAACCCATATGACTAATCTAAAGGTTCTCTCTATAAGGGTTGTTGAGGCTGCAATATAGAAAGATCTAAAGACAAGAATTATGTTCAAACTAACTATCTAAAACTCCAGGATATGACTCTCCAAAGTAAAGATTAGAAAGCACAATTAAAATCTTAATAAAGGATGTTGAGTCTCTTTATTACCCAAATCTTGAAATCTTAATCTATTAAATGTAGAAACAGGTTTGAAATGCCTTCATACATTCAATTAGAGGGTAGAAAGGTTAATCAAGGCTGGGATTTAGGCAAGGATTAGTTTTGATTAAAGATTGGTTCAATTAAAGTTCGTCAGAAGAATAAATCGTCCTGTTCATAAGAAAATCGGTCGATTTTTCCCAAGAACAGCCCGATTTTCCTGTTTATCGCAAAACTAAAATCTAAACTCTCAGGGTCCTAATGTTTGAATGAGTTCAGTCTATCATCATCTAAGCCTTAATCATCAACTATTCTCCCCATAATCACAAAGGTTTTAGCCAACCATTTTCAAAAACGAATCAAATTAATTATGAAGAGAAAAATCGCAAAGAAACCGAATCTTGAATAAAGAATTCCAATAAGTTTCAAATATGTAAACGATTGTCAAAACAACTCAATGTATCTCCTAAACAACTCAAATTCGTTCTCAAAAACAGCAAGTATTTCAATGAACAAAGAGATCTCACAACTAGAATTAAGAATGGCTTCCCGGTAAAAAGTCCTTCAATCTTCCTCCGAGAATCTTCGAATGCTCCCAAACGTGTAAAGATTTCCCGCTGCGGCCTCCTCGTTTTCGTTCGTAGGGTTCTCTTCTATAGTTTCTTGCAAATGGGCCGTTTGGCAAAACTCTCCTCTAGCCCAAAATAATTAGGCTTTGTGTCGTCTTTTCATTTGGCCGAAAAACACAATAGATCGACCCAGGCGATTTATGCACAAAATCGTTCGAATTCTGGAGAGGAAAATCGTCCGATTTATATGTAAATTGGCACGATTTTCTTCAACAGAAAGTGCTCTTCTCTTGGCTCGTATTCTATGCTTCTCCTTTGCAATTCCTTAGCTCTTTATGAACCCTTTAAGACTCCTTTAGCTTCCTTAACATCCTTAGATGCTCCTTGCTCCGCTTTTGCTTCCAATTCCACTCCAATTACCTATAATTCATCAAAAACTCGTGTAGACCTCTATTTCCGACAAATGATTGAATAGAACATAAAAGTCATACAAAATCTCTCTAAATGTAAGGTAAACTGAGACAATCTTCTATAATATGCATGAATATGATGATACATAATTCATGTCATCATTCCCCTAGAGGGAATAGATGAGTTGACTTTAGTGTTTTTGTTATGTCGTTGCGTGGTCTTGTGGTTCGTTGCAAGTTTCGGGATGAAACTTTTTTTTAGGGGATCTGATGTAAGACCCCAGTTTTTTCCTTCACCGCCCCGCGGCAGGGTGAACCGCCCCTGTGGTTTCGCCCCAGATCGCGTTGATTTGATTTTTATTCCGTTTTATTTCTTTCCATAGATAGAAGATCTGATCTTCTATCTTATGGGTCGACTTTCCTATGATCTTCTAACCCTAAGAGGTCCTTCTTTCTATCTTTTCCCATTGTTTCCCTTTAAATTCCTGCCTTCTCTTCTTTTTTCCGTTTCTTGCATACATTTTCCTTCAACCTCGAAAGTTGAAACCTTCTTCCCTTGTGATCTTTGTTGAACGTGTAAGTCTTCTTCTTCCCTTGGTTTCTCTCTCACGTTCTTAGGTTTGTTGCATCTTTCCTTCATTCTTCTTCTTCTTCTTCTTCTTCTTCTTCTTCTTCTTCTTCTTCTTCTTCTTCTTCCTCCGTTGTTGATACTTTGTTGTTCTTGGGCTCCATTGGTTGAGTATGGACGTGTTTGGATCAAGGAATCAAGCTTTGGATCGGTAACACCCCGAATCCGCGGGACTCGGGATGCTACGGGCGGAGACCTCACAATGGGTCCCGACCCTTAGCCTGACAACAATTTCACCGGATCTTGCAACAAGCCAAAATTCATTTTTAATGCAATGCAAACAATCTCGAAAAGAAAGATACAACTTGGAAACTCACCCGAGTCCTCAAAACTACACAACTCTAAAACATAAATCCATAAGGTACAACATAAACAAAAACGACATAAACATATAACCATCCCCGTCCTATAATGTACGGAGACCCCGGCTGTCCACTCCTCCAACCTCACTCGGCGGCATCCCTAACCTGCAGGGCAACTACAACAATATCGGTATAAAACCGTTAGCTAGAACTCACATCATTAGGATAATGGTATTGGCACACACACACATAAGGAATCATAACACTCAACATGATCTAACACACAAGTCCGGTTCATTATCTCTTTGTTATTATTAAGTCATATCCCTTACTATTCCACTTATGGTGTGACACGAGAATCATAACGATCTCGCCCTTGTCCCCTTTCACCATACGGGTTTGTACTTGATGTGGATCGGCATCACCCGTTGGAATGGTCGCAAGGCACCTCCCAGTCATCCCCATTTTGGACTGGACAAGCGGTCACCGCCCGTTATCATACACTTGGGCCAAATATAAACATATAAACTCGGTGGTCCTATTACATGTTTAGATGTTATAACATAACCAATAAACACACACATAAACCATAAACACACACCACCAACACGCATCAAAACTAATACAGAGAATGAGAGCTAAGTAAGTCCGGAGACTTACCTATTCCAAAGCTAACCCGCTAAATCCCGTACACAGTTTTCCGCAAGAATGTAACTCAATGCTTGATCAGACAAGGCACACAATCAATAACCAACCAAGAAGCTAGAAGCCCTCGGTTTCTAGTCTCCCAAACCTATACGAGGGCACAACCCTAGCATGCTAGGTCCAACTCCTAATCCCGAAGATCATCCTATGATCGTACCAAAACATCACAATACTCATAAACCATTCAACAAACATATACGGTTCAAGGCCACTACTTAACATTCCCTCTAAGTTATGCTAGATCCAACCTAGCATGATACTAATACTAATCATAACTAGATCGAGGAAGAAGGTAGCTCGCATGACGTCCAAAGACGGTAGTCGGTCGACGGATGTCGAACTTCGACTTGTTCGGCCTTTACGGGGTCGTTTCCGAACCTAGCACCAAAACTAGATAAACTTAGCTTGTATGCTAAATTTGATTGGAATAAATAATATATATAAAATAAAGGAAGAACTCGATCTCCGGCTATGGCGAAGCAAGGGAGAGCACGGCGAGGACCTCTCTGGTGGCTGCGACGCTTCTCTAGTGGGGGAAGGGGAGCCCAAGCGTGGCTCGAGGGGGAGTTGAAAACCCGACGGTGACAGAAGACGGATAGGAGAGCAGAGGATCTTATGGTGGTGTCCTTGGTGATTTCCGGTGGCATTGGCGATGAAGGCGGGCTCCGGTGGTGCAACCCTCTTCTCCGGTAGATCCACAAGGCACACTCTCCTGCAACTATTGGTCTCAAATAAAGAAGATAAGAATGAGATGGTAGATGGGTAGATGGGGAGAATGAGAGAGAAGGAAGGGTTGGGTTGGCGTGAGGAAGAGGGGAAGCAGGTTGGGGCTGGTGTGTCATAAGGCAGGTGAGACAGATGGGGAGTCCAAGGGTCCGGCGAGTGAAGCGAGGGGTCGGTTTCCCACCTCTGTCACTCGTCCACTAGTCCAATCAAGAAGATAGAGAGAGAAAAGAAATAGGAAAAAGAAAAGAAAAGAAGGACAAGACAAATAAAATAAATTCGATCGAAACAAATTGAAATGGGACTTTTGGATCGAAAAACTTTTCCGAACTTTCCCGAAAAAGAATAAATATACGGGGAAAGAAAAAATATATGTAGATCAAGTACATAAACTTAAACCTACAAAATATACTTTGCGACGTATAATTCATTCTCACAATTAAAATTACGAGATTCCAATAATACTTAAAATACCGATAATATATCACTATAAATATATACCCGCAAAAAGTAAATTTTACGACGCAAAATACTCGTAAAACATACTCAAGATATTAAAATATCAATAAGGGCCGGAAAAATAAATATCGCATACGCGCTTAAAAACCGGGACGTTACATCAGATCCCCCTAAAAACAAGTTTCGTCCCGAAACTCGCCACCCGCCGAACTTCTCGGTCCCTAAGGCCGAGGTTTAAACTCACAACTAGGAAGGCTTAGACCTTCTAATCAATATGCGCAAACTGCTCCAACCACCATCGCAATATATATATATATATATATATATATATATATATATATATATATATATATATATATATATATATATTTATATATATATATATAACCGGTCTTAAAACACATTGTCGCACGGGGCACAAGCAACATATAACATCACACCTGCACATAAAACAACTAAGGGAAGAACTAGGTCTAACCCGTCGATTCTATCGATGCTACTAGCTCAGCGTAAACTCAACTAAAGATATTATCCTCCGTCTTCCTATTAACATCATTGGTTCTTCGTCTGCCACTAAAATCATCAAGACCGGCAATACATCTCGAGTCATGCATGTACTTCCTAGACCAATACACATGAAACACCGGGTGAACACCCTCTACTCATGGTGGTAACGCCAACCGGTAAACCACTTTCTCAAACCGCGCTATGATGTCAAAAAGGTATGATATATTGGAACTCAACTTCCCCCTTGGGTGTTTCTCACTATAATATTTCCATAATGTTTCTCTTTATATTGTCACTAACAAAGAAGATCGGATTTCCAATTTACCCCGTTGGCTTTGATTCTTGCCAAACCAAACTTTGATTACGTTTCCTCAATTCTTGTTGCAAGTTCTAAGTAGTGGAGGAAATACTCTGCTTCACACTACTTCTACTAACGAGACACGTATGCTATCACTCTTGTATCGTTCCTCAATCGACCAAGACCTTGTCTTGGAGAATCATTTGTACACTTCAAGCTCATCATACCTCGAGGCAATCTCAAAACAGTTGGACCAAAGAATCTCCTCTTAACTCTAAACAATTGCATTGTCAATTTTCGTCCCACTCAAACTTCTTTGTCTTCCAAAGTAGGTTAGTAATAGATGGTGTTATTTGGAGAATATCTCCACAAATTCGGTAAAGACCAGCATGACCAAGATAACTTGTAACTTCTTTCATATCATTCGGGGTTTCCATCCCGAGACAATTTGTCATAAAACTTCTCTCTTTTTCAAGAGTAGACCCAAAATATCTTTTCCGGGCATCAGTAAGCCCATATGGAATAACTACAACTCTTAGTGACTCTGATTGGTCCAAAATGCCATAAATGCAATATCTCAATCTCTAATTCTCAAACGGTGACAATCTAGTTCTTAACTTAATCTTATAAGAGACTATCAGCCCTTGCAATTGATCGAGTAGATCATCCATTCGTTGTAAGGGGTACTTGTTCTTCATTGTCATCTTGCTCAACTTATATAAATCGATGTACAACGGAGATAACCGTCTCTCTCTTCGCAAACTGGTGTCCTCTATAATAACTTCAAATCGAGAATTCAATATATATCCAAACATGAACATCAAATCAAGAGTTCCGGATATATTCTAACGTGCACTTCAAATAAAGAATTCAGGATATACTTTCAATAACAACTCCTAATCAAGAATTCAAGATATATCTCATCATGAACTTCAAATCAAGCTTAATGATAAAACCCACCTACTGCCGCTTTCGAATCCGTTCTATCTCGGGTTCCATCTTTTCTCTACCCATCTCATCTCGCAATGACCGACACAACCTGGTCCTAACACTTGACAAGTGGTCACTCCGATTTGTTGGGGTGACGCCCTTCAACCCGTGTATTTCTCCTTCTGTAGATACTATGTTCACCGTACTCTTTCAAAGATCCTTCATCTACAGAACTCGAGAGACTTGATCAAATTTTCTGACTCTTGAAGCCTTGGTTGAGCAATACTTCAGCTTAATCCCTCTTCTCACTTCAAAGGAAAGGCGATAGTAACCTCTTTTGATCTCGCGCATGTGTTCAGTCACAAAGGTCTTAACTACAAGAGTCAAGCATGCCATATAACAAATCGATACAATCTTCTTCGCTTCTTCTGACATCCCATCATATGGGAGGAACTCCTCGTATTCTACATCAACTCTTACCACAGACATCCTTTCTACAAGTAAGCGTAGAAATTTACACTTCATTTTCTTATGTCACGTCAAACGACTGCAGAGGCTTTAACCTTGATCTTTCATATACTTTTTGTACGTCCCATATCGACATCAAACTTTAAAACTTCAAAACTTCAATCTTCTCCTACTCTAGTTGGTCACCTTAAGCATCTCTTGGTATTCCATGAACAATTTTCACAACCGTACTAGTATGCCCTTAGGCGAAATTTTCCCAACCACAACCCTGAAAGATCCACTCATTACTTCACCAAGCACTATCATCGTAATTCCAAGCTTGCCCCGTTGCATTATTCTAGATTCCTCGTTTCACATCATAGCCACCATTGCTTCGCCATGTGAGTCACAAAACTTTGACTTATCTTTTGCTCGCGAAAACATAACATCATCACTTTAGAACAAACATACCATACATCCCCTTATATATCATCTCTTTACGCACAATAACCATAGAAGACTCACTTCCCTTTTTGTCCTTCTAGTTCCCGTTACACTGATCCATGTCATTCCTCCATATGACAATCTCATGACCTAAGAAGGTTGCACCAGATCGTTACAATCCCTCTCAACAAGTTACCATCACTTGTTGGAATCGATAAATTGCTACATGATTAAGATATTTGCACTTCCTTTGATATATCTCTTTATTGCCGACATTCAACCACCCCAAATATTCTAAGTTCTTGAAACTCCTCTTCATGATCTCATCTCCCGGGTCACTCCCCCAACCTACACACATCAATAGACAACCCTCACCTGTGCGTTCTCAGTTGTCACCGATTAACTTGTATCTGATCTTCTCCGAAGTTAACGACTTACCATTCTACTACACTTCCCATATTACCACTCTTATGAAGGCTACCCTCCTCGGGGTATTCTACCTTAGTTTCCATTAGTTCATTCAACATTCCATTCTTCCTTCCTCTTCTGTAAGATAACTATACCTTCTCGACCCTGTTGTGACGTATGACTCACTTTCATAGGCTTAACCACTCTTCCATCTCTCCCATGATGTTCTGCAAGTGTACCTTCTCAAATATTCTGATCTCAGTTAGTATCCACTCACGTCTCTCTTAGTTGACATCTTAAGTCTTTTTTATCAAAGCTCCTTGTTTCATCTTTCATCTTCTGGAGATCGTCATCTATACACACTTCCTCCTCCTCGGCGTTGCTTAGTCTTATCATCAAAACAAAAACCGGTCAACTCCACATGAATCCCCACCATGTTCTTCTCATAACTCTCGAAATGTTGACACTTCACTTCTTGGTACCTTGTAAGCTTAACTTCCGGTTCTCGTCAATCTTTCTAATTTCTTGGACCACTCTTTTCATCTTGACTCCCATACTTAGGAGCGCCTATTGAAAACTTGTCTTACTTAAAAAGCCACTTTTATTCTCAAGCGAGAATGTAGTCCTATTTACTTGATTCGCATCTTTAATTCATCGACACCGCACTTGGAAAAATCTTACGTTCGTTGTCTCTAATTGCCTCATTGATGCTCCTTCATTATTTCCTTGGTACCACTCCCACGTCTTCATGTCGCTTTTATATTGGTAAAGTCTCCAACTTGGTTTCGCTTAAGTCGACTCGAGGTTCCCTTTTTATTTGTTTGTCATTTGGTTACGTCATATCTATTCTTCTTCTTCAATGTCCTCTTACAGGAGTCCGGGAAATCACCGCGGTGCTTGCAAAAACTTGATGCTCAACTCGATACTTGAGCATACTCTTCTTCGTATGTATACTATCCTAATCTAAAAGGCGTTGTCCAAGGGGGCGATGATAGCTTTCTATCATCTTAGCTATAAGGTCCACTATAACTAATATGATATTAGCATACCATATGTTTATATATATAATACGATATAAAAGCCATGCTACTGCTATAATATATCCAGTCCATACATAATTTACAATTCAACATACAAGTATAGTCCAAAACATCCTAAGTCCACATATACATATCTACATATATACACATATATATACATAATATAATAATCTATAACTACGTCGCCGAGATCCGCGGGGGAAGTGGTGGTCCGTACATTCTAACCCGACTCATGCATGTGATTTTGAAAACGAAAAACTCAGAACCCGCGGGGTTCTGTTTATTCCTTATTCGGCCTTTAGAAGATTGCGAGTGTCATTGTTGTCAACCTAGGGTTCTGATACCACTTTTGTAACACCCCGAATCCGCGGAACTCGGGATGCTATGGGCGGAGACCTCACAATGGGTCCCGACCCTTAGCCTGACAACAATTTCACCGGATCTTGCAACAAGGCACAAATAAAGGCCAAAACCGAAATTCATTTTTAATGCAATGCAAACAATCTCGAAAAGAATATACAACTTGGAAACTCAGCCGAGTCCTCAAAACTACACAACTTCAAAACATAAATCCATAAGGTACAACATAAACAAAAACGACATAAACATATAACCATCCCCGTCCTATAATGTACGGAGACCCTGGTTGTCCACTCCTCCAACCTCACTCGTCGGCATCCCTAACCTGCAGGGCAACTACAACAATATCGGTATAAAACCGTTAGCTAGCATTCACATCATTAGGATAATGGTATTGGCACACACACACATAAGGAATCATAACACTCAACATGATCTAACACACAAGTCCGGTTCATTATCTCTTTGTTATTATTAAGTCATATCCCTTACTATTCCACTTATGGTGTGACACGAGAATCATAACGATCTCGCCCTTGTCCCCTTTCACCATACGGGTTTGTACTTGATGCGGATCAGCATCACCCGTTGGAATGGTCGCAAGGCACCTCCTAGTCATCCCCATTTTGGACTAGACAAGCGGTCACCGCCCGTTATCATACACTTGGGCCAAATATAAACATATAAACTCGGTGGTCCTATTACCTGTTTAGATGTTATAACATAACCAATAAACACACACATAAACCATAAACACACACCACCAACACACATCAAAACTAATACAGAGAATGCGAGCTAAGTAAGTCCGGAGACTTACCTATTCCAAAGCTAACCCGCTAAATCCCGTACTCAGTTTTCCGCAGAAATAAAACTCAATGTCTGATCAGACAAGGCACACAATCAATAACCAACCAAGAAGCTAGAAGCCCTCGGTTTCTAGTCTCCCAAACCTATACGAGGTCACAACCCTAGCATGCTAGGTCCAACTCCTAATCCCGAAGATCATCCTATGATCGTACCAAAACATCACAATACTCATAAACCATTCAACAACCATATACGGTTCAAGGTCACTACTTGGCATTCCCTCTAAGTTATGCTAGATCAAACCTAGCATGATACTAATACTAATCATAACTAGATCGAGGAAGAAGGTAACTCACATGACGTCCAAAAGACGGTAGTCGGTCGACGGATGTCGAACTTCGACTCGTTCGGCCTTTACGGGGTCGTTTCCGAACCTTGCACCAAAACTAGACAAACTTAGCCCGTATGCTAAATTTGATTGGAATAAATAATATATATAAAACTAAGGAAGAACTCGATTTTGAAAGCCCATGTTAAAACTCGCAAAACCCTTCCGGCCAAAATATAAAGTTCAGGGAGCTGGTCATGAAACCGCAAATAATACTTTGGGTCATAAATCGAGTTTTAAATCCAACGAAGACATAATATACCGTGTATATAAAAATATAAGAATATCCCGTATCTAAAACCCAAGGTTAAAACCGTAGTTACATATTCCGGGCAAACTACACAAATTTTTAACATGGTCAAAACCGCAAATCAACTTTTTCGGGAATGATATGCAACTCAATAAACATGGTCCATTTCCATAAATAAAACTCGAACCGTAAACCACAATTAATCAAACAAGTGCACAATATATATATAAATAAGCATACAACTCAAAGTAAAACCCCAAGTTTAAAAACCGTAAATACATTTTCCGGGCACAATATAAATTTTCAGAAATATGGGTCATCATCCCTGATTAAAATTTTGGGGCATTTTCTGAAAATTACCCAACAGAGGGGACAATTGCCACAATCAAGAAATATGGGTACAAACTGTGATACTAGCAAAATACTGGACAAAATCTGCAAATAACACAATTAAGGGGGGCCCGATTTAATTAGGGCAAAACCCTTCTTCAACAATAGTACAGGGCGGCGGAGGAAAGAGGGCTGCAGCGTCCGCGGAAGGAGGAGGAGCTGCTGGCAGCTTTCGATCTCCGGCTATGGCGAAGCAAGGGAGAGCACGGCGAGGACCTCTCCGGTGGCTGCGACGCTTCTCCGGTGGAGGAAGGGGAGCCCAAGCGTGGCTCGAGGGGGAGTCGAAAACCCGACGGTGACAGAAGACGGATAGGAGAGAAGAGGATCCGGCGGTGGTGTCCTTGGCGATTTCCGGTGGCGTTGGCGATGAAGGCGGGCTCCGGTGGTGCAACCCTCTTCTCCGGTGGATCCACAAGGCACACAATCCTGCAATTGTTGGTCTCCAATAGAGCAGAGAAGAATGAGATGGGTAGATGGGTAGATGGGGAGAATGAGAGAGAAGGAAGGGCTGGGCTGGGCTGGCGTGAGGAAGAGGGGAAGCAGGCTGGGGCTGATGTGTCATAGGGCAGGTGGGACAGATGGGGAGTCCAAGGGTCAGGCGAGTGAAGCGAGGGGTCGGTTTCCCACCTCTGTCACTCGTCCACCAGTCCAGACAAGAAGATAGAGAGAGAAAAGAAATAGGAAAAAGAAAAGAAAACAAGAACAAGACAAATAAAATAAATTCGATCAAAACAAATTGAAACGGGAATTTCGGATAGAAAAACTTTTCCTAACTTTTCCGAAAAAGAATAAATATACGGGGAAAGAAAAGATATATGTAGATCGAGTACATAAACTTAAACCCACAAAATATACTTTGCGACGTATAATTCAATCTCGTAATTGAAATTACGAGATTCCAATAATACTTAAAATACCGATAATATATCACTATATATATACCCGTAAAAAGTAAATTTTACGACGCAAAATACTCGTAAAACATACTCAAGATATTAAAATATCAATAAGGGCTGGAAAAATAAATATCGCATACGCACTTAAAAACTGGGACGTTACAAGATCCTTGTTGTGTGTTTGTTGTCGAAAGAGTACGGCAATCGCTTCTGTCAAGCGAGCGCCCCCGCGGAATTCCCTAGCGCCGCCCTTGTGGTGCTGTCTGGCCGCCCCCACAATTTTGTCTACAGTAGCCCCGTCTTTGGTGAGTTGCTTTCCTTCTTTGTTTTTGTCATTCCTTCCCTTGACTTATGTTGAGGTTGTTGACCCTTGTGAGTCTGTACGACTAGGGTTTGTGACCCTAACTTGTGGAGATATCCTAGAGATCATGAAGACTAGAAGTTATAGACTTCTAGCGATTGTTGGTTCCTGATTCGTTATGCCTAGGGGTGTAAATGGGGTGGGGATTCCCCGAAATTCGCGGGTATTATCCGTCATGGGGACGGGGATGGGGATTTTAAACGGGTACGGGGACGGGGATGGGAAAAATTTTGATTACCCGCTTGGGGATGGGGATGGGGACGGGGATGAAGATAGGGGTATCCGCCCCGCCCCCCGATTCAAACCCGAACCCGTTGGGGAACCCCGATGGGAATCCCCGACGGGTAACCCGATGGGAATCCCCGACGGATAACCCGATGGGATCTCCGACGAGGAATCTATCGGGATACATAAATAAACAAATTGTATTTATATTAGACTTTCATTGTGGTTTCATGTTTAATTTAAAAATTATCGATGATTCCTAAAATTAAAACTATATAAACTTTTGTACTTTAAGACTACTTGTTCTTACTTACACAAAATGTATTTTAACTTTAAATATTAAATTGATAATAATATGTGTAAATTATGCTAATACTAACCTATATTAATTTGGTTTTCGATCATATGAGGATAACACCTCGTGAAATTTTTGAATACGTCGTGAACGCCAATCACGATGATCAAATGCAAATCGCACTACATGTCGTTGTGTTTTTAATGTGTCTTACTCTTCACATACATGATTTGATGTGAAACCTAAATTCTAAACCGTAAAATTAAAATGATAAAATAATATAACATTTTATATTGAGATCATAATCTAAATGTTAGAAAGATATAATTATTATAATTTGCACTAGCTTGTACTACAAGTCTCGATCGTACTTGAACGAATGAAACATAATATATACACAATATACCTATACTTTGATAAATTGAATAAGGTGATGTGTTAAACAACAAACTAAACCACATCAACATTTCAATTAACAATGTATATTAATATAATATAAATTGACATTTATCTTGTAATCACGAACTAAGGGTTAGTAAACTATATACACTTAAGACTTAATAGTGTCATACTTGTTCCTACTTACACAAAATATATTTTGAAAAAAATAAGAGGATAACATTTCAATTAAAATGTATATTATATGCATAAATTATATACATGCTAATGATAACCAATATTAATTTTGTTTTGGATCATATAAGGATAACAAAATTTTTTGAATATGTCATAAATGTCAAATCACGATGATCAAATGTATGACAAGCTACAATTTTGTGTTTTTTTTTTACGTGTGTATTAGCATCTCAAATACATGTTTCGGTAGTGCAACCTAAATCATAAACCGTAAAATTAAATTGATAAAGTAATACAACACTTTATCTTGATATTGTAATCTAAATGTTAATAAGATATAATTATTTTAGTTTACACTAGTTTGTACTACGAGTCTCGACCCTACTTGAAAGAGCGAAACCTAATATATATGCGGTATAACTTTACTTTGGCAAGTTTTTATTATTTTTAAAAAAAATGAAGTTTTCTTCTTCTTTTTTTTTCTCGTGTTTTTTTATTTATATAGTAAAACAAAGTAATAAATTTCTATTTTATGGTCTAATTTTACATTTATTACCCGAGTTAATGTTTTTTCAAAATCCTAAAAGTTAAACGGGGATGGGGATAGAGATTTTTACGGGGAAAATCCATAGAATTTCAAGATGGGGAAAATTAAACGGGGATGGGGAATCCCCGATGGGGACGAATATCCGACGGGACGGAGATGGAGACAATTCTCAATACCCGAACGGGGACGGGGATGGGGACGAGGGCGTTTTACTAAACGGGTATGGGGATGAATAAGGTACTCCCCGCCCCAAACCCGACCCATCGACATCCCTAGTTATGCCTTGTTGAGCAAACTTTCCACCCTTCTTTCCTGCGGGAAAATGAGTTGTTTGCTGACCTTCGAGTGAGGTAAGTCCCCTGGACTTACTTAGCTTCATTTCGTATATTAGTTTGAGTGTATTGGTTTGTTTGCGTTGTTATTATTGTTATAACGGATAATCAGACTAGGATTGACCTTTATAACCATAATTGACCCAATCGTATGATAATCGGGCGGTGACCACTTGTCTAGTTCTACTGGAGACTAGGAGGTGCTCTTGCGACCCATGCCCATAGGTAACGGATAGCACTGATCTATTCCTATTGGCAGACGGAAGCGGAGGCGAGTCCGAGAGATTCTCGTGTGACAAAAGAAGTTGAATTAGTAATGGATAACTTAATAAAAGATAATAACCGGTTGTGTGAGAGCATGATATGTGTTTACCTTTCTTATTTGTGCTTGTGTCTTTACTATCTTTCTGATATCTAGAATGTTAGCTAACGATTTATACCGATTTTGTAGATTTTCCGCAGGTTAGGGATGCTGCTGAGTGATCCGCTCGGTGTGGTAAGTCGGGGTTCCCGTACATTATAGGACGAGATCGAGTTTATATTTATGTTGTTGTTTTTCCTTTGTTTTAACTCGGCTTCGAGTCTTTTACGCTTTCCTTTGTTATAACATTTGGTATTATTATAAGTTTTAGTTTTCATTTATTTGTGCCTTGTTGTAAGATCCGATGTTGCTGTTGCTACTCTGAGGGTCGAGACCCATTGTGAGGTTCTAACCCGTAACACTTCGAGTTCCGAGAACTTGGGGTGTTACATGAATTGATTGAATGGAAAAGAAAACAAAATACTCATGAACTTTGTAACATGATATATTTAGAAAATTATCTTTTTGGAATTGAACAATAGGTGGGAGAAAAAATGATAAATCTTCAAATTCTATGTGATACACTTCCTAAACACATAAATGAAGAAAATTATCTTTTCTGATAGTTTCGAAGTCAAACCGGATTTATATCGATTTGTACTCATTTCACATTTCTGTACTATTATAAAAGGGAGAATTCCCCAAATGATCAGTATAATTAAGATTTTACCCCTTTAATTGATCATTTGACTAATTTATCCTCAATTTTTGTGCAAATTACAATCATAAGTTTCAGCATAAATGTGTCATCTTCTTCTGTTATACTCAACAAGTGTAATTCCCACGCCAAGGCACGGGTATAATTTTGAATTTTGATGGATATATAATTTTTCATAAATTCATAATGTAACATAGTTGTTTTAATTAATTACTCCAAAGAGAATTTAAAATGTTATTCGTAAATTAATTATAATTTTTGATAAAAAATAAAAATAGATTTATTTAGACAATATTACATATCTTAGTTAAAGTTAATGTTAGTATATTATTCATAAAGACGATAAAGGTGAAATAAAAAAATTAAAAGGAAAATAGAAATAAATTTCAAAAATGAAAATATAAACGTTAAAATAGAGAACAATAAAAAAATTCAATTACAAAATTATCTTAGAAAATTTTAAATAATATAATTACATAACAAAGAAGATATAATAATTAAATTATAATAATTTATACATTTAATAAATTATTAATTATTTTCTATTTAATATAAAAACTATATACTTATATATTAAAGTTAAAATAATAAATTATCTAAGTGTGAAGGTGACCCTCGTCCCTCTAATTTACAATTACACTTACTTGAGGCGGGCGGAAATGCATAAACTTTCATATTTGTAGGCTTTTTTTACACATTTTTCTACTTTTCTACCTCCCATGAAGCGGGAGTACGTACACTAACATGTATAGGTATATTAAAAAAAGTACGTAGAATATAGATACGTGATTTCTTCTTCCAAAATGATTCACAGCCTTTCTCATTCTCAGACGCAGCTTAAAGATTGTTTCCAATGTCTCCCCATGTACACATTCTATATAATCCAGTTTCTTCATCTTCTCTTATTCTTGGTGTCATCGCCCTCTCTATCTTTTTGGGCCAAAGGATCGTCGAGTCGAATGGATTACTGATGCTAACAAGCGAACTGATTTGAAATTTATTATTCCGCTCGCCGCTGATTCGTCACCACTAGCTACAACCCACGTATGTCTGTTTTACACAATTTTGCTTCATCTTCCTTTCCTCGGGTATGTCTCTGCTTTCTCATTTTCCTAGCTATGTTTGCATCAGCCCGTCGATTGTCTACTGACAACTCATTATCAAAACTTCGATTCAAGTTTTGGAGTTGAAAAGTTCATATGCTGATTGTGATATGGTAATTTTTTTTGAATCTTTGATGTGTTTGATGGGTGCTTGATGAATTTGTAAATCATGCATACCAAGTGTTCGACAAAATTCCTCTTAGAAAGCTTCAACTTGATATGTTTATTGTTTTATGGCAATATTAGGATATAAACATGAAATAATTAAGACTATTAAATACAAAGCTTAGTGTTTGTCAAATTCCTCTTACAAAGCTTCCCTTTGGAATAACTAGGGTTCTTCTCCGACTGGATTTCTCTTAGTTCTCTCTTGCAATTTCAGTTCCTCTAAGTTCTTCTCCGACTGGATTTCTCTTACAAAGCTTCTCTTTGCATCTGAATTAACGCAGATATTGTCAAAATAAAAATTAGTGTGACCTTCAATTAAACTAATGAGTACAATGGACGAAGCTCTAAATTGGCCCCTTGATATAGGGTAGTCTATAAATTTAGTCATGTTTTCTTGCTATAATTCAAGTTGAGCACTGTAGTAGAAGTATTTATGATATTCGGTAATATTTTATTCATAAAGGTGGTTAACAGAGACTTCAATCTTGCAAGTTTGATTTGCTTCTAATTTGGCTCTATGACACTATGTACAATACTAAGAATGTCTATTATTTGTGTATATTATTTGCACATCATGTGTGAAGCATGCATCATAGGAAATTGCTTTTGGTCACATGGTAGGTTATACAGGCCATACTTTTTGATGCTCATGATGTTTATGTTTTAGCCATATTGTCATGTTGCTTTTCCACTACCACCAATACCGCCATTGACAGAACGGGGAGTCCATTAGAGAGAAATCAAATGAGAAGATATTGGAACAAAGCTGTGTAGAGTTAGAGAGAGATGAGAAGTGACCCACTGAATCCCAAAGTGTTTATGACCCAAATCAATCTAAAGGTCAACCTGAGCTTGGAGGATCTAATTTTGGTGGATACCCTTCACTAAAGCAGAGGGTTGATTCATATGACATTAGTGAGTCAATGACTATCCATTGCGGGGAAAACCAATGCCTTCTAATTTGCTCATGAATCCAAAAGCTATATTAGTGTGACTGCCAAAAAAACAGTTTGCTTCTTGTTCTTGGATACTTTCTTCAAAATTTGCTGAATTTTATTTAATTGCAGTATAGATTTTGAACACTTTTCACCAATTACATTAGTAATGTTAACTTCATTGATGAATTATAGGCTTGAACTTGGACATATACTCGCCTGATCTAAACTGCCGTATGAGCTGTGTTTCATAGCATACAGATGTCATAGTTGAGCGGTTGCTACATTAATATTTAATACCATCTTAACTGATATGTGATGATGCACCTTTGACCCCCAACAATTAGCAGCTCGGTTCTCCTTTGTCACGGGACAAAAAATTATTCTTCATGTGGGCATCATTATTAAGTTAGACCAACATGGAGCCTTTTTCGTCTATTGTCGGATTCAAATTCTTTACCACGAGAGACTAACTTATTCTTGCAATGCACAATTTGTGAACACTCTCATTTTCTGTTAACACATATCGAATTATTACAAAATGAACAATTCCCGATTTCATCTATGGCACGCGTGCGAAGCACGCTCGTTCTGACTAGTATTTTCAAATCCATGAGTGGTGCTTCCATGACCAATATTCGTACATACTTAACTTTCTTATTATCGTTATGTGATACTTAATTAGTATTATAAACCAACTATTTATCATTTTATGTATGTGATACTTAGTATTATAAACCAACTGTACTTATCATTTTATGTAGATATAGCTATATATCACCTACAATATGCTTATCATGTTATGTGAGCATTTTATTCACACAAAATACAAAATCCTTATCCAATATAGCTAGACATTGTTTACTCCCCATTCTACACTTGTGTATGCTTTTACCTTGCTAGATTGGTCCCTTTCCTTACATTTTCTACCATAAGTAAACATGAAGAAAAGTAAGCAAATACATTTTCTTTGGCATTTATGGACATGTTTCAGCCTCTTCTCCTTCATGTAATCAGCCATATCTTCCTCTTTATGACCACAATTTGTGCATATTTGAACACCTTTTAATAGCCTTGATTGTCCAAAAAGTAACGGTTTTGCCCTTCCCCTTCATAATGTACGTAAACAGCTGCAACCTCCTCTCCTCTTGCCTTACACGCTCGCAACCTCCCTCTTCACATAACAACCCTCTTCCCTTTCCTTTTACTAACGTACATACACAAACACGAACAACAAGCAGTTGCACTCTTCTTCTTCTTCTTGTAACAGCAACAAGGGCATCTTACCTCTCCTCCCTCGTGGACTCAGACGGCGAGCCACGACCTTCTCCTTCACGAGAAGGCACCTCTCCCTTCTTCTCCCACGCAGAAACAACATCACTGGAGCTCTCTTCCCTTTCTTTATCGCGCACACAGTAGCCTTGTCGAGCCTTGTTAACGAGTAAGAACATCACACGCACTCCCTTTTCTTTCCCACTACGTGTATATGCTAATAGGTTCCTATGATCTTGTATTAAACTCACACAGAACAACCAAGGAAAAACATAAAAATCTGCTTCAAATTCTGAGTTTTTAAAACCGACCAACACCCAAATTGGGAGCCAAATCTGGGTATGAACGACTCCTCCTTTTTGCCTGAATTCTGATATGGTGTAGTTTGGGTACTATTGTAAATCTATCAAAATTTGAGAAAGATCCGACGGATAGTTTGTAAGTTATTAGTTAGCAAAGTTGGTACCTAAAGTTGTTTTCTGGACAATGTAGAAAAATATTCTAAGTATGAGAAATTTGTTTGTTGATTCGTTCTTTTGATCCAAATATGATTTGGTAAGACTATTTTAATGGAGTTTAAATTTTGATACGTTGTAGTCTAGATACTATAGTTCACGATGTTTGAATTTGAGAGAGATCCAACGGTTGATCATGAGATATGATTTTTGAAATTTGACCAAAACTAAGTTGAGTGATAGTTATCTAGAAATTTTTTGTAAGTGTTGGAATGCTCTTGTGGAGGCAACTTTGTGATTTTGTGTAGAATTGGTAGATGGGATTTCAACAGTTTTGTTGCTTCTATGTGAGAGTAGATATGTCATAGTGTTGCTAGATATTTTATTTAGAATTTTTAGAAGTTGTTTAGAGGTTATAATTTTAGACCAAAGTAGGGTCTTAACTAGTTTTGGATGTAAGGTTGAGATTCATTAGTGAGTTGGAAATTTTGAGAAAACTTTCAAACTCATTAGTTTTCTTTGTTTAAGGGTTTTGTATCATGTCCTTGAGTGTTTGTTAGAGGTTTATTAACCTTCCTAGATCCATTAGGAATTTCAGAAAAATCGGGGTGAAATCGTCTTTTCATAAAGCAGGCCAATTACTATATATTTCCAAATTGTCGTCGTTAGTCTAGAAGTTAGAATCTTCTAGATGGGGGATATTATATTGATACGAGTTCCTCTTCTAACCAGACGGCTGAGATCATACAATAGTAGATCGAGTGTTAGCATTAATGGAACTTGACTCGATACACGTAAGTCTTTGGGCTTACTTAACAACCTTTCTTTGTATTGGTGTGGATTATGATAGTGGTGTGTGGATTATGTGTGTTTTGTAATCATAACTTGAGTAGGATGACATCATTATTAATTGTTAGAATCGAGTGTAAGTATAACGGGTCGTGACATCACTACCCAACTTTGACATAAGACTGGAAGGTTCTCCGCGACTAGCCCAAACATGGTGTACGGAGAGATGCATCGAATCACTCATGTTGGTATACGGGGACGGAGGTGAGGGTCCAAGGACTCCTCGTGCCACAAGCATAAGTTGAACTTAGAAGGGAACCACTTAATAAAAGATAATAACCGGATTTTGTGCAAGAATGTTGCGTGTTTACTTTCCGTATTGATGTGTGTTTGCGCTATTATAGTACTCCTAGTATCTTAGTTTGTTAGATAACGGTTATACCGTATGTTGTTAGATTTATTGTAGGTTAAGGAAGTTACAGAGTGATCCGGGGCGGATGGTCAGCTGGGTTCATGTACTCATATAGATTGGGTTACCCTTCATATCTCTACATGCATATAAAGATACTAATACTTTTAGGATGTTAGTAATTACTTTGTATCAGACTGTCACACTTTATACATTCATGTTATTATCTTTCATTAGTTTTTGATTCGTTTCATTTACATTTGTGCCTTGTTGTAAGATCTAGTGAAGTTGTTGTTAGGTTAGGGTCGGGACCCATTGTGAGGTCCTAGTCCGTAGCGTCCCGAGTTTTGAAAATTTGGGGTTTTACGTCAAGAATGGTAAAAATATACAACTCAAAGGATACCTTAAGAAATAGATTAAGATTCATTAGAAAATGAATTGAGAAAAAATCTCAGAAGTTAAGGGAACTCAACATATGAAAAGACATTTTCTAAATTGATGTAATCTTTCCAGAGAATGAGGATGTAACCGAAGAGATAAACAGAAAACGGTTATGGAAGAAAGTACTATAGGAAGAAAAATTTTCTTAAACAAAGAGGGGGAATTATTAGAAAATATATTATAGAAAACCCTTTGTTATGAAAAGAAAATTCTTTAGAAAAGCCTCTTACCGTCTTGAAAAGAAAAAGACCTACAAATGTTATGCATGCAAAAAAGTAGGTCATTATGATAATGAATGTAAAAATAGGGAAATAAAATAATAAAATAGAAGAAGCTTTAGGAAGCTTAGAGTATATTTTTTTTAATACAAAGGTAAGAGAAAGGAGAATCAGTCTCTTGAGATAGATCGTCCTAAAGCATCCCTAGGGATGAGGATATTAACATCAGAGGAAGCGAACCATCACAGGGAAGACTGCAAGCACCATGGGACGCCATCCGATCAACAACAATATTGACTTCCCTAAAGACATGGAGGGCCCTGAAAGAGAAAAACCAGAGAGGAGCATAGTGGTATCCGAAATAAGCATATCAACTTCCTAGAGAGGTTTCCAAATGAAGTTGATCGAATTGATAAGGGTAAGATTGTCACCCTCAATCTCAATATTTGAAAAACCAAGACACTTAGCCTGAAGGATGCCCTCACGAAGGGCAAAAGCTTCAACTTCCAAGATGAATTCAACTATACACTTACCGAAGCCGAAGGATAGAAGATATGCCGACCTATTCCTAATGACAAAACCAAAATCAGATAGACCATCCGCACGTCTAGAAGCATCAAAATTAATTTTAACTAAGTGTTTATTTGGTCTTTGCCATTTAATATTTTTAGTTTTTCTTCTTTCATTCATCGTCTTTAGCTTAGTAGGTTTCTAATTAATACTAGCTTTATCCTAATCTATAATATGCTTGGTGATAAGATGGTTGAAATTATTCGTAATTGTTTGATTGTAAAAAATTAATTGGTTTTGATGCATCCACAAAGTCCACCAGAAAACACAAAGAAATAAAAAATCAACTGGCGGGATATTATTTTTAATAAAGGCAATAATATCGTAAACACTAAAATTGAGGGTATCGCAATCCTTTAAGAAGTTTAGAGAATTGCCATTATTTAAAAGATTAAGAGTAATCGGACAACTGACGAAGAGGTGTTTAGTAGATTCAGTATGGTGAGAACAAAAAACACACGACATCACCAATGAGACTTTTTGAATAGTTTAATTAGCTTTAGTCGGGATTCCATCTAGAGAGAGCTTCCAAAGGAAGTTTATGATTTTAGGCATAATGTCCATTTTCAGTTCCAAGTTTTGTCTTGAAAAGTTCCAACTTTATTTATTTGGATTAGATTTATGGCCGTCTTAGTAGAAAACCAACCATTATCATTATTTGCCCAGTAAATTCTGTCACGGATGTCGTTAATTGGCAGAACATAACTTTTAATTTTCTCGATTATATTAGTCGGGAGAATTATTTGAAGATGAGAGATGAGATGGAAGTCCCACATATGGTTAGAAATGAAGTCCGCAATCGTGGATTTCTCATTAAAAGGGAGTTCGTTCATTCTTAATTTTGAAAGTGGTTCGTCCATTATCCACCGATCATTCCAGAACTTGATGGTTGTTCCATTTCCAACTCTCCATTTGATTCCCGCACAAAATTTCTCTTCGAGTTTCATGAGTTTCTTCCATTGCTAGGAGAGGAGGTTTGACATTGATAGTCCCATTGTAAGAGCCCTATTCCTTGGAGCCTAGGAGCCTAGTTGAGCTTTGGTGAGTTCTACCTTGACCCCTGTAGTCGCCCCTGCGCACCATCTGGGCCGCCAAGCGGCTAGGCGCCCCTGCGCCTTGGACTAGCCACCCCTACGGCTCTGTGTTGGTACAACCGCATTCGTTGACTCTTTGATTTGTGCTTTGCGGCTGGCTTCTCCTATAAGTTTCCCTATCTTTTAGATGAGAGGTTTCTTCACCTCATTCCAGCTTCTTCTTCATCTCTACGTTCTTCATCTCCTTCCTCTCCTCTTGTTGATCTTCCTATGAGTTTGTGAGAAGTCTTGAGAGTTTTGCTTGAGGCTTTGAGCTTGGATGACCTTGGAGATGTTGCTGAGTGTTGTTGTTGTGATGCTAAGGTTGTGAGGTGTGTAGATGCCCTTGGATGCTGCCTAGGGTTTGCTAAGGTGAGATCTTCCTTTCCCATCTTCCTTTCTTCTTCTTCTTTGCTTCTTTCCTCTTCTTTCTAGCTTAGGATCACAAGATGAGCTTGTGTGGATCCAATCCTAGCCTTCTGATGTTCATATATGTGTATATATGTGTATATATTGTTGTGGTGTGTTGAAGAAGTGAATATAGTCAAGAAAGGGATCGAAGAGAAGTCGGGACCAACTCTCTGCACAGTTGGCCACTCATGCGCCTGACTCCAGCCGCCCCTGCGCCTGGTGTGTGAGCCGCCCCTGCACCACACTGGGTCAGCCTTGTGTTTCTTTCTTCTGTTGGTGCATACCTTGTTGGTATGTCTTCCTTCCTACTTTTCCTTTGGCCTTGGCTTAGTTGATAGCTAGGCTAGTGTGGCTAGGATGAGTTGTATGATAGAGATGTGCCTTAGGCACTCGTGTTGATGTTGAGGATATGCCTTAGGCATTTGTGAGCATGTTTTGATCTTGAGGATGTAGGTTGGTTATGGTTATGGAGACGAGTCTCCTAACCCTTGCAGTGTATGATGTTGTGTGCCTTGCTATTGCAGGCGTTGGTTTCTTCCCCAAGGGGAAGCTATGACGTGGTATTGGATACGAGTGTATGAGGTAAGTCCATAGGACTTACTTATCATTCAGTTATGGATTTGTGTGATTGTGATGGTTGTGTGTGCTCATATGATTGTGCATTTATAACCTAAACCGGACTAGGATGACGTTTATTACATTTAAATGGCCCAAGTGTATTATAACGGGCGGTAACCACCGGTCTCTGCCTGCTGGTTAGGAGGAGGTGCCCTGCAGATGATCTCACAGGAGGGGACGAGTGACTATCACCCCCATGCAAAACTCTTGTGTTACGTTGGATGGGACGGGGTTCTTGAGGCTCCTCGTGTTACAAAATAAGTTGAATTAATAATGGAATAACGTAATGAAAGATAATAAATGAATGTGTGTGGCATTGCATGTATGAGATGTTGATGTGTGTTTGTGCTATTACCTTCATGCTTATCTATTGTTGTAGCTAATGGTGTATACCGTGTGGTAGATGATCTGCAGGTTAGGAAGACTGCAGAGTGAGCCAGATGGTGTGACCAGCTGAGGACTTCTGTACATTAGGATGCGTGGGTTGGGATCTTTTATATTAGATATTTATGTTTGATGTTTTGTACTCGGCTTTGTGTTGTAAACACTTTTGATGTAGCATATACAGCTTTTATGTATTTGGTTTTCCTCTACTTGTGCCTTGTTGTAAGATCCAGTGAACTTTTTGTCAGGCTAGGATCAGGATCCATTGTGAGATCCTAGCCCAATATAGCATTCCAAGTCCTGTAGATTTGGGGTGTTACAGAGTTGGTATCAGAGCCTTAGGTTGACAACAATGGCACTTGCTATATGCAATAAAGGTAGAGTGAATAACTAAACAGAACCCACATGGGTCTGACTTTTCAAAAGGTTTTGGTTTTAAAGCGAGTACAGATGTTTTGGGATAGTATGTACAGAAGCCGTCACCCATATGAGGATCTCGACATTATATATATATAGATATCTCTTATGTGATGATGTGTATGCATGTACTATTAAGTATTATATATATATATATATATATATATATATATATATATATATATATATATATATATATATATATATATATATACATATGACTTATATAGAGCCTTATACGTTAGGTGTGCATACCCCGCAGATGGCTCGGACTAGAGCTACTGCTGATGCAGGCCGAGGTAGAGGTAGACCACCTCTTCCTCTAGGAGGGATAGGACATGGACCAACTCCCGCTGCAGATCCACCAGTGGTGGAGGAGACTCCTGAGGAGGTTGTTGAGAGTGTAGTTCTAGCTACGAGGAGTGGTGGGTCCAGGAGACAACAGGCCCATCAAGGCCAGTCTGATGGCTCAGACCGTGTCTCTATGGGTGGACAAGAGTTTAGAGAGTATCTCAGGCATTTTGAGGAGGCCATCAGAGCAGGCAGACGAGCCCCAGATCTTCCAGGGCATGAGGGATCATCTAAGAGATCCCATGGAGCTACTCAGGTGCCAACTATGCCAACACGTGCTGCTGAGGTTGCTCGAGTTGTAGAGGAGACCAGAGGGCCTCGACCAGATACCTGGTTGAAGGCATTCCACCAACAGGGAGTACCACACTTCTCTGGGGAGATCGGCCTAGAGACTGAGGTGTGGATTGGGCATGTAGACTCAGCTTTAGAGTCTATTCGATGCCTTGAGGACATACGGATAGAGCTAATACAGTCTCTATTCCGTGACCTGGCACACTAGTGGTGGAGGATAGTTAGAGCACAACTTACCACCTATGAGCAGATGAGGATTATGCTGAGGGAGCAGTTCTGCCTTGCCTCACTGAGGAGGAAGAAGCTACAGGACTTCGTGGAAGCGGGTTTTGAGGACGTACCCATTACAAACGCTATTCGCCGCTTCCACACTGAGCTAGCATTGCTGGGTCCAGCTGCACCATCTGAGGACCAGCATGTGTACCTTTTCGCCCGTCGTCTGAGGGAGAACACACACTCATATATGGCGGGATTTCGCTGTGACTCATTGGCAGACTACCAGGATCGGGCATCTGCCTTTGAGAGAGAAAGAGCTAGCCAGAGGAGGACTTCTCAGACAGGACGGTCTGAGAAGAGGCAGCGTACCGCACCGACTGGTGCAGGAGCATCTGGATACGGGCGAGGTCAGACTGAGGGCCGCTCGAGTGTTCAAGTGTCTGCACAAACAGCTGAGAGAGGCCGACAGTGTTATAATTGCGGGGTCTATGGGCATAAGAGAGCTGATTGCCCTAGAGCACCACTGACTTGCTTCTCGTGTGGGAAGCTAGGACATAGAGCTACGTTTTGCCGTCAGGGCAAGGCGTCATCACAGCAGGGTTCTTCACCTGCAAGTGCAGTAGAAGGTGGGCAGAGACCGCCTCAGCATCAGACATAGGGACAATAGAGAGTCCCAAACACACTGCTACTCAAGGGTCAGCTTTGTTCACGCTAGGATGTAGCACAAAAAGCTTTATATTTATAACTCGAATTAAATCCTAAACTACATAGCGAAACCCGCAGTGTACGGGACGTTTGTAGTAGGAATAGTATTCCGAGGTCGAACACAAAGACTAAGGTGAGATTGATTCAATTTGTGATTAAGTCTAATGAAGATCTAGATTAAGAAAAGAGAAAGAAATAAAGAAATGAAAATCTCAATTGTTTTTTTGGTTGGTTTTTTCGATGATCAATCAAAGATCATAATTCATGCAAAGTAGTCAACTATACTAACAAATCAACTTGAACAAACAAGCTAAAAACGAGATATAGATCAAAGAAAGAAAAGACGGATTCTAGGGTTTGGAAGTTCCGGTTATGGCATAGGACTCGAGCTATCTATTCGTTCCTTGGATTAACTATGTTGGGGTTAAGTGTTATTAAATTGAGATCAATCACCGGGTAGGTCTCATGGTCCGCTAGTCCATTCCCGAGGTCTCATCACCGGGTAAGTCTCTAAGAACCTAAGGGACGGAATTTTACTCAAACCGGATTGTTATCTAAAGATCCAACCTATCCTCACCAGGTAAGTCTCGGAAGGGTTAGTCCTAAGCTACCATCCAGCACACTTAATCCAATGGCGGCTTATTAGGCTCACCACTACCTAAGGTTTGTTATCATTGGAATCTAAGAGTAAGGATTACCGGGTAAGTCTCTCCTAACACTTAGTTGCTAACACTAGGTCACCCTAGGATAGATTTAACTCAACAAACACTTAGGATTTCAACATTCTAACAATCTAAGACTAGATCCACCGAACCAGGGGATATCACGGGTTGTTCTACCTAAACCACAGCCGTGGTTTGACAAGAACCAACCGTGATTCCTAACAGAGGCTACGTTTATGCACACAAGTCATCCAAAGATAAATCTAAGTCCGTCCTATCATAGCCCAAGCCATAACCATCCTTTCCTTACCCTAGAACCACATCTATTTAGCCTACAACGTTCATAATAGAAATCGAAACAAGCAAACATAAAATCATGACATCCATTTGCAAGATGATGAAGGAAAAGAGATGAACAAGTGAACTAAAACAAAACCAAGCTGAAAATAGAATTAGAGTAACTCACAATCCTTCTTAAAGAAGGTTCAAATAGTTCATACAACTGTAGAAATAGAATCCGGAATTCTTCACTACAAAAACTATCAAGGTGTGGTAATGGTGTGTGTTCTTCTTCTCCTCTTCAATGGAGCTCTTCTTCTTCCTCTTTGGCACTTTCCTTCCTAGAAAGACTTCTTGTTGAGAGAGTATTTTGATTGGAAGATTTGGATAATGGAGAGCTGCTCCAAGATGATCTTCTCAGCCAATGAAGGACCACTTTTATAACAAATTTTGCATGAGCTGACCATGAGAGTCGTGGCACAGCTGTCACAAGAATCTGGCAAAATCCACGGGTAGAACCACGGTCGTGGTCTTGGTCTAAACCGTGGTTTGCTCCAAAAGCTTCTTCTAGGCTCGTTGAGCCATGGTTTGGTGCATGGCTTGTATTGGCAAGGTTCCATGAGTCCTCCTTAGCCTTTAGCTTGTGTCCTAATGAGTCCGAGGGTGTGTCATATAGATGAACGATCCTCAAACGTATTGTTTTAGCTCCTAAATCTCCCGAAATACCTACAAAGCAACGCACAAGTCCGTGTAGACGTCTATCTCGACAAAGTACGTGAATTGAGTGCAAACGTCGTGAACTAGTGCTAAACCATGCATGAATGAGTGATAAATCTATCTAAATGATTACCTAAAACTAAGCAATAAATCGTGTTATCAAAATACCCCATACTTAAGGTTTGCTCGTCCCCGAGCAAATTCCCAACTATAGACTAAGAGATGACATGATTTATGTATGCAGAAAAATGGCAAAATCTTTTTGGGTTTGTGCTTCTATTATTGGATCACCTTCAAAGTCATGTTTCATGGCAAAGGATAATCAATTATGCATCAAACAAATGAAGACATGGAAAGACAATTGTACTTAACTCAAAAGTATGCATGAAATGTAAAGATGAAGAAGTCAAGAAGATCAAGAGTACATCCAATCTAAATCACTAAGTCTTACAAACATGCAAATAGGTCATAAGGTCTTGTGAAATAAAAGGGTCAAGAAATGTAGTGATTGGGTGGGGATTTCTAGGTTATGTGATGCTAATCCGGGAATGGAACTAACTCCACAATCTTGTCCTCGATCAACTTCCCCCAAGTGTATATTTTCCTCTATCTTTTCTTTCTTTTCTTTTTCTTTGACTTATTTTTGAGACAATGACATTGGTGTACAAAAGCCAAAACCTTGGTAATTAGCCGTCCTCGGGCTTTTTCTATTTTTTGAGGTGCATCCACACCGGGCACACATACCAAAGCTCGTTAGGGCTATTGGTTTATTTGACTTTGGCAAGGCACCAATACCCGATTATGTGAAGTGTACCGAGTTACTTGTCATTTAAACCAATGCCCCCAAACCTATATTTTCGGCTACACTTTCATAACAATTTCAGCATTTATTCATGACATTCTTTTCATCAACAACTTCACCCCACACTTGCTTTTCACACACATCAACACACTAGCATGCTCCTATTCCCGGATGGGTTAAAAGAGGTCAACTTTATCTCAATTGAGGTGCTCAAGCAATCATGATTAAGATGAGAAGTAGAGAAAGACGAATTGCCTCATTCATTCCTAGATGGTATGCAAGAACTATCATGTAATTTCGATCTTCAATACTCAATCATTTCTAGGCAAACATCATGATCACAAATCATTCATAGAATTTCAAGAGAAGTACTTCAAGTCCACATATGCGTTCATCAATCCTAACACATGAGGCCATCCATAGCCAATTCACAAGACAAGATTCATCATTAGGGTCATATCCAAGCCTAGAAAGCACAATTTTTTTTTTAAATTTTCTGATTTTTATGGTATTTTCGAAATGAGTATGTACAATGCAAGACATGTGAAGATTTTAAATTATGCTCATCATGCAAAGGATCATGCAAACCCCACCCCATACTTAGAAACACATTGTCCCCAATGTGTAAATGAAGTAAAGAGAGTGAAAGAAGGTTCTCACAATGTAAAAGTGGTTTGCTACGGTGTTTGGGATTCTCAAGTAGAATTGATGTTGGATGATCCTATCAACCATGGTAGAGAGCTCTAAGTGTTCAACAAGGCGTCGGGACCCGCGCTAGGCACCGCTAGCCGTCCAAGTTCCGCGTCCGCTCCACCCATAATTGATGAGGGGTTCATCATCATCATTCTATGTCAAGCAAGGCTTCCAATGCCACTAATGTTCTAGCACACACACAAGGTAGACAAAAACACACAAAGATAGAAAAATCTAAAACAAAAGCAAAACAAGAAAGGAAAAACGTTACCAATGGGTTGCCTCCCACCAAGCACTTCTTTAAGGTCATTAGCTTGACCAAACTCGGGGCGTCTACTCAAGGTAAAGTGGGGCAATCATATCTACCGGAGCTCCCGGGATATATTTCTTCAACCGGTGCCCATTCACCTTAAAGTTTTCATAATGCTCCCCTCCTATCTCAATAGCTCCATGGGGAAAGATCTTCTTCACCACATACGGCCCGGTCCATCTTGATTTGAGCTTTCCGGGAAAGAGCCTTAGCCTTGAGTTGAAGAGAAGGATAAGGTCTCCTTCACTCAACTCCTTGGGGATGATCCTCTTGTCATGCCATTTTTTGGTTCTCTCCTTGTAAATCCGGGCATTCTCATAAGCATCCAACCGGAACTCCTCGAGGGCATTCAACTCAAGCAATCTCTTTTCTCCCGCCTCTTTGAGATCAAAATTTAGCCACTTAATGGCCCAATAAGCTCTATGCTCCATCTCTACCGGAAGGTGGCAAGACTTGCCATAGACCAACTTGTAAGGAGTGGTGCCAATCGGTGTCTTGAAGGCGGTTCTATATGCCCATAAGGCATCATTGAGCCTCATTGCCCAATCTTTTCTCGTCCTAGAGACCGTCTTCTCAAGAATGGCCTTGATCTCCCGGTTGGAGATCTCCACTTGGCCACTAGTTTGGGGATGGTAAGGTGTCGCCACCTTATGAGTCACCCCATACTTAGCCAAAAGCGCTCCAAAGTTCCTATTTGTGAAGTGCTTCCCTCCATCACTAATGATCACCCTTGGTGTAACAAACCTAGGGAAGATCACTCGGTTGAAGAATCGCACCACCACCTTGGCGTCATTTGTAGGAGAGGCGATCGCCTCCACCCATCTCGACACATAGTCCACCGCCAATAGGATGTAGAGATTGCCACATGAAGAAGGGAATGGTCCCATGAAGTCCACACCCCACACATCAAATATTTCGACTTCTTGGATGTTGTTCAAGGGCATTTCATTCCTCCTTGAGATGTTGCCCGTCCTTTGGCAAGCATCACATGCCGCTACAAAACCTTGCACATCTCTAAACAAGTTAGGCCAATAAAAACCGGATTGTAATACCTTTGCACACGTTTTGTGTGAGCTAGCATGGCCTCCACATGGTAAGGAGTGACAATGCCGGATCACACTCTCCACTTCATCTTCCGGTATGCATCTTCTAAACATTCCATCCGGCCCTCTCTTGAATAGAAGTGGTTCACTCCAATAGTAGTGCCTCACATCGTTGAAGAACTTCTTCCTTTGTGCATATGTCAATCCGGGAGGCACTTCCTCACACACCAAGTAGTTCACGATGTCGGCAAACCATGGCTCACTTCCTCTAGACACTTGGAACAAGCATTCCTCCACCATTTGTAATTGCTCATCCCGGAATGAGTCATCAATTGGGATGTCATCTCTTTCAAGCTCTAATGGTGGGAGTCTACTAAGGTGATCCGCCACCGAGTTCTCGGATCCCTTCTTGTCCCGGATTTCCAAATCAAATTCTTGTAAAAGAAGGATCCACCGAATCAACCTAGGCTTGGCATCCTTCTTGGTAAGTAGATAACGGATCGCAGCATGATCCGTATAAACTATGACCTTCGCTCCAACAAGATATGAGCGAAACTTCTCAAATGCATACACAACCGCTAGCAACTCCTTCTCGGTGGTAGCATAATTGAGTTGGGTATCATCTAGCGTCTTGCTAGCATAATAAATGGCATGAGTGCGCCCATCTTTCCTTTGCCCCAAAACAGCCCCAACGGCTACATTGCTTGCATCACACATGATCTCAAATGGTAAACTCCAATCCGGAGGTTGCATGATAGGTGCGGAGACCAAGGCGTTTTTCAACCTACAAAAAGCCTCAAGACAATCTTTGGAAAAGACAAAATTAACATCCTTCATTAGTAGGTTAGTGAGAGACTTAGAAATTTTAGAGAAGTCTTGAATAAACCTCCGGTAAAAACCGGCATGCCCTAAGAAACTCCTTACCCCCTTCACCGAGGTAGGTGGCGGCAACTTCTCTATCGTTTCAATTTTGGCCCTATCAACCTCAATGCCACGGTTAGACACCAAGTGTCCTAACACAATGCCTTCACTTACCATGAAGTGGCATTTTTCCCAATTCAAGACAAGATTTGTCTCCTCACATCTTTGCAATACTAATGACAAGTTAGCCAAGCAATTATCAAAGGAAGAACCATAAACAGAGAAATCATCCATAAACACTTCCATGATATTTTCTATATATTCCGAAAAGATAGCCATCATACACCTTTGGAAAGTGACGGGTGCATTACATAACCCAAATGGCATTCTCCTATATGCAAAAGTACCCCATGGACATGTAAAGGTTGTTTTCTCTTGGTCATCGGGGTGGATAGGGATTTGGAAGAATCCACTATAGCCATCTAGATAGCAAAAATGAGAGTGTTGAGCTAACCTTTCTAGCATTTGGTCAATGAAGGGGAGAGGGAAGTGATCTTTCCTAGAGGCCATGTTCAATTTCCTATAATCAATGCACATCCTCCACCCCGTAACCGTCCTAGTCGGGATTAGTTCATTGTTCTCATTAGTCACTACGGTCATCCCACCCTTCTTAGGAACTACATGAACGGGACTAACCCACTTACTATCCGAGATAGGGTAGATAATTCCCGCATCTAGCAACTTAATGATCTCCTTTTTGACTACCTCTTTCATTATAGGATTCAATCTCCTTTGATGTTCAATAGAGGGTTTATGATTATCTTCCATCATTATCTTATGCATGCACAAAGAAGGTTTTATGCCAACCAAATCATCAATAGTATATCCTATGGCTTTCCTATGCAATCTTAGTTCATGCAACAACTTAGCAAGTTCATCATCACTCAAGCATGCATTCACAATTACCGGATATGTAGAATCAACACCAAGGAAAGCATACTTTAAATGAGAGGGGAGGGGTTTGAGTTCAAGTTTAGAAGGACCTTTATCGGTTGGAGACGATCCAAATAAGGTTGGATGAGATGAATCTAAAGCAAATGAAGACTCCCCATGGCTCCTAGAAGCTTGACCATCATCAAGGACTGGTCCAGGGAAAACCACGGCTGGAACTACGGTTTGCTCAACTTCCACGGCCGTGGTTCTTGCCAAGCCTGCTTCTCGGAGTTGTCCAGAGAGTTTGACGGCCGTGGAACATAAATCTCGACCGTGGAACTTGCAGCTGTTCAACACCTCTTCGTGACCTTCAAATCCAACTCTTGGCTCCTCTTCTAATGCTTCCAAGGCCTTGACCTCTTCATTGCAATCCTTCTCAACACCTTCCTCCATCATACTTAAGGTAAGAACCTTCTCCAAGGGATCCTTGATCAAGATCGAGCTCACAACTTCTCTAGATTCCTCTTGCTCGACTATGTTGAAGACATCCTCATCAAGGGTCGGCCCTTTCATCATTGTGGACAACTTGAACTTGATGTTCTCCTCTCCAATGTTGAAGGAGAGAGTCCCATTCTTGCAATCCACTAGGCATCCGGAGGTGGCTAGGAAAGGCCTTCCTAAGATGATGGGAAGCGGATAGTCCGCCGGAATATCCAAGACAACAAAATCAATTGGCACATAGAATCCTCCTAGTTGCACCGGAATGTCTTCTAAAATCCCAACCGGATGAGTGATAGAACGGTCCGCCATATAGAGGGTCATCTTGACCGGCTTTGGCTCTCCTAGCCCAACCTTGTTGCAAAGTGCAAGCGGTATGATGCTTACACTTGCCCCAAGATCACAAAAGGCTTCATACTTCACGTCTCCCACTCCAATTGGGACACAAAAGGAACCCGAATCTCTTAGCTTGGGAGGCATCTCCTCCTTCATTGTTTGGATTAATTCCGAGGATCTCTTGGTCATTCTTATCTCCCCATACTCCTCCAACTTCCTTTTGTTGGAGAGTATCTCTTTCAAAAACTTGCCATATGCCGGCATTCCTAAAATGGCATCCATGAACGGAATGCTAATATGTAATTTGGACATTAGTTCAAGGAACTTACCAAAGTGATTGTCCAAACGAGCTCTTGCTCGTGATTGTGGAAACGGTAGTGGTGGCTTGTATGGAGGCGGTGCCACATACGTTGGCTCAACATCTTTGCTCTTGCCTCCATCTTCTTGCAACTTTTCCTCTTCTACCACTACTTGCTTTCCCTTAGCATTGTCCTTGGGCGAAGGATCTTTCATACTCAACCCACTCCTCGTTGTAATAGCCAACACTTGGCCTCTTGGGTTGTCTTCGGTTCTTCCGGGAAGCTTTCCCGGATCTCTATGGGCTTCACCCGCTTTTTGGAACACTTGTGCTTCCAAGACTTTTTGGGCTTTAGAGATTGAAGTCACGGTGCTCTCAAGACCACTCAACCTTCCAAGCAATTGCTCAAACATTATTTCGGTTCTATCCTTTGGAGGTTGAGTAAATCCGGGTGGAGGTTCTTGTGAAGCTCTTGGTGGTGGAGTTGTGCTTGTGGAAGCGGGAGGGTTCAAGGCTCCATCTGGGTTAGAGTAAGAAAATCCGGGATGGTTGTGGTTGGGCCGGTAATTGTTGAATTGCCGGTTGTTGTTGAAGTTCCTCGGGCCTTGATAATTGTTGTTGTAGTTGCCCCTTCCCATGTAATTCACATCCTCCTCCTTGGAAGAAAAATTGGCTTGTGGAAGCACTTGAGGAGTTGCTTGGTTCTTCAAAGTTGTAGCACACAACTCCCTCAAGGACTTCAATTCATTGTTGATGGCGTCAAGCTTGAAATTGCTCATGGTGACTTCACTCACCTCATATGCTCCCGCCTTTCTCCCTTCACTCTTCCTATGGGAGTATTTCTCAATCACTAGAGCTTGCTTCTCCACAAACTCCCAAGCCTCATCTACATGCTTCTCCATAAAAGTCCCACCGGAAAGAGATTGGAGCTTGAATTGGCTTTCTTCATCAAGTCATTTGAAGTAGATCTCCAATAGCTCAATTTTTGGTATGCCATGGTGTGGACAATCAAGGAGAAGATCTTTGAACCTCTCCCAAGACTTGAATAAACTCTCTCTATCCTTCATCACGAAGGCATTGATATTCCCTCTTAATTCGGTAGTCTTGGAAGGTGGGAAGAACTTAGTCAAAAACTCGGTTGTCATCTCCTCCCAAGTACCAACTCGCCCTTGTGGAATAGATTGATACCAAGCCAAGGCTTTATCCTTAAGAGAGAAGGAAAAAGCCCTAAGCTTATGGTTGTTGCTCTCCAATCTTGGCGGTCTAAGAGTCTCCATCAAGATCTCATAATTCATCAAATGTTGATGAGGAGACTCTCCTTCCATCCCTCCAAATTGATTATGCCGGATCATTTGTAGAACTTGAGGGCGGAGCTCGTAATCATGGGCTGCGGGATCTCCTAAGTTCACACCCGGACGGTGTGCTCTTTGTGCAGGATCCATTCTTTGCCCCAACGTTTGTGGCTCTTCCATAGCAATGGGCACAACCCTAATGTTGACCGCCGGCTGCGGTTGTGGTGGAGGTGGAGGAGGTTGTTGACGGTTAAGCTCTCTTTGCACAAGAGCTTGCCTAATCTCCTCAATCTCCCTCCTAGTTGCCTCTTGCCTCTCATTGGCAAGTCTCCTCTCATTCTCCAAAGCTTTGTCCCTTATCCTAATTTGCTCTAAAGCCTCATCCAACTCAGCTTGAAGATCTCTTCCGGCCATCTCTTTTCCCTTTTTAATGCTCTTGGATCTAGATCTAAGGGTTTTCTCCGGTTCGGGATCGAATGGAGCTAAATCCTTGCCACGAGATCTTCGCATACATCTAAGAGTAAAAGATGTCCTGAAAAGCAAAGACACAAACCAAAAAGAGATCAAAAGCAACAAGAAAGATCTACACTAATAAACAATCACAAAATACTCTCAATCTAGACCTAGTCCCCGGCAACGGCGCCAAAAACTTGTTCACGCTAGGATGTAGCACAAAAAGCTTTACATTTATAACTCGAACTAAATCCTAAACTACCTAGCGAAACCCGCAGTGTACGAGACGTTTGTAGTAGGGATAGTATTCCGAGGTCGAACACAAAGACTAAGGTGAGATTGATTCAATTTGTGATTAAGTCTAATGAAGATCTAGATTAAGAAAAGAGAAAGAAATAAAGAAATGAAAATCTCAATTGTTTTTTTGGTTGGTTTTTTCGATGATCAATCAAAGATCATAATTCATGCAAAGTAAATAGTCAACTATACTAACAAATCAACTTGAACAAACAAGCTAAAAACGAGATATAGATCAAAGAAAGAAAAGACGGATTCTAGGGTTTGGAAGTTCCGGTTATGGCATAGGACTCGAGCTATCTATTCGTTCTTTGGATTAACTATGTTGGGGTTAAGTGTTTCTAAATTGAGATCAATCACCGGGTAGGTCTCATGGTCCGCTAGTCCATTCCCGAGGTCTCATCACCGGGTAAGTCTCTAAGAACCTAAGGGACGGAATTTTACTCAAACCGGATTGTTATCTAAAGATCCAACCTATCCTCACCGGGTAAGTCTCGGAAGGGTTAGTCCTAAGCTACCATCCAGCACACTTAATCCAATGGCGGCTTATTAGGCTCACCACTACCTAAGGTTTGATATCTTTGGAATCTAAGAGTAAGGATTACCGGGTAAGTCTCTCCTAACACTTAGTTGCTAACACTAGGTCACCCTAGGATAGATTTAACTCAACAAACACTTAGGATTTCAACATTTTAACAATCTAAGACTAGATCCACCGAACCAGGGGAAATCACGGGTTGTTCTACCTAAACCACGGCCGTGGTTTGACAAGAACCAACCGTGATTCCTAACAGAGGCTACGTTTATGCACACAAGTCATCCAAAGATAAATCTAAGTCCGTCCTATCATAGCCCTAGCCATAACCATCCTTTCCTTACCCTAGAACCACATCTATTTAGCCTACAACGTTCATAATAGAAATCGAAACAAGCAAACATAAAATCATGACATCCATTTGCAAGATGATGAAGGAAAAGAGATGAACAAGTGAACTAAAACAAAACCAAGCTGAAAATAGAATTAGAGTAACTCACAATCCTTCTTAAAGAAGGTTCAAATGGTTCATACAACTCTAAAAATAGAATCCGGAATTCTTCACTACAAAAACTATCAAGGTGTGGTAATGGTGTGTGTTCTTCTTCTCCTCTTCAATGGAGCTCTTCTTCTTCCTCTTTGGCACTTTCCTTCCTAGAAAGACTTCTTGTTAAGAGAGTATTTTTGATTGGAAGATTTGGATAATGGAGAGCTGCTCCAAGATGATCTTCTCAGCCAATGAAGGACCACTTTTATAACAAATTTTGCATGAGCTGGCCATGAGAGTCGTGGCACAGCTGTCACAAGAATCTGGCAAAATCCACGGGTAGAACCACGGTCGTGGTCTTGGTCTAAACCGTGGTTTGCTCCAGAAGCTTCTTCTAGGCTCGTTGAGCCATGGTTTGGTGCATGGCTTGTGTTGGCAAGGTTCCATGAGTCCTCCTTTTAGCTTGTGTCCTAATGAGTCCGAGGGTGTGTCATCTAGATGAACGATCCTCAAACGTATAGTTTTAGCTCCTAAATCTCCCGAAATACCTACAAAGCAACGCACAAGTCCGTGTAGACGTCTATCTCGACAAAGTACGTGAATTGAGTGCAAACGTCGTGAACTAGTGCTAAACCATGCATGAATGAGTGAGAAATCTATCTAAATAATTACCTAAAACTAAGCAATAAATCGTGTTATCAAGCTTCAGGACCGAGTAGAGGTAGAGGTAGAGAGGTTGGTATCAGTGATGGCCTAGGAGCTCGGGGCAGGGTTTTTGAGTTGAGGAGTGTTGAGGAGCCGCCAGCACCAGCTGTTACAGGTACCATTCTGTTACATGGTTTACCAGTTAGAGTTTTGTTTGATACGGGTGCTACGCATTCATTTATTTCTGCTGCTTGTGTTGAGCGTTTGAGTTTGTCTACCATGGAGGGGGCACCCTTTACTATAGGGTTACCTGATGGTAGTAGGGTCAGAGGTACTTAGGAGATACGTAGTTATCCCTTACGCTTAGGGACACGTGTATTACTTGTTGACTTCTTAGTCATGCCCCTGATGCATGAAGAAGTCATATTAGGTATAGATTGGATGCGTAGACACCGTGCAGTACAATACGAGCAGCTAGACTGATTGCACAAGGATGTGATGCCTTCTGGTGTTACGCCATGAAGGATGGAGAGAGTCCGGCTTTGGAGCACATACCACTGGTCTGTGAGTTTACAGATGTATTTGCAGAGCCGTCTAGCTTGCCACTGTTCGCCACTTAGCGTGCATGAAAATAAGCTTTAATTATAAAACTAGAAATCAAGCAAGCGAACCCGCAGTGTACGGATCGATATAGTTAAGCAAGAATTCCAGAGTATCGAACACAGGGATTTGGGTGGTTAAATCCAATTATAGAATTGTCAAGCGAGTAAATGTATGAGCTTTTGTAAATATTGGGAAAACAACAATCCTAAAGATCCAGGAATCCAACTGTGGCATTCGATTCAAGATATACTAAAGATATAAGGATAGAGTTAAGAGCTGCAAAGGTATACGGATGTAAGGCAATGTACGGTGAAGTTCGAAGACCTTATGTAACTCAACTAAAGACACTCTCTATAAAGGTTGTTGAGGCTTCAGTATAGAAAGGTTCTAAAGGTAAATGTTAACGTCAAATACCCAAACTTGTAATCCAAGGATCAAGACCAACTAAATCGATAAAGGTTGTGACACTCGGAATCGAGGTAGAGGTTGTTGAGGCTTCACTACCACCTAGAAAAGACAAGCCAAGACTAAGTTAAAGCAAATCTTTAACTTTGGATTAAAGTAAAAGCAAGGTTCGTAACTGACACAAAATTACGGGTAGTTCTTGAGTTCCACGGCCGTGGAAGCTCAAGAACAAACCGTGGATTAGGTTCGTCGACGATTCTCTCTAACTCTCAGGATCCAATCTGTTTACGATCGATCTATCATCATCTAAGCCACAACTATCAACCCTTCACCTTAGAATTGCTAAAGGGTTTTAGCCAACAACAGTCATTATAATGTCAAATTCAAGATTTAAAAGAATGAAAGATGAAAACTTCCGAAAACCTTCAATAACCTTCAAACCAATCTCAAATCCACAAATATCAATGATAATGCAACTCAGATTTGGAATAAACACAAACAAGTAACTATTCTAGATAAGAACGAAGAACGGGATGTCAATCCGTCTTCTAATCAAACCTAGAAATAAAGTATGAAATCTCCTTACGAACAATCTTCCAAATCTTCACTCTTTCTCTAACTTTCCGTCAATCCGGAAATCTCAACAGGCTGGGCGCAATCTCTCCACGGAGGTCTAAACTAGGGTAAGCAGAGGTGACGGAATCTCTCTCATTCCGTCCTTTTATAGGGTATGATAAAATATGAGCCCAGCCCATTATGCAAAAGATCATGGCTTCAAATCGTGTGTTAAAAGATCGCCTAAATCACGGTTCTCTGGGATTCCACGACCGTGGTTTAGAACGTGGTTTAGAGCGTGGAAGTTCATCACGGTTTGTCACAACTTTCCACGACCGTGTAACTTGCTGGAATGCTCCACGCTTGTCTTGCCAAGGTTCCACGGCCGTGGATTAGAGCGTGGACTCTAATACGGTCGTATTTTAGGGCGTGGAACGTACATAACTCGTAATTTCCTTTGTTTTTGTGTCATTCTTCATCCTAGCATCTTCCTTAGCTCCTAGTGATGTCCTCAATCCTTGGACATGCTCAATCTATGTCCATTCTCCCTTGATCCTTTCGGTTTTAGCTCTTAATTGCCTACAATCAACACAAAGCTTATGTAGACCTCTATATCGACAAAATAGATAAACTAACTCACAATTGCTTCCATGCTTTATCAATGAATACCAATATAGATGAAATACACTTAGAAAACGTGCCTAAAACATCACAATATTTCGTGCTAACAAATAACCCCATACTTGCCACTTGCTTGTCCCTAAGCAAGGTCTTTCAAAAGCTTTGAAACTCAAGTTAGGATGAAATATGTGTACCTTCTCAAAGCAAAACTTCTTTTAGACGAATGTGCTTTCTAATCAATAGATCATCCTCAAATCTTGCTTCATTCGTTTATAAGACTTTCATACACATAATCAAAGAGTAAAGAGTAAAGAAAGCTCATGAATTAATCAAACTTCCATGTAAACATCATAACCTTCAAACATTATCAAAATCAATCATAAGAAACTTCAATTTAGATCACCAAGTCATATAACATTCTTTCGATCTTAAGGACTTTCAAACAAGGTCTAGAATGCGGAAAGGGAAGGAAAACTTTAAGGAATGTGGTGCATGAATCCGGGAAAGTGGATAACTACTCTTTTCTTTTTCTCTTGCGGTTTCTGCAGCACTTTCAACTTAGAGCTTCGCTCTCTTCTTTTCAATTCATTTTTCGACTTTACTTTTGGAGTTATGGATAGAGGTGCACAAAAACCGAAGCCTAGGAGATTGTCATTTCTCATTTTTACGAGATGCCTCAAACCCTTGATGCACATACCATAATCCGCTAGGAATATCGCTCAATCCGACTTTGGCAAGACACAAATACCCGGCTATGTGAATGGTGCCGAGTTACTCATCATCATGATTGACTTCCCCAAACCTATAATTTCTTTCTATTCTTTTGAATGCAAAGTATTGCTTTCATGTCCCTCCCACATCAAACATGCCAATTATCAACTCCTCCAAATTCCCGGATAGGTAAAGGAGGCCATAATTTCAATGAGGGGCTAAATGATCAAAGAAAGAAGAAAGAAAATCGAATTGCCTTAATCATCTCAACAAGAAGCATAAGAACTTATAGTGTGATTTCAACTTCAATTTCTCAACATGATTTAAGTAACATTCATCACATTATGAAACTTGCAAAAAGAAGGAAAATCAACTCATTCAATCTCTTTTCAATTCACTATTCGTTTAAGCATGCAATTGTCATCAAACTCAATTCACAAGTAGCGATTATCATAGAAATCATCTCAATTCCTTAGAAGCATAAAATTTTCAAAATTTTTCAATTTTTATGGGTTTTTCAAACTCTTTTTCATGCAATGCAATAATGAAATGTGCAACAATATAATGAACATGCAAGATAGTCTCGATAGAAGCAATCAAAGTGGGTAAGAGTTATTACAAACTTTTAGTCGCACCCTACCCCATACTTGGAACAAACATTGTCCCTAATGTTCAAATAAAAGAAAGAAAAGAAAAGAAAGAAAGAAAAAAAAACTCACAAAAAGGCGGTGGAGCGGCTAAAGCTATCGGTCATCATCATCGTCACTGCGGTGGAGGCGGGAATGGATGGAAGCTGGGGTCGTAGTACCAAAAACTTGTTACGGCAACGGCGCCAAAAAACTTGTTACGCTAAGATTGCGTAGCATAAAAAGCTTTACATTTATAAACACGATCTAATCTCCTAAACTACCTAGCGAAACCCGCAGTGTACGGATCGTTATGTAGGAAGGAAAGTATTCCGAGGTCGAACACAAGGACTGAGGCGAAATCAAGTCATTCAATGATGAAAGATAGTGTAAATCTAAACTAAGATGAGATGAGGAATAAAGAAGCTGCAAAACACAATGTTTTTGGTTGGTTTTTGTGGTGATCAAACAAGGATCACAAAATATGCAAATCAAACAAACAAACAAACACACGAATGCAAGATAGGAGATAAGAGGTAAGATAAGTGGATTCTAGAGGTCAAGATTTCCGGTTATAGCATTGGACTCAAGCTTCTAACGATTCTAAGGACAAAGCTGCGGTGTTGGGAAAGGGTGTTTCTCTAATGGAAGCAATTACCGGGTAAGTCTCATGCTTCACTAATCCCGCACCAAACTCCTATTACCGGGTAAGTCTCAAGGAGGCAAAGTTGGGAATTCTACACAAACCGCACGCTACATAAGGGGCAAACCTCTCCTTACCGGGTAAGTCTCGGAAAAGGTAAGTCTCAAATAACAATCCTAGCACACTCAGTCCAATAGCGGCTTATGAGGCTCACTACTACCTAGAGTTCATCATCTTCGGTATCTAAGATCGGAAATCACCGGGTAGGTCTCTTTCCTCACTTAGTTTGCTAGCATTAGGTCACCCTAAGCTATATTATGCTCAACAAACACTAGGATTTCAACAATCTAACATCCTAACATATAGATTCATCAATTAAAGAGCAACAGAAGGAAAAATCGGGTGGATCATAGCAAAAATCGGCCAATTTACTCTGAAGAACAGGTCGATTTTTCTCCTCTGGTTTAGGTTTCGGGCACAAAAATCATCCTAAACTAACATGTAAGTCCATTCTATCATCACCCAAGCTATAACCATCAATCCATCACTCCGGAATCACAATAAACTAGCCAACAACATGCATTTCAAGATCTAAAATCATTATAAAAGCATACATGGAATCCATAGCAAGAAGATGAAGTAAGGAAATGAAAGCAATGAAACTTAGCTGGATTTGAGCTCAAAACAAGTCTTTCAACACACCAAATGTAGCTCCAAGTCAGATCTTACAACCTTCAACAAGTTTCTTCACAAAAATCACTCAAATCTCACTACAAATCTAAAGCCTACACTAATCTCTCTCAAGAACACCCACAAGGGTGCCTTGAAGAGAGGCTACAATGGAAGAGTCTTTGGGAAGATGCTAGAGGATGTGTGAGAGGGGAATGGGAGAGATCCTCAGCAACAGCTTGCAGGACCACTTATATTCTCCACCAAGAGCAAGGCCGGACAAAGAGATTGTGGGACACGTGGCTTAAGCTGTCAAATGCCAGAAAATCGACCCAGTCAAATAAATCGGCCGATTTTCCTGAGTGTTGGTCCGATTTTCTTCAACAGAGACTTGTTATGATCATCTAACCATGAGTTGCTCCATTGCTTGCACCAATAAGGGTCTTTGTGTCCTTCATTGCTCCAATTATGTTGCTTCAAAGCCTTGCTCCAATTATGTACCACCATGAGGCTTGACCCTCGAATGTATCGATTAATGCCCAAAAGATCTCCGAAATACCTACAAAACCGACAAAAGCTCGTGTAGACGTCTTTTCTAGAAATATGCACGAAATGAGTGTAAACGTCGTGAACTAATGCCAAACCGTGCATGAATAATGGGAAAAACTATCTAAATGTATGCCTATACTAACGTCATAAATCACGTTATCAAAATACCCCATACTTAAGATTTGCTCGTCCCCGAGCAAGATCCAACTATAGACTAAGAGATGACGTGATTTATGCATGCAGAAAAACAACAAAATCTTTTTGGAATTGTGCTTCTAACATTGGATCACCTTCATAGTCATGTTTGATAGCAATGGACAAGCGATCATACATAAATTGAATGAAGGCATGGAAAGACAATTATACTTAACTAGAAAGCATGTATGAGAGGTGAAAATGAAGAAGTCAAGATGATCATGAGTATATCCAATCTAGATCACTAAGTCTTACACACATGCAATTAGGTCACAAGGACTTAGAAAAGAAGAGGCTAAGAAACGTTGTGATTAGGTGGGAATTTTTAGGTCATGTGATGCTAATCCGGGAAAGGAACTAACTCCACAATTTCGTTTTTGCTCAACTTCGCAACAAGTGTATAATTTTCTCCATCTGTCCTTTGTTTTCTTTTCTTTTTCACTTATTTTTGAGACAATGACATTGGTGTACAAAAGCCGAAACCTTGGTGATTAGCCGTCCTCGGGTTTTTTTTTAATTTTTCGAGGTGCATCCACACCGGGCACACATACCAAAGCTCGTTAGGACTATCAGTTTATTTGACTTTAGCAAGGCACAAACACCCGATTATGTGAATGGTGCCGAGTTACTCGTCATTTAAACCAACGTCTCCAAACCTATATTTTTGTCTACACTTTCACAACAAATTCAGCACTTCATTCACATCATTCATTCATCAACAACTTCACCCCACACTTGCTTTTCACACACATCAACACACTAGCATGCTCCTAGTCCCGGATGGGTCAAAAGAGGTCAAATTGTTCATCAATTGAGGTGCTCAAACAACATGATCAAGATGAGAGGTAGAGAAAGATGAATTGCCTTAATCACTCCTAAATGATGTGCAAGAACTAGCATGTAATTTCGACTTTCAATCCTCAATCCAATCAAGACAAGCATCATAATCACAAATCATTCATGAGATTCAAGATAAGTACTTCAAGTCCACATATGCATACATCAATTCAACAGATAAGGCCATCCACAGCCAATTCACAAGACAATCTCATCATAAGGGTCATTCCCAAGCTTAGAAGCACTAAAATTTTTTATAATTTTCTGATTTTTTTGGTTTTTTTTTCGAAATATGTATGTACAATGCAAGACATAATGAAACATGTGACAATATTAAACTATCCTAGATGCTAATCATGCAAGTGATCATGAAAACCCCACTCCATACTTAGAAACACATTGTCCCCAATGTG
>BSUD01000008.1:32673541-32783428 GCA_033239045.1 Fagopyrum esculentum | reverse complement strand
ATCTAAGATCGGAAATCACCGGGTAGGTCTCTTTCCTCACTTATTTTGCTAGCATTAGGTCACCCTAAGCTATATTATGCTCAACAAACACTAGGATTTCAACAATCTAACATCCTAACATACAAATTCATCAATTAAAGAGCAAAAGAAGGAAAAATCGGGTGGATCATAGCAAAAATCGGCCGATTTACTCTGAAGAACAGGTCGATTTTTCTCCTCTGGTTTAGGTTTCGGGCACAAAAATCATCCTAAACTAACATGTAAGTCCATTCTATCATCACCCAAGCTATAACCATCAATCCATCACTCCGGAATCACAATAAACTAGCCAACAACATGCATTTCAAGATCTAAAATCATTATAAAAGCATACATGGAATCCATAGCAAGAAGATGAAGTAAGGAAATGAAAGCAATGAAACTTAGCTGGATTTGAGCTCAAAACAAGTCTTTCAACACACCAAATGTAGCTCCAAGTCAGATCTTACAACCTTCAACAAGTTTCTTCACAAAAATCACTCAAATCTCACTACAAATCTAAAGCCTACACTAATCTCTCTCAAGAACACCCACAAGGGTGCCTTGAGAGTCTTTGGGAAGATGCTAGAGGATGTGTGAGAGGGGAATGGGAGAGATCCTCAGCAACAGCTTGCAGGACCACTTATATTCTCCACCAAGAGCAAGGCCGGACAAAGAGATCGTGGGACACGTGGCTTAAGCTGTCAAAGGCCAGAAAATCGACCCAGTCAAATAAATCGGCCGATTTTCCTGAGTGTTGGTCCGATTTTCTTCAACAGAGACTTGTTATGATCATCTAACCATGAGTTGCTCCATTGCTTGCACCAATAAGGGTCTTTGTGTCCTTCATTGCTCCAATTATGTTCCTTCAATGCCTTGGATGTGTACCACCATGAGGCTTGACCCTCGAATGTATCGATTAATGCCCAAAAGATCTCTGAAATACCTACAAAACCGACAAAAGCTCGTGTAGACGTCTTTTCTAGAAATATGCACGAAATGAGTGTAAACGTCGTGAACTAATGTCAAACCGTGCATGAATAACGGGAAAAACTATCTAAATGTATGCCTATACTAACGTCATAAATCACGTTATCAAAATACCCCATACTTAAGATTTGCTCGTCCCCGAGCAAGATCCAACTATAGACTAAGAGATGACATGATTTATGCATGCAGAAAAACAACAAAATCTTTTTGGAATTGTGCTTCTAACATTGGATCACCTTCATAGTCATGTTTCATAGCAATGGACAAGCAATCATGCATAAAATGAATGAAGGCATGGAAAGACAATTATACTTAACTAGAAAGCATGTATGAGAGGTGAAAATGAAGAAGTCAAGATGATCATGAGTATATCCAATCTAGATCACTAAGTCTTACACACATGCAATTAGGTCACAAGGACTTAGGAAAGAAGAGGCTAAGAAACGTTGTGATTAGGTGGGAATTTTTAGGTCATGTGATGCTAATCCGGGAAAGGAACTAACTCCATAATTTCGTTTTTGCTCAACTTCCCAACAAGTGTATAATTTTCTCCCTCTTTTCTTTGTTTTCTTTTCTTTTTCACTTATTTTTTAGACAATGACATTGGTGTACAAAAGCCGAAACCTTGGTGATTAGCCGTCCTCGGGTTTTTTTATTTTTCGAGGTGCATCCACACCGGACACACATACCAAAGCTCGTTAGGACTATTGGTTTATTTGACTTTGGCAAGGCACAAACACCCGATTATGTGAATGGTGCCGAGTTACTCGTCATTTAAACCAACGTCCCCAAACCTATATTTTTTCTACACTTTCACAACAAATTCAGTACTTCATTCACAACATTCTTTCATCAACAACTTCACCCCATACTTGCTTTTCACACACATCAACACACTAGCATGCTCCTAGTCCCGGATGGGTCAGCAGAGGTAAAATTTTTCATCAATTGAGGTGCTCAAACAACATGATCAAGATGAGAGGTAGAGAAAGATGAATTGCCTTAATCACTCCTAAATGATGTGCAAGAACTAGCATGTAATTTCGACTTTCAATCCTCAATCCAATCAAGACAAGCATCATAATCACAAATCATTCATGAGATTCAAGATAAGTACTTCAAGTCCACATATGCATACATCAATTCAACAGATAAGGCCATCCACAGCCAATTCACAAGACAATCTCATCATAAGGGTCATTCCCAAGCTTAGAAGCACTAAAATTTTTTATAATTTTCTGATTTTTTTGGTTTTTTTTTCGAAATATGTATGTACAATGCAAGACATAATGAAACATGTGACAATATTAAACTATCCTAGATGCTAATCATGCAAGTGATCATGAAAACCCCACTCCATACTTAGAAACACATTGTCCCCAATGTGCAAACTAAATAAAGAAGTGAAAGAGAGTCCTCACAATGTAAAATTGGTGATGCTTTGGTATTTCGGTTCACATCGAATGATGATGGTGGATGATCGATCAAGGATGGTAGAGAGTTCTTGATGTTCATTATGGTGTCGGAACCCGCGCTTGGCACCGCAAGCCGTCCAAGTCCCACGTCCGCTCCACCCATGCTTGATTGGAGATCATCACTTTCCTTGACAGAAGGAAAAATCGGACCATCTACCCAGGAAAATCGGCCGATTTCTGTGAAGAACAGTCCGATTTTCCTGGGTGCTTTCTTCCTCGTCCATGTGCTTGGATCTTGTACCTTCTCCTCAACAGTTCCATGAGGTTTTCACATGACCTCCAACATCTCATCACACATGGCAACAACAAGATCTAGCACCCAAAAACACAAAAGAAAAACAAAGCACACCAAAAACAAAAGCAAAAACAAAGACGAAGGAGAGGAGGGAAAGAGTTGTTACCCTTGGGTTGCCTTCTAAGAAGCGCTTCTTTTAGGTCATTAGCTTGACCAAACTCAAAGGATGTGTCAATCCACCTCGAATACCATGGTTTGCTTGAGGAGTCCAAGCAACCATCGCTTTCCGGCATCCATGATGACAAGCAAGGGCCACTTGATGCCCAAATAAGCTTTAAGTTTTCTCTTCACCGGTGAGTAGTAGACTCCGTCATCACCGCTCCCTTGATGATAGTATGGAGTTGCAACCATAGGTGCCACCCCATACTTAGACAATTGGTACTCCGCGGTCACACCGGTGAGATGCTTGCCATCCTCATCCTCTATGATCCGAAGAATGCCAATTCTTGGAAAGAATTCTTCATTGAAGTGCTTCATAACCATCATGGATCCATCATGCTTGCCTCCTTCATTCAACATGGGGGACTCCTTAGGAAAGGGATTCCAATCTTCGGGTGTACTCCGGGCAAGCAAGGAGGGATTGGAAGGAGTTGAAGTTAGCTTAGGGCTCTCCCTCGTGAGCTCTTCAAGTGTGGTTCCGGGGTTGATGGCAAAGATGACCGAGGGTAAGAATACTTCATTGCACTCCTCCAAAGGTGAAGGAGGTGGAGGTGAGCCTTGAAGGATGGTAGGATCTCCTAGCACAAGAGCATGCCTAATCTCCTCAATCTCCCTCCTCATTTGTTCTTCTCTCTCGACATTCAATCTTCTTGCATCCTCTAGGGCCAAATCCCTTAGCCATAATTGCTCCCAAGCTTCATTCAACTCTTCCTCAAGGCCTCTATTGGTTATGGTTGAATCGGGTAATTCTTGGATGTCCTCATGGTGAACCTCCTCTTGTTGAAATACTTCCGCTTCAAGCACCATGTGGGCACTCGAAATGGAAGCAAGGTTGCTCTCTAGATCATCCATCTTCCTCAACATTTCTTCTAGCATTGATTCCACTCGGTCATTGTGAGGTTGATGGTGAGGTTCCACATAAGGCAATGTAGTCATGTGAGCTTGATCATGGGACTCATGATAGGCATTAAACTCCTTCCAATACTCAAACTCATCATGGAGAGGTCCTAGATCTTGGCTTTCCATCCACTCCTCATACTCCATGTCGTCAAGGTCGTCTTGGAGGTACAATCCGTCCATGGCAAACATGAAACGGCAAAGACAAAAACAACACAAGATCAAAAGTAACAAGAAGGATAAACACTAAAAACGATCAAAAGCAAATGACTCAATCTAGACCTAGTCCCCGGCAACGGTGCCAAAAACTTGTTACGCTAAGATAGCGTAGCACAAAAAGCTTTACATTTATAAACACGATCTAAACTCCTAAACTACCTAGGGAAACCCGCAGTGTACGGATCGTTATGTAGGAAGGAAAGTATTCCGAGGTCGAACACAAGGACTGAGGCGAAATCAAGTCATTCAATGATCAAAGATAGTGCAAATCTAAACTAAGATGAGATGAGGAATAAAGAAGGTGCAAAACACAATGTTTTTGGTTGGTTTTTGTGGTGATCAAACAAGGATCACAAAATATGCAAATCAAACAAGCAAACAAACACACACTAACACAAAAGATAGGAGAATGGAAGTAACAAAGCGGATTCTAGAGATTGGAAGTCCGGTTATGGCATAGACTCAAGCTATCTATTCATTCCTCGGATTAACTATGATATGTTGGGATTAAGCGTTTCTAGATTGGGATCAATTACCGGGTAAGTCTCATGATCCACTAGTCCATTCCTAAGGTCTCATCACCGGGTAAGTCTCAAGGAGGCAAAGTTGGGAATTCTACACAAACCGGACGCTACTTAAGGGGCAAACCTCTCCTTACCGGGTAAGTCTCGGAAAAGGTAAGTCTCAAATAACGATCCTAGCACACTCAGTCCAATAGCGGCTTTTGAGGCTCACTACTACCTAGGGTTTGTCATCTTTTGAATCTAAGAGTAAGAATCACCGGGTAAGTCTCTTCTAAACACTTAGTTGCTAACACTAGGTCTCCCTAGGATAGAATTAGCTTAACAAACACTAGGATTTCAAGAACAAGAGTCATCCAAGGGTAAAAATCTAAGTTCATCCTATCATGGTCCTAGCCATAACCCTTCTTTCCTTACCCTAGAATCGCAATCTATCTAGCCAACAACATTCATTTCAAGATCAATCTCCACAAATAAAGCATGCTTGCAAGTCATGGTCAATTGATGAAGAACAATCCAAAGAAAAGACATTAAAAGCATAGAATAGAAATTACCAAATCCTTACAAGGCTCCAAGAGCTAATCCAAGTTGTCAACAATGAACTTCTCTCTCAAATCCACTCTAATCTCACTCTAAAACGAGAATCTACACTAATCTCTTCCAAGAACACCCCTAATGGGTGCTTGGAAGAGAGGCAACAATGGAGAAGTGTTTTGGGGAAGAAGATAGGTCAAAAGAGAGGAGAGGGATCAATGGGAATGAGCCAGCAACAGCTTGCAGGACCACTTATATTCTCCACCAAGAGCAAGGCCGGACAAAGATATTGTGGGACACGTGGCTTAAGCTGTCAAAGGCCAGAAAATCGACCCAGTCAAATAAATCGGCCGATTTTCCTGAGTGTTGGTCCGATTTTCTTCAACAGAGATTTGTTATGATCATCTAACCATGAGTTGCTCCATTGCTTGCACCAATAAGGGTCTTTGTGTCCTTCATTGCTCCAATTATGTTCCTTCAATGCCTTGGATGTGTACCACCATGAGGCTTGACCCTCGAATGTATCGATTAATGCCCAAAAGATCTCTGAAATACCTACAAAACCGACAAAAGCTCGTGTAGACGTCTTTTCTAGAAATATGCACGAAATGAGTGTAAACGTCGTGAACTAATGCCAAACCGTGCATGAATAATGGGAAAAACTATCTAAATGTATGCCTATACTAACGTCATAAATCACGTTATCAAAATACCCCATACTTAAGATTTGCTCGTCCCCGAGCAAGATCCAACTATAGACTAAGAGATGACGTGATTTATGCATGCAGAAAAACAACAAAATCTTTTTGGAATTGTGCTTCTAACATTGGATCACCTTCATAGTCATGTTTCATAGCAATGGACAAGCGATCATACATAAATTGAATGAAGGCATGGAAAGACAATTATACTTAACTAGAAAGCATGTATGAGAGGTGAAAATGAAGAAGTCAAGATGATCATGAGTATATCCAATCTAGATCACTAAGTCTTACACACATGCAATTAGGTCACAAGGACTTAGAAAAGAAGAGGCTAAGAAACGTTGTGATTAGGTGGGAATTTTTAGGTCATGTGATGCTAATCCGGGAAAGGAACTAACTCCACAATTTCGTTTTTGCTCAACTTCGCAACAAGTGTATAATTTTCTCCATCTTTCCTTTGTTTTCTTTTCTTTTTCACTTATTTTTGAGACAATGACATTGGTGTACAAAAGCCGAAACCTTGGTGATTAGCCGTCCTCGGGTTTTTTTTATTTTTCGAGGTGCATCCACACCGGGCACACATACCAAAGCTCGTTAGGACTATCAGTTTATTTGACTTTGGCAAGGCACAAACACCCGATTATGTGAATGGTGCCGAGTTACTCGTCATTTAAACCAACGTCCCCAAACCTATATTTTTGTCTACACTTTCACAACAAATTCAGCACTTCATTCACATCATTCATTCATCAACAACTTCACCCCACACTTGCTTTTCACACACATCAACACACTAGCATGCTCCTAGTCCCGGATGGGTCAAAAGAGGTCAAATTTTTCATCAATTGAGGTGCTCAAACAACATGATCAAGATGAGAGGTAGAGAAAGATGAATTGCCTTAATCACTCCTAAATGATGTGCAAGAACTAGCATGTAATTTCGACTTTCAATCCTCAATCCAATCAAGACAAGCATCATAATCACAAATCATTCATGAGATTCAAGATAAGTACTTCAAGTCCACATATGCATACATCAATTCAACACATAAGGCCATCCATAGCCAATTCACAAGACAATCTCATCATAAGGGTCATTCCCAAGCTTAGAAGCACTAAAATTTTTTAAAATTTTCTGAAATATGTATGTACAATGCAAGACATAATGAAACATGTGACAATATTAAACTATCCTAGATGCTAATCATGCAAGTGATCATGAAAACCCCACCCCATACTTAGAAACACATTGTCCCCAATGTGCAAACTAAATAAAGAAGTGAAAGAGAGTCCTCACAATGTAAAATTGGTGATGCTTTGGTATTTCGGTTCACATCGAATGATGATGGTGGATGATCGATCAAGGATGGTAGAGAGCTCTTGATGTTCATTATGGTGTCGGAACCCGCGCTTGGCACCGCAAGCCGTCCAAGTCCCACGTCCGCTCCACCCATGCTTGATTGGAGATCATCACTTTCCTTGACAGAAGGAAAAATCGGACCATCTACCCAAGAAAATCGGCCGATTTCTGTGAAGAACAGTCCGATTTTCCTGGGTGCTTTCTTCCTCGTCCATGTGCTTGGATCTTGTACCTTCTCCTCAACAGTTCCATGAGGTTTTCACATGACCTCCAACATCTCATCACACATGACAACAACAAGATCTAGCACCCAAAAACACAAAAGAAAAACAAAGCACACCAAAAGCAAAATCAAACAAAAACAAGGAAAAATAAAAGGGAAAGACATGTACCAATGGGTTGCCTCCCAAGAAGCGCTTCTTTTAGGTCATTAGCTTGACCAAACTCAAAGGATGTGTCAATCCACCTCTAATACCATGGTTTGCTTGAGGAGTCCAAGCAACCATCGCTTTCCGGCATCCATGATGACAAGCAAGGGCCACTTGATGCCCAAATAAGCTTTAAGTTTTCTCTTCACCGGTGAGTAGTAGACTCCGTCATCACCGCTCCCTTGATGATAGTATGGAGTTGCAACCATAGGTGCCACCCCATACTTAGACAATTGGTATTCCGCGGTCACACCGGTGAGATGCTTGCCATCGTCATCCTCTATGATCCGAAGAAAGCCAATTCTTGGAAAGAATTCTTCATTGAAGTGCTTCATAACCATCATGAATCCATCATGCTTCCCTCCTTCATTCAACATGGGGGACTCCTTAGGAAAGGGACTCCAATCTTCGGGTGTACTCCGGGCAAGCAAGGAGGGATTGGAAGGAGTTGAAGTTAGCTTAGGGCTCTCCCTCGTGAGCTCTTCAAGTGTGGTTCCGGGGTTGATGGCAAGGATGACCGGGGGTAAGAATACTTCATTGAACTCCTCCAAAGGTGAAGGAGGTGGAGGTGAGCCTTGAAGGATGGTAGGATCTCCTAGCACAAGAGCATGCCTAATCTCCTCAATCTCCCTCCTCATTTGTTCTTCTCTCTCGACATTCAATCTTCTTGCATCCTCTAGGGCCAAATCCCTTAGCCATAATTGCTCCCAAGCTTCATTCAACTCTTCCTCAAGGCCTCTATTGGTTATGGTTGAATCGGGTAATTCTTGGATGTCCTCATGGTGAACCTCCTCTTGTTGAAATACTTCCGCTTCAAGCACCATGTGGGCACTCGAAATGGAAGCAAGGTTGCTCTCTAGATCATCCATCTTCCTCAACATTTCTTCTAGCATTGATTCCACTCGGTCATTGTGAGGTTGATGGTGAGGTTCCACATAAGGCAATGTAGTCATGTGAGCTTGATCATGGGACTCATGATAGGCATTAAACTCCTTCCAATACTCAAACTCATCATGGAGAGGTCCTAGATCTTGGCTTTCCATCCACTCCTCATACTCCATGTCGTCAAGGTCGTCTTGGAGGTACAATCCGTCCATGGCAAACATGAAACGGCAAAGACAAAAACAACACAAGATCAAAAGTAACAAGAAGGATAAACACTAAAAACGATCAAAAGCAAATGACTCAATCTAGACCTAGTCCCCGGCAACGGTGCCAAAAACTTGTTACGCTAAGATTGCGTAGCACAAAAAGCTTTACATTTATAAACACGATCTAATCTCCTAAACTACCTAGGGAAACCCGCAGTGTACGGATGGTTATGTAGGAAGGAAAGTATTCCGAGGTCGAACACAAGGACTGAGGCGAAATCAAGTCATTCAATGATCAAAGATAGTGCAAATCTAAACTAAGATGAGATGAGGAATAAAGAAGGTGCAAAACACAATGTTTTTGGTTGGTTTTTGTGGTGATCAAACAAGGATCACAAAATATGCAAATCAAACAAGCAAACAAACACACGAATGCAAGATAGGAGATAAGAGGTAAGATAAGTGGATTCTAGAGGTCAAGATTTCCGGTTATAGCATTGGACTCAAGCTTCTAACGATTCTAAGGACAAAGCTGCTGTGTTGGGAAAGGGTGTTTCTCTAATGGAAGCAATTACCGGGTAAGTCTCATGCTTCACTAATCCCGCACCAAACTCCTATTACCGGGTAAGTCTCAAGGAGGCAAAGTTGGGAATTCTACACAAACCGGACGCTACTTAAGGGGCAAACCTCTCCTTACCGGGTAAGTCTCGGAAAAGGTAAGTCTCAAATAACGATCCTAGCACACTCAGTCCAATAGCGGCTTTTGAGGCTCACTACTACCTAGAGTTCATCATCTTCGGTATCTAAGATCGGAAATCACCGGGTAGGTCTCTTTCCTCACTTATTTTGCTAGCATTAGGTCACCCTAAGCTATATTATGCTCAACAAACACTAGGATTTCAACAATCTAACATCCTAACATACAAATTCATCAATTAAAGAGCAAAAGAAGGAAAAATCGGGTGGATCATAGCAAAAATCGGCCGATTTACTCTGAAGAACAGGTCGATTTTTCTCCTCTGGTTTAGGTTTCGGGCACAAAAATCATCCTAAACTAACATGTAAGTCCATTCTATCATCACCCAAGCTATAACCATCAATCCATCACTCCGGAATCACAATAAACTAGCCAACAACATGCATTTCAAGATCTAAAATCATTATAAAAGCATACATGGAATCCATAGCAAGAAGATGAAGTAAGGAAATGAAAGCAATGAAACTTAGCTGGATTTGAGCTCAAAACAAGTCTTTCAACACACCAAATGTAGCTCCAAGTCAGATCTTACAACCTTCAACAAGTTTCTTCACAAAAATCACTCAAATCTCACTACAAATCTAAAGCCTACACTAATCACTCTCAAGAACACCCACAAGGGTGCCTTGAGAGTCTTTGGGAAGATGCTAGAGGATGTGTGAGAGGGGAATGAGAGAGATCCTCAGCAACAGCTTGCAGGACCACTTATATTCTCCACCAAGAGCAAGGCCGGACAAAGATATTGTGGGACACGTGGCTTAAGCTGTCAAAGGCCAGAAAATCGACCCAGTCAAATAAATCGGCCGATTTTCCTGAGTGTTGGTCCGATTTTCTTCAACAGAGATTTGTTATGATCATCTAACCATGAGTTGCTCCATTGCTTGCACCAATAAGGGTCTTTGTGTCCTTCATTGCTCCAATTATGTTCCTTCAATGCCTTGGATGTGTACCACCATGAGGCTTGACCCTCGAATGTATCGATTAATGCCCAAAAGATCTCTGAAATACCTACAAAACCGACAAAAGCTCGTGTAGACGTCTTTTCTAGAAATATGCACGAAATGAGTGTAAACGTCGTGAACTAATGCCAAACCGTGCATGAATAATGGGAAAAACTATCTAAATGTATGCCCATACTAACGTCATAAATCACGTTATCAAAATACCCCATACTTAAGATTTGCTCGTCCCCGAGCAAGATCCAACTATAGACTAAGAGATGACGTGATTTATGCATGCAGAAAAACAACAAAATCTTTTTGGAATTGTGCTTCTAACATTGGATCACCTTCATAGTCATGTTTCATAGCAATGGACAAGCGATCATACATAAGTTGAATGAAGGCATGGAAAGACAATTATACTTAACTAGAAAGCATGTATGAGAGGCGAAAATGAAGAAGTCAAGATGATCATGAGTATATCCAATCTAGATCACTAAGTCTTACACACATGCAATTAGGTCACAAGGACTTAGAAAAGAAGAGGCTAAGAAACGTTGTGATTAGGTGGGAATTTTTAGGTCATGTGATGCTAATCCGGGAAAGGAACTAACTCCACAATTTCGTTTTTGCTCAACTTCGTAACAAGTGTATAATTTTCTCCATCTTTCCTTTGTTTTCTTTTCTTTTTCACTTATTTTTGAGACAATGACATTGGTGTACAAAAGCCGAAACCTTGGTGATAAGCCGTCCTCGGGTTTTCTTTTTTTTTTTTTTCGAGGTGCATCCACACCGGGCACACATACCAAAGCTCGTTAGGACTATCAGTTTATTTGACTTTGGCAAGGCACAAACACCCGATTATGTGAATGGTGCCGAGTTACTCGTCATTTAAACCAACGTCCCCAAACCTATATTTTTGTCTACACTTTCACAACAAATTCAGCACTTCATTCACATCATTCATTCATCAACAACTTCACCCCCACACTTGCTTTTCACACACATCAACACACTAGCATGCTCCTAGTCCCGGATGGGTCAAAAGAGGTCAAAATTTTCATCAATTGAGGTGCTCAAACAACATGATCAAGATGAGAGGTAGAGAAAGATGAATTGCCTTAATCACTCCTAAATGATGTGCAAGAACTAGCATGTAATTTTGACTTTCAATCCTCAATCCAATCAAGACAAGCATCATAATCACGAATCATTCATGAGATTCAAGATAAGTACTTCAAGTCCACATATGCATACATCAATTCAACACATAAGGCCATCCATAGCCAATTCACAAGACAATCTCATCATAAGGGTCATTCCCAAGCTTAGAAGCACTAAAATTTTTTAAAATTTTCTGATTTTTTTGGTTTTTTTTCGAAATATGTATGTACAATGCAAGACATAATGAAACATGTGACAATATTAAACTATCCTAGATGCTAATCATGAAAATGATCATGAAAACCCCACCCCATACTTAGAAACACATTGTCCCCAATGTGCAAACTAAATAAAGAAGTGAAAGAGAGTCCTCACAATGTAAAATTGGTGATGCTTTGGTATTTCGGTTCACATCGAATGATGATGGTGGATGATCGATCAAGGATGGTAGAGAGCTCTTGATGTTCATTATGGTGTCAGAACCCGCGCTTGGCACCGCAAGCCGTTCAAGTCCCACGTCCGCTCCACCCATGCTTGATTGGAGATCATCACTTTCCTTGACAGAAGGAAAAATCGGACCATCTACCCAGGAAAATCGGCCGATTTCTGTGAAGATCAGTCCGATTTTCCTGGGTGCTTTCTTCCTCGTCCATGTGCTTGGATCTTGAACCTTCTCCTCAACAGTTCCATGAGGTTTTCACATGACCTCCAGCATCTCATCACACATGACAACAACAAGATCTAGCACCCAAAAACACAAAAGAAAAACAAAGCACACCAAAAACAAAAGCAAAAACGAAGATGAAGGAGAGGAGGGAAAGAGTTGTTACCCTTAGGTTGCCTCCCAAGAAGCGTTTCTTTTAGGTCATTAGCTTGACCAAACTCAAAGGATGTGTCAATCCACCTCTAATACCATGGTTTGCTTGAGGAGTCCAAGCAACCATCGCTTTCCGGCATCCATGATGACAAGCAAGGGCCACTTGATGCCCAAATAAGCTTTAAGTTTTCTCTTCACCGGTGAGTAGTAGACTCCGTCATCACCGCTCCCTTGATGATAGTATGGAGTTGCAACCATAGGTGCCACCCCATACTTAGACAATTGGTATTCCGCGGTCACACCGGTGAGATGCTTGCCATCGTCATCCTCTATGATCCGAAGAAAGCCAATTCTTGGAAAGAATTCTTCATTGAAGTGCTTCATAACCATCATGAATCCATCATGCTTCCCTCCTTCATTCAACATGGGGGACTCCTTAGGAAAGGGACTCCAATCTTCGGGTGTACTCCGGGCAAGCAAGGAGGGATTGGAAGGAGTTGAAGTTAGCTTAGGGCTCTCCCTCGTGAGCTCTTCAAGTGTGGTTCCGGGGTTGATGGCAAGGATGACCGGGGGTAAGAATACTTCATTGAACTCCTCCAAAGGTGAAGGAGGTGGAGGTGAGCCTTGAAGGATGGTAGGATCTCCTAGCACAAGAGCATGCCTAATCTCCTCAATCTCCCTCCTCATTTGTTCTTCTCTCTCGACATTCAATCTTCTTGCATCCTCCAAGGCCAAATCCCTTAGCCACAATTGCTCCCAAGCTTCATTCAACTCTTCCTCAAGGCCTCTATTGGTTATGGTTGAATCGGGTAATTCTTGGATCTCCTCATGGTGAACCTCCTCTTGTTGAAATACTTCCGCTTCAAGCACCATGTGGGCACTCGAATTGGAAGCAAGGTTGCTCTCTAGATCATCCATCTTCCTCAACCTTTCTTCTAGCATTGATTCCACTCGGTCATTGTGAGGTTGATGGTGAGGTTCCACATAAGGCAATGTAGTCATGTGAGCTTGATCATGAGACTCATGATAGGCATTAAACTCCTTCCAATACTCAAACTCATCATGGAGAGGTCCTAGATCTTGGCTTTGCATCCACTCCTCATACTCCATGTCGTCAAGGTCGTCTTGGAGGTACAATCCGTCCATGGCAAACATGAAAAGGCAAAGACAAAAACAACACAAGATCAAAAGTAATAAGAAAGATAAACACTAAAAACGATCAAAAGCAAATGACTCAATCTAGACCTAGTCCCCGGCAACGGCGCCAAAAACTTGTTACGCTAAGATTGCGTAGCACAAAAAGCTTTACATTTATAAACACGATCTAATCTCGTAAACTACCTAGCGAAACCCGCAGTGTACGGATCATTATGTAGGAAGGAAAGTATTCCGAGGTCGAACACAAGGACTGAGGCGAAATCAAGTCATTCAATGATCAAAGATAGTGCAAATCTAAACTAAGATGAGATGAGGAATAAAGAAGGTGCAAAATACAATGTTTTTGGTTGGTTTTTGTGGTGATCAAACAAGGATCACAAAATATACAAATCAAACAAGCAAACAAACACACGAATACAAGATAGGAGATAAGAGGTAAGATAAGTGGATTCTAGAGGTCAAGATTTCCGGTTATAGCATTGGACTCAAGCTTCTAACGATTCTAAGGACAAAGCTGCGGTGTTGGGAAAGGGTGTTTCTCTAATGGAAGCAATTACCGGGTAAGTCTCATGCTTCACTAATCCCGCACCAAACTCCTATTACCGGGTAAGTCTCAAGGAGGCAAAGTTGGGAATTCTACACAAACCGGACGCTACTTAAGGGGCAAACCTCTCCTTACCGGGTAAGTCTCGGAAAAGGTAAGTCTCAAATAACAATCCTAGCACACTCAATCCAATAGCGGGTTATGAGGCTCACTACTACCTAGAGTTCATCATCTTCGGTATCTAAGATCGGAAATCACCGGGTAGGTCTCTTTCCTCACTTAGTTTGCTAGCATTAGGTCACCCTAAGCTATATTATGCTCAACAAACACTAGGATTTCAACAATCTAACATCCTAACATACAGATTCATCAATTAAAGAGCAACAAAAGGAAAAATCGGGTGGATCATAGCAAAAATCGGCCGATTTATTCTGAAGAACAGGTCGATTTTTCTCCTTTGGTTTAGGTTTCGGGCACAAAAATCATCCTAAACTAACATGTAAGTCCATTCTATCATCACCTAAGCTATAACCATCAATCCATCACTCCGGAATCACAATAAACTAGCCAACAACATGCATTTCAAGATCTAAAATCATCATAAAAGCATACATGGAATCCATAGCAAGAAGATGAAGTAAGGAAATGAAAGCAATGAAACTTAGCTGGATTTGAGCTCAAAACAAGTCTTTCAACACACCAAATGTAGCTCCAAGTCAGATCTTACAACCTTCAACAAGTTTCTTCACAAAAATCACTCAAATCTCACTACAAATCTAAAGCCTACACTAATCTCTCTCAAGAACACCCACAAGGGTGCCTTGAAGAGAGGTTACAATGGAAGAGTCTTTGGGAAAATGCTAGAGGATGTGTGAGAGGGGAATGGGAGAGATCCTCAGCAACAGCTTGCAGGACCACTTATATTCTCCACCAAGAGCAAGGCCGGACAAAGAGATCGTGGGACATGTGGCTTAAGCTGTCAAAGGCCAGAAAATCGACCCAGTCAAATAAATCGGCCAATTTTCCTGAGTGTTGGTCCGATTTTCTTCAACAGAGACTTGTTATGATCATCTAGCCATGAGTTGCTCCATTGCTTGCACCAATAAGGGTCTTTGTGTCCTTCATTGCTCCAATTATGTTCCTTCAAAGCCTTGGATGTGTACCACCATGAGGCTTGACCCTCGAATGTATCGATTAATGCCCAAAAGATCTCCAAAATACCTACAAAACCGACAAAAGCTCGTGTAGACGTCTTTTCTAGAAATATGCACGAAATGAGTGTAAACGTCGTGAACTAATGCCAAACCGTGCATGAATAATGGGAAAAACTATCTAAATGTATGCCTATACTAACGTCATAAATCACGTTATCAGCATCATTGGTGGGAGAGGCAATCGCTTCAACCCATCTTGAAATATAATCAACCGCTAAAAGTATGTATTGGTTACCACAAGATGATGGGAATAGTCCCATGAAGTCTAATCCCCAAACGTCAAAGATCTCCACCTCTTGGATGTTGTTGAGAGGCATCTCATTTCTCCTAGAGATATTTCCTTTTCTTTGACAAGCATCGCAGCAAGAAACAAAGGTTTGCACATCTTTGAATAGAGTAGGCCAAAAGAATTCAGATTGCAATACCTTAGCACTAGTCTTGTTGGAACTAGCGTGTCCTCCACAAGGTAGTGAATGACAATGGCGGATGACACTTTGCATCTCATCTTCCGGCACACATCGCCGAATAATGCCATCCGGACCTCTCTTAAAGAGGAGAGGTTCATTCCAAAAGTATTCCCGAACATCCTTAAAGAACTTCTTTCTTTGTGCGTAGGATAATCCAGGCGGTATTTCCTGACAAACCAAATAGTTAACAAAATCAACAAACCATGGTTCGTTACCTTTGGAGATCACATCGATGCACTCCTCTATGATATGTAAATGTTTGTCTGGGAAGGAGTCATCTATAGGTAGATGGTTGTCCTCTAGATGTGTTAGACGACTCAAATGATCCGCAACAGAATTTTCCGAACCCTTCTTGTCGCGGATCTCTAGATCGAATTCTTGTAGGAGAAGAATCCATCTAATTAGCCTTGGCTTCGCATCCTTCTTTGCAAGGAGATACCGGATCGCAACATGATCCGTGTATACAATCACCCTTGCACCTACAAGATAAGAGCGAAATTTGTCAATTGCATAAACAATAGCTAAAAACTCTTTTTCGGTAGTGGCGTAGTTGAGCTGCGCCTCATCTAGTGTCTTGCTAGCGTAGTAGATAGCGTGGGTTTGCCCTTCCTTTCTTTGTCCAAGGACAGCTCCTATAGCTACGTCACTTGCGTCACACATAACCTCAAAGGGAAGGTTCCAATCCGGAGGTTGGATAATCGGGGCTGAAATTAGAGCTTCCCGAATCATATTAAACGCATCCAAGCATTCCTGCGAAAACTCAAAAACTGCATCCTTCATCAATAGATTAGTTAGCGGTTTTGATATTTTTGAGAAATCCTTTATGAAACGCCTATAAAATCCAGCATGTCCTATAAAACTTCTTATCCCTTTCACCGAAGTTGGGGGAGGAAGCTTTTCTATTGTCTCTATTTTAGCTTTATCCACCTCAATCCCTCTACTAGAGATTAAGTGTCCTAATACAATGCCTTCCTTCATCATGAATTGACACTTCTCCCAATTAAGAACTAGGTTAGTGTCTTCACACCTTTGTAACCCAAGAGCAAGGTTAGAAAGACAATTGTCAAAAGAGGAACCATAAAGGGAGAAGTCATCCATAAAAACCTCCATGATTTCCTCTATGTATTCGGAGAAAATGTCCATCATGCACCTTTGAAAGGTGGCTGGGGCGTTGCAAAGCCCGAACGGCATCCTCCTATAGGCAAACGTACCCCACGGGCACGTGAATGTTGTCTTCTCTTGATCATCCGGGTGTATCGGAATCTGAAAGAAACCACTGTAACCGTCAAGATAGCAAAAGTGCGAATGTTGTGCTAACCTTTCAAGCATTTGATCGATGAAGGGTAGTGGGAAGTGATCCTTCCTCGTCGCGTTGTTTAGCTTGCGGTAGTCTATGCACATCCGCCATCCTGTTACGGTTCGGGTAGGAATGAGTTCGTTATTCTTGTTGGTGATGACCATCATTCCTCCCTTCTTTGGAACCACTTGTACCGGACTCACCCACTTGCTATCGGAGATAGGGTAGATGATACCTGCATCAAGAAGTTTAAGAATTTCCTTCTTGACAACCTCCTTCATGGTCGGGTTTAACCGCTTTTGAGGTTGTCGCGAAGTCCTAAAGTCCTCTTCCATTAAGATCTTGTGCATGCATAGGGAATGTTTGATTCCTACTAAGTCCTCTATAGTATATCCTAAAGCTTTTCTATGTTTCTTAAGGACAACCATAAGTTTACTATGTTCATCTATGCTTAAATCGGAACTAACAATAACCGGAAAGGTAGAATTAGGTCCTAGAAATGCGTACCTTAGATGTGTAGGAAGTGGCTTTAGTTCAATCACTATCGGAGTTTCCAATGTTTCTTGAGGAGCATCCGATGCTTCCTTAGAAGTGTCTAAGGATGTAGAAGGTGTTGGAGAAGGATCAAGAGAAGTTGAGGAAGAGACACAATTGCTTTCGGAATCACCCAAAATTACGGCCTCTCTGCATCCTCCACGGCCGTAATTTTGGGCGTGAAAAATGTTTACGGTTGCTCTATTCTCTCCACGACCGTGTAAGCCTCTGGAGTGCTCCACGCTTTTGTTGGTGAAATCCACGGCCGTGGACTATAGTGTATGACCGTGGATCCGTACATTTTCTGCCTCGTCGTGGAGTTTCTCAAACTCCTCTTCACACACTTCTTCTGGTGCTTCTAAGGCTTCAATTGCCTCATTGCCGTGGTTTAGAGCGTGGAAGTTCATCACGGTTTGTCACAACTTTCCACGACCGTGTAACTTGCTGGAATGCTCCACGCTTGTCTTGCCAAGGTTCCACGGCCGTGGATTAGAGCGTGGACTCTAATACGGTCGTATTTTAGGGCGTGGAACGTACATAACTCGTAATTTCCTTTGTTTTTTTGTCATTCTTCATCCTAGCATCTTCTTTAGCTCCTAGTGATGTCCTCAATCCTTGGACATGCTCAATCTATGTCCATTCTCCCTTGATCCTTTCGGTTTTAGCTCTTAATTGCCTACAATCAACACAAAGCTTATGTAGACCTCTATATCGACAAAATAGATAAACTAACTCACAATTTCTTCCATGATTTATCAATGAATACCAATATAGATGAAATACACTTAGAAAACGTGCCTAAAACATCACAATATTTCATGCTAACAGCCACCTCAGAGGAGCGTAGATTTTGGCATTGACTTGGAGCCTGGTACGAGACCCATTTGGAAGGCCCCATACCGTATGGCACCTGTCGAGATGTTAGAGCCGAAGAAGCAACTCGAGGAGTTGGCTGAGAAGGGCTTTATACGCCCTAACGTTTCACCATGGGGTGCCCCTGTCCTCTTCGTGCGGAAGAAGGACGGATCATTGAGACTGTGTATAGATTACAGAGAGCTGAACAAGGTGACCATCAAGAACAGATATCCACTACCTCGTATTGATGATCTACTTGATCAGCTGCATGGAGCGACAGTCTTCTCCCGGATCGACTTGCGTTCAGGATATCACCAGTTGAGGGTGAGAGAACAAGACGTACACAGGACGGCATTTCGTACCCGTTATGGACACTACGAGTTTGTAGTGATGCCATTTGGGCTGACGAATGCCCCAACAGTATTCATGGAGTTGATGAACAACATCTTCATCGACTTCCTGGATCAGTTTGTGGTGATCTTCATTGATGACATTCTGGTGTACTCTCGTAGCATAGATGAGCATGTTGGGCACTTGAGGACGATTTTACAGATTTTGAGAGATAGAGAGTTGTATATCAAGCTCTCTAAGTGTGAGTTCTGGATGTCTGAGGTTGCTTTCCTTGGACATATCCGCCGACGGGATTATGGTAGACCCGGCGAAGATCGAGTCATGGACGATACCGACGAACGTCAAGGAAGTGCGTAGCTTTCTTGGCTTAGCCGGTTATTACAGACGCTTTGTGGAGGGATTTTCCGTGATTGCCCGTCCACTGACGAGTCTTTTGAGGAAGACTACCAGATTTGTATGGACTGACCAGTGTGCTCAGAGTGTTGAGGAGTTGAAGAGGCGTTTGACTTCTGCTCCTGTCCTGGCACAACCAGAGGGTTCTTATGATTTTGTGGTCTGTAGTGATGCATCCAAGCTAGGCTTGGGATGTTTGCTGATGCAGAGAGGCAGAGTGATTGCATATGCGTCTCGACAACTGACGACGTATCAGGAGAACTACCCGACTCATGATCTGGAGTTGGCAGCGGTAGTTCATGCTTTGAAGATCTGGAGACATTACCTGTATGGTGCCACATGCCAGATCTTCACAGACCATAAGAGTCTGAAGTACATTTTCACGCAACGGGTATTAAATAACCGCCAATGTCGATGGCTTGAGTTGATCAAGGACTTTGACCTTGAGATTTGGTATCATCTTGGCAAGACGAATGTAGTAGCTGACGCCTCGAGAGAAGGCGATTTCCAAACTTACTGTACAATCTCAACTTTAGAGAGATCTAGCCTGGCTAGAGATGGACATCCAATTTCCTGATGAGGATGCCCAGTTATTTGCATTAGAGGTTCTACCTGATCTGTTGGATGAGATCCAACAGAAGCAGGGGACCTGCCCGACCCTGACAAGGATTAGAGAGAGGATGTCTTGTGGAGAGACACCATAGTTCTCTATTGGAGTAGATGGAGTTATGAGGTGCCATAATCGCATTTGTGTACGTGCAGATGCAGAGCCGAGACAACGGATATTACAGGAGGCTCATTGTACACCTTACTTAGTACACCCTGGTACGAGTAAGATTTACCATGATGTGAGACGCTCATATTGGTGTGGAGGGCTGAAGCCCGACGTAGCCAGATTTGTGGCTCATTGTGCGACCTGTCTACGGGTCAAGATAGAGCATTTCAGGCCTGGAGGTGAGCTCCATCCACTGCCAGTGCCGCAGTGGAAGTGGGAGGACGTCTCCATGGATTTTGTGACTGGGTTGAGGTCCGGTAGGAGTTTTGATGCCATCTAGGTGATCATTGATAGACTGACGAAGACGACACGTTTCATTCCCATCAGAGAGACATGGCTAGTGAGCAGATTAGTTGAGGAGTACACTAGACAAATAGTGAGACTCCATGGGGTACCGAGGACGATCATTTCTGATCGTGATGGACGGTTTACTTCGAGATTATGGTAGCAGATTCTGACTGCTTTGGGGACGAGTCTACACTTCACGACTGCGTTTCACCCCCAGACAGATGGTCAGTCCGAGAGGACCATCCAGACCTTAGAGGATATGCTGCGAGCCTGTGTGTTGGATTGGGGACAGGGATGGTCTGATTACCTCCCACTCGTTGAGTTCTCATACAACAATAGTTGGCATGCATCTATAGGGATGGCTCCTTATGAGGCACTGTATGGATGTAGGTGCCATACACCTTTATGCTGGGATGAGCCTAGCAGTATCAGTGGGATAGCGCCAGAGCAGATTCAGGATGATATGGCTCGAGTAGCGCTGATCAGAGAGAGGATATTGGCTACACAGAGTCGCCAAAAGTCGTATGCAGACAAGAGGCGTCGACCTCTAGAGTTCAGGGTCGGAGCTCATGTCTGGTTGAGAGTATCTCCGACGCAAGGCGTCAGACGTTTTGGCATAAAGGGGAAGTTGAGTCCCCGATATGTCGGTCCTTTTGAGATACTGGATAGAGTCGGAAGGGCAGCCTACAGATTAGCATCGCCTCCGAGGTTAGAGGGTGTTCATCCTGTATTTCATGTGTCTCAGCTGAGGGAGTATATACTAGATCCGAGGCACATAGTGAGTTATAATGATCTGGTTGTTGAGCTGGACCACACCTTTGCAGAGCACCCTATTACAGTCCTAGAGCGAGGTGTGAGACGCCTGCGTTCGAAGGACATTCCTATGTTGAGGATACAGTGGTCGAGACGAGGACCATATGAGGCAACCTGAGAGACAGAGGATAGTATCCAGAGGAACTATCCAGTGTTCTACGTTGAGATAGATGCACTAGTAGGATCCACGAGGAGATCTTAGTACCTTCTTGGTGAGTGCATGTTATGTGCTTACGTGATATACTGTGTTTTCGTGCTAGCTGTGATATGTACATATGATTTGTTAGATCTTGTTTGCTAGTACGAGATAGGTACAGCTGGAGATGGTACTTTCCTCCATGCTATGGTGTGTGTGTTAGGATTAGCTGGAGACGGTTCTTTCCTCCACGCTACCTGTGATGGACATAGTGTGAGTGGAGATGGTTTTCCTCCACATAGAAGTGTTATGTACGTTCTGGCTGGAGACGGTTTTCCTCCATGCCAGTGTGATATGGTTAGTGTTTGGCTAGAGATGATCTTCCTCTAGGCCTTGTGGAGAGTCGATGATAGTGTTTAGAGTTATATCTCAGCTTATGGGTCCGAGAGGCTTTGGGATTTTGCAAGTTTCGGGACGAAACTTGTTTTTAGGGGATGTGATGTAAGAGCCCTAGTCCTTGGAGCCTAGGACCCTAGTTGAGCTTTGGTGAGTTCTACCTTGACCCCTGTTAGCTGCCCCTGCGCACCATCTGGGCCGCCCCAATGGCTAGGCGCCCCTGCGCCTTGGGCTAGCCGCCCCTGCGGCTCTGTGTTGGTGCAGCCGCATTCGTTGACGTGGTATTGGATACGAGTGTATGAGGTAAGTCCATAGGACTTACTTAGCGTTCAGTTATGGATTTGTGTGATTGTGATGGTTGTGTGTGTTCATATGATTGTGCATTTATAACCTAAACCGGACTAGGATGACGTTTATTACATTTAAATGGCCCAAGTATATTATAACGGGCGGTAACCACCGGTCTCCACTTGTTGGTTAGGAGGAGGTACCCTAAATATGATCTCATAGGAGGGGACGAGTGACGATCACCCCCATGCAAAACTCATGTGTTACGTTGGATGGGACGGGGTTCTTGAGGCTCGTCGTGTTACAAAAGAAGTTGAATTAGTAATTGAATAACGTAATGAAAGATAATAAATGAATGTGCGTGGCATTGCATGTATGAGATGTTCATGTGTGTTTGTGATATTACCTTCATGCTTATCTATTGCTGTAGCTAACGGTGTATACCATGTGGTAGATGATCTGCAGGTTAGGAAGACTGCAAAGTGAGGCAGATGGTGTGACCAGCCGAGAACTTCTGTACAATAGGATGCGTGGGTTGGGATCTTTTATATCAAATGTTTATGTTTGATGTTTTGTACTCGGCTTTGTGTTGTAAACACTTTTGATGTAGCATATACAGCTATTATGTATTTGGTTTTCCTCTACTTGTGCCTTGTTGTAAGATCCAGTGAACTTGTTGTCAGGCTAGGGTCAGGATCCATTGTGAGATCTTAGCCCAATGTAGCATTCCAAGTCCTGTGGATTTAGGGTGTTACACCCATAATGGAGTACCTTTATGATGACATGATTTTTGACACTAGTTAAGACATTCATTTAGGTAGTATTTCCCCTTGTTCATGCATTGTTTGACATTAGTTTGTGACGTTTATGCATAATCGAGTCATATTGCTAGAAAAGACATCTACACGAGCTTTTGTCGGTTTTGTAGATATTTTGGGATTGTTTGGACGTATTCGATACATTCGAGGACCAAGCCTCGTGGTGGATCAATTTCGAAGTCCCGAAGGAGCAAATTAAGAGCAAAGAAGAGCACAAAAGACCTTGTTGGTGCATGCCTTGTACTAACTCATGACTTGGTGATCCAAGGCGGCTAATGGAGGAAAATATCGGTTCATTGTACATGAGTCTCGGCTGAGATGGGTCCTAGGCCATCCGAGATTTCTGTTCAGAACAGCTCCGACACTTGTCACACGATTTTATTGCCCGACTCTTTGTTGCCTTTGGTGGAGTACTTGAGTTGCTTTGTAGGCTGATTTTTGGACATCTCTTCTCTCTTCTTCCCGCTCTCTTCCAATCCCCTTGTGGGTGCTTTTGGGGGAGGGGAGGGGGGATATTAGATTGGATCATATCATACATTAGATCTAGAGTGAGTTTGAGTGGTTTTTGAAGTGAGGTTCTTGTGGAAGCTTGCAAGATCTTCTTAGAGTTGCTCTTGATGTGTTGTAAGACTGTTGTAAACTTCTATCCAGTTAAGTTCATTTTCTTTCATTGTTCTTTATCCCATTATCTTGCCATGGAATGCGTGCATGCCTGCATGATGGATTTTGCCTTTGAAATGTATGTTGTTGGCTGAATAGTTATGATTCTAGGGTGAAGGATAGATGGTTATGGCTTGGACGATAATTGTATAGACTTGCATGTTAGCTTAGGATGATTTGTATTTGAAAACCTAACTTGGACCCAAATCTCGGCCTGCTATTCATGCTATTTCAGATGAGATTCCATGATCCACCCGAGATACTTGTGTTGTTGTTCTTATGTTGATGAATCTGTATGTTAGGATGTAAATTTATTGAAATCCTAGTGTTTGTTGAGATGAATCTAGCATTAGGGTAACCTATGTTAGTAAACTAATGGAGGAATGAGACTTACCCGGTGATTTCCGCTCTTAGGTATAGAAGATGATGAACTCTAGGTAAGAGTGAGCTAAAACAAGCCGTTATTGGATTGAGTATGCTAGGATCGTTGCTTAAGACTTACCTTTTCCGAAACTTACCCGGTAAGGAGGGGTCTGACCCTTAGGTAGCGGCCCGGTTTGTTTAGAATTCTCAACCTTAGCTCCTTGAGACGTACTCGGTAATAAGACTTTGGTTTGAGACTAGTGAAGCATGAGACTTACCTGGTAATTGTTCCCATTAGAGAAACGCCCTTTCCCAAAACAACTGCAGCGTATCCTTAGATGTTTAGAAACTTGAGTCCATTTCCATAACTATAAATCTTGATCTCTAGAATCCACATTTCTTACACTTATCACCTACCTTGTGTTTGTGGGTTGTTTGTTTGCTTGTTTACATATCTTGTGATCTTTGTTTGATCACCACAAAACCAACCAAAAATATTGTGATTTTCATTTCTTTATTCCTTTCTCTCATCTTAGTTTAGATTTGCACTATTCATGATCATTGGATGATTTAGTATCACCTCAGTCCTTGTGTTCGACCTCGGAATACGTTTCTTACTACGAAACGACCCATACACTGTGGGTTCACTAGGATTTTAGGAGATTAGATCGAGTTATAAATTTAAGGCTTTTGCGTGGTACATTTCTAGCGTAACAAGCTTTTCGCACCGTGGCCAATGACTAGGTCTAGATTAAATAATTTCTTCTTGATTGTTTATACTATAGAACTTTCTTGTGCTTTTGATCTTGTTTGTTTTTGTCTTTGTATGTTCCATGCTTGCCAATGGACGTATTGTAACATCCGGAAACTTTATTCCGGATGGTGAACGGGTTTCAACCTTTCCGCAGACGCGACTCAGTTTTCCCGCAGACACGAGATGCTCAGTAACGAGTTTTATTCTATTCTGACCCCTTTGTCTCAACCCTTCGTTGCTTGTGCCTAGGGGGACAAGAGGTCAGCTGACCCCTTGTTTCCCTCCCATGTTTTGCAGCCAAAGATTCCCTCTTCCTTTGACTTTCATTTCACGCTCTTCTTTTCTCCCATTTTCTCTCTTCTCTCTCTCTTTTCCCTCTTCCATCTTTGGAGCTCTTGCATTTGTGGACTAAAGAAGAAGAGGATCAGATCTAGTGTGGTAAGCTTCTTCCCCTTCCTCCCTTCTTTATCCTTGTTGTTTACCCTTTCTTCTTCCCTCTTCCATCCATAGCCATGGATGAAGCTTTTGAGAAGCTTGTTCCTCAAATCCTTGCATGTGCTTGTTCTTAGATCCATTAGGTCGAGGGGAGAAGCCTAAGAGAAGTGGTTGGTGTTTGGAGAAGACCCAGCAAGAGGCAGAGGACATTAGAGCCAAGGATTCACAGTCGAAGACGAAGAAGACGACCCTCTGCTGTTCGACCGCGGGGGCGGATCCAGCCACCGCAGGGGCGGCTCTAGGACTCCTGTGAGCTTCTTTCTCCCTTCCTCTTTGTTCCTTCCTTAGCTTTGTAGTTGTAACATGTTAGTATCATGCCTAAGATGGCCTAGAGTAGCTTGAGAATGCCACCTAGTAGTTGAGAAACTAGGAGCCCTTATGGCTCGATGTAATTGATGGCTTTGAGTTGGTTGAGCATGTTGGACGTTCTAGGCTAGGTTGTCCTTCCTTGGTTGTGGCTTTAGTTCATGTGAAGTTATAAGTTGTTATGAGTTCTATCATGTATTGAGAGAGTGGGTTGTTGGTAGATCTCCTCATGCGTTGAGTGAGAGGTGAGTGTAGGAAATCTACGATGCGGTCCTAGAGTTGAGAGTCAAATGGTCTTGCATAGATCATTTGTATAAAAGTCTAAGACTTCTTGTGTGAGTCGGTTGTTGACATATATCTTCATGTGAGCAGGTTGTGGGCTTCTTCCCAAGGGAAGCGAGAATGTTGTGAGTTGAGTGTGGAGACTAGGTAAGTCTTCGGACTTACTTAGCTTGTATTCTTCGTATTAGTTTCGTTGTGTGTTGGTGGTGTGCGTTTATTTTTTATGTTATAACAACCATGAAACCGGAATTTGGACAACCTTATATTATATTATTGGCCCAAGTGTATGATAACGGGCGGTGACAACACTGCCTAGCTCTTGCGGAGGGCTAGGGGGGGGGGTCTCGGCGACTAGCCCAGGCAGGTAGACGACCAGATGCATTAGTGCCATTCCTTGACGGTGAGTAGGGACCAAGGCGAGATCATGCGGTTATTCTCGTGTCACAAACGGAAGTTGAATAAGTGACAGGATATGACTTAATAAATAGAAAGATAATGAACCGGACTTGTGTGTTTTGATCATGTTGTGTGTTTTGTTTACTTACGTGTGTTTGTGCCATCACCTTGTCACTAATGCCTTGAATATTAGCTAACGGTTTCAAACCGATTATGTAGATGCCTTACAGGTTAGGGATGCCGCCGAGTGAGGTGGAGGAGTGAACAGCCGGGGTCTTCGTACATTATAGGACGGGGACGTTTTTGGGGTTATGTCTTCGATTTTTTAGTTTGCGGTTTATGTTGTACGTTTCAGATTATCGTTTTGGAGTTGTGTTGTTTTGAGGACTCGACTGAGTTTTCAAGTTGTATCTTTCTTTTCGGATTGTTTGCACTGCATTAAAACGATTTCGATATTTGCCTTTATTTGTGCCATGTTGGAAAGATCCGGTGAAATTGATGTCAGGCTAAGGGTCGGGACCCATTGTGAGGTCTCGCCCATAGCTTCCCGAGTCCAGCGGAATCGGGGTGTTACACGGATTGTACTTTTAAGACGATCTTGACGACATGGAGTATGAGGGATGGGTTACAAGCCAAGATCGAGGACCACTCCACGATGAGCTTGAGTATTGGAATGAATTCAATGACTATCATGAGTTCCATGATCAAGCTCACATGACCACATTGCCTCGTGCGGTACCTCTCCACCAACTAGGTCTGACCAGGTTGCGGTTCGGTGAACCGAACCGCAACCGAACCGCATTTTGCGGTTTGGACCGCAACCGAACCGCACACAATTGGTTCGGTTTGCGGTCCGGCATTTTGCGTTTTGCGGTTTGCGGTTCGGTTCGTCAACCGAACCGCAAATTTGCGGTTCGAACCGCAAACCGCAAACCACAACGCGTTTGATTAAAAAAACATATATATCAGCTCTTTTTTCTTTCACATTAGGGAAACGCGATTTAGGGCTGAAGACAGAGTGAAGACTGAACTTCTTCCGTTCTTCGACTCGTTTGCCTCCTCCAGACCAGCAACCGAGTCGCCTCCTCCGGACCTCCGCCTCAGTCGCCGGTGAGCCCAGCCGGCCAACATCCGAGTTTCCAGTCCGGCCTAGTCGCCCAGTTCCAGTCTCCAGTGTTCCACTTCCACGCATTCGCCATCCTCCGAACCTAGCCATTCGCCAGTCGCCCATGCCCCAGGCAGGCATTCCGACACCTCATTCGTCCAGTGACTCCAGTCCGACCCAGTCGCCTGACTCGCTTCCTCCGCCCCATTCGTCCAAGCAGTCCTACCCATTCGTCCAGGTAGTCCGACCCACTCCTCCGCCCCATTCTCTTCTCAATTGCTAAAGTGAACAGTGAACACAGACTGTGCTAATGTGCTTACCCTTATTTGATTTGATGATGCTTGATGTTGCTCTCTCTTCTGAGTCTTCTCTTGATCTCTTCTCTACTGCTTACCCTTATTCGATGCTTAATTGTGTGCAAGTCCGACCCACTCTTTGATTTGATGATGCTTGATGTTGCTCTCTCTTCCGAGTCTTCTCTTCTCTACTGCTTACCCTTATTTGATGCTTAATTGTGTGCAAGTCCGACCCACTCTCTCTATGTGTGTTGTGCTTACCCTTGTGTTAACTTCTGTTCTGTTGCTTTGCTTGTGAGCTTGGTAAGGGTTTGTAAAATAGTTTTTGGGTGGTAAATTGAATGTTGACATCAAAATGTTGGTGTAGCAACCAACTGACCTTAGCTCTGCTGTAGTTTGTAGAACATAAATATTTATGTGACTGTCACAAATGTGTATTGTATCTGATTCTTTGATTGTTGACTACTCATGTTGTTTTTGAATAGATGTCGAGTTCCCAAGTACAAAGAGGAAGGAAGAAATCTACCGCCAAAAGAATTCAATTATCTTCTCCAACCGCTTCTGCTTCGGATACATCAACAAATTCTTATCATCCTGATGATGAGAATGAAGAAGTGATGTTTCCTTCGTCAACGAACCTACCACCACCGAGTACCACACCAACTCCATCGGCACCAAGTTCCGTTGCACCAACTCCAAGTGATGTCAATAGAGTTTATATTAACGTAATTAAGAGGAAAAAGGGAAAAGGGATGTTTTGGGATCACTACAAACAATACCGTGATGAGAATCAAAAGTTAAGGGCCGAGTGCATCCATTATGGCAAGACGTTTGCAGCTGAACAAAGGACTAATGGCACATCAAATCTGACCGGTCATCTTGGGAGATGTGTAGAAAATCCGGCCAACAAAAGTAAAGGTACCCAATCTAAAATTGTCTTGAAAGAAATTGTTGAAAGTGGACAATGTAAAGTAAAGAGTTGGGTGCTAAATCAAGTTGATTCTAGAAAGTCTTTGGCTGAAATGATTATTCTTGATGAATTGCCTTTTAGGCAGGTGGAAAAATGTGGTTTTAAAAGATTTGTTGCTACTACTTGTCCTACTTTTAAAGTACCTTCGCGTCACACTGTTTCTAGAGATTGTTTTGAAGTGTACTTGAATGAAAAGGTTGCATTGCATGGTTGGTTGAAGAAGAATTGCCAAAGAGTTAGTTTGACTACTGACACATGGACTTTAGTTCAAATAATTAACTACATGGTTGTAACTGCTCATTTTATTGATAATGAATGGAATTTGTAGAGGATGATATTGAATTTTTGTCAGATAACTAGTCATAGGGGTGAATCACTTGCTAGAGGGATTGATGACTGTTTGAGAGCATGGAGTTTAGATGCTAAGTTGTTTACCATCACTGTTGATAATGCCAGTTCTAATGATGTGATGTGTGATACCTTGAAAGCAATGACTGTAGCAAATGGATTGCATTTATAGTGGACATAACATGCATATGAGATGTGTAGCTCACATTGGTAGTTTGATTGTGAATGATGGTTTGAAGTTGCATATGACTTGTGTTGAAAAAGTGATATCCATTGTCCGGTATGTAAGGTACTCTCCTACTAGACTACATGTGTTTAGAGAAGAAGCTAAAAGGTTAAAAATTGAATGTAATAGGAAGATAGTCCTTGACGTAGCTACTAGATGGAACTCCACTTATTTGATGCTTGATGTTGCTTTGAAATACAAGCTTGCTTTTGACCGGATTGATACTCCTAGAGGAGGTAATGATGATTGCTTAGGGGCTATTACTACAGATGAGTGGAAGAAGATTGAGCTTCTTGTGAAGTTTTTAGTTGAGTTTTATAAGTTCACTAAAGATGTGTCAGGATCATCTTATGTGACGATCAATAATGTTTTCTACCACATTGGTCACCTCATCGATGTGTTGAATCAGTTGATGAGTAGTGATGATATTGATTGTAGTTCAATGGCCATTCAGATGAAGGTAAAATCTGATAAGAATTGGGGCAGTTTGGAGAAGATGAATATGTTGATCTTTGTTGCTATTATTCTGAATCCGACACAGAAGTTCCTTATGGTGGAAAAGGGTCTTGGAGCTATACATGGGGTGGAAAAAGGTAAATAATTATCACAACAAGTCAAGGACTACACTTGTAGATTGTTTGAGCAATATAAGGTTTTGTATATGACTCAGCGTTCTCAAGACTCGGGTACTCAAGTTTCATCAAGTTCTAATTTACATGGAGGGGGAGGTAAATTACTTCCTTTAACTTTTAAACTTATATTATTATTACTTATTATATTCTTATGACTACATGAAGACAATGAGTTTATTACCCCAAGTAATACGTTTTTTGAAAAACTATTTGGACAACTTGATGATGATTGCGGTTCTGATGGTGAATTTGCTACATCTGAGCTTGATGCATATTTGATTGAGCCGAGGACTTCAGGTAAGATGACTGATCTATTAGGGTGGTGGAGAGTGAATGCAGGAAGATATCCTATCCTTGCACGTATGGCTCGTGATGTGCTAGCCGTCCCGGTCAGTACCGTTTCATCTGAATCTGCATTCAGTACCGGAGGACGTACTCTCGATGACTATAGAAGTTCCTTAAATCCCAAGGTATGGACCGTTGGTTAGTTGCTTATAAGTAATAATATGTTGTATTATGTTTCAACTTTTCTTTATTATAATCTTCTTATAATAGACAATTGAAGGTCTTATTTGTGCACAAGATTGGCTACTTGCAAAAATTAGGTCTACCTCTAATATAAATAATGCCACTATTGATGAGGAAAATATGGAGGATGAAGAGGAAGAGATGATGAAGATGTATCATGGTAATACTTGACTTTTAAACATTCATTTTCACTTAGTTATAATATTGTATAAAATGTTATATTACTTATATTGATTATGGCAATCTTTGTTTTGCTTATTATTTTCATGTGTATAGATTTGGAAGATTTAAACTCGTTACTTGACATTGAAAAGGGACCTATTATTATTTGAAAAGTCAAGTGAAAAGGTATGTTTCCATAACTATTTGCCTTTTTGGATTTGCTTGTTGTCTTCGACTCTTCATTGATCAATGGTCTTATTTTGCTTGTTGTCTTGTTCAATTTGTTGATAGGTGGTGAACCATGAGTTGGAGTTTTAGTGCACGATGGAGTATGAAAGAACCATGTTTTATTTTGGTCGTTTTGGATGTTGACATGTTGCCATTGGTCGTTTTGGATGTTGGCATGTTGCCATTGGTCATTTTGGATGTTGGCATGTTGCCATTGGTCGTTTTCGATGTTTACATATACTCTATATGACTATATTTATTATTTTGGAACCAAACAGCAACCAAACCGCAAAACCGTAAACCAAACCGCAAAACCGCAAACCAAACCGCAAAACCGCAAACCAAACCGTAAAACCGCAACAAAACCGAAAATTGCGGTTCATTTGCGGTTCGAACTGCAACCGAACCACAACCGTGCGGTTTAAACTGCAAACCGAACCGCAAATTTGCGGTTCGGTTTGCGGTCCATGTTTTTCAGCTTTGCGGTTTGCGGTTTTGCGGTTTTGGACCGATGCTCAGCCCTACCACCAACCTCACGAAGACCGATTGGAGTCAATCTTTGAGCAAGTGATGAGGAAGTTGGAGGACTTAGAGGCCACTGACACTTCCATTTTGAGGGATCAAGTGGAGCTTGAAGCAGAAGTGTTTCAATAAGTGCAGGTGTATCATGAGGAGATCCAAGAATTGCCCGACTCAACCATAACTATTAGAGACCTTCAAGAAGAGTTAAATGATGCTTGGGAGCAAATACGACTAAGGGATTTGGCCCTGGTGGATGAAAGAAGGATAGAATTTGAGAGAGAAGAAGAAACGAGGAGGGAGATTGATGAGATTAATCATGCTGTTATGCAAGGGATGCCTACCCTCCGTCAAGACATACCTCCACCTCCTTCATCAATGGAGGACTGCAATGAAGAACTCTCAGTCCTAGACATCCATGCCATCAACCGTACCCCGGAACCACACTTGAAGAGCTCACGATGGAGGAAGAAACGCACAAAAATCTCGGCCCAACCCATAAAATTTTGGCCGAGATTTGTATTATACACATCCGAGATTTTCATACAGGGAGTCATCTCGGACAAAATCTCAGTCTGATCAACCTAGATGGCCATCCAAGATCTTGTGGAGAGAATCCTAAGCTCACTTCAGCTCCTCTCGATCCTTTCTTGCTTGCCTGGAGTGCATCTGAAAACTAGAGGTCCCTTATGAAGGAGCCTCCTGAGGTTGACATAAGACTCCTCCCGGTTAGAGATTATGGATCCAAGAAGGTTGTGAAGCCCTTCAACCGAGCTATCTTTCCAAGAGTCGATTTTCTTTTGGATCGTGATGAATGAAGGAGGCAAGCAATTCATCGGTAGGACCACAGAGCATTGCTTGTAGAAGTATAAGGTGACCTACATGGTTGCAACCACACACCATCAACAAGGAAGCGACCATGAAGAGTTCTACCACTTACCGGTGAAGCCAGAGCTTAAAGTTTATTTGGGAATCAAATGGCCCATACTTATCAATAGAGATGTCGGAAAGAGATGGTTGCTTGGACTCCTCAAGCAAACCAAGAAATTTAGTGTGGATTGAGGCATCATGAAGTTTGGTCTAGCTAAAGACCTTAAAGAAGCGCTTCTTGGGAGACAACCCAAGGCTAAACTCTTTCCCTTTTTCTTTTTTTTTGCTTTTGTTTTTGTTTTTGTTTTTGTGGGTATTGTGTTTTATGTTTATGTGCTAGAGTCTAGGTAGAAAAGAAGCTTTGCAAGGCAAGTTGATGATGATGATCCTGCATCAACCGTGGATGGAGCGGACGTGGGACTTGGACGGCTTACAGTGCCTTTGAGGGCTGGAATAGCTCCCATATCGCATACACATTGGCGCGGGTCCCGACGCCGGAATGAATATGAAGAGCTCTCTACCATGATTGATTGATCATCCTCCACCACTACTCCACATGAGTGAACCGAAATGCCGAAGCACTACAATATTACATTGTGAGGGCTTTCTTTCACTCTTCTTTATTTAATTTGCACATTGGAGACAATGTGATTTTAAGTATGGGATGGGGTATTCACAATATTTTTGCATGTTTAATTTATTGTCATACATTTCTATTCATGTTTTGCATTGTATATACTTATTTCAAAATTCCAACAAAAATCGAAAATTTTTTAAAAAATTGGGTGGTTCTAAGTGTGATATGACCCTTATGATGATTTTGTGTGTGAATTTGCTATGGATGACCTTTGTGTGTTGAATGAATTTATGCATATGTGGACGTGAATACTTTGCTTCAATTCCATATGTGGATAGTGATGATGATTGTTGTCTAGGTTGGATTGAGAATTGATTATCGAAATTGCATGATAGGTTCTTACATATCATCTAGGAATAATTGTGGCATTTGATTCTCTCTTCCTCTCATCTTTATCATGTTGTTTGAAGCACATCACTTGATTGAAAAATATTACCTCTTTTGACTCATCTGGAAATTAGGAGCATGCTAGTGTGTTGGGTGTGAGAAAGACACGTGTGGGGTGATGATGTTTGAGATGAATGAATGTTCTTGATGAAGTTGTTGCATGTGTTGTGAAAGTGTAGAAAAAATATAGGTTTGGGGACGTTTGTTATGATGACGAGTAACTCGGTACCATTCACATAATCGGGTGTTTGTGTCTTGCCAAAGTCGGATTAACCGATAGTCGTAACGAGACTTGGTATGTGCATCCGGTGTGAGGCACCTTAGTTAATTCCCAAGGACCGCTAATCACCAAGGTTTCGGCTTTTGTGCACCAATGTCATTTCCTCAAGTGAATAAAAGAAAAAGAAAAATAAGAAATGAAAAAGAAGGAGAAAATTACACTTATGGTGGATGATGAAAAAAAATAAAGTTGTGGTTTTTTGTGCCTTTCCCAGATTTGCATCACATGACCTTAAAATTTCCACCTTTGACACGTTTCTTTGCCTCTTCTTTCCTAAGTACTTAAGACCTTTATGCACATGTGTTAGGACTTAGTGATTTAGATTTGATATTCTCATGATCATCTTGACATTCTCGATTTTGCTTTACATGTATGATTGCGAGTTAAGTATGACTGACTTTTCGTGCCTTTATTCTCTTTGATACACGACTACTCATCCTTTGCCATGAAACGTCGCTATGAAGGTGATCTATGTTTAGAAGCACATTTTGCAAAAAGATTTCTGTTTTTCCGCATTCATAACTGATGCCATATTGTAGCTTAGGTTTGAACCTTGCTTGGGGACAAGCAGGTGGCAAGTATGGAGTTTTTGAATACATGATTTTTTGACACTAGTTTAGGAATTCATTTAGGTAGTTTTTCCCTTGATTCATGCATGGTTTGTCATTAGTTTGTGACGTTTATGCTTAATCGAGTCATATTGCTAGAAAAGACGTCTACACGAGCTTTTGTCGGTTTTTTAGGCATTTTGGGGATCTTTCGGACGTATTTGATACATTCAAGGACCAAGCCTCATGGTGGATCATTTCCGAAGTCCCGAAGGAGCAAGATAGGAGCAAAGAAGAGCCCAAAAGACCTTGTTGGTGCATGTCTTGCACCAACTCATGACTTGGTGATCCAAGGGGGTTGATGGATGAAAATCGTGGTCCATTGTACATGAATCTCGTCCGATATGGGTCCTAGGCCATCCAAGATTTTTGTTCAGAAGAGCTCCGACACTTGTCACATGATTCCTTTGAATACTCTTTGTTGCCTTCGGTGGAGTACTTGAGTTGCTTTACAGGCTGATTTTTGGACATCGCTTCTCTCTTCTTCTAGTTCTCTTACAAGCCCCTTGTGGGTTCTCTTCGGGGAGATTAGATTGGATCATATCATACATTAGATCTAGAGTGAGTTTGAGTGGTTTTAAGTGAGGTTCTTGTGGAAGCTTGTAAGATCTGATTGGAGCTGCTCTTGATTTGTTGTAAGACTATACTAAACTTCTATCCATCTAAGTTCATTAGCTGTCATTGTTCTTTATCCCATTATCTGCTATGGAATGCATGCATGCTTATGATGGAATTTGCCTTTGAAATGTATGTTGTTGGATGAATAGTTGCGATTCTAGGGTGAAGGATAGATGGTTATGGCTTGGATGATGATTGTATGGACTTGCATGTTAGCTGAGGATGATTTGTGTACGAAAACCTAGCTCATACCAAAATCTAGGCCTGTTCTTCATGCTATTTCGGCCGAGATTCCATGATCCACCCGAGATTCTTGTGTTGTTGTTCTTATATTGATGAAATTGAATGTTAGGATGTAGATTTGTTGAAATCCTAGTGTTTGTTGAGTTGAATATAGAATTAAGGTAACCTATGTTAGTAAACTAATTGAGGAATGAGATTCACCCGGTGATTTCCACTCTTAGATAGAAGATGATGAACTCTAGGTAGTAGTGACCCAAAAAAGCCAGTATTGGATTGAGTGTGATAGGATCGTTGCTTATGACTTACCTTTTCCGATACTTACCTGGTTTGGTTAGAATTCTCAACTTTAGCTCCTTGAGACTTACCCGGTAATAGGACTTTGGTTTGAGACTAGTGGAGCATGAGACTTACCCGGTAATTGTTCCCATTAAAGAAACGCCCTTTCCCGAACAAACGCAACGTATCCTTAGAGGTTTAGAAGCTTGAGTCCATTTCCATAACCGGAAATCTTGATCGCTAGAATCCACATTTCTTACACTTATCACCTATCTTGTGTTGTGTGTTGTTTGTTTGCTTGTTTACATATCTTGTGATCTTTGTTTGATCACCACAAAACCAACCAAAAATATTGTGATTTTTATTTCTTTATTCCTTTCTCTTATTATAATTTAGATTTGCACTATTCATGATCATTAGAAAAAATTTAGTTTCACCCCAGTTCTTATGTTCAACCTCGGAATACTTTCCTTGCTACAAAACGACCCATACACTGTGGGTTTGCTAGGAGTTTAGGAGATTAGATCGAGTTATAAATGTAAGGCTTTTGCGTGGTACATTTCTAGTGTAACACTCTAAGATATTTTTATTCAATAATTTTACCGTACCAAACCTAATACTTGCATAAACAAAGGGAACATGACACGTTTAGAAGAACGCTCCTCCACGCGCCTCTACACCCTTCAAAAATGTACTCAATACTTTTGTCAGATCTAGATCTAAATTTTGATCTTTGATTGAAACTTCACCTTGATTCCTTGATGTTTCTAACTTCCATTTCAATTTATCTGATTTGTATAATCTGTCAACCACAATAATCTCAACAACATTGTTAGAGAGATTCTAGGGTTTGTCAAAGACCTCAGTACAGGATCTTTAGTACTGTTTCTATATATCTCTCTGTACACAACAATAATATTCATTCAGTTGAGCTGCTTATATGGTATTAATTTCTTCGATCCATACTCAACTATACAACCATGGCTGAACACTCCATTACATTACCAAATTCACATGATCCAACAAAACCATTCACCATCGTTGTACTTGTTCGCTCAATAGTGTGCGTGCAAAGTCTTAAATTTATAAAATCTGAAATCAAGCAAAGCGAACCCGCAGTGTACTGATCAGTATAGTAAAACAAGAATTCCAGAGTCGAACTCAGGGATTTGGGGCATCAAATTCAGTTCGTAAAATCGTCTGGCAAGCAAATAAGCTTTTGTAAAGATTAATGGGAAAACAACGATTCTAAGGATTCAACTGAGATTCACCTCGGTCAGCTACAGTATCACCTCGACCGAGGTGATCTTGAGGAGCGTCCCGACCGAGATGAACGCCCTGTCGCTGGCGAGATCTTTATTTTTGGCTGAGATCTTCTATTTTTGGAAGGAGAATATCACATATTTTTTGCTGGATTTCGGGAAGGAAGATATTATATATTTGGCTGATTTATTTTGAGAGATATGGATATATTTTCTAGGAAATTATCTTTTTAAGATATTTTATCATTGGAAAATAATTCTCCTATATATATGGGCTGATTTTCTACAATTCAACCATCTTCGGATCAAGGATTTTCTGGAGTATTTTCAGAAGAGTTTGAAGGATGAGTTGAAGGAAGTTTGTAGGTTGAAGATTCAAGGAAGGAAGGAATCATAGTTGAAGTTGGCTTTTGAAGGATTTTGTAAGATCTTCTTAGATTGCTTTGGTTTTGTTGTCTTTTCTGATTGTGATTTGAGGAACGTTGATTTATTGTTTGATTCATTCAGTTATTGAGACCTTTGTGTTAAGGTTTTCTTGTTTGAATATTGATTCCTTTCTTATAAATTTGATCATTGTTATCATGATGATTGTTGGCTAAGTTTCTTATGTGATTCTAGGGTGATTGGTTGAAAGTTGTGGGATAGACGATGATAGAATGATCTTAACCTCAGCAGGACCCTGAAAGCTCGAGTCTTTACCTTAACCGTTGAACACCTCGGTCATTCATTGAACATCTCGGCTGGGATGGAATTTAACTGAACGAGGTGAACCTTTCTTGAACCTTGTCTGAGTTAAGAGTTTCAGTTTGCCAAATCATATCCTAGTTATACCTTTCCTGGTTCAAAGCAAGCATAGGATGAGACTTACCCGGTGATCCCTTTGCTTGTTTACCCAAGATCATGAGTGTAGGTGATAAAGGTTTATCCTTTATTGGGGTTTGAGTGTGCCTATATCCCATCTTTGAGAGTTAGCCTAAGACTTACCCGATAAAGGTTGATTTTATTCCCTTGGGTGGTGTGTTGGTTTGAGATTATAATTCATTTCCTTAGTACCTTGAGACTTACCCGGTAATAGGAGCTTTTGTTTGGGATAGTGAGTAGTGAGACTTATCTGGTGATCTATTCCCACCTTAAAAACACCTTTTTGCAAACCTCAGCTTTGTCCGTGTTATCCTTTGAGATCTTGAGTCGGAACTACAACTGGATGTTTTAATCCCTAGAATCCGCATTCCCTTTATCTGACTTTTATATAATCTTTGATAGCTTTAATTTGTGGTTAATAGTTATTTGACAACCTGATTTCCGATCTTTGTTTCACCATAGTCCTTGTGTTCGACCCCTGAAATTCTTGCTTTTATTACAATTGATCCGTACACTGTGGGTTCACATATAGTTCAAGCATACTTCTTGGGTTATAAATATTAAAGCTTTCACACACCTTTTGGAGTGAACATCTGTAATAACTGATATTTTGCACCTTATGACTTCTTTATGACTTTTATTATGTGCTTTAAGATTGTATGACATATTTTATGCATTGCATTATGATTTTGATCGAAAAAATTGTTCGCCTCAAAGTGTGCGTGCAAATAAGTTTTAATTATAAAACTGAAACAAAAGCAAGCGAACCCGCAGTGTACGGATCGGCGTAGTTAAGCAAGTATTCCATAGTAACGAACTCAGGGATTTGGTGAGTCAAATTCAGTTCGAATAATCGAGCAAGTAAAAGTATAAAAGCTTTGCAAATATTGGGGAAAACAACAACTCTAAATATCCTGGTCTCTAATTGTGGCAATCGATTCAAGAGATACTATAGATATAAGGACAGGGTTGAGATTGCAAAGGTATACTAAAGTAAGGTAATGTACGGTGAAGTTCCAAAACCCTATATGTCTAACCCGAAGACTCTCTCTATAAAGGTTGTTGAGGCTGTAGTAAAGAAAGGATCTAAGGATAAGAATTGATCTCAAATACCCATGCCCAAACCCAAGGAATCAAAGATAAACTAAAACGGTTAAGGTTGTGACACTCGAAACCAAAATAGAGCATGTTGAGTCTCACTACTACCTAGAAAAGGCAAGTCAAGGCTAGGTTAAAGCAAATCTTTAAATTTGGATTAAAGCAAAAGCAAAGGTCGTAAAACAGAGAAAATCACGGCTAGATCTTGAGATTCCACGACCGTGGAACTCAAGAACAGACCGTGGTTTAGGGTGTCGACGAAGTTTCTCACACTCTCAAGGTCCAATCAAGTTACGATCGATCTATCATCATCTAAGCCACAACTATCAACCCTTTACCTTAGAATTACTAAAGGGTTTTAGCCAATAACCATCATCATGATGTCAAAAATCAATTTAAGAAGAAAGAAAGATGAAAACCCTCAAAAACTCAATAACAAATCAAAGTCAATCTCGAATCCGAATAACAAAAGTAGTATGTTTATAAATTTAGAAAAGAAGGAATAGAAATCCTCACAATGATCTAGAGAAACTACGAAGAACGGGATGTCAATCCGTTCTCCAATGTAAACCCTAGAATATCCCGAAAGTACACAATCTCCAAAATCATGTCTTTCACAAGCCACAATCCGCGTCTCCAATCTTTCATCTTAATCTGAAAGTAAAATGAACCCTAAAACAGCCATCTCCGAAGCTCTAAGCGAAGGTCCTCGAAACTCCCTTCTCAAGCCTTCTTATAGGGCGAAATCGGGTTACGAGAAAGCTCAATAACCGTCACTGACGTGGCAAATATGACACGTCATCTTCGTCATGGAAATCACGGTCTCATAACTTTCCACGGCCATGGTTTAGACCGTGTAATTTTCTGTTGTGCTTCGAACTCACTTTCCACGATCCAATGCCAAATCCACTGCCGTAATTTAGGGCGTGGAAATCCAAATTCTTGTGAAAGCTTTTATTTCGTGATGTTCTTCACTCATGCTCCTTCCTTAGCTTCTCCAAAGCATCTCTTTGCCATCAAGCATGATCAAATAATCCTTTCCTTCCACATTTTGCTCCAATCCAATCCTTTATTCACCTATAAACAAAACAAAGCTGGTGTAGATCTCTATATCGACAAAGTGGGTGAATGAGCTCACAAATGCTTCAAACTCATATTTATGTACACATAAAAGAGGGAAAAACAACTAAAACAAGTGCCTAAAATATAGTCATATTTCATGCTAACAAAATACCCCATACTTGTCACTTGCTTGTCCCCAAGTAAGGTTTTCAAAAGCTTAAAACATAAGGTACAATGAAATATGAATGCAAAACAAAACAAAACAAAACAATCTTTTTGGTAATGTGCTTCTAATCAATAGATCATCCTCAAATCTTGGTTCATTCATCCTTAAAACGTTCATACACATAAACCAAAATATGCAAAGCAAAAGAACTTCATTAATTGCCTATACTTCAAGACAAACGTCATAACCTTCAAGCATTGTCAAAATCAAACATGTGAAACTTCAATTTAGATCACCAAGTCAAATAACACTCTTATGATCTCAAGGACTTTCAATTAAGGTCAATAATACGGGAAAGGTGGGAAAACTTGTAAAGGAATGTGGTGTATGAATCCAGGAAGAAGGAACAACACAAACTTTTTCTTTTCACCGTTTGAACTAACCACCAACTTAGAGCTTTGCTCTAGACTTTTTGCACATAATTTTTCGACTTTACTTTTGGAGTTATGGACAGCGGTGCACAAAAACCGAAGCCTAGGAGATTGGCGTTTCTCAATTTCGAGATGCCTTAACCCTTGCTGCACATACCATAATCCGTTAGGAATATTGCTCAATCCAACTTTGGCAAGACACAAACACCCGGCTATGTGAATGGTGCCGAGTTACTCATTATCATGATTGACTTTCCCAAACCTAGAATTTCTATACTTTGAATTCAAACAATTGATTTCATGGCCCTCCCACATCAAACATGCCAAAATCAACTCTTCCTAAATCCCGGATAGGTAAAGGAGGCAAATATTTTCATTGAGGGGCTAAATGATCAAAGAAAGAAGTATGAAAATTGAGGTGCCTTAATCATCTCATAATGAAGTATAAGAACTCATATTGTGATTTCAACCTTCATTTCTCAAAATGATTTAGATAAAAACTTTCACATTATGAAACTTGCAAGAAAGGATAAACAACATACTCAATTTCTTCACAATTCATAATTCAATTCAAGCATACAATTGTCATCAAAGACTCATTCCACAAGTAAATTTCATCATAGAAATCATCTCTAATCTTAGAAGCACAAAATCTTTTCATATTTTTCAAATTTTTATGGGTTTTTCAAAGCCTTTTTCATGCAATGCGATAATGAAATGTGTGGCAATGAAAGGAAACATGCAAGTGTTCATAGACATAAGCAAAGCAAAGTGAGTAGAGTTATTACCAACGATAGTCACACCCCACCCCATACTTGAAATAGACATTGTCCTCAATGTTCAAAAGAAATAAAAAAAAGAAAAGAAAAGCAAAAGAAACTCACTAATGGCGGTGGAGCGGCTGTAACTGGCAGGTCATCTCATCATCATCACTAGGAAGACGGCGGCGGGACTTGATAGAAGTCCGAGCTGAAGTTCCGCCCAAACTGCTGGCGGTAGACATCCCTCAAGATACGGGCGTTCTTCTGGCGCTCTATGTCATGGGCCTGCTGATGGATCTCTAGATCTCCCACTCTCTTCAAAATATCGGTCGCCCACTCCGGTAACTGCGAATACCAACCTGGCGGCTGGTCATACCATGCAGGAGCGTCCTGAGGAGGAGTCGGTGCCACCGGTGGATGATCATACCATGGAGGAACAACTCCCATCCATGAAGGCTACTCTCCGTACCAAGCGGGTGGAGTCTCCATCCATGTCGGCCTCTCACTCACGCTAGCCCTGCGTAAAGAAGAGGAACCGGAAGGTCTAGAAGGGCGGGGAGATCGCCTAGGTAGCTCTGGGAAGTCGGCCGGCTGGTCCGTAAATGTACCAAAATCATGCTCAATGCCTCCTGCATCATGGTCATCTCCCCCTCCCATCTCCTAATCATCATCCTCAATTGGAACCTCATCCGGCACATATGGAGGAGCTACAAGTCTATTGGCATGCATGGGTACAAAGGTCTCCTTCCAATTGTGGTGGCCTAGCATGATGGAGTACTCGGGAAGCCATGGGATACCTCTACCACCTCTCTCCTCCCAAGGCATGGCTGCGGTAGGTGGGGCTCGGTGGCGGGGAAAGATGATACCTCTAGTCATAAGCCCATTGAGACCCAAAGGTCTCGCTGCTATCCTAGTACATGCGGAGTAGTCAATCCCCAACTGGTTGGCGATGTGAGTCACTATACCCCCATAACCTATGTTCCCGGCCTTTTTGTTCTTCAACTTACTAATGGTGGAGGCATGGAGGGTGGCACAATCGGCGGATCTACCGGTAAGCATGCAATAGAGGAGGAAAAGCTCATCGGTCTTGATCTTTTGGGGTGTCTTGGTCCTAGGGAAAAGGCACTCCGAAAGAACTCTATGGGCTATCTTCAAGGCTAAGTGGTAGATGAGCTTAGCCTTGGTGTCGGCCGGTTGCCAACGATCCTCACTAGCATAAATCATAGCAATGTCCTCCCAAAAATCCTTAGCATACACTCCCCCGGGAAACCTACCATTGAAACTCTCATGGAACCCAAAGAAGGTTCCGAACTGAATGATGGAGAACTCGTAGTTTTGCTCCATTAGCCTAAAGGAGACCGTTCGGTTTACATTGCTAGGCTCAAAGGAAATCACAAACTCCCTTGTTATCTCCTCATAAGCATCTTCTCTAATGGCGGAGAAGATGATCAATCCGGCTCTATCCAAGAGCCAAGTCAAGTCATTCACCACATTCAGCTCCTCTAGGACAAGGTATCTAGGTCCTATGATTGGCCTCTTTTCAATCCTTTCTAAGGCTCCTAGGTAATCCTCATGGATTCTAGGGATTCTAGGAGGTGGTGGTGATGGTGGTTCACTAGGAGGGGGTTGGGAAGAGGAGGAACTATCACCCTTTTGCTTCTTGTTCCTACTGGACTTTCTCCTAAATATTTTTCTCGACAACAGAAAAAACCACGATCTGTTCTTGGCTTTTTATGGCCGTGGAATTGTACGGAACCGTGGTTTCGGTCCGTCTCTCTCAAATCTCAGCAAATGCACACCAAAATCAACAATCACAACCCTAGACTAATTCCAATTCCAATTTCGTTCAGTTCTCCTAAATTCTTGGGAAGAAATTCAACCAAATTGACAAAGAAGAGAAAATGGAGTAAAAACCTAGGTTTGGATCTTTCAAATCCAAATTCCTTCTCCAATGTGGATTGTTCACTCAGTTTGTTGCTTGAATCTTGTAGATAGTTGAAAATGCTCCACTTTAGGTTGAAGAATCGATCGAATCGGACTCTAGACGAAGAATTATGGGATGAGGACGGATGGCGGTGATTTGGGCATGGTTCTGGGCGTGGAAAGGGGATTTTGTTGTGTTTTTGTGAAGGAAGGTGGTTTATATAGTGGCCGTAAAAATTTTGAAAACCACGGTCACTCGAGGCATTCCACGGCCGTGGAAATGTACGGACCCGTAGTTTTTCTCTGATTTGTGTCAAAATTTGGGAAATTACGGCCACCTGTGACTTCCACGACCGTGGTTTTGGGCGTGGAAGTTTCTGTTGTTTGCCAAAATCTAAGTTTCGTCAATTCCTTCCAACTTTTTCTTCCTTTCATTGCCCATTCCTTATTCCTACATCCAAAAACATAACATATCGGGAGGTATCGAGGGGAAAACAAAACAAAAAAAACTAAACTAAACTAGTCTAAGAATGAAAAACAAAAACGTAAGTGCAATACCTTGGGTTGCCTCCTAAGAAGCGCTTGTTTTGGATCCGTAGCTGGACCATTCCTATTTTTATTCGAGGACAATTGGAGCGATTTCCTCAACTGGGAGCTCCGGTGAATACTTCTTAAGACATTGGCCATTCACCTTAAAGCTTCCTCTCTTTTCACCCATACTTCAACTGCGCCATGGAGAAAAACACGTTTAATTAGATAAGGTCCAGTCCAACGAGATTTAAGCTTACCTGGAAAGTGCCGAAGTCTCGAATTGAAGAGGAGAACTTGATCTCCTTCTTTGAGGTCCTTTGGAATGATATGCTTATCATGCCAACGCTTTGCCCTTTCTTTGTAAATCTTGGCGTTCTCATAGGCGTTCAAGCGGAGTTCTTCAAGCTTGTTAAGGTCCAAGAGGCGCTTCTCGCCCGCTTCCTTCATGCCGAAGTTCAACCACTTCACAGCCCAAAACACCTTGTGTTCTAGCTCCACCGGGAGATGACAAGACTTTCCATACACAAGGTTGTATGGTGTTGTACCTATAGGAGTCTTGTATGCAGTCCTATACGCCCATAGCGCATCATCTAGTTTCAAAGACCAATCCTTCCTTGTCTTTGACACCGTCTTCTCAAGGATGCCCTTGATCTCTCTATTTGAAATTTCCACTTGCCCACTTGTTTGTGGGTGGCAGGGAATGGCGATCTTGTGAGTCACCCCATACTTAGCTAGTAGAGCTTCGAATCGTCGGGCAATGAAGTGTGAACCTCCGTCACTAATGACAGTATGTGGTGTCCCAAACCTTGGAAAAACAATTCTATTAAAGAACTTGAAAACAACCATGGCATCATTAGTTGGAGATGAAATAGCTTCAACCCATCTCGAAACATAATCTACAGCTAGAAGTATGTATTGGTTTCTACAAGATGATGGGAAAGGTCCCATGAAGTCGACTCCCCAAACGTCGAAGATTTCCACCTCCTGAATGTTATTGAGAGGCATCTCGTTTCTCCTAGAGATATTTCATGTTCTTTGACAAGCATCGCAACAAGAAACAAAGGTTTGCACATCCTTAAATAAAGTAGGCCAAAAGAATCCGGATTGCAATACCTTAGCGCTAGTTTTATTGGAACTAGTGTGTCCTCCACAAGGTAGTGAATGACAATGACGAATGACGCTTTGCATTTCGTCTTCCGGCACACATCTCCTAATGATGCCGTCGGGACCTCTCTTGAAGAGTAGAGGTTCATTCCAAAAGTATTGCCGGACATCCCTAAAGAACTTCTTCTTTTGTGCATAGGATAATCCGGGAGGTATCACCTGACAAACCAAGTAATTTACAAAATCAGCAAACCAAGGTTCGTTACATCTGGATATCTTGTCGATGCACTCCTCTATGATGTGTAAGTGCTCATCCGGGAAGGAGTCATCAATGGGTAGATCGTCGTCTTCAATGTGTGGTAGACGACTCAAATGATCCGCAACAGAATTTTCCGAGCCTTTCTTGTCGCGGATCTCTAGATCGAACTCTTGTAGGAGAAGAATCCATCTAATCAGCCTCGGTTTCGCATCCTTCTTGGCAAGTAAGTACCGGATCGCTGAATGGTCCGTGTATACAATCACCTTCGCTCCTACAAGATAAGAACGAAACTTTTCAAATGCATATACAATGGCTACAAATTCTTTCTCAGTTGTGGCGTAGTTGAGCTGCGCTTCATCTAGCGTCTTGCTAGCATAATAGATAGCATGGGTTCGGCCTTCCTTCTTTTGCCCAAGCACCGCTCCAACAGCTACGTCACTTGCGTCACACATAACCTCGAACGGGAGATTCCAGTCCGGAGGTTGGATAATCGGGGCTGAGATGAGAGCTTCCCGGATCTTATAGAAAGCATCTAAACAATCCTACGAAAAATCAAAAACTGCATCCTTCATCAATAGATTAGTTAGCGGTTTCGAAATCTTAGAAAAGTTCATGATGAATCTTCTATAAAATCCAGCATGTCCTAGAAAACTTCTTATCCCCTTCACCGAAGATGGAGGAGGAAGTTTCTCTATAGTCTCTATCTTTGCCTTATCAACTTCGATCCCTCTACTAGAGATCAAGTGTCCTAGTACAATGCCTTCCATAACCATGAATTGACACTTCTCCCAATTAAGAACTAGGTTAGTGTATTCACACCTTTTCAACACAAGAGAAATGTTAAAAAGACAATTATCGAATGAGGAACCATAAACAGAAAAATCGTCCATAAAAACCTCCATTATTTCCTCAACATACTCCGAGAAGATGGCCATCATACACCTTTGAAAGGTGGCTGGGGCATTGCAAAGCCCGAATGACATCCTTCTTTAAGCAAACGTACCCCACGGGCACGTGAATATGGTCTTCTCTTGATCGTCCGGATGGATCGGAATTTGGAAGAAACCACTATAACCGTCAAGATAACAGAAATAAGAGTGTTGTGCTAACCTATCAAGCATTTGATCTATGAATGGTAGCGGGAAGTGATCCTTCCTAGTTGCATTGTTTAGCTTGCGGTAATCAATGCACATCCTCCATCCCGTCACGGTTCTTGTAGGAATGAACTTGTTCACGTCTAGGAATAGATGCGCAAAAGTCTTACAATTTATAAACTCGTTATATTTCTCCTAACTCCTAGCGAACCCGCAGTGTACGAGACGTTTGTAGTAGGGATAATATCCCGAGGTCGAACACAAAGACTAAGGTGAGATTGATTCGATTAGTGATTTAGTTTAGTGAAGATCTAGTTTAAGAAAAGGGAAAGAAATAAAGAAATGAAAATCTCAATGTTTTTGGTGGGTTTTTAGGTGATCAATCAAGGATCACAAATCATGCAAAATGAACAATCAACTATGCTAACAAATCAACACAAACAAACAAGCTAAACTCGAGATATAGATCAAAGAGAGAAAAGCGGATTCTAGGGGTTGGAAGTTCCGGTTATGGCATAGGACTCAAGCTATCTAATCATTCCTTGGATTAACTATCACATGTTGGGAATAAGTGTTTCTAGATTGGGATCAATCACCGGGTAGGTCTCATGGTCCACTAGTCCATTCCTAAGGTCTCATCACCGGGTAAGTCTCAAAGAGCCTAGGGGAAGGAATTCTACACAAACCGGATTATCACCTAGGGATCTAACCTATCCTCACCGGGTAAGTCTCGAAAGGGTTAGTCCTAAACAACTATCCTAGCACACTTAGTCCAATGGCGGCTTATGAGGCTCACCACTACCTAGAGTTTGTCATCTTCGAAATCTAAGAGTAAGAATCACCGGGTAGGTCTCTTCTAACACTTAGTTGCTAACACTAGGTCACCCTAGGATAGATTTAACTCAACAAACACTAGGATTTCAACGTTCTAACAATCTAGAACTTAGATCCATCGAACTAGGGAAACCACGGGCTGTTCTACCACTTCCACGGCCGTGGAAGGGCAAGAACTAACCGTGGACTATAGCAGTGGCATCGTTCAAGCAAATAAATCATCCAAGGGCAAATCTAAGGTCATCCTATCATAGTCCTAGCCATAACCATCCTTTCCTTACCCTACAATCGCATCTACTTAGCCTACAACATTCATCATAACAATCGAAATCATCAAACATAAAATCATGGCTTCCATTTGCAAGATAATGAAGAGACAGAGATGAACAAGTGAAGCAAACAAAACCAAGATGAAAGTAAGATTAGAAAGACTCACAACCCTTCCAAAAGATGGTTTAAACGATTCTTACAACCCTAGAAAACGATTCCGAAATCCTTCACTACAAAACCTATCAAGTGCTAGCAATGGTGTGTTCTTCTCCTCTTCTCCAATGGAGCTCTTCTCTTTCCTTCCATGGTAGCTCTCCTCCTTAGAGAATCTTCTTGTTGAGAGTGTGGGAGAGAATGTGGAATTGGATGATGGATGGAAGATGCTTCTCTCAGCCTTGCAGGACCACTTTTATACTACAACTTTGCAAGAGAGGGCCATGAGATCGTGGCACAGCTGTCACAACCGTCTGGCAAAAACCGCGGTTGGTTCCACGGCCGTGGACTTGCTAGCAACCGTGGTTTGGTGCTTCAGCTTCGCCTTGGATCATTAAGCTATGATTTGGTGCATGGCTTGTGTTGACAAGTTTCCATGAGTCCTCCTTAGCCTCTAGCTTGCATCCTAATGGGTCCGAGGGTGTGTCATCTTAATGAACGATCCTCAAACGTATCGATTAAGCTCCTAAATCTCTCAAAATACCTACAAAGCAATGCAAAAGTCCGTGTAGACGTCTATCTCGACAAAATACGTGAATTGAGTGCAAACGTCGTGAACTAGTGCTAAACCATGCATGAATGAGTGAGAAATCTATCTAAATGACTACCTAAACCTAAGTCATAAATCGTGTTATCAAAAATACCCCATACTTAAGGTTTGCTCGTCCCCGAGCAAATTCCCAACTATAGACTAAGAGATGACATGATTTATGTATGCAGAAAAATGGCAAAATCTTTTTGGGTTTGTGCTTCTAATATTGGATCACCTTCATAGTCATGTTTCATGGCAATAGACAAGCAATTATGTATCAAATAAATGAACGCACGGAAATACAATTGTACTTAATTCGAAAGCATGCATGAAATGTAAAAATGAAGAAGTCAAGATGATCAAGAGCATATCCAATCTAGATTACTAAGTCTTACAAACATGCATATAGGTCATAAGGTCTTGTGAGATAAAAGGCCAAGAAACGTTGTGATTAGGTGGGGATTTTTCTAGGCTATGTGATGCTAATCCGGGAATGGAACTAACTTCACAATTTTGTCCTCGATCAACTTCCCACAAGTGTGTATTTTCTCCATCTTTTCTATCTTTTTCTTTTTCTTTCACTTATTTTTGAGACAATGGCATTGGTGTACAAAAGCCGAAACCTTGGTGATTAGCCGTCCTCGGGTTTTTTCTATTTTTCGAGGTGCATCCACACCGGGCACACATACCAAAGCTCGTTAGGACTATTGGTTTATTTGAATTTGGCAAGGCACAAACACCCGATTATGTGAATGGTGCCGAGTTACTCGTCATTTAAACCAACGTCCCCAAACCTATATTTTTGTCTACACTTTCACAACAAATTCAGCATTTTATTCATGACATTCTTTCATCAACATCTTCACCCCACACTTGCTTTTCACACATCAACACACTAACATGCTCCTATTCCCGGATGGGTCAAAAGAGGTCAAATTTATATCAATTGAGGTGCTCAAACAACATGATCAAGATGAGAAGTAGAGAAGGATGAATTGTCTTAATCACTCCTAGATGGTGTGCAAGAACTAGCATGTAATTTCGACTTTCAATACTCAATCCAATCAAGGCAAACATCATGATCGCAATCCATTCATGGGATTCAATATAAGTACTTCAAGTCCACATATGCATTCATAAATTTAACACATAAAGCCATCCATAGCCAATCCACAAGACAAGATTCATCATTAAGGTCATATCTAAGCCTAGAAAGCACAAAAAAATTTCTGATTTTTTGATTTTTTTTTTTTTGGATTTTTCGAAATGAGTATATATAATGCAAGACATGTGATAATATTAAACTACCCTAGATGCTAATCATGCAAACCCCACCCCATACTTAGAAACACATTGTCCCCAATGTGTAAATGAAGTAAAAAGGAGTGAAAGAAGGTTCTCACAATGTAAAAATGGTTTGCCATGGTATTTGGGATTACTCAAGTGGAATTGATGTTGGATGATCCTATCAACAATGGTAGAGAGCTCTAAGTGCTCATCAAAGCGTCGGGACCCGCGTTAGGCACCACTAGCCGTCCAAGTTCCGCGTTCGCTCCACCCATAATTGATGAGGGGTTCATCATCATCATTCACATGCCATGCAAGGCTTCCAATGCTACCAAGATTCTAGCACACACACAAAGCACACAAAAACAGAAAAATCTAAAACAAAAACAAAAACGAAAAGGGAAAATCGTTACCAATGGGTTGCCTCCCATCAAGCGCTTCTTTAAGGTCATTAGCTTGACCAAACTCGGGGGCGTCTCATTCTAGGTGAAGTGGGGCAATGATATCCACTGGAGCTCCCGGGATATACTTCTTCAACCGGTGCCCATTCACCTTGAAATCTCCACAATGCTCCCCTCCTATCTCAATAGCTCCATGGGGGAAGATCTTCTTCACCACATATGGCCCGGTCCATCTCGATTTTAGCTTTCCGGGGAAAAGTCGCAGCCTTGAGTTGAAGAGGAGGACAAGGTCGCCTTCACTCAACTCCTTCGGGATGAGGCGCTTGTCATGCCACCGTTTGGTTCTCTCCTTGTAGATCCGGGCATTCTTATAGGCATCCAACCGGATCTCCTCAAGGGCGTTCATATCAAGCAACCTCTTCTCTCCCGCCTCCTTGAGGTCAAAATTTAGCCACTTAATGGCCCAATAAGCTCTATGCTCCATCTCTACCGGAAGGTGGCAAGACTTGCCATAGACTAACTTGTAGGGAGTGGTGCCAATTGGTGTCTTGAAAGCGGTTCTATATGCCCATAAGGCATCATTGAGCTTCATAGCCCAATCCTTTCTTGTCCTAGAGAATGTCTTCTCAAGAATTCCCTTTATCTCCCGGTTGGAGATCTCCACTTGGCCACTAGTTTGGGGATGGTAAGGTGTTGCCACCTTATGAGTTACCCCATACTTAGCCAAAAGTGCCCCAAAATTCCTATTAGTGAAGTGCTTCCCTCCATCACTTATGATCACCCTTGGTGTTCCAAACCTAGGGAAGATCACTCGGTTGAAGAACCGCACCACAACCTTGGCATCATTTGTAGGAGAGGCGATTGCCTCCACCCATCTCGAAACATAATCAACCGCCAATAGGATGTAGAGGTTGCCACAAGAAGATGGGAATGGTCCCATGAAGTCCACACCCCACACATCAAATATTTCCACTTCTTGTATGTTGTTCAAGGGCATCTCATTTCTCCTTGAGATGTTGCCCGTCCTTTGGCAAGCATCACAAGCTACCACAAAGCCTTGCACGTCCTTGAACAAACTTGGCCAAAAGAAGCCCGATTGCAACACCTTTGCACATGTCTTGTGTGAGCTAGCATGCCCTCCACATGGCAAGGAATGACAATGGCGGATCACACTCTCCACCTCATCCTCTGGTATGCATCTTCTAAAGACTCCATCTGGCCCTCTCTTGAACAAAAGTGGTTCACTCCAATAGTAGTGCCTCACATCCTTGAAGAACTTCTTCCTTTGGGCATATGACAACCCGGGAGGCACTTCCTCACACACAAGATAGTTCACAATGTCGGCATACCATGGCTCACTTCCTCTAGACACTTTGAACAAGCATTCTTCCACCATTTGCAATTGCTCATCCCGGAATGAATCATCAATCGGGATGTCATCTCTTTCAAGCTCCAATGGTGGGAGTCTACTAAGGTGATCCGCCACGGAGTTTTCAGACCCCTTCTTGTCCCGGATTTCCAAATCAAACTCTTGGAGAAGAAGGATCCACCGAATCAACCTTGGTTTGGCATCCTTCTTTGTAAGTAGATAACGGATCGCAGCATGATCCGTATACACTATGACCTTCGCTCCAACAAGATACGAGCGGAACTTCTCAAAAGCATACACCACCGCTAGCAACTCTTTCTCGGTAGTAGCATAATTGAGTTGGGCATCATCTAGCGTCTTGCTAGCATAATAAATGGCATGAGTGCGCCCATTTTTCCTTTGCCCCAAAACAGCCCCAAGGGCTACATCACTTGCATCACACATGATCTCAAACGGTAAACTCCAATCCGGAGGTTGCATGATAGGTGCGGAGATCAAGGCGTTCTTCAACCTACAAAAAGCCTCAAGGCAATCCTTGGAGAAAACAAACTCAACATCTTTCATTAGTAGGTTAGTAAGAGGCTTAGAAATTTTAGAGAAGTCTTTAATAAACCTCCGGTAAAAACCGGCATTCCCTAAGAAACTCCTTACCCCTTTCACCGAGGTAGGTGGTGGCAACTTCTCTATTGTTTCAATCTTGGCCCTATCAACCTCAATGCCACGGTTAGACACCAAGTGTCCTAACACAATACCTTCACTTACCATGAAGTGGAATTTTTCCCAATTCAAGACAAGGTTTGTCTCCTCACATCTTTTAAGTACTAATGACAAGTTAGCTAAGCAATTATCAAAGGAAGAACCATAAACAGAAAAATCATCCATAAACACTTCCATGATGTTTTCAATGTATTCCGAAAAGATAGCCATCATACACCTTTGGAAGGTGGAGGGTGCATTACACAACCCAAATGGCATTCTCCTATATGCAAAAGTACCCCATGGACATGTGAATGTGGTTTTCTCTTGGTCATCGGGGTGGATAGGGATTTGGAAGAATCCACTATAGCCATCTAAGTAGCAAAAGTGAGAATGTTGAGCTAACCTCTCTAGCATTTGGTCAATGAAAGGGAGAGGGAAGTGATCTTTCCTAGAGGCCATGTTCAATTTCCTATAGTCAATACACATCCTTCATCCCGTAACCGTCCTAGTTGGGATTAGTTCATTGTTCTCATTAGTCACTACGGTCATCCCACCCTTCTTGGGAACTACATGAACGGGACTAACCCACTTACTATCCGAAATACGGTAGATGATTCCCGCATCTAGCAACTTAATGATCTCTTTCTTGACTACCTCTTTCATTATAGGATTCAATCTTCTTTGATGTTCAATAGAGGGTTTGTGGTTATCTTCCATCAATATCTTATGCATGCACAATAAAGGTTTTATGCCAACTAAATCATCAATAGTATAGCCAATGGCTTTCCTATGCAATCTTAGCTCATGCAACAACTTAGCAAGTTCATCATCATTCAAGCATGCATTCACAATCACCGGATATGTAGAATTATCACCAAGAAAAGCATACTTCAAATGAGAGGGGAGGGGTTTGAGTTCAAGTTTAGGAGGACCTTTATCGAATGGAGACGATCCAAATAACGTTGGTTGAGATGAATCCAAAGTAAATGAAGACCCTTCAAGGCTCCTTGAAGCTTGGTCATCAATGAGGGCTGCTTCTGGGGGAACCAGGGGCAACTCCACGGCTCCTGGCACATCCACGGCCGTGGAAGTTGCCAAGCTTGCTCATTGGAGCTTTCTAGAGAGTTCTACGGCCGTGGAACACCTTCCACGGCCGTGGTTCCTACAGGAACTCAGCACACTTTCGTGGTCTTCAATTTCAGCTCTTGTCTCCTTTTCTAATGCTTCTAAGGCCTTGATTTCTTTATTGCAAGCCTCCTCAACACCTTCTTCCATCAAGCTTAAGGTAAGAACCTTCTCCAAGGGGTCCTTGATCAAGATCGAGCTCACAACTTCTCTAGACTCTTCTTGCTCGACAATGTTGAATACATCTTCATCAAGGGTTGGCCCTTTCATCATTGTGGACAGCTTGAACTTGATGTTCTCTTCTCCAATGTTGAAGGAGAGAGTCCCATTCCTGCAATCCACTAGGCATCCGGAAGTGGCTAGGAAAGGTCTTCCTAAGATGATGGGAACCAGATAGTCCGCCGGAATATCCAAGACAACAAAATCAATCGGCACATAGAACTTTCCTAGTTGCACCGGAATATCTTCTAAGATCCCAACCGGGTGAGTGATTGAACGGTCCGCCATATAGAGGGTCATCTTGACCGGTTTTGGCTCTCCTAGCCCAACCTTGTTGCATAGTGCAAGCGGTATGATGCTTACACTTGCCCCAAGATCACAAAGGGCTTCATACTTCACTTCTCCCACTCCGATTGGCACACAAAAGGATCCCGGATCCCTTAGCTTAGGAGGCATCTCCTCCTTCATTGTTTGGATCAATTCCGAGGACCTCTTTGTCATTCTTATTTCCCCATACTCCTCCAACTTCCTTTTGTTGGAGAGTATCTCCTTCAAGAACTTGCCATATGCCGGCATACCTAAGATAGCAGTTCGCTCCAAACGGTGTGTGCAAGCTTTAAATTTATAACCCTAGACTTAAGCTTAAAACAAGGATGCGAACCCGCAGTGTACGGGTCAATCGTAGTAAAAGCAAGAAAATTCCAGGGGTCGATCACAGGGACTTGGTGAAACAAAGTCAATACGGTATGCTACGTTAATTCTAACCACAAGAGCGATTAACACAATCAAATATGAATAAGACGTCAAATAAGCAAACATGCAATTCTAGGGATTAAAGCATCTAGTTGTGGTTCCAACTCAAGATCTATAGATAAGCGGACAAAGCTGAGATTTTTGCGTGGGGAAGGTGTTACTAAAGTGGAGTAGATCACCGGGTAAGTCTCACTACACACTAATCCTAAACCGTAACTCCTATTACCGGGTAAGTCTCAAGGAATCAAGATAAAGAACTATAACCTCAAACTAACATACCATCTAAGGGAATAGAATCAACCTTTACCGGGTAAGTCTCAGGCTAACTCACAAAGATGGGATGGAAGCACACTCAAACCCCAATAAAGGATAAACCTTTATTACCTACACTTATGATCGTCGGTACACAAACTAAGGAATTACCGGGTAAGTCTCATCCTAAGCTTGCATTGAACCAGGAAGGTGTAATAAGAATAGGATTTAGCAAACTCTAACACTTAACTTTCTGTTTTAGGTCGGATAAGTCACCTCGGTCAGAAGAATTCCACCCCGGCCGAGATGTTCATCAACCGAACGAGATGTTTAGGGTTAAGGTTAAAGACTCGAACTTTCAGGATCCTACTGGAATCTAAGATTATTCTATCATTGTTTTTCCCACAACCTTCAGCCAATCACCCTAGAATCACACAAGGAAATTAGCCACTCATCATCATTATGAAAGTATTAAATATATGGGAAGAAGGTGAATATTTGAACAAAGAAGAATTTAATGAAAAGACTTCAATAACTGAATCAAATATCACAAACAAAAGCGTTCCTTGGATAGCAATCCAACAAGACAAGACAATCAAGGAAGGAATTGAAGACAATCTTACAAAACCCTTCAAAAAGCTATAAAAAGCTATGATCTTCAATCTTCCTTCAACCTTCAAAAAGGTTCTTCAACAACTCCCCAAATCGGAGTATACTGCGGCTGCTGCGTGTGTAAACCCTGATCGACGGTATAGCGTGATGTTGGATTTGTGGAAAATCAACCCTTTTTATAGGAAAAATAAACCTCCAAAGATAATAAATCTTAAGAAGATATATTCCCATAAAAATAGGTAAAATATATGATTCTGCATATCTCCTTCCTTCCAGAAGCTCAGCCCAAAAATATAAGATCACTTTCCAAAATTAAAAGATCTCTTCCAAGAATAAAATATTCTCGCCACGTCCTAGGTATCCGCCTCGGTCGAGTCGGCGTCTCTGGATCGCCTCGGTCGAGGTGAACCTCTGGTCAACCGAGGTGACTCAGAATGTGGAATCTCTCGAATTTGCTCCAAAGTGAATCTTCAATCCATGGCTATGCTTCCTGGATGTAGCTCCAAATGACTCTTGACTCCTTTTGCTCCTTTTCGATGCAAACGTACCATATTACCTGCAATTACAACGAAACTAGGTGTAGACCTCGATTCTTGCAAAGGTAGATGAAATGGTAGTAAAATCACATAATGTACATACAAACATGCAGAATATGAAAGATAAAACGTCCAAACAAACCCCAAAATATAGACTATAATTCATGCTATCAAAATACCCCATACTTAGCCCTTGCTTGTCCCCAAGCAAGTTCCTCATATAAAAGACAAGATAGAATGGATTATAAGTCAAGAAAATCAATGAAAAAGTCTTTCAAAAATATTTTATGGTGTGCAACTATCATAGATCACTCTAAGAGAATACTTCCTGGAATTAAAAACTTAATATGCTCAAAACATTTTATAAATATAAGAAAGTTGTTCATCTTTGCATAAAATCATAGAATGCATAATAAATCATAATTATCAAAATTAATCATGTATAATCCAGTTTAAACCGCTAAGTCAATCAACAAGCTCAAGGTCTCAAGGGCTTCCCAAAAGAAAAGGTCAAGAAACGTGTAGGGTAGGGATGTATGTAAGGTAATGTGGTGCTAGAATCCGGGAAAAGGATGAACTTCACTTCCACTTTGACTTGCAACACCTTCCACCAATAAGCTTTGCTTATTTCACACTTTTTTTTTTACTTTACTTTTTGGGATGCATGGACAGAGGTGCACAATAACCGAAGCCTAGGAAATCTGCAATCATCAATTTCTCGAGATGCATCAAACCCTTGATGCACATACCATGACCCGTTAGGAATATCGCTCAATCCGACTTTGGCAAGACACAAACACCCGGCTATGTGAATGGTGCCGAGTTACTCATCTTCATGATTGACTTCCCCAAACCTAAAATTACTTTCTAACACCTTCACTTCCAGCCACCTTCAACTTTAACTTGCTTTCACCACTTCGCTTGCTTCCAAATTCCCGGATAGGTAAAGGGAGGCAAAATGTATATGAGGGGCTAAGCATGATCAAGAAGAAGAAGAAGAGAATGAATTGCCTTCGTCTTTCCAAGAAGAATGTGAGAGAACTTAACCTGCGGTGTCAACCTTCAAATTCAACATAATTTGGATAAAAACAAAGTATTAAACATGCTAATAATTTCAAACAAAGCATTTAGCAACTTAAACATATTATAAAACCTTTCAGACACACAAAGAAATTAAAAACAGTAGGTAAACAAGGTCTTCATTGAGATCATATCCAGATAAGTAACACAAAAATCGTTTTCGAAAACTTTCTGTTACGCCACCTCGGTCGAGATGTTCTTGGTTCAACCGAGGTGAAACACCTCGTTTCGCCAGAATGTCCCCGGTCGAGGTCGAAAAAATTTGTTTTTTTTAATACCAATTTTTTTCTAGTTTTCGTTCGGTTTTGACGTTTTTCTCAATCAAATAATCTGTAGGTATGCTTGTAATATCAGATAATCATATAAAGGCAAGTGAAGCATAAATATGAAAGTATCCGACGAATATAATACATCAAAAGGTATCGAATACGTCAAGTAGTCAAATAATACATCAAATACCCCATACTTGAGACACACTGTCCCAGTGGGTCAGAATAAGTCTAAGGACAGGATACTCACCGAACATAGCTAAACTGCATGAAGAAGTAAGAAATAGCTCCCAGATAAGACCATCTCGGTTGGCGAAGCACATATCGGTCGAGGTGTTCAGACAGTACCCGAGATGTATCTCAGTAAAGCTCGTTTCCTCAACTTCTCGAAATTTTGTTCTTCCAGTGTAGCTCCTGAACTGTGATCCTTCCTTTTGGAATACCTGGTTGTTGTCTAGAGGAAAGCAAAAACAAAAACTATCTAAGCTAGACTAGAAAACGGGAAAGAAGAGCAATACCTTGGGTTGCCTCCCAAGAAGCGCTTGGTTTAAGGTCGCTAGCTGGACCCTTCTCCATAGAATTACTCAATGTACCTTGAACACCATGGAGTGCTCATCACATCCATCATAAAATTCTTCCAAAAAGGTTCCGGTTCCTAATTTCACCGGCAAATGGTAAGATCTCCCACGTACAAGCTTGTACGGTTTGATTCTCACCGGAATCCTTCTAGACTTCCTGCACTTCAATGGGACATAATCTAGCCTTGCGTCCCATCCTTTGCTTGATCGAGAAAATAGTTTCTCGAGAATCATAGCAGCTTCCCCATCTATAGCTTGGGGATGGTACAGGGTCCTGAGCATGCGAGGGACCCCATACTTGAACAAATAACACTTCGTTGCCTTAGCGGTGAAGCGCTTGTTAACTTCACTCCTTATAATCCAAGGAGCATCTTCTTCCAACAATTTCAAGGAAGACTTCATCTTAATCTTTGGAGGTTCTTTCGGAAGAGACCTCCAACTCTCCGGTGCATTCCTGAAAAATTCAGAAATATTAATAGGGAATTCAAATGAAGTAGGAGAATGTACCTTGCAAAGTTCTCCAAAGCTTGAGACAAGTTTCGTGTTGGGTTGATAATCCACCCACGAAATCTCTCTCAGTTCTGCTGGTCTTTCTTCCACCTTGACCACAATCTCAGTAATTTGGCCAAGGTTCTCTGCATCTTCCATTTCTGGTTTTGCAGATTCTTCTTCCACCTCGGCCGAGGTCTCAACAGTCGGATCGAGATCCTCCACATCCTCCTCTTCCACAAAAACATCAGGAGAAGCTTCCGGTCCGACCAGAGGAATGCTTGGAACGTGCAACACTTCCTTATGCTCCTCTTTCGGCTTAGCATAGGATAGGGTGCTTTCCTTGAGCTCCTCCACCTTCTTCATCAACTTCTCCAATCTTGATTCGAGAGAGTCTTCAAAAGGTTGCTCATAAATGTTTTTAGGGACATTCTTCTCATCCCATATCGCAAGTTCATGTTGAATGGCCTCTTCTCTTTCCCATTCATTTTTGAACCAATAGAAGGAGTACTTCTCCTCCAAGTATTCATAATGGTCCGCCCTAGCACTTTGTCTTGCTATCCAGGCTGGATCAAATGTAGTCATCGGAAATCCTGAAAACTACAAAACTCATAGAAAGAGTAGTTAGTAGCAACAGGGGCAATAGCCCCGAAAGCAAACCGAAACCGGTTCGGTCTAGACCAAGTCCCCGGCAACGGCGCCAAAAACTTGTTCGCTCCAAACGGTGTGTGCAAGCTTTAAATTTATAACCCTAGACTTAAGCTTAAAACAAGGATGCGAACCCGCAGTGTACGGGTCAATCGTAGTAAAAGCAAGAAAATTCCAGGGGTCGATCACAGGGACTCGGTGAAACAGAGTCGACACGGTATGCTAATGTCAATGCTAACCACAAGAGCAATTAACACAATCAAAGATGAATAAGATGTCAAATAAAGCAAACATGCAATTCTAGGGATTAAAGCATCTAGTTGTGGTTCCAACTCAAGATCTATAGATAAGCGGACAAAGCTGAGATTTTTGCGTGGGGAAGGTGTTTCTAAAATGGAGTAGATCACCGGGTAAGTCTCACTACACACTAATCCTAAACCGTAACTCCTATTACCGGGTAAGTCTCAAGGAATCAAGATAAAGAACTATAACCTCAAACTAACACACCATCTAAGGGAATAGAATCAACCTTTACCGGGTAAGTCTCAGGCTAACTCACAAAGATGGGATGGAAGCACACTCAAACCCCAATAAAGGATAAACCTTTATTACCTACACTTATGATCGTCGGTACACAAACTAAGGAATTACCGGGTAAGTCTCATCCTAAGCTTGCATTGAACCAGGAAGGTGTAATAAGAATAGGATTTAGCAAACTCTAACACTTAACTTTCTGTTTTAGGTCGGATAAGTCACCTCGGTCAGAAGAATTCCACCCCGGCCGAGATGTTCATCAACCGAACGAGATGTTTAGGGTTAAGGTTAAAGACTCGAACTTTCAGGATCCTACTGGAATCTAAGATTATTCTATCATTGTTTTTCCCACAACCTTCAGCCAATCACCCTAGAATCACACAAGGAAATTAGCCACTCATCATCATTATGAAAGTATTAAATATATGGGAAGAAGGTGAATATTTGAACAAAGAAGAATTTAATGAAAAGACTTCAATAACTGAATCAAATATCACAAACAAAAGCGTTCCTTGGATAGCAATCCAACAAGACAAGACAATCAAGGAAGGAATTGAAGACAATCTTACAAAACCCTTCAAAAAGCTATAAAAAGCTATGATCTTCAATCTTCCTTCAACCTTCAAAAAGGTTCTTCAACAACTCCCCAAATCGGAGTATACTGCGGCTGCTGCGTTATATGCGAGATTTCCAGCTGTAAGTGGATTGTATGCAGCCTCCTCAAATTGTGGAAAATCAACCCTTTTTATAGGAAAAATAAACCTCCAAAGATAATAAATCTTAAGAAGATATATTCCCATAAAAATAGGTAAAATATATGATTCTGCATATCTCCTTCCTTCCAGAAGCTCAGCCCAAAAATATAAGATCACTTTCCAAAATTAAAAGATCTCTTCCAAGAATAAAATATTCTCGCCACGTCCTAGGTATCCGCCTCGGTCGAGTCGGCGTCTCTGGATCGCCTCGGTCGAGGTGAACCTCTGGTCAACCGAGGTGACTCAGAATGTGGAATCTCTCGAATTTGCTCCAAAGTGAATCTTCAATCCATGGCTATGCTTCCTGGATGTAGCTCCAAATGACTCTTGACTCCTTTTGCTCCTTTTCGATGCAAACGTACCATATTACCTGCAATTACAACGAAACTAGGTGTAGACCTCGATTCTTGCAAAGGTAGATGAAATGGTAGTAAAATCACATAATGTACATACAAACATGCAGAATATGAAAGATAAAACGTCCAAACAAACCCCAAAATATAGACTATAATTCATGCTATCAAAATACCCCATACTTAGCCCTTGCTTGTCCCCAAGCAAGTTCCTCATATAAAAGACAAGATAGAATGGATTATAAGTCAAGAAAATGAAAAAGTCTTTCAAAAATATTTTATGGTGTGCAACTACCATAGATCACTCTAAGAGAATACTTCCTGGAATTAAAAACTTAATATGCTCAAAACATTTTATAAATATAAGAAAGTTGTTCATCTTTGCATAAAATCATAGAATGCATAATAAATCATAATTATCGAAATTAATCATGTATAATCCGATTTAAACCGCTAAGTCAATCAACAAGCTCAAGGTCTCAAGGTCTTCTCAAAAGAAAAGGTCAAGAAACGTGTAGGGTAGGGATGTATGTAAGGTAATGTGGTGCTAGAATCCGGGAAAAGGATGAACTTCACTTCCACTTTGACTTGCAACACCTTCCACCAATAAGCTTTGCTTATTTCGCATTTTTTTTTTTACTTTACTTTTTGGGATGCATGGACAGAGGTGCACAATAACCGAAGCCTAGGAAATCTGCAATCATCAATTTCTCGAGATGCATCAAACCCTTGATGCACATACCATGACCCGTTAGGAATATCGCTCAATCCGACTTTGGCAAGACACAAACACCCGGCTATGTGAATGGTGCCGAGTTACTCATCTTCATGATTGACTTCCCCAAACCTAAAATTACTTTCTAACACCTTCACTTCCAGCCACCTTCAACTTTAACTTGCTTTCACCACTTCGCTTGCTTCCAAATTCCCGGATAGGTAAAGGGAGGCAAAATGTATATGAGGGGCTAAGCATGATCAAGAAGAAGAAGAAGAGAATGAATTGCCTTCGTCTTTCCAAGAAGAATGTGAGAGAACTTAACCTGCGGTGTCAACCTTCAAATTCAACATAATTTGGATAAAAACAAAGTATTAAACATGCTAATAATTTCAAACAAAGCATTTAGCAACTTAAACATATTATAAAACCTTTCAGACACACAAAGAAATTAAAAACAGTAGGTAAACAAGGTCTTCATTGAGATCATATCCAGATAAGTAACACAAAAATCGTTTTCGAAAACTTTCTGTTACGCCACCTCGGTCGAGATGTTCTTGGTTCAACCGAGGTGAAACACCTCGTTTCGCCAGAATGTCCCCGGTCGAGGTCGAAAAAATTTGTTTTTTAAATACCAATTTTTTTCTTTTCGGTTCGGTTTTGACGTTTTTCTCAATCAAATAATCTGTAGGTATGCTTGTAATATCAGATAATCATATAAAGGCAAGTGAAGCATAAATATGAAAGTATCCGACGAATATAATACATCAAAAGGTATCGAATACATCAAGTAGTCACGTAGTCAAATAATACATCAAATACCCCATACTTGAGACACACTGTCCCAGTGGGTATAAATAAAAGTCTAAATGAAAGAGGACTCACCGGATAAAGAGTCGAACTGCATAAAAATATAATAAATAAAACCCTGCAGCTCCTCAGTAGTCTCGATCCGGTGGTGGTGGTGGTATGTAGGGGAACTGAGTAGGGTCATAGGGATAGCCCATGACACGCTCAAACTGTAGCTGAGCCATCATGTGCTGATGATGCTGCCGCTCCTGCATCTCGCGGATGTCCAATGAAAGTGCAGCATATGAGTCGATAACCTGATCCGTCAGGTCATCGATCCGTCGGTGTGTAGCTCTGTCCCTAACTCCTCTCCTGCGCCTAGCGGGCCTGACTGGAGAAGTCTCCGCTGGTGCCGGCTCAGTGTCCTCCTCATCCTCATCTAAATCAATAATGGGAGGCGCGCTCATCCCAGCAGTATCTGTCCCTGTGTCCATCGGGACGCCGCCGCCTCTCTCATCAACTGTCTCGTCGTCGTCATCCTCATCCTCAGCCTCCTCAGCCTCCTCTACAGGTGCAGCTGCTCCCTCTCTGTAGTCCTCCATAAGTGGAACCCATGCTGTCTGCCAGAAATGCGGGTCGGCGACAGAGAACTGTGCAGACCATCTGATGCCCTGAGGTGCAGTCCGCTCCCAAGGCATGGCAACGTAGGGTGTAGTCAGTCCACGGGGAACTAGAATCCGCCGTGTGATCATCTCCTGCAATCCCAGCGGCTTCGGAGCCGCCGCCAATGTGCACACGCTGAGGTCCATCCCATGGTAAGTGGCGATGTCGGTGACTAGACCTCCACAGCAGATATCTCCCTTCGCCTTGGCCTTGATCTTGTGCAGATCCTCTGCCAAGAGCAAGCCAAAGTCTGGGAAGCCTCCTGTAACCATGCAGTAAAGCGAAAAGAGCTCCCCCTGTCTGATCTTCTGGGGCGTCACAGTACGCGCCAGAAGCATCTCACTGAAGATCCTGTGGGCAAGTCTGAAGGCCGGGTGAAAGATGACCTTCTCCCTGGAATCACCAGGGCGCCATCTGTCTGCATGTGTAGTAATGTGGGCTATCTGTCCCCAGAACTCCCTAGCTACTGATCGGGAGGGGAAGTCCACAACGGTGGGGTCAGGAAAGCCAAAGATCTCTCTCCAAATCTCTAAAGGAACTATGAAGTTCCGGTTCATCAACCGGTACTTCACAGAACGGTCTGTGGGAAGGTAGGAGAAGGAGCTAACAAACTCGAGTGTCGGCTCTATGTAGGCTGGGGCTCGGATCTCAGTGAACTGATCTAGCCCAACGGTAGCAATCATCCTCCTAAGGTCAGCATCTAACCCTAGGCAGTCAAAAGCCGATACATCCAGAAATCGCGGTGCGATGACTGGACGTCCAGCTATCCTCTCATAGTCTACCCGGCATCTCTCGTGGATAACCGGGCGGTAGGGACGGGATGAGGAAGGAGAAGGGGAAGGAGAGGATCTATCTCTAAGGGCTAGCAATCTGTCAGAACTCATCTCTAATGCACACTGTCAGACTACCTCGGTCGACTGACAAATACCAAGAATCACCTCGACCGAGGTGCAGAGCGACTGGACCGAGGCGAAGACAGTTCGATTTCCACTCTCTGATTTTCAGTTCTTTTCCCCCTAAAATCACTACAAATGCTTCCTAAGGGGTACTTATAGATTTCCTCAACAGAAACAAGGGCAACCAAAGCCCAATACGCAGTAAACGACGAGTTAGGGTTTTTCGAACGGTTTTTACCTCGTTTCGGTCGAAACGCTCAGATTTCTTGCAGATCCGTAGTTGCAATCGATCCTTCTACCCTTTAATTGCAATTTGGAAGGAGAAATCGTCGAAAACGAGCGAGAAATGGAGGAGCGAGGTGTTGCTGTTCGCCGCGGTCGAAATGCGTAAAATAAAAAAGTGAAAAGTAATTTCCCTTTTTATACTGTTACTGGATCTGCTGTCACCTCGGTCGAGATGGTCTCGACTGGCCCGAGGCGGTTCTGCAGAAACCCTAGTCGCCTCGGTTGCTTCAAGAATCAACTCGGTCGAGATGCTCTGACAGTGACCGAGGTGCTTCTGTCTTCTCAGATTCTCGAACTTCTGTCCTTCCAGATGTGCTCCTTCCTGTTGTCTGTCCAGAACGCCAAAAACAAAGCAAAGCAAAGCAAAAACAAAAACTATCTAAGCTAGACTAGAAAACGGGAAAGAAGAGCAATACCTTGGGTTGCCTCCCAAGAAGCGCTTGATTTAAGGTCGCTAGCTGGACCATAATGCGTCTCAAACGAGGTAGGAGGTTCCCTCACCCCATACTTCACCTCCATCGTGGGGTGAAGTAAGTAGATCCATCAAACGCTCCAAGACGTGTAAGTGCTCGTCGGGGAATGAATCGTCTATGGGTGGGCTATCCGTCTCGCGGGAGGATTCCGGTAGCCGGCTGAGGTGATCCGCAACTGAATTCTCGGATCCCTTCTTATCGCGGATCTCTAGGTCAAACTCTTGAAGCAAGAGAATCCATCGAATAAGACGCGGCTTGGCATCTTTCTTAGCCATCAAGTAACGAATGGCTGCATGGTCGGTGTAGACAATGACTTTCGCCCCTACTAGATAGGAACGAAACTTCTCGAAAGCATACACAACCGCCAATAACTCCTTTTCGGTGGTAGCGTAGTGGCGTTGTGCTTCATCTAGCGTCTTGCTAGCATAGTAAATGGCGGTGGTCCGTCCATCCTTCTTCTGCCCAAGCACCGCTCCTACGGCTACATCGCTAGCGTCACACATGACCTCAAAGGGTAAGGTCCAATCAGGAGGCTGGATAATGGGAGCGGAGATCAACGCTTCCTTAATCCTGTAAAAAGCATCAAGACACTCCTGCGAAAACTCAAAAACAACATCTTTATTCAAGAGGTTAGTTAGAGGTTTAGAAATCTTGGAGAAGTCCTTGATGAATCTCCTGTAGAAACCTGCATGCCCGAGAAAACTCCTCACACCTTTTACAGAACAAGGAGGAGGGAGTTTCTCAATAGTCTCGATCTTAGCTCGATCGACCTCAATACCTCGATTAGAAACGAGGTGTCCTAGCACAATGCCTTCGTTAACCATAAAATGACACTTCTCCCAATTCAAAACAAGGTTAGTGTCTTCACATCTTTTAAGTACTAGAGAAAGGTTAGATAGGCAATCATCAAAAGAGGAACCATATACAGAAAAATCATCCATAAATACCTCCATGATCTCCTCAATGTACTCGGAAAAGATAGCCATCATGCATCGCTGGAAGGTAGCTGGTGCATTGCACAATCCAAATGGCATCCTCCGATAGGCAAACGTCCCCCATGGACAAGTGAAAGTGGTCTTCTCCTGATCATCCGGATGGATAGGAATCTGGAAGAATCCACTATAGCCGTCCAAGTAGCAAAAGTGTGAATGCTGGGCCAACCGTTCGAGCATTTGATCAATGAAGGGAAGCGGAAAATGATCCTTCCGAGTAGCCGTGTTCAGCTTCCTATAGTCGATGCAAACTCTCCAGCCCGTAATAGTCCTTGTTGGGATCAACTCGTTGTTCTTATTCGTCACAACGGTCATCCCTCCTTTCTTCGGAACGACATGCACCGGGCTAACCCACTTGCTGTCCGAGATAGGATAAATAATACCTGCATCCAACAACTTAAGAACTTCCTTCTTCACAACCTCTTTCATGATCGGATTTAACCGTCTTTGAGGTTCCCGTGAAGTCTTATGATTATCTTCCATTAGAATTCTATGCATGCAGAAAGAAGGTTTAATGCCAATAAGATCATCCGTTGTGTAACCTATGGCTTTTCGATGCTTTCTCAGGACATGCATTAGCTTAGTTAATTCAGAATCGGAAAGGGAAGCACTAACGATAACGGGATAAGTAGAATCCGGTCCAAGAAAGATATACCTCAAGTGACTAGGGAGTTGTTTAAGCTCCACAACTGGGGGTGCTTTCTGAGTGGGATCTGTGCTTCCTCTTTCCAGTGGAGTGGTGTCAGAAACTGGACTAGATGCAGTCTCAGTTTGAATCGTCTCGCTGTCGACCTCGGTCGAGGCGCAAAGGCGTTGACCGAGGTGTTCTTCAGATGCCTCGCTCTGTCCAGAAGGTGCCTCGGTCGAGGTACTGCTACTGGATCCGAGGCTGAAAATCTTCGTTTCCTGGATCAGCTTCTCAGTTTTAGCTCCTGGATCCTCTTCCAGTGCCCTCAAGCTCTGTATATCTGCATCACAAGAAGCATCTATACCTTCCTCCATTAAACTGAAGCTAATAACTCTTTTGAGTGGATCGTTAATAAGGATAGAGCTCACCAATTCTCTTGATTCTTCTTCATCATAGATGTTGAAGATATCATCAGTTAGTTGCTCCCCTTTCATGGCTGCAAGTAGTGCGAACTCCACCTCATCGCCACCAACGTTGAATTTCAACTTGGCGTTCTTGCAATCCACATTGCAACCCGAAGTTGCTAGAAATGGCCTCCCGAGAATGATAGGAACAGGATAATCTGCGGGAATGTCAAGTACGACAAAATCTATAGGTAGATAGAAGTTACCTAACTTGACCGGAACGTCCTCCAAAATGCCCACGGGATGGGTGATGGAGCGATCCGCCATGTAAAGTCGAAACTTGACCGGCTTGGGCTCTCCAAGACCGATCTTAGTGCATAGCTCCAGCGGGATGATGCTCACGCTGGCTCCTAGATCGCAAAGGGCTTCACAAGTGACATTCCCAACTTGAATGGGAATGCAAAATGAGCCGGGATCTCTCAATTTAGGTGGCATCTTCTCCTTCATGATCTTTATGAGTTCCGAAGATTTAGATGTCATCCTAACTTCACCAACATCCTCCAGCTTCCTCTTCCTTGATAAGATCTCTTTTAAGAACTTCCCATAGGCGGGCATACCTAAAATAGCATCAAGGAAAGGAATGTTAATATGTAGCTTATTCATCAAGTCAAGGAACTTACCAAAGTGCTTGTCTAGATGTGCTCTGGCTCTAGACTGAGGGAATGGAAGTGGTGGTTTATATGCAGGAGGTGGAACATAAGCTTCTGTCGTTCCTCCTGCTTTCTGTTGCGCCGCCTCGGTTGGCATCTCGGTCGAGGTGTTCTTCGACTGGATCTGGACCGAGGTGGTCTGCGTCGAGCGAGGTACTGGATCGGCAGTTTTGAGTCCACTCCTCGTCGTTATGGCCATACACTGGCCCTTAGGGTTAGTTTCCGTCTTTGCTGGAAGCTTCCCTGGATCTCTTGGCGCTTCATTCGCCCTATTAGCAAGTTGTTGTTCAAGGGACTTTTGGGCCCTCGAAAATGAAGTCATAGAATTCTCCATAGCGCCAAGCTTGATCAAGATTGCCTCCAGAACTGCGTCTTTCTTTTCCGGTTGAGACGAACTTGATCCTTGCCCTTGGCTTTTCAATGGAGTAGAAGAGGAAGAAGGAGAAGAGAGGAAAGGGTTAGAGGAATCATTAGAGTTGGAGTTTGAATAATTGTTACCGTGGTTTTGATTATTCGCCCTCCAGTTGTTGCTGTTGGATCCTCTATTGTTGTTGTTGTAGTTGTTGTTTCGGGGTCCGTTGTTGTTGTTACGGTACCCGTTATTGTTGTTGTTGTTCCTTTGCCCTTGCTCTTCCTTCTTAGTTTGAGCCATTAAGAGCTCCTTCAATTCCTTCACGTCATTCTTCAATGATGTGAGTTGATTGTTGTTGGGTTGAGTCTCTTGAAAGTTGACTCTTTTAACTCCACCTTCAGCTCCTTGGTGGGTGTACTTCTCCATGTGCAAGGCTTGCTTCTCAATGAAGTCCCATGCATCATCAACCGCCATGTCCATGAATGTACCGGCGGAGAGTAGTTGGAGATTGAACTGGGTGTTTCCGTCCAGCCCTTTGAAGTAGATCTCCAACAACTCGATCTTTGGAATCCCATGATGTGGGCAATCCAAAAGGATATCCTTGAACCGCTCCCAAGACTTGGACAAGCTCTCCTTGTCCTTCATGATGAAAGCATTGATCTTTCCCCTCATTTCAGCGGTCTTTGAAGGTGGAAAGAATTTGGTTAGGAATTCCGTAGTCATCTCCTCCCATGTGCTAATTTTTCCTGGAGGAAGAGATTGATACCAAGTAAGAGCTCTATCTTTTAAAGAAAAGTAAAAAGGTCTTAGCTTGTAGTTGTTATTTTCAATTCTAGAAGGTCGCAAGGTCTCCATCAAGATCTCGTAGTTTTGAAGATGTTGATGCGGTGACTCCTTCTCTAGCCCTCCGAATTGACATTGGCGAATCATGGCTAGAACTTGCGGTCGAAGTTCGTAGTCATGATCCGCTGGATCTCCTAGGTTCACCCCTGGACGCCTCAGCTGCTGATTAGGGTCCATCCTTTGACCTAGGGTTTGCGGGATTCCTGCAAGAAGAACACCTCGGACTGGTATCCGAGGTTGATGTACATCGACCAGGGCGTCAGGTGCTGGAATCTGCCTCGGTCGAGGATCGACTACTGGATCCTGCATCGGTCGAGGATCAACTACTGGATCCTGCATCGGTCGAAGTAGAATCTGGTTCCGAATGGCTGCAATCTCAGCTTCGATTGCTGCTGTCCTGGCTTGATTCTCTTCTTTCTCTTGCCTTAGCTCTTCCTTACTGAGACGTAGCAGCTCCTGCGTCTCTCTCAATTGGGCCGCAAGATCGTGATCGTCTTGTTGGGCCATTTTCGCTTCTCTTAAGCGTCGCTTGTATGTCTTTTCCGGTTCGGGATCGTAAGGAACGATTTCCTTCCCAGCGCGGGTTCTTCGCTTATACCTAAGAAAGAACCTGCAAAAGTCACTCAAGTAGAGTGGTAAGATGAAACGGGGCAAATGCCCCAAGAGCAAACCGTACCGGCTCGGTCTAGACCAAGTCCCCGGCAACGGCGCCTAAAACTTGTTCGCTCCAAACGGTGTGTGCAAGCTTTAAATTTATAACCCTAGACTTAAGCTTAAAACAAGGATGCGAACCCGCAGTGTACGGGTCAATCGTAGTAAAAGCAAGAAAATTCCAGGGGTCGATCACAGGGACTTGGTGAAACAAAGTCAATACGGTATGCTACGTTAATTCTAACCACAAGAGTGATTAACACAATCAAAGATGAATAAGACATCAAATAAGCAAACATGCAATTCTAGGGATTAAAGCATCTAGTTGTGGTTCCAACTCAAGATCTATAGATAAGCGGACAAAGCTGAGATTTTTGCGTGGGGAAGGTGTTACTAAAGTGGAGTAGATCACCGGGTAAGTCTCACTACACACTAATCCTAAACCGTAACTCCTATTACCGGGTAAGTCTCAAGGAATCAAGATAAAGAACTATAACCTCAAACTAACATACCATCTAAGGGAATAGAATCAACCTTTACCGGGTAAGTCTCAGGCTAACTCACAAAGATGGGATGGAAGCACACTCAAACCCCAATAAAGGATAAACCTTTATTACCTACACTTATGATCGTCGGTACACAAACTAAGGAATTACCGAGTAAGTCTCATCCTAAGCTTGCATTGAACCAGGAAGGTGTAATAAGAATAGGATTTAGCAAACTCTAACACTTAACTTTCTGTTTTAGGTCGGATAAGTCACCTCGGTCAGAAGAATTCCACCCCGGCCGAGATGTTCATCAACCGAACGAGATGTTTAGGGTTAAGGTTAAAGACTCGAACTTTCAGGATCCTACTGGAATCTAAGATTATTCTATCATTGTTTTTCCCACAACCTTCAGCCAATCACCCTAGAATCACACAAGGAAATTAGCCACTCATCATCATTATGAAAGTATTAAATATATGGGAAGAAGGTGAATATTTGAACAAAGAAGAATTTAATGAAAAGACTTCAATAACTGAATCAAATATCACAAACAAAAGCGTTCCTTGGATAGCAATCCAACAAGACAAGACAATCAAGGAAGGAATTGAAGACAATCTTACAAAACCCTTCAAAAAGCTATAAAAAGCTATGATCTTCAATCTTCCTTCAACCTTCAAAAAGGTTCTTCAACAACTCCCCAAATCAGAGTATACTGCGGCTGCTGCGTTATATGCGAGATTTCCAGCTGTAAGTGGATTATATGCAGCCTCCTCAAATTGTGGAAAATCAACCCTTTTTATAGGAAAAATTAACCTCCAAAGATAATAAATCTTAAGAAGATATATTCCCATAAAAATAGGTAAAATATATGATTCTGCATATCTCCTTCCTTCCAGAAGCTCAGCCCAAAAATATAAGATCACTTTCCAAAATTAAAAGATCTCTTCCAAGAATAAAATATTCTCGCCGCGTCCTAGGTATCCGCCTCGGTCGAGTCGGCGTCTCTGGATCGCCTCGGTCGAGGTGAACCTCTGGTCAACCGAGGTGACTCAGAATGTGGAATCTCTCGAATTTGCTCCAAAGTGAATCTTCAATCCATGGCTATGCTTCCTGGATGTAGCTCCAAATGACTCTTGACTCCTTTTGCTCCTTTTCGATGCAAACGTACCATATTACCTGCAATTACAACGAAACTAGGTGTAGACCTCGATTCTTGCAAAGGTAGATGAAATGGTAGTAAAATCACATAATGTACATACAAACATGCAGAATATGAAAGATAAAACGTCCAAACAAACCCCAAAATATAGACTATAATTCATGCTATCAAGATAGCATCCATGAACGGAATATTAATATACAATTTAGACATAAGTTCAAGGAATTTACCAAAGTGCTTGTCCAAGCAAGCTCTTGCCCGTGATTGTGGGAACGGTAGTGGTGGCTTGTATGGAGGCGGTGCCACATATGTTGGGTCAACATCCTTGCTCTTGCCTCCATCTTCTTGCAATATCTCTTCTTCTACCACTACTTGCTTTCCCTTAGTATTTTCCCTTGGCAAGGGATCCTTCATACTCAACCCGCTCCTTGTAGTGATGGCCAACACTTGGCCTCTTGGGTTGTCTTCGGTCCTTCCGGAAAGCTTTCCCGGATCCCTATGGGCTTCACCCACCTTTTGGAACACTTGTGCTTCCAACACCTTTTGAGCCTTAGAAATGGAAGTCACCGTGCTCTCAAGACCACTCAACCTTCCAAGCAATTGTTCAAACATCATTTCGGTTCTATCCTTTGGAGGTTGAGTAAATCCGGGTGGAGGTTCTTGTGAAGCCTTTGGTGGTGGAGTTGTGCTTGTGGAAGCGGGAGGGTTCAAGGCTCCATCCGGGTTAGAATAGGAAAACCCGGGATGGTTGTGGTTGGGCCGGTAAGTGTTGAATTTCCGGTTGTTGTTGAAGTTCCTTGGGCCTTGATAGTTGTTATAATTGCCCCTTCCCATGTAGTTTACATCTTCCTCCTTGGAAGACAAGTTTGCTTGCACTTGCACTTGAGGAGTTTCTTGGTTCTTCAAAGTTGTAGCACACAACTCCCTTAAAGACTTTAGCTCGTTGTTGATGGCGTCAAGCTTGAAATTGCTCATGGTGACTTCACTCACCTCATATGCTCCCGCCTTTCTCCCTTCACTCTTCCTATGGGAGTATTTCTCAATCACTAGAGCTTGTTTCTCTACAAACTCCCAAGCTTCATCCACATGCTTTTCCATGAAAGTCCCACCGGAAAGAGATTGGAGCTTGAATTGGCTATCTTCATCAAGTCCCTTGAAGTAGATCTCCAATAGCTCAATTTTTGGTATACCATGGTGTGGACAATCTAGGAGAAGATCTTTGAACCTCTCCCAAGACTTGAACAAACTCTCTCTATCCTTCATCACGAAGGCATTGATCTTCCCTCTTAATTCGGTAGTCTTGGAAGGTGGGAAGAACTTAGTCAAAAACTCGGTTGTCATTTCCTCCCAAGTACCCACTCGCCCTTGTGGAATAGATTGATACCAAGCTAAGGCTTTGTCCTTAAGAGAGAAGGAGAAAGCCCTAAGCTTATGGTTGTTGCTCTCCAATCTAGGCGGTCTAAGAGTCTCCATCAAGATCTCATAGTTCATCAAGTGTTGATGAGGAGACTCTCCTTCCATCCCTCCAAATTGATTATGCCGGATCATTTGTAGAACTTGAGGACGGAGCTCGTAATCATGGGTTGCGGGATCTCCTAAGTTCACACCCGGACGGTGTGCTCTTTGTGCCGGATCCATACGTTGCCCTAACGTTTGTGGCTCTTCCATAGCAATGGGCACAACCCGAATATTAACCGCCGGCCGCGGTTGTGGTGGAGGTGGAGGAGGTTGTTGATGGTTAAGCTCTCTTTGCACAAGAGCTTGCCTAATCTCCTCAATCTCCCTCCTAGTTGCCTCTTGCCTCTCATTGGCAAGTCTCCTTTCATTCTCCAAAGCTTCATCCCTTATCCTAATTTGCTCTAAAGCCTCATCCAACTCAGCTTGGAGATCTCTTCCGGCCATCTCTTTTCCCTTTCGAATGCTCTTGGATCTAGATCTAAGGGTTTTCTCCGGTTCGGGATCGAATGGAGCTAAATCCTTGCCACGAGATCTTCGCATACACCTTAAGAGTAAGAGATTTCCTGAAAAGCAAAGACACAAACCAAAAAGAGATCAAAAGCAACAAGAAAGACCTACACTATAAACAATCACAATTAACGACTCAATCTAGACCTAGTCCCCGGCAACGGCGCCAAAAACTTGTTCACGTCTAGGAATAGATGCGCAAAAGTCTTACAATTTATAAACTCGTTATATTTCTCCTAACTCCTAGCGAACCCGCAGTGTACGGGACGTTTGTAGTAGGGATAGTATTCCGAGGTCGAACACAAAGACTAAGGTGAGATTGATTCGATTAGTGATTTAGTTTAGTGAAGATCTAGTTTAAGAAAAGGGAAAGAAATAAAGAAATGAAAATCTCAATGTTTTTGGTGGGTTTTTAGGTGATCAATCAAGGATCACAAATCATGCAAAATGAACAATCAACTATGCTAACAAATCAACACAAACAAACAAGCTAAACTCGAGATATAGACCAAAGAGAGAAAAGCGGATTCTAGGGGTTGGAAGTTCCGGTTATGGCATAGGACTCAAGCTATCTAATCATTCCTTGGATTAACTATGACATGTTAGGAATAAGTGTTTCTAGATTGGGATCAATCACCGGGTAGGTCTCATGGTCCACTAGTCCATTCCTAAGGTCTCATCACCGGGTAAGTCTCAAAGAGCCTAAGGGAAGGAATTCTACACAAACCGGATTATCACCTAGGGATCTAACCTATCCTCACCGGGTAAGTCTCGAAAGGGTTAGTCCTAACCAACTATCCTAGCACACTTAGTCCAATGGCGGCTTATGAGGCTCACCACTACCTAGAGTTTGTCATCTTCGAAATCTAAGAGTAAGAATCACCGGGTAGGTCTCTTCTAACACTTAGTTGCTAACACTAGGTTACCCTAGGATAGATTTAACTCAACAAACATTAGGATTTCAACGTTCTAACAATCTAGAACTTAGATCCATCGAACCAGGGAAACCACGGGCTGTTCTACCACTTCCACGGCCGTGGAAGGGCAAGAACTAACCGTGGACTATAGCAGTGGCATCGTTCAAGCAAATAAATCATCCAAGGGCAAATCTAAGGTCATCCTATCATAGTCCTAGCCATAACCACCCTTTCCTTACCCTAGAATCGCATCTACTTAGCCTACAACATTCATCATAACAATCGAAATCATCAAACATAAAATCATGGCTTCCATTTGCAAGATAATGAAGAGAAAGAGATGAACAAGTGAAGCAAACAAAACCAAGATGAAAGTAAGATTAGAAAGACTCACAACCCTTCCAAAAGAAGGTTTAAACGATTCTTACAACCCTAGAAAACGATTCCGAAATCCTTCACTACAAAACCTATCAAGTGCTAGCAATGGTGTGTTCTTCTCCTCTTCTCCAATGGAGCTCTTCTCTTTCCTTCCATGGTAGCTCTCCTCCTTAGAGAATCTTCTTGTTGAGAGTGTGGGAGAGAATGTGGAATTGGATGATGGATGGAAGATGCTTCTCTCAGCCTTGCAGGACCACTTTTATACTACAACTTTGCAAGAGAGGGCCATGAGATCGTGGCACAGCTGTCACAACCGTCTGGCAAAAACCACGGTTGGTTCCACGGCCGTAGACTTGCCAGCAACCGTGGTTTGGTGCTTCAGCTTCGCCTTGGATCATTAAGCTATGATTTGGTGCATGGCTTGTGTTGACAAGTTTCCATGAGTCCTCCTTAGCCTCTATCTTGCATCCTAATGGGTCCGAGGGTGTGTCATCTTGATGAACGATCCTCAAACGTATCGATTAAGTTCCTAAATCTCTCAAAATACCTAGAAAGCAATGCAAAAGTCCGTGTAGACGTCTATCTCGACAAAATACGTGAATTGAGTGCAAACGTCGTGAACTAGTGCTAAACCATGCATGAATGAGTGAGAAATCTATCTAAATGACTACCTAAACCTAAGTCATAAATCGTGTTATCAGAACTCATTGTTCTTGTTAGTAATAACCGTCATTCCTCCTTTCTTTGGGACAACCTGAACGAGGCTCACCCACTTGCTATCGGAGATAGGATAGATGATACATGCGTCAAGTAACTTAAGAATTTCCTTCTTGACAACCTCCTTCATGATCGGATTTAACCGTCTTTGAGGTTGTCGCGAAGGCTTAAAATCTTCCTCCATTAGAATCTTGTGCATGCATAATGATGGTTTAATTCCTACAAGATCCTCTATGGTATAACCTAAGGCTTTCTTGTGTTTCCTTAGAACAACCATTAGTTTCTCATGTTCATCTTCACTTAAATTGGAACTAACAATTACGGGAAAAGTAGAATTAGTTTCAAGAAATGCATACCGAAGATGTGTGGGAAGTGGCTTCAATTCCACAGCTATTGATGCCTTTGATGAGTCTTGAGGTGTGTCCGATGCTTCCTTAGAAGTCTCTAAGGGTGTAGGAGTGATTGAAGAAGACTCAAGAGCATATGTGGAAAGAACGGTATTGTTCTCAGAAATTCCCAAAATTACGGCACCACCGTTACTTCCACGGCCGTGGTTTTGGGCATGGAACTTACTATTGCTCTCAAAATAGCAGTTTACGGGCAGTTTGGGTGAAACCACGGCCGTGGAATAGCACGACTGACCGTGGTTTCTCACATTTTCTGAGCCATCGTAAAGTTTTTCAAACTCTTCCTCTTGTACTTCCTTTAGCTCTTCCAAGGCTTCAATCTCAACATTGCAATCCTCTTCCTCTCCCTTTTCCACGATGCACATGGTTAGGACCTTTTGCAATGGATCCTTGAATAGAATCGAGCTCACTTCCTCTCTAGACGCTTATTCGTCATAGATGTTAAACAGATCCTCTCCAAGAGCTGGCTCTTTCACCAAAGTTGAGAGGAAAAACTCAACCTTCTCCTCTCCTATGTCGAAGGCTAGTCTAGCATTCTTCAATCCACCATACAACCGGATGTTGCAAGAAACGGTCTTCCGAGTATGATCGGAACCGGACAATCTGCAGGAATGTCAAGCACAACAAAGTCTATTGGAAAATAAAACTTACCGAGCTTGACTAGGACGTCTTCAATGATACCAACGGGATGAGTTATGGATCGATCCGCCATGTATAACGTCATCTTCACCGGTTTAGGTTCACCTAAACCGACCTTCCTACACAAAGCAAGCGGGATGATGCTAACACTTGCTCCTAAGTCACAAAGAGCGTCGTATGTGACTTCTCCTACTCCAATTGGAATGCAAAATGACCCCGGATCTCTCAACTTTGGGGGCATCTTTTCCGTCATCGTTTTGATGAGCTCCGAAGATTCCGAACTCATCTTGACTTCTCCAAAGTCTTCTAGCTTCCTCTTGTTAGAGAGGAGCTCTTTCAAGAACTTCCCGTAAGCAGGCATACCTACAATAGCATCAATGAAAGGTATATTAATGTGCAGTTTGCTCATGAGTTCAATGAACTTACTGAATTGCTTGTCTAGATGCGCTCTTGCTCTAGATTGCGGGAATGGTAGTGGAGGTTTGTAAGCTGGAGGAGGAACATAGACATCTTCCTTCTCCTTCTCCTTATCTTTTCCCTTCTCAGCTGGGACTTCCATAAACTTAGGTTGCGGGTCGGTAGTTGTCACACCGCTCCTAGTTATGATAGCCATCACCCTTCCCTTCAGGTTGTCCTCTGTCTTCCCGGGAAGCTTCCCTAGATCTCTAGGAACTTCTCCGGCCTTGCTGAACATATGGTTTTCCAAAGCTTTGTGTGCTTTATCAACCAAAGTTATGAAGCTCTCCAACCCTTGTAGCTTTCCTAAGATCGTCTCCGACATAGGATCGGGCTTCTCCTTCTCCTTATTGTTTGATCCATTTGATGTTTGCTCCTGACTTTTCAAAGGAGTAGAAGAAGATGGAGATGTTAGTGAATTTCCAAAATTTGGATAGGAATTACCGGAATTTTGTTGTTGGTTGGACCGTCAATTGTTGTTGGAATTTCGGTTGTTGTTGTTGTTCCAATTGTTGTTCCGGTTATTGTTCCGGTTTTCATTCCTATTCCCTTGGTGGTTGTCTCTCCCTAGATAGTTAGCATCTTGCTCATTTGCCTTTTGAAGGCTAGTTTTTATGACTTCCTTCAACTCTTTGATCTCATTGTTGAGGGAGAATATTTGAGTTTGCGCAGCTTGATTCAACTTAGCTCCCGGATCCCCTTGATTCTGGCTATTAGGATCCACCTTCCGGTGGGAATACTTCTCAATCACTTGGGCTTGCTTCTCAATGAAGTCCCAAGCATCATCTTCTCTCATGTTCATAAATGTACCACAAGACAAAGATTGGAGATTGAATTGTGTTTCCACATCCAACCCCTTGTAGTAGATCTCCAATAATTCCAACTTTTAAATGCCATGGTGTGGGCAATCCAATAAGAGATCAGTAACCTTTCCCATGATTGAAACAAACTTTCGTTAGCTTTCATATAAAATGCTAATCTTACCTCTCAACTCCGCCGTCTTGGATGGCGGAAAGAACTTGGTGAGGACCTCCGAAGATAGATCCTCCCATGTGTTAAGCCTTCCAGCTGGAAGATCTTGATATCAAGATAAAGCCTTGTCCTTCAAAGAAAAGAAAAACGGTTTGATCTTGTAGTTGTTGTTGGTAGCCCTTTTCGGCTTCAACGTCTCCATGAGAATCTCGAAATTCTGCAAATGTTGGTGTGGAGATTCCGCACTCGTTCCACCAAATTGACTTTGGCGAACCATGGTGATAACTTGTGGGCTAAAACTGAATTCCTGGATATCTTCAACTCCGAAATTCACACCTAGACGGCGCGGTTGCTGAATTGGATCCATTCTTTGCCCAAGAGTATGTGGTTAATCCCCTTCATGAGCAACTCTCACGTCTCCAGTGGGAATACGAGGAACAACCGGTGGTCTAGGGTTGTTTCGAACGGGATGGATCACCGGATCAATGTCCTCTAGTGGTGGCATATCCTCATCCTCATCGTCGGATGATTCAACTCTAATGGACTTTGGTTGCTTGACCTTCTTCTTCTTAGCATCATTCATCTCCAACTTCATGTCCAGCATCATAGCCTTGAGCTCATCCATTTGAAATTGATGATGCTCCATTTCTTCCATACGAGCCTTCTCACTCAACTTAAGTTGAAGTTGAACTTCATCCAACTCCGCTTGGATGTTTCTCTCATTGTTTTCAGCCATCTTTTTCTCTTTCAACTTTCTTCTCAAAGTTTTCTCCAATTCGGGATCGAAAGGAACTAGATCTTTGGTAGATCTAGTCTTTCGCATATACCTAAAGAATCTGCAAAGATCACTAAAAAGAGATATTAAATAACAAGAGCAAAGCTCCCAAGCTTGACAATCAAGAACCGAAATTTGGTCTAGACCAAATCCCCGACAACGGCGCCAAAAACGTGTTCGCCTCAAAGTATGCGTGCAAATAAGTTTTAATTATAAAACTGAAACAAAAGCAAGCGAACCCGCAGTGTACGGATCGGCGTAGTTAAGCACGTCTTCTAGAGTATCGAACTCAGGGATTTGGTGATTCAAATTCAGTTCGAATAATCGAGCAAGTAAAAGTATAAAAGCTTTGCAAATATTGGGGAAAACAGCAACTCTAAAGATTCAAGTCTCTAATTGTGGCAATCGATTCAAGATATACTATAGATATAAGGACAGAATTGAGATTGCAAAGGTATACTAAAGTAAGGTAATGTACGGTAAAGTTCCAAAACCCTATATGTCTAACCCAAAGACTCTCTCTATAAAGGTTGTTGAGGCTGCAGTATAGAAAGGGTCTAAGGACAAAAATTAATCTCAAATACCCATGCCCAAACCCAAGGAATCAAAGATAAACTAAAACGGTTAAGGTTGTGACACTCGAAACCAAAATAGAGCATGTTGAGTCTCACTACTACCTAGAAAAGGCAAGTCAAGGCTAAGTTAAAGCAAATCTTTAACTTTGGATTAAAGCAAAAGCAAAGGTCGTAAAACAAAGAAAATCACGGCTAGATCTTGAGATTCCACGACCGTGGAACTCAAGAACAGACCGTGGTTTAGGGTATCGACGAAGTTTCTCACACTCTCAAGGTCCAATCAAGTTACGATCGATCTATCATCATCTAAGCCACAACTATCAACCCTTCACCTTAGAATTACTAAAGGGTTTTAGCCAATAACCATCATCATGATGTCAAAAATCAATTTAAGAAGAAAGAAAGATGAAAACCCTCAAAAACTCAATAAAAAATCAAAGTCAATCTCGAATCCGAATAACAAAAGTAATATGTTTATGAATTCTAGAAAAGAAAGAATAGAAATCCTCACAATGATCTAGAGAAACAACGAAGAACGGGATGCCAATCCGTTCTCCAATGTAAACCCTTGAATATCCCGAATGTACACAATCTCCAAAATCACGTCTTTCACAAGCCACAATCCGCGTCTCCAATCCTTCGTCTTAATCTGAAAGTAAAATGAACCCTAAAGCAGCCGTCTCCGAAGCTCTAAGCGAAGGTCCTCGAAACTCCCTTCTCAAGCCTTCTTATAGGGAGAAATAGGGTTACGAGAAAGCCCAATAACCGTCACTGACGTGGCAAATATGACACGTCATCTTCGTCATGGAAATCACGGTCTCATAACTTTCCACGGCCGTAATTTAGGGTGTGAAAATCCAAATTCTTGTGAAAGTCTTTATTTCGTGATGTTCTTCACTCATGCTCCTTCCTTAGCTTCTCCAAAGCATCTCTTTGCCATCAAGCATGATCAAATACTCCTTTCCTTCCACATTTTGCTCCAATCCAAGCCTTTATTCACCTATAAACAAAACAAAGCTAGTGTAGATCTCTATATCGACAAAGTGGGTGAATGAGCTCACAAATGCTTCAAACTCATATCTATCTACACATAAAAGAGGGAAAAACAACTAAAACAAGTGCCTAAAATATAGTCATATTTCATGCTAACAAAAACGTACAAAACTGGTTTGATTTTTTTTTGTCTCGACCGAAATACACATGGCCAACCGAGATGACCACAACAGGAGTTTACCTCGGTCTAGAATCTCAGTTGTCCGTACATATCTCGACCGAGATGGTTTTTTAAAAAACATGAATTTTCGAAAATTTTGTGCCTCTAGGATGGATATGATCCCAATGATGATACTCGTTTACTGAATGGTTTTTATGGTCTTTATGTGTTTGAAATAATTTATGATATATTTAAGGTTTGAATGCTTTGTTTGAAATTTGAGCATGCTTAGTGAGTTGTTTTATCCAAATCATATTAAGTTTGAAGGTTGAAACTGTTCGCCACTTAGCGTGCGTGCAAATAAGATTTAATTATAAAACTAGAAATCAAGCAAGCGAACCTGCAGTGTACGGATCGATATAGTTGAGCAAGAATTCCAGAGTATCGAACACAGGGATTTGGGGGGTTAAATCCAGTTGTAGATTATCAAGCGAGTAAATGTAAGAGCTTTTCGAATTATTGGGAAAACAACAATCCTAAAGATCCCGGAATCCAGCTGTGGCAATCGATTCAAGATATACTAAAGATATAAGGACAGAGTTAAAGTATGCAAAGGTATGCTAATGTAAGGTAATCGTACGGTGAAGTTCCAAAAACCTTATATGACTCACCTATAAGACACTCTCTATAAAGGTTGTTGAGGCTTCAATATAGCAAGGTTCTAAAGGTAAGAATTAATGTCAAATACCCAAACTTATAACCCAAGGATCAAGACCAACTTAACCGATTAAGGTTGTGACACTCACAATCGAGGTAGAGGTTGTTGAGGCTTCACTACCACCTAGAAAAGGCAAGCCCAGACTAAGTTAAAGCAAATCTTTAACTTTTGATTAAAGTAAAAGCAGGTTCGTAACTTAACACAAAATTACGGGTAGTTCTTGAGTTCCACGGCCGTGGAAGCTCAAGAACATACCGTGGATTAGGGTTATCGGCGATTCTCTCTAACTCTCAGGGTCCAATTTGTTTACGATCGATCTATCATCATCTAAGCCACAACTATCAACCCTTCACCTTAGAATTGTTAAGCGTTTTTATCCAACAATAGTCATAATGATATCAAATTTAGGGTTTAAAAGATTGAAAGATGAAAACTTCCGAAAACCTTCAATAACTTTCAAATCAGTCTCAAAGTTACAATCAAGTACAATAATCGTCACTATATTCGGAATAGCATAAACAATCACAATCTTAGATAAGAAGGAAGAACGGGATGTCAATCCGTCTTCTAAATCAAACCTAAGTAAGAAGCGAAATCTTCTTACGAACAATCTTCTGAATCTTCGATCTTCCGTCAATCCGGAAATCACAATAGCAATGCGCTAAAATCTCTCAAACACAACTTCCGCCAAATGCGAAATTAGGGTAACTCCAAGCGTAAGCGTAAGATGCGTCTATGCGTAAGCGAAGGTGACGGAATCTCTCCTTGTCCGTCCTTTTATAGTGAAAGATAAAATATCGGCCCGGCCCAATTGCGTAGGAGATCGTGGCTTAAAGTGTGACGAAAAAGATCGCCAAGATCACGGTCGTGGAAGGGTTCCACGGCCGTAATTTAGAGCGTGGAAATCAACACGGTTTGAACCAACTCCTCCACGGCCGTAGAAGTTACTGGAATGAACCACGCTTCCCTAGCCATGGTTCCACGGCCGTGGACTTGAACGTGGAAAGTAGTACGGCCGTATTTTAGAGCGTGGTTTAGGGCTAGAACGTGATTCTTCCTTAGCCTCGTGCATCCTTCAAGTTGGCACTCCCTTAGCTCCTATGAATGTCCTCAATCCATGGACATGCTAAATCAACTCCATTCTCGCTCAATTCCGTTCGGAAATAGCTCTTAATTACCTATAATCAACATAAAGCTTGTGTAGATCTCCATATCGACATTATAGACAAACTAGCTCTTAAATGCATCAATGCTCAATCAATGACTATCAATATGGATCAAATACACTAAGAAAACGTGCCTAAAATATCACAATATTTCATGCTAACAAATAACCCCATACTTGCCACTTGCTTGTCCCTAAGCAAGGTCTTTCAAACGCTTCAAAACAAGATTTAGGATGAAATATGTGTACCTTCTCAAAGCAATACTTCTTTTGGATGAATGTGCCTTCTAAACAATAGATCATTCTCAAATCTTGCTTCATTCGTTTATAAGACTTTCATACACTTAATCAGAGAGTAAAGAGTAAAGAAAAATCATGAATCAATCAAACTTCCATACAAACATCATAACCTTCAAACATTATCAAAATCAATCATAAGAAACTTCAATTTAGATCACCAAGTCATATAGCATTCTTTTGATCTTAAGGACTTTCAAAGAAAAAGGTCTAGAATGTGGAAAGGGAAGGAAACTTTAAGGAATGTGGTGCATGAATCCGGGAAAGTGGATAACTACTCTTTCTTCTTCTCTTGCGGTTTTCGCAACATTTTCAACTTAGAGCTTCGCTCTCTTCCTTTCATTTTTCGACTTTACTTTTGGAGTTATGGATAGAGGTGCACAAAAACCGAAGCCTAGGAGATTGGTGTTTCTCAATTTTTATGAGATGCCTCAAACCCTTAGCGCACATACCATAATCCGCTAGGAATATCGCTCAATCCGACTTTGGCAAGACACAAACACCCGGCTATGTGAATGGTGCCGAGTTACTCATCGTCATGATTGACTTCCCCAAACCTATAATTTCTTTCTATTTTTTTGATTGCAAAAAATTGCTTTCAAGGCCCTCCCACATCAAACATGCCAATATCAATCAACTCCTCCAAATTCCCGGATAGGTAAAGGAGGCCATAATTTCAATGAGGGGCTAAATGATCAAAGAAAGAAGAAAGAAAATCGAATTGCCTTAATCATCTCAACAAGAAGCATAAGAACTTATAGTGTGATTTCAACTTCAATTTCTCAACATGATTTAAGTAACATTCATCACATTATGAAACTTGCAAAAAGAAGGAAAATCAACTCATTCAATCTCTTTTCAATTCACTATTCGTTTAAGCATGCAATTTTCATCAAACTCAATTCACAAGTAGCGATTATCATAGAAATCATCTCAATTCCTTAGAAGCATAAAATTTTCAAAATTTTTCAATTTTTATGGGTTTTTCAAACTCTTTTTCATGCAATGCAATAATGAAACGTGCAACAATATAATGAACATGCAAGATAGTCTCGATAGAAGCAATCAAAGTGAGTAAGAGTTATTACAAACTTTTAGTCGCACCCCACCCCATACTTGGAACAAACATTGTCCCTAATGTTCAAATAAAAGAAAGAAAATAAAAGAAAGAAAGAAAAAAAACTCACAAAATGGCGGTGGAGCGGCTAAAGCTATCGGTCATCATCATCGTCACTACGGTGGAGGCGGGAATGGATGGAAGCTGGGATCGTAGTACCGCCCGAACTGCTGGCGGTAGACATCTCTCATCATATGATCAAGGTCGTCCATGCGTCCATCTCTAGCATCGGCTCGAATCTCCAATGCTCCCACTCTATCAGAAAGGCTAGTAGCCCACTCTGGCATCTGCTCATACCATCCCGGAGCCTGACTGTACCACCCCGGTCATTCTGACGGTGCTGGTGTTGGTGGCGGTGGCTGCTGTGCGGACCATGGAGGTGGAGCTCCGTACCATGCAGGAGGCGTATCCATCCAAGTGAGTCTCTCACTCACGCTGGCGCGGCGAGAAGACGAACCTGAAGCTCTGGCGGGACGTGGAGAACGTATGGGCATGTCAGGGGCCGCATCTGGCTGATCCGGAAACGTGCTAAACTCCTGCTCGGCTCCTCCTCCTCCCTCATACTGATCTTTCATCTCCTCCTCCTCAACTACGGGCGATGGTGGGACATATGGAGGAGCTGCAATCCTATTCGCATGCATAGCAGCGAACGTCTCCTTCCAATTATGGCGTCCAGCCATAATGGAGTACTCCGGGAGCCACTCAATGCCCCTCCCCGTCCTGCTCTCCCAAGGCATGGCTGCATAAGGCGGACCTCTATGGGTGGGGAATATAAGACCTCTAGTCATGAAGGCCTGGAGTCCTAGGGGTACGGCAGGGATGCGTGTACATGCAGAAAAATCAACCCCCAATATCCTAGCAAGGTGGGTGACTATCCCACCATATCCAATGTTGCCCGCCCTCTTGTTCTTTAGCTTGCTCATGGTAGCAGCTAAGAGGGTGCCGCAGTCAACAGGGCGCCCATGCAGCATAGAGTACAACAAAAAGAGCTCATCCGTCTTGATCTTCTGAGGTGTCTCCGTCCTAGGGAAGAGACACTCAGAAAGAACACGGTGAGCAATCTTCAAGGCTAAGTGATACATCAACTTAGCCGTGGTATCAGCTGGTTGCCAGCGGTCCTCGCTGGCGTAAATCATAGCAACATCCTCCCAAAAATCTTTGGCGTAAACGCCACTAGGAAAACGACCATTGAAGGTCTCTTGGAATCCAAAGAAGGCTCCAAACTCTCGGATGGTAAAATCATAGTTTCTTTCCATAAGACGGAAAGAAACGGTCCTATCCACATGGATGTGCTCAAACGACGTCACAACCTCTCTCGTGATCTCCTCATAAGCGTCTTCTCGGATAGCCGAGAAGACAACAAGTCCGGCTCTATCCAAGAGCCAAGTAAGGTCATCTATGATGTTTAGAGGAGCTAAATCCTCCAACAATAGGTACCTAGGTCCTATCACAGCCCTCTTATGGATCCTCTCGAGTGCATCGAGGTGATCCTCATGAATGGTCGGTACTCTAGGGCTAGGAGGTGCGGGTGATGAAGGTGATGATGGAGGTGAAGGGGAGGAAGGTGGTGGTGCTCTAGAGGATGAAGAGGAAGAGGGGTTACCCTTCCTCTTTTTGTTCTTTTCCTTCTCATTCTTCTTCTCCTTAATCCTCCCAGAAACTCTCCTAACAAAATCCATTACTGTTCAAAACCACGGTCTGTTCTTGGTGTTCCACGGCCGTGGAATTGACAGAGACCGTGATTCGTCTCGCTTTTTCTCAAATCTCAGCAAACAACAGCCAAATTTCACAATCAAGTAGTCCTAGTCTAATTCCTTCCCATTTCAATCAGTTCTCCTATAATTTCTAGCAAAAACGAACCCAAATTGACGAAGATAGAGAAGAGCGAAAAAAACCTAGGTTTCGGATTTTAAAATCCGAATTCTGCGTTCCTTGGTGAATTGCCGCTCGATTCGTTGCTTGGATCTCGTTGGTGGTCGAATTTGCTTCAGTTTGGAACGAAGAATCGTTGAAAACGATTAACGAATGAGGATTTGAGGTGAAGGGCGTGGAATCGGCGAAGAGGGTCGTGGAATTGGGTTTTGTAATGTGTTTTTGTGAAGAACGTGGTTTATATAGTGGTCGGCAAAATTCTTGAAAACCACGGTCTATCGGGGGGTTCCACGGCCGTGGAAATGTACGGTACCGTGGTTTTGGTGATTTTTCAAAGGCTTTTGGAAATTACGGTCATTGTAGCTGTCACGACCATGGTTTAGGCTGTGGAACTCTCTGTAATGCTCCAAAGTCCAAGTTTCGTCACTTTTCTTCAACATTACTCTTCCCTTTTCCTTTTCCATTGTCCCTACATCCAAAAACACGAACATACCGGAAGAAATCTAAGGCAAAACAAAGCAAAAACGTCTAAACTAAGCTAAACTATGGATTGAAAACAATAACGTAAATGCAATACCTTGGGTTGCCTCCCAAGAAGCGCTTTGTTTAAGGTCCGTAGCTAGACCAAATTCGCACTTATTCGAGTGCGGTGGGCGCGAACTCTTCAGCTTGGAGTTCCGGCGTATACTTCTTGAGTCGTTGACCGTTCACCTTAAAGCTTCCGCCCGCTTCACCCCATACTTCAGCTGCACCATGGGGGAAAATACGCTTAATTAGAAAAGGTCCGGTCCAACGAGATTTAAGCTTACTTGGACAGAGACGAAGCCTTGAATTGAAGAGGAGAACTTAATCTCCTTCTTTGAAGTCCTTTGGAATGATATGCTTATCATGCCAACGCTTTGCTCTCTCCTTGTAAATCTTGGCGTTCTCATAGGCGTTCAAGCGGAGTTCTTCCAGCTCATTAAGGTCCAAGAGACGCTTCTCTCCCGCTTCCTTCATACCAAAATTCAACCACTTGATGGCCCAAAACGCTTTGTGCTCCAACTCCACCGATAAGTGACAAGACTTCCCATACACAAGGTTGTATAGTGTGGTTCCTATGGGAGTCTTGTACGCAGTCCGGTACGCCCACAATGCATCATCAAGCTTCAAGGACCAATCCTTCCTAGTCCTTGAAACCGTCTTCTCTAGAATTCCTTTGATCTCCCGATTTGAGATCTCAACTTGTCCACTAGTTTGTGGATGATAAGGGGTAGCGATCTTGTGAGTAACCCCATACTTAGCTAGAAGAGCTTCAAAGCGCCGGGCAATGAAGTGAGAACCTCCATCACTAATGATAGTCCTTGGCGTCCCAAATCGCGGGAAGATGGTCTTGTTAAAGAACTTAACCACCACTATGGCGTCATTGGTGGGAGAGGCAATCGCTTCTACCCATCTAGAAACATAATCCACTGCCAAGAGTATGTATTGGTTTCCACAAGATGATGGGAATGGTCCCATAAAATCTACTCCCCAAACATCGAAAATCTCCACCTCTTGGATGTTATTGAGAGGCATCTCATTCCTCCTAAGAAACAAAGGATTGCACATCTCTAAATAAAGTAGGCCAAAAGAATCCAGATTGCAATACCTTTGCGCTAGTCTTGTTCGATCTAGCGTGTCCTCCACATGGTAGTGAGTGACAATGGCGGATGACACTTTGCATCTCATCTTCCGGCACACATCGCCGAATGATGCCATCCGGACCTCTCTTAAAAAGGAGAGGTTCATTCCAAAAGTATTCCCGGACATCCTTAAAGAACTTCTTTCTTTGTGCGTAGGATAATCCGGGCGGTATCTCCTGACAAACCAAATAGTTAACAAAATTAGCAAACCATGGTTCGTTACCTTTGGAGATCACATCGATGCACTCCTCAATAATGTGTAGGTGTTCGTCCGGGAAGGAGTCATCTATAGGTAAATGGTCGTCCTCTAGATGTGTTAGGCGACTCAAATGATCCGCAACAGAATTTTCTGAACCTTTCTTGTCGCGGATCTCTAGATCGAATTCTTGTAGGAGAAGAATCCATCTAATTAGCCTTGGCTTCGCATCCTTCTTTGCAAAGAGGTACCGGATCGCAGCATGATCCGTGTAGACAATCACCTTTGCACCTACAAGATAAGAGCGAAACTTGTCAATAGCATAAACAATGGCTAAAAATTCCTTTTCCGTAGTGGCGTAGTTGAGTTGCGCTTCATCTAGCGTCTTGCTAGCATAGTATATGGCATGGGTTCGCCCTTCTTTCTTTTGTCCAAGAACAGCTCCTATAGCTACGTCACTAGCATCGCACATAACCTCAAAGGGAAGGTTCCAATCCGGAGGTTGGATAATAGGTGCTGAAATTAGAGCTTCCCGGATCATGTTAAACGCATCCAAGCATTCCTGCGAAAACTCAAAAACCGCATCCTTCATCAATAGATTAGTAAGAGGTTTTGAAATTTTAGAGAAATCCTTTATGAAGCGCCTATAGAATCCTGCATGTCCTAAGAAACTTCTTATCCCTTTCACCGAAGTTGGGGGAGGAAGCTTTTCTATAGTCTCTATTTTCGCCTTATCCACCTCAATCCCTCTACTAGAGATTAAGTGTCCTAAAACAATTCATTCCTTAACCATGAATTGACACTTCTCCCAATTAAGAACTAGGTTAGTGTCTTCACACCTTTGTAATACAAGAGCAAGGTTAGAAAGACAATTGTGAAAAGAGGAACCGTATACGGAGAAGTCATCCATGAAGACCTCCATGATTTCCTCAATGTATTCGGAGAAGATGGCCATCATGCACCTTTGAAAGGTGGTTGGGGCGTTGCAAAGCCCGAACGGCATTCTCCTATAAGCGAACGTACCCCACGGGCACGTGAATGTGGTCTTCTCCTGATCATCCGGGTGTATCGGAATCTGAAAGAAACCACTATAACCGTCAAGGTAGCAGAAATGTGAATGTTGTGCTAACCTTTCAAGCATTTGATCAATGAATAGCAATGGGAAGTGATCCTTCCTCGTCGCATTATTAAGCTTGCGGTAGTCTATGCACATCCGCCATCCCGTTATGGTTCGGGTAGGAATGAGTTCGTTGTTCTTGTTGGTGATGACCGTCATTCCTCCCTTCTTCGGAACTACTTGAACCGGACTCACCCACTTACTATCGGAGATAGGATAGATGATACCTGCATCAAGAAGTTTAAGAATTTCCTTCTTGACAACCTCTTTCATGGTCGGATTTAACCGCCTTTGAGGTTATCTTGAAGTCCTAAAGTCCTCTTCCATTAGTATTTTATGCATGCATAGGGAAGGTTTGATTCCTACTAAGTCCTCAATAGTATATCCTAAAGCTTTTCTATGATTCCTAAGGACAACCATGAGCTCATTATGTTCATCTATGCTTAGATCGGAACTAACAATAACCGGAAAGGTAGAATTAGGTCCTAGAAAAGCGTACCTTAGATGAGTAGGAAGTGGCTTTAGTTCCATTGCTTTCGGAGCTTCCAATGGCTCTTGTGGAGCTTCCGATGCTTCCTTAGAAGTATCTAAGTAAGTAGAAGGTGTAGGAGAAGAATCGAGAGAAGTTGAAGAAGAGGCACGATCACCCTCTTCCACGGCCAGAATCACGGTTTCCCTGCATCCTCCACGGCCGTGGTTTAGGGCGTGGAAAGGAAATACGGTTGCTCTGCTTCCTCCACGACCGTGTAACTCTCTGGAGTGAGCCACGCTTTGGTTGGTGAAATCCACGGCCGTGGAATATAGTGTATGGCCGTGGATTCTCACGTTTTCTGCCTCGTCGTGGAGCATCTCAAATTCCACTTCACCCACTTCTTCTTGTGCTTCTAAGGCTTCAATTGCCTCATTGCACTCTTCTTCTTCCCCTACATTCGTTAGACTCATAGTAATGACCTTTTGTAAAGGATCTTTGAAGAGAATAGCACTTACCTCCTCTCTAGACAACCCCTCTTCATCTTAAATATTGAATATATCCTCATCAAAGATTGGCTCCTTCACTAGAGTGGAAAGAACGAACTCTACCTTCTCCTCTCCTATGTCAAAGGCAAGCCTAGCATTCTTGCAATCGACTATGCAGCCGGAAGTTGCAAGAAACGGTCTTCCGAGTATGATCGGGACCGGACTATCTGCAGGAATGTCAAGCACAACAAAATCAATGGGAACAAAGAATTTACCTAGCTTGACCGGGACGTCTTCTACAATACCGACGGGGCGAGTGATGGATCGATCCGCCATGTACAACGTCATCTTCACCGGTTTAGGGTTGCCTAAACCGATCTTCCTACATAATGCAAGTGGTATGATGCTCACACTTGCTCCCAAGTCACATAAAGCATCATATGTGACATCTCCCACTCCTATGGGAATGCAAAACGACCCCGGATCCTTTAGCTTTGGGGGCATTTTCTCCTTCATGGTTTTGATGAGATCCGAAGAATCCGAACTCATCTTAACCTCTCCAAAGTCCTCTAACTTTCTCTTGTTAGAGAGGATCTTCTTTAAGAACTTGCCATAAGCCGGCATACCTACAATAGCATCAATGAAAGGTATATTAATATGCAGCTTGCTCATGAGTTCTATAAACTTACCAAATTGTTTATCTAGACGCGCTCTCGCTCTAGATTGAGGGAATGGTAGGGGAGGTTTGTAAGCCGGAGGAGGAACGTAGACATCTTCCTTCTCCTTCCCCTTCTCTTTGTCTTTCTTAATGGAGACTTCAACAAACTTAGGATGCGGATCGGTGGTAGTCACTCCGCTCCTAGTTGTGATTGCCATCACCCTTCCCTTAGGGTTGTCCTCCGTCTTTCCTGTAAGTTTCCCTTGATTCCTAGGAACTTCCTCCGCTTGGCTGAACATTTGGTTTTCTAAAACCTTTTGGGCTTTATCAACCTTAGAAATTTGATCATCAACCTTAATGATGCGGTTCTCCAACCCTTGAAGCTTTCCCAAGATCGTTTCCAACATGGGATCGGGCTTCTCTTTCCCCGAAGTGTTTCCTCCATTAGATGTTTGCCCTTGGCTTTTCAAAGGAGTAGAGGAAGAGGAAGGTGGAGTTAGTGAATTCGAATTAGAAGGATAAGAGTTACCGGAATTTTGTTGATTGGAGCGCCAATTGTTGTTGTTTGAACCCCTATTGTTGTTCCAATTGTTGTTCCGGTTGTTGTTGTTGCCATTCCAATTATTCCGGTTGTTGTTCCGGTTATTGTTGTTGTTGCGGTTTGTATTCTCTCCACCATTGTTGCTGTTGCCCAAGTAGCCAAAATCCTTCCGTTGTTGCTTTGGGAAGTTGGTCTTGATAGCTTCCTTCAACTCTTTAATCTCATTGTTGAGAGAAAAGATTTGAGTTTGAGCTTCATGTGTGAGCTTTGCTCCTTGCTCTACACGATTTCCCTCAACTTTCCGGTGGGAATACTTCTCTATGACTCTTGCTTGCTTCTCAATGAAGTCCCAAGCGTCATCTTCCCTCATGTCCATGAATGTACCACATGAGAGGGATTGGAGCTTGAATTGTGTCTCCACATCCAGCCCCTTATAGTATATCTCCAGCAATGCAAGCTTGGATATGCCATGATAAGGGCAATCCAATAACAAATCCTGAAACCTTTCCCATGATTGAAACAAACTTTCGTTAGATCTCATGGAAAATGCATTAATCTTACCTCTAAGTTCCTCCGTTTTGGATGGCGGAAAGAACTTAGTGAGGAACTCCGCGGAAAGGTCTTCCCACGTGTCTAGTTTCCCACTAGGAAGAGCTTGGTACCAAGACAATGATTTCCCCTTCAAAGAGAAGAAGAAAGGCTTGAGCTTATAGTTGTTGGTAGTCGCGTTTTTCGGCCTCATTGTCTCCATCATACACTCAAAGTTTTGCAAGTGTTGATGAGGAGATTCAACGCTTGTCCCGCCAAATTGGTTTTGGCGAACAAGAGTAATAACTTGAGGGTTGAAGCTAAACCCTTGTACATCATCAGCATCAAAGTTCACACCTAACCGGCGTGGTTGCTGCGTTGGTTCCATCCTTTGACCAAGAGTTCTTGGCTCTTCATCCACACGTTCGATCCTAGCATTCCTAGGCGGAACACGGCGATTTGCAGCTGCCCGTGGATGGAATGGATTCACATTGATCGTGGGATCAATTTCCTCTAGCGGTGGCATGGAGGAGTCGCTATCCTCATTGGATGAGTTAGCTCTAACCGATCTTCCCGGTCTCCTCCTTTTCTTTTTCTCCTTGAGGTTGTTTATCTCAATCCTCATTTGGAACATCATGTCCGTTAGATCGTCAACCTTCATTTGATGACGATCCGTTTCTTCTCTACGTGTCTTCTCACTCCATTGGAGTTGAGCTTCTTTCTCCGCTAGCTCCGATTGAAGATCACGTTCTTCAGCCATTTTCTTTTCCTTACGCTTTTGCCTTAAAGTCCTCTCAAGCTCTTGATCAAGAGGTAAGAGATCCTCGGTGTTCCTAGACCTGCGCATGCACTCAAAGAGATATCAAATAACGAGAGCAAGCTCCCAAGCTTGACAACCGGCAACCGAATTCGGCCTTGTTCGCCACTTAGCGTGCGTGCAAATAAGCTTTAATTATAAAACTAGAAATCAAGCAAGCGAACCCGCAGTGTACGGATCGATATAGTTGAGCAAGAATTCCAAAGTATCGAACATAGGGATTTGGGGGGTTAAATCCAGTTGTAGATTATCAAGCGAGTAAATGTAAGAGCTTTTCGAATTATTGGGAAAACAACAATCCTAAAGATCCAGGAATCCAGTTGTGGCAATCGATTCAAGATATACTAAAGATATAAGGACAGAGTTAAAGTATGCAAAGGTATGCTAATGTAAGGTAATCGTACGATGAAGTTCCAAAAACCTTATATGACTCACCTATAAGACACTCTCTATAAAGGTTGTTGAGGCTTCAATATAGCAAGGTTCTAAAGGTAAGAATTAATGTCAAATACCCAAACTTATAACCCAAGGATCAAGACCAACTTAACCGATTAAGGTTGTGATACTCACAATCGAGGTAGAGGTTGTTGAGGCTTCACTACCACCTAGAAAAGGCAAGCCCAGACTAAGTTAAAGCAAATCTTTAACTTTTGATTAAAGTAAAAGCAGGTTCGTAACTTAACACAAAATTACGGGTAGTTCTTGAGTTCCACGGCCGTGGAAGCTCAAGAACAGACTGTGGATTAGGGTTATCGGCGATTCTCTCTAACTCTCAAGGTCCAATCTGTTTACGATCGATCTATCATTATCTAAGCCACAACTATCAACCCTTCACCTTAGAATTGTTAAGGGTTTTTAGCCAACAATAGTCATAATGATATCAAATTTAGGGTTTAAAAGATTGAAAGATGAAAACTTCCGAAAACCTTCAATAACTTTCAAATCAGTCTCAAAGTTACAATCAAGAACAATAATCGTCACTATATTCGGAATAGCATAAACAATCACAATCTTAGATAAGAAGGAAGAATGGGATGTCAATCCGTCTTCTAAATCAAACCTAAGTAAGAAGCGAAATCTTCTTACGAACAACCTTCCGAATCTTCGATCTTCCGTCAATCCGGAAATCACAATAGCAATGCGCTAAAATCTCTCAAACACAACTTCCGCCAAATGCGAAATTAGGGTAACTCCAAGCGTAAGCGTAAGATGCGTCTATGCGTAAGCGAAGGTGACGGAATCTCTCCTTGTCCGTCCTTTTATAGTGAAAGATAAAATATCGGCCCGGCCCAATTGCGTAGGAGATCGTGGCTTAAAGTGTGACGAAAAAGATCGCCAAGATCACGGTCGTGGAAGGGTTCCACGGCCGTAATTTAGAGCGTGGAAATCAACACGGTTTGAACCAACTCCTCCACGGCCGTAGAAGTTACTAGAATGAACCACGCTTCCCTAGCCATGGTTCCACGGCCGTGGACTTGAACGTGGAAAGTAGTACGGCCATATTTTAGAGCGTGGTTTAGGGCTAGAACGTGATTCTTCCTTAGCCTCGTGCATCCTTCAAGTTGGCACTCCCTTAGCTCCTATGAATGTCCTCAATCCATGGACATGCTAAATCAACTCCATTCTCGCTCAATTCCGTTCGGAAATAGCTCTTAATTACCTATAATCAACATAAAGCTTGTGTAGATCTCCATATCGACATTATAGACAAACTAGCTCACAAATGCATCAATGCTCAACCAATGACTATCAATATGGATCAAATACACTAAGAAAACGTGCCTAAAATATCACAATATTTCATGCTAACAAAAACTGCGTTATAAGTTCTTTCACATTCTTATTGGAATGATTGAGGCGATTCGTTTTCCTTCATCTTCTTCGTGATCAATGTTTTAGCCCCTCATATATATATATATATGTTTACCTTCCTTTACCTTTCCGAAAATTTGGAAGCAAGAAAGTGAAAAAGCAAGTGAAAGATGATGTTGAAAGTGGAGAAGTGTTAGGAAGCAATAGGTTTGGGGACGTTAGTTATGACAATGAGTAACTCGGCACCATTCACATAGTCGGGTGTTTGTGTCTTGCCAAAGTCGGATTGATTGATAGTCCTAATGAGTCATGGCATGTGCATTAACGTTTGAAGCATCTCGAGAAATTGAGAATAGCCGATCTCCAAGGCTCTGGTTATTGTGCACCTCTGTCCATGTTCTCAAAAAGTGAAAAGTAAAGAAATATACGGAAAAGAAGTAAGGAAATCTTATTGATGGATGTTGAGATGAGTTTGAAGTTGTGAAGTTCATATCCTTTTTCCCGGATTCTAGCACCACACTATCCTTTATACATCCTATCCTGACACATTTCTTGACCTTTATTTGAAAGCCCTTGAGACCTTGAGTATGTTGTTTGACTTTGTGGTTTAAACTAGATTATCCATTATTGATTTTGATGAGTACAATTTGCTATACATTCTATGATTTCATGTGAAGCATGATTGGCGTTCTTATACGTATAACTTATTTTGATCATATATTGATTCTTACGGGTTGTGAAGCATTCCCTAAGGGTGATCTATGAGTAGAAGCAGACAACCAAAAGTTTTTGAAAGTTTTATTGATCTTAACTGATTTATAGTTCATATTATCTTGTATCTAATATTTGAACCTTGCTTGGGGACAAGCAAGAGGCAAGTATGGGGTATTTTGATAGCATGAATTATTGTCTAGATTTCGGATATGATTTTGGCATTTTCTCATCATTATTCTGCATGCATGGATATGTATTCTTGATGATTATGTCGTTATTTGTCTACTTTGCAAGAATCGAGGTCTACACCACGTTTGATTGTAATGGTAGGGAATAAGACATATTTTGGATCAAAACGGAGCATTGAAGTCTAACGAGGCCATGGAGCTAGATTGTGGAGCACTTGGAAGGACAAGAAGGAAGGCAAGAAGCTTAAGAAAAAGGATGGAGGAAGGATTCAGTTTCAGATAGGAAGAAAAATACGTGATTTACCACTGATCTCGGACCAACACGTAATGCACCTCGACCGAGATGGACAACTGGGCCTAGCTCAAGATCGATGGCCCAAGTCCAAGAAGAGATAAGATATTATTTGACCTAAAATTCTTCTATAAGAATGGAGGGCGATTATTGAGTTAAAGAGGTTGGCATACGCTTGAACACTGAGATGTCAAGGATTTTCTTTAGACGGCTATTGGAAGATTGAAGGAAAGAGATCTAAGAAAGGATTACTTGGAGTTCAAAGAAGAAGGGGAGATAATTTGTAAGGTTTTCTTGGGAAGTTGTTAGTGGTGGTTATCATCTTTTGTAACACATTATTGACGATTGTTGGATTGTTTGCATCATTGATTATTGGAAACCTTTGTTGAGTGTTTATTTCCCTTTCTTTGATATCTTGATTATATATTAATTGATTTGAACATGATGATTTTTGGCTAAAACCCCTGCGGTTTTAGGGTGATTAGTTGAAGGTTGCGGTATAGACGATGAAAGAGTGAACCTTTATCGTGAGTGGACACTGAAAGTTGAGTTAACCCTAAACCGAAATCCGTCTCGGGCTGTTCTTGGAGTCATCTCGACCGAGATCGATAAGAACTGCACGAGATTGCTCATTGCATGTCCAATTTGAGCTTAGGTTATAGTTTGCCAAATTCTATCCTTGTTGCACCTTTCCTGGTTGACATTCAAGTCTAGGAAGAGACTTACCCGGTGATTCCTTTGCTTGTTCACCGATGATGATGAATGTTAGGTAACAAAGGTGTATCATATGTTAGGGTTTGAGTGTGTCTTCACCCTACCTTTGAGAGTTAACCTGAGACTTACCAAGTGATGGTTAGTTTTGTTCTCTTAGGTTGAGGGTTGTTGGTTTGAGAGTTTAGTACCTTTCCTTAGTTCATTGAGACTTACCCGGTGATAGGATCTTTGGTTTGGGATAGTGGATGGTGAGACTTACCCAGTGATCTATCCCATCGTAGAAATACCTTCCCTTTGCATGTAACGCCCCGTTTAATGGGTGCGTTTTCGATATTTGTTCTCCTACTTCGATCGATATTTTAATATCTTAAATTTTTTTTGACAAGTATTTTCCATCGTAAATTAAAAATTTCCAAGTTTATATATATATATATATATATATATGATCCATATGTATATCCGTATCATTATTTTCGGGAAAGTCGGGAATGTTTTCCCGACTCAAAATTTTCATTCCGCGTATTCTCTATCGGATTATTTATCTATGTATTTTAATTTATTTTTTCCCTTCCTTGACCAATTGATGAGCTGCCTTGTCATCCTCACCTTCCTAGTTGTCCAAACAGCAGCCTAGCTGACTTTACCCTCCTCTCTCACGCAACCTTACCTGTTGCCTCAGCCTTTCTCATTCCTCACACCCCTGGCGTAAGTGTGTAACTCATCTCCCCTTTGGGTAAGCTGAGCCTCTCAACTCTCTCACACCTCTCCTCCAATCTCTCAGTTCATATCTCACCTTTCCATCCTTCTCCTCTAGATCGGAGAGCTGCAACAACCGCCGCCCGAACCACCACGGGGCCACCCTTTGAGCCACCTCGAGCCGATGACAGCTCAAATATCACTCCTCTATTTCCCCTGCGTTTCCCTGTGCAATCCTCCCCTCTATTCGTCTCCTCTGTTATGCTCCTCTTCATTTTTTTTTTGGATTGAAAAACTTCAGCACAACACTCCCTCTACAGTAGCAGACTAGACACCGGAGAAGCCGGAACCAACGCCAGCGTGTCGCTCCACGCGTGCAGCCAAGAAGGAGCCGCCGGAACCAACGCCAGCGTGTAGCCGGACTTGCGCAGCCTGCCCTGCCTCGTCCTTGTTGAATCCTCTTCCCTCTTTCTGTTTTCCTGTCGAAACGCCACCAGGCTGGGGGCAAAATTATCACCGCCGCCGGGAGAGGATGCCAAGGCCCCTTCTCCTGTGGAACCGCCAACGCTGGAGCCACCAATTTCCACCGGAGCCCTGCGTCCTTGCTGCCTCGCTCCCTGGGAGCGCTCTCGCCGCCTTGCCGCCCTCATATCCGGTTCTGCTCTTGTTCTAAGGATGAAGAGAATCCTTAACCTAATTACAATCGGGCCCCCCTTATATTTGGTGAAACTACAGTTTGTACCCTATACTTTATATTTGCGTAAATAGCCCTAATTTGCAGAATTTGCAATTGTGACCTCTACTGAATTAATTACAGGAAATAGCCCAAAGATTTGTTTACAATTTATAACACAAGTTTCTAGCATTTCATAAATTGCCCTTGACAATGTTTCTATGGGTTTTAAATTTGGGATTTACTTGAATTATATTCTTATTTATATATACCATATATATTATGATCATGTTGGAATGATTCCGAGTTATGACTCAAAGATTAAATTACGGGATTTTTACGTTGGCTTTGAAAACGAGTTTTACCTTGGATTTATGATGTTATATAATTTGCCGGAATATATACTTACGGTTTTAACTTGGGTTTTAAAAGTGGGGGTTTCTTTAGATTTATATATGTTAATTATTCCGTTCAAATTTAGCGTATAAGCTAAATTTGTTTAGTTTGGTGCTAGGTTCGGAAGCGCCACGATAAAGGCCTACCGAGTCCAAGTCGACATCCGTTGAACGACTTTCGTCTTTTGACGTCGTGTGAGTATTCTTTCCCCCCGATCTAATTATGTTAAGTTTTAGTATCATGCTAGGATGGATCTAGCATAACTTAGAGTTAATGCCAAGTAGTGGCTTTGAACCTTAGGTGAGTTTCGAGGATTTGATATTGTTTGATGGATTGATGTTGCTTCTAAGCTTGAGGTGTTGGTTATCTTGTGAGGTTGTTATAAGGCTTTAAGTTATATGGTTAATCTTGTGAGCGTTTTGAGGCTCGAGGTGGGGTTGTATGATCTTGTGGATTTTGGAGTTAGGTTTGACTTATCCTATTTGCGTTGTGAGTTATGATCTTGCGAGATCCGAGTGTTTAGAAGTCTTAGGACTTCTAGCTTGTGTTGAGTGTGATGTGAGCATGAGGGATTCTAGGATGCGGTCCTAGAATTGAGAGTCAAATGGTCTTGCGTAGATCATTTGTATAGAAGTCTAAGACTTCTATTGTGAGTGGGTTGTTGTTGATATAGTTATCTTCTTGTGAGCAGGTTATGGGCTTCCTCTCCTAAGGAAGCGAGAGTGTTGTGAGTTGAGTGTGGTGACGAGGTAAGTCTTCGGACTTACTTAGCTCATATTCTTTGTATTAGCATTATTGTGTGTTGGGTGGTGTGTGTTTATTATTTTACTGTTTATAACAACTATACCGGAAATAGGATTACCGACCTTTATATTATTTGGCCCAAGTGTATGATAACGGGCGGTGACATCACTGCCTGGCTCCCCGTGAGAGTTAGGGGGATCTCGGCGACTGGCCCGTGCTGGTTAGACGGTTGGAGGCATCCGACCGTTCCATTGCCGGAAGAAGGGACCGAGGCGAGTTTCGGAGGATTCTCGTGTCACAAAAGAAGTTGAACTAGAACGGGATATGACTTAATAAATAAAGATAATAAACTGGATTTGTGTGCTTTGAGTATGTTGTGTGACTATGTTGAATTAATTGTGTTTGTGCCTTTCCCTTTAATTCTAAAGCTTTGAATGTGAGCTAACGGTTTTATACCGAATGTTGTAGTTTGTCTTGCAGGTTAGGCATGCTCCGAGAGATCCGGAAGGGTGGGCAGCCGGGGTCCGTACATTTTAGGAAGGGTTTTGTTTGGAGTCACGTTTGGAGTTTTGTATATTGTATTATTGTATGCCGCATGTATGGCGTTTGGTCTTTGTAGTTGTTTTCGGCTGAAGTCTTTTGTTGTTTTCCTTCGGGTTTCTTATCATTTGCATTAAAAGGAATTTCGGTTTTGCCTTTATTTGTGCCATGTTGAAAGATCCGGTGAAATTGTTGTCAGGCTAAGGGTCGGGACTCATTGTGAGGTCCCAACCCGTAGCATCCCGAGTCCCGCGGATTCGGGGTGTTACAAAAGTGGTATCAGAGCCCTAGGTTGACAACAATGGCACTCGCAATCTTCTAAAGGCCGAATAAGGAATAAACAGAACCCCACGGGTTCTGAGTTTTCGTTTTCAAAATCACATGCATGAGTCGGGGTAGAATGTACGGACCACCACTCCTTCCGCGGATCTCGGCAGCATAGTTTATTGGATTTTTAGTATATATATGTATATATGTAGATATGTATTGTGGACTTAGGATGTTTTTGGACTATTATTGTATGTGGATTGTAGTTGCATGATGGACATGATTTATGTGTATAGTTGTATATGTGAACGATTATATGTTTTGGACCTTGTATTGTTGTAATGGAATGCCGAATGCGTGATATTAGTAGTACGGTGAACTTAGGACTTATATAGTTATGGATACATATTCCTATTATATATAGTAGCATATGGAGATATAAGACCTTTTAGTTGAGATGCTATTATGATATCATCACCCTTGGATGACGTCGTTTTACATAGGATAGTGTACATACGAGGACGAATATGCTCAAGTATCGAGTTGAGAGCTACGTTCGGGCGAACATTTTTGGAGTTCTTGTACTCCTTTAAGAGGATGTCGAAGAGGAGGAGTAGAGATGACAACAACGAAGGACGAACAAGTAGAAAGAAGAACTCGAGACGAATAAAGAGAGGTGGAGATGGAGCAATATGATAGCATGAATTATAGTCTATTATTTGGGGTTTGTTTGGACGTTTTATCTTTCATAATCTGCATGTTTGTATGTACATTATGTGATTTTACTACCATTTCATCTACCTTTGCGAGAATCGAGGTCTACACCTAGTTTCGTTGTAATTGCAGGTAATATGGTACGTTTTGCATCAAAAAGGAGCAGAAAGGAGTCATGAGTCATTTGGAGCTACATCCAGGGAGCATAGCCATGGATTGAAGATTCACTTTGGAGCAGATTCGAGAGATTTCACATTCTGTCGTGAGTCACCTCGGTTGACCATTGATTCACCTCGACCGAGGTGATCCAGAGACGCCGACTCGACCGAGGCGAACACCTAGGACGCGGCGAGAATATTTTATTCTTGGAAGAGATCTTTTAAATTTGGAAAGTGATCTTATATTTTTGGGCTTGGCTTCTGGAAGGAAGGAGATATGCAGAATATATATTTTACCTATATTTATGGGATAATATCTTCTTAAGATTTATTATCTTTGGAGGTTTATTTTCCTATAAAAAGGGTTGGATTTCCACAAATCCAACATCTCGCACACGACGCAGCACATCCCCGCTTACACCGGAAATACGCAGCAGCCGCAGCATACTCCAATTTGGGAGTTTTCGAAGAACCTTTTTGAAGGTTGAAGGAAGATTGAAGTCCATAGCTTTTATAGCTTTTTGGAGGGTTTGTAAGATTGTCTTCAAATTCCCTCATTGATTGTCTTGTCTTGTTGGACTATTATCCAAGGAACGCTTTGCTGTGATATTTGATTCATTAATTGAAGTCTTTTCATTAAATTCTTCTTTGTTCAAATATTCACCTTCTTCCCATATATTTTAATACTTTCATTATGATGATGAGTGGCTAATTTCCTTGTGTGATTCTAGGGTGATTGGCTGAAGGTTGTGGGAAAAACAATGATAGAATAATCTTAGATTCCAGTAGGATCCTGAAAGTTCGAGTCTTTAACCTTAACCCTAAGCATCTCGTTGGGTTGATGAACATCTCGGCCGGGGTGGAATTCTTCTGACCGAGGTGACTTATCCGACCTAAAACAGAAAGTTAAGTGTTAGAGTTTGCTAAATCCTATTCTTATTTCACCTTCCTGGTTCAATGCAAGCTTAGGATGAGATTTACCCGGTAATTCCTTAGTTTGTGTACCAAAGATCATAAGTGTATGTAATAAAGGTTTATCCTTTATTGGGGTTTGAGTGTGCTTCCATCCCATCTTTGTGAGTTAGCCTGAGACTTACCCGGTAAAGGTTGATTCTATTCCCTTAGATGGTGTGTTAGTTTGAGGTTATAGTTCTTTATCTTGATTCCTTGAGACTTACCCGGTAATAGGAGTTACGGTTTAGGATTAGTGTGTAGTGAGACTTACCCGGTGATCTACTCCACTTTAGTAACACCTTCCCCGTGCAAAAATCTCAGCTTTGTCCGCTTATCTATAGATCTTGAGTTGGAACCACAACTTGATGCTTTAATCCCTAGAATTACATGTTTGCTTTATTGACTTCTTACTCATCTTTGATTGTGTTAAATTGCTCTTGTGGTTAAAATTGACATTAGCATACCGTATTGACTCTGTTTCACCGAGTCCCTGTGATCGACCCCTGGAATTTTCTTGCTTTTACTACGATTGACCCGTACACTGCGGGTTCGCATCCTTGTTTTAAGCTTAAGTCTAGGGTTATAAATTTAAAGCTTGCACACACCGTTTGGAGCGAACAAGTTTTTGGCGCCGTTGCCGGGGACTTGGTCTAGACCGAGCCGGTACGGTTTGCTCTTGGGGAGCTTGCCCCGTTTCATCTAACCACTCTACTTGAGTGACGATTTTTGCAGGTTCTTTCTTAGGTACATGCGAAGAACCCGCGCTGGGAAGGAAATCGTTCCTTACGATCCCGAACCAGAAAAGACATACAAGCGACGCTTAAGAGAAGCGAAGATGGCCCAACAAGACGATCACGATCTTGCGGCCCAATTGAGAGAGACGCAGGAACTGCTACGTCTCAGTAAAGAAGAGCTAAGGCAAGAGAAAGAAGAGAATCGTGCCGGGACTGCAGCAATCGAAGCTGAGATTGCAGCCATACGAGATCAGATTCTGCTTCGACCGAGGGAAGATCCTCCTGTTGATCCTCGACCGATGCAGAATCCAGTAGTAGATCCTCGACTGAGGCAGATTCCAGTACCTGACGCCCCGGCCGATGTACTCCCACTTCGGATGCCAGTCCGAGATGTTCTTCTTGCAGGAATTCCACAAACCCTAGGTCAAAGGATGGACCCTAATCAACAGCTGAGGCGTCCAGGGGTGAACCTAGGAGATCCAGCGGATCTTGACTACGAACTTCGACCGCAAGTTCTATCCATGATTCGCCAATGTCAATTCGGAGGGCTAGAGAAGGAGTCGCCGCATCAACATCTTCAAAACTACGAGATCTTGATGGAGACCTTGCGACCCTCCAGAATTGAAAATAACAACTACAAGCTAAGACCTTTTTACTTTTCTTTAAAAGATAGAGCTCTTACTTGGTATCAATCTCTTCCTCCAGGAAAAATTAGCACATGGGAGGAGATGACTACGGAATTCTTAACCAAATTCTTCCCCCCCTCAAAGACTGCTGAAATGAGAGGGAAGATCAATGCTTTCATCATGAGGGACAAGGAAAGCTTGTCCAAATCTTGGGAGCGGTTCAAGGATATCCTTTTGGATTGCCCACATCATGGGATTCCAAAGATCGAGTTGTTGGAGATCTACTTCAAAGGGCTGGACGGAAGCACCCAGTTCAATCTCCAACTACTCTCCGCCGGTACCTTCATGGACATGGCGATTGATGAGGCTTGGGACTTCATTGAAAAGCAAGCCTTGCACATGGAGAAGTATACCCACCAAGGAGCTGAAGGTGGAGTTAAAAGAGTCAACTTTCAAGAGACTCAATCCAACAACAATCAACTCACATCGTTGAAGAACGACGTGAAGCAGTTGAAGGAGCTCTTGATGGCTCAAACTAAGAAGGAAGAGCCAGGGCAAAGGAACAACAACAACAATGGGTACCGTAACAACAACAACGGACCCCGAAACAACAACTACAACAACAACAATAGAGGATCCAATAGCAACAATTGGAGGGCGAATAACCAAAACCACGGTAACAATTATTCAAACTCCAACTCTAATGATTCCTCTAATCCTTTCCTCTCTTCTCCTTCTTCTTCTTCTACTCCATTGAAAAGCCAAGGGCAAGGATCAAGTTCGTCTCAACCGGAAAAGAAAGATGCGGTTCTGGAGGCAATCTTGATCAAGCTTAGCGCAATGGAGAATTCTATGACTTCATTTTCGAGGGCCCAAAAATCCCTTGAACAACAACTTGCTAGTAGGGCGAATGAAGCGCCAAGAGATCCAGGGAAGCTTCCAGCAAAGACGGAAACTAACCCTAAGGGCCAGTGCATGGCCATAACGACGAGGAGTGGACTCAAAACTGCAGATCCAGTACCTCGCTCGACGCAGACCACCTCGGTCCAGATCCAGTCGAAGAACACCTCGACCGAGATACCAACCGAGGCGGAGCAACAGAAAGTAGGAGGAACGACAGAAACTTATGTTCCACCTCCTGCATATAAGCCACCACTTCCATTCCCTCAGTCCAGAGCCAGAGCACATCTAGACAAGCACTTTGGTAAGTTTCTTGACTTGATGAATAAGCTACATATTAATATTCCTTTCCTTGATACCATTCTAGGTATGCCCGCCTATGGGAAGTTCTTAAAAGAAATCTTATCAAGGAAGAGGAAGCTGGAGGATGTTGGTGAAGTTAGGATGACATCTAAGTCTTCGGAGTTAATCAAAATCATGAAGGAAAAGATGCCACCTAAGTTGAGAGATCCCGGCTCATTTTGCATTCCCATTCAAGTTGGGGATGTCACTTGTGAAGCCCTTTGTGATCTAGGAGCCAGCGTGAGCATCATCCCGCGGGAGCTATGCACTAAGATCGGCCTTGGAGAGCCCAAGCCGGTCAAGATTCGACTTTACATGGCGGATCGCTCCATTACCCATCCCGTGGGCATTTTGGAAGACGTTCCGGTCAAGTTAGGTAACTTCTATCTACCTATAGATTTTGTCGTACTTGACATTCCCGCAGATTATCCTGTTCCTATTATTCTTGGGAGGCCATTCCTAGCAACTTCGGGTTGCAACGTGGATTGCAAGAACGCCAAGTTGAAATTCAACGTTGGTGGCGATGAGGTGGAGTTCGCACTACTTGCGGCCATGAAAGGGGAGCAAATTACTGATGATATCTTCAACATCTACGATGAAGAAGAATCAAGGGAATTGGTGATCTCTATCCTTATTAACGACCCACTCGAAAGAGTTATTAGCTTCAGTTTAATGGAGGAAGGTATAGATGCTTCTTGTGATGCAGATATACGGAGCTTGAAGGCACTGGAAGAGGATCCAGGAGCTAAAACTGAGAAGCTAGTCCAGGAGACGAAGATCTCCAATCTCGGTTCCAGTAGCAGTACCTCGACCGAGGCACTTTCTGGACAGAGCGAGGCTACTGAAGAACACCTCGGTCAACACCTTTGTGCCTCGACCGAGGTCGACAGCGAGACGATTCAAACTGAGATTGCATCGAATCCAGTTTCTGACACCACTCCACTGGAAAGAGGAAGCAGAGATCCCTCTCAGAAAGCACCCCCAGTCGTGGAGCTTAAACAACTCCCTAGTCACTTGAGGTATATCTTTCTTGGGCCAGATTCTACTTATCCCGTTATTGCTAGTGCTTCCCTCTCCGATTCTGAATTATCTAAGCTAATGCATGTCCTGAGAAAGCATCGAAAAGCCATAGGTTACACCACGGATGATCTTATTGGCATTAAACCTTCTTTCTGCATGCATAGAATTCTAATGGAAGATAATCATAAGACTTCACGGGAACCTCAAAGACGGTTAAATCCGATCATGAAAGAGGTTGTGAAGAAGGAAGTTCTTAAGTTGTTGGATGCAGGTATTATTTATCCTATCTCGGACAGCAAGTGGGTTAGCCCGGTGCATGTCGTTCCGAAGAAAGGAGGGATGACCGTTGTGACGAATAAAAACAACGAGTTGATCCCAACGAGGACCGTTACGGGCTGGAGAGTTTGCATCGATTATAGGAAGCTGAACACGGCAACTCGGAAGGATCATTTTCCGCTTCCCTTCATTGATCAAATGCTCGAACGGTTGGCCCAGCATTCACACTTTTGCTATTTGGACGGCTATAGTGGATTCTTCCATATTCCTATCCATCCGGATGATGAGGAAAAGACCACTTTCACTTGTCCTTGGGGGACGTTTGCCTATCGGAGGATGCCATTTGGATTGTGCAATGCACCCGCTACCTTCCAGCGATGCATGATGGCTATCTTTTCCGAGTACATAGAGGAGATCATGGAGGTATTCATGGATGATTTTTCTGTATATGGTTCCTCTTTTGATGATTGCCTATCTAACCTTTCTCTAGTGCTTAAAAGATGTGAAGACACTAACCTTGTTTTGAATTGGGAGAAATGTCATTTTATGGTTAATGAAGGCATCGTGCTAGGACACCTCGTTTCTAATCGAGGTATTGAGGTCGATCGAGCTAAGATCGAGACTATTGAGAAACTCCCTCCTCCTTGTTCTGTTAAAGGTGTGAGGAGTTTTCTCGGGCATGCAGGTTTCTACAGGAGATTCATCAAGGACTTCTCCAAAATTTCTAAACCTCTAACTAACCTCTTGAATAAAGATGTTGTTTTTGAGTTTTCGCAGGAGTGTCTTGATGCTTTTTACAGGGTTAAGGAAGCGTTGATCTCCGCTCCCATTATCCAGCCTCCTGATTGGACCTTGCCCTTTGAGGTCATGTGTGACGCTAGTGATGTAGCCGTAGGAGCGGTGCTTGGACAGAAGAAGGATGGACGGACCACCGCCATCTACTATGCTAGCAAGACGTTAGATGAAGCACAACGCAACTACGCTACCACCGAGAAGGAGTTATTGGCGGTTGTATATGCTTTCGAGAAGTTTCGTTCCTATCTAGTAGGGGCGAAAGTCGTTGTCTACACCGACCATGCGGCCATTCGTTACTTGTTGGCTAAGAAGGATGCCAAGCCGCGCCTTATTCGATGGATTCTCTTGCTTCAAGAGTTTGATCTAGAGATCCGCGACAAGAAGGGATCCGAGAACTCCGTTGCGGATCACCTCAGCCGGCTACCGGAATCTTCCCGCGAGACGGATAACCCACCCATAGACGATTCATTCCCCGATGAGCACTTACACTTGTTGGAGCGTTTGATGGAGCTACTTACTTCACCCCACGATGGAGGTGAAGTATGGGGTGAGGGAACCTCCCACCTCGTTTGAGGCACATCATGGTCCAGCTAGCGACCTTAAATCAAGCGCTTCTTGGGAGGCAACCCAAGGTATTGCTTTCTTTTCTAGTTTTCTAGTCTAGCTTAGATAGCTTTTGTTTTTGCTTTGCTTTGCTTTGTTTTTGGCGTTCTGGACAGACAACAGGAAGGAGCACATCTGGAAAGACAGAAGTTCGAGATTCTGAGAAGACAGAAGCACCTCGGTCACTGTCAGAGCACCTCGACCGAGTTGACTCTTGAAGCAACCGAGGCGACTAGGGTTTCTGCAGAACCGCCTCGGTCCATACCACCTCGGTCCAGTCGAGACCATCTCGACCGAGGTAACAGCAGATCCAGTAAAAGTATAAAAGGGGGAAAAATTACTTTTCACATTTTTTTTATCCTCCTCGACCGCGGCGAACAGACGCACCTCGCTCACCTCGTTTCTTGCTCGTTTTCGACAATTTCTGCTTCCAAACCGAGATTGAAGGATAGAGGAGTCGATTGCAACTACAGATCTGCAAGAAATTTGAGCGTTTCGACCGGAACGAGGTAAAAACGTTCGAAAACCTAAACTCGTTCGTTTTCTGAAATTTGGGCTTTGGTTGCCCTTAATTCTGTTGAGGAAACCTTTAAGTACCCCTTAGGAAGCATCGGTAGTGATTTTTGGGGGAAAAGAACTGAAATTCAGAGAGTTGAAATCGCACTGCCTTCGCCTCGGTCCAGTCGTTCTGCACCTCGGTCGAGGTGATTCTTGGAGTTTGTCAGTCGACCGAGGTAGTCTGACAGTGCTGTTTGAAGATGAGTTCAGATCGTCGTTTAGCCCTTAGAGATAGATCCTCTCCTTCCCCTTCTCCTTCCTCATCCCGTCCTTACCGCCCGGTTATCCACGAGAGATGCCGGGTAGACTACGAGCGGATAGCTAGCCGTCCAGTTATCGCACCACGATTTTTCTGGATGTGTCAGCTTTTGATTGCCTAGGGTTAGATGCTGACCTTAGGAGGATGATAGCTACTGTCGGGCTGGATCAGTTTACTGAGATCCGAGCCCCAGCCTACTTAGAGCCGACACTTGAGTTTGTTAGCTCCTTCTCCTACCTCCCCACAGACCGTTCTGTGAAGTACCGGTTGATGAACCGGAACTTCATAGTTCCTTTAGAGATATGGAGAGAGATTTTTGGCTTCCCTGACCCCACTGCCATAGACTTCCCCTCCCGATCCGTAGCTAGGGAGTTCTGGGGACAGATTGCCCACATTACTGAGCACGCAGACAGATGGCGCCCTGGAGATTCTAGGGAGAAGGTCATCTTTCACCCGGCTTTTAGACTAGCCCACAGGATTTTCAGCGAGACGCTTCTGGCGCGTACTGAGACGCCCCAGAAGGTCCGACAGGGGGAGCTCTTTAGCCTTTACTGCATGGTTACAGGGGGTTTCCCGGACTTTGGCTTGCTCTTGGCAGAGGATCTGCACAAGATCAAGGCCAAGGCGAAGGGAGACATTTGCTGCGGAGGTCTGATCACCCACATCGCTACCTACCACGGGATGGACCTCAGCGTTTGCACGTTGGCGGCGGCTCCGAAGCCGCTGGGATTACAGGAGATGATCACACGGAGGATTCTAGTTCCCCGTGGTTTGACCACTCCATACGTCGCCATGCCTTGGGAGCGGACTGCACCTCAAGGGATCCGCTGGTCTGCGCAGTTCACAGTCTTTGATCCGCACTACTGGCAGACAGCTTGGGATACACTGATTGAGGATCACAGAGAGGCAGCAGCTGCCCCTGCTGAGGCTGAGGAGGAGGATGACGACGACGACGAGACAGTAGATGAGAGAGAGGGTGGCGTCCCGATGGACACAGGGACAGATACAGCTGGGACGAGCGCGCCACCCATTATAGACTTAGATGATGAGGAGGATACTGAGCCTGCACCTGCTGCACCTCCCGCTAGATCTGCTAGGCGTCGGACACGCCGTCATAGAGATGCAGAGGTTCATCGTCGGATCGACGACTTGACAGATCAGATGATAGACTCATATGCTGCCCTTACAGTGGACATGCATGAGAGATTTGCCGCCCAGCACCGACACCTTGACAGCTGGACTCAGCAGATGTTGGAGGGGCAGCACTATCAGCGTAGGATGATGGAGCTACAGTTCCAGCAGACTATGGGCTATCCGTTTGATCCGACCCAGCATCCTTATGTACCACCACCACCACCGCCGGATCAGGACTACTGAGGAGCTGCAGGGTTTTATTATTATATCTTTTTTATGCAGTTCGGCTTTTATCCGGTGAGTTCTCTTGTTTAGACTTTGTTGAGTAAAAATGTACACAAATTTACAAAACTCATTTTATGTTTTATTCGAATACAAATTTACAAAACACATTTTATTTATTTTTTTCAATTTGAGTTCGACCTTCTCTTTTTGACCTTTTGATTCTAAGTTATATAAATACCGATATTTGGTTGGTTTTGGTGATTTGGACTGCACCCGTTTTTGGGCGGGTTGCCTACGTACCTCTTTAAAGAGGATCAAGTCTCACGTAGTTCCGTGCGGTGTTTTCATGCATCAGAGAATCAAAGTCCCGACCCACCTTCTAGGAAGGGTTGCCTAGACGATGATTCAACTATCATTTGCATGGTATTTATATCTCGACCATGCATCAAAGGATTAAATTAAACCCACCTTCTAGGAAGGGTTGCTTAATTTATCCCTACTATCACGCACATGATCAAGAACAGTGATAGGTTATTTTATTTTATTTTAAAACTTGTGACTGAATTCGGTTCTTAATTTACCAAATTTTCTACGTATCCTTTATTAGGAATCAAGTCGTACGTAGTTCTTAAAGGGATATGTTAAGAATTTAATTTTATGACTTTCGTTTAAAAAAAGTATATTTTGTGATTGAATTTAATACGTATTTGTTTTGTATCAAATTTCCTACGTATCCGTAAAAATAAACGGAATCAAATCATACGTAGTTCTTTTAGCCGTGTTAAATTTGTTTTGGGTATTTGTTTGACTTTTTGTTTTAAAAGTCGATTTAATTTATGCGATTGGGCTCGATAATTTAAAAGTCGAGTTTCCTACATAGTCTTTTATTTTTAAGACATCAAATCACTTGTAGTTCGTTTGGCGAATTTTGATATTTTAAGTCCAAGGTTTGAATTTAATTATACTTTACTTGGACGGGTCGACTGAATCCAATTTAATTTGAGATCGGATTTCCTACGTAACTCAGCATGAGTATCAAGTCATAACGTAGTTCTACCATGAAAGATAATTTGGATTTGATTTGCGACTGTACCCGATAATATTTTTTTAAACTTAGTATCGGGTTACCTACGTAGCCATTTGAGTGGCGCAAGTCCTCACGTAGTTCTAAATGGATATTTGGATTGGACCTTTTGTGATTAAACTCGACGAGCGGATGCTTTATATCGAGTTCATGAATATTTGAGAATTTTGGTTTTAAGTCCAAGCTTGGAATTTAATTATACTTTGCTTGAACGGGTCGACTGAATCCAATTTAATTTGAGATCGGATTTCCTACGTAACTCAAAACGAGTATCAAGTCCTCACGTAGTTCTAAAATGAACTATAATACTTGGCCATGAATATGCTATCATATTCCTTTATGGGTAACTTTTCGCAAATGCTTACTTTGACGAGTTATTTATAATAAGCCAAAGCTAAACATATGCATAATAACTCCTTCTTTATGGGCTATCTTTGCAAATGTCTTACTTTTGCGGGTTTATTTGTAAATAAACAACTTTGAATTGAAAATCACGTGAAAACCTGCAAGTGTACAAGATGACATTTACCTTACTTTTTATTTTAATTATTTTATTTGTTTTGTTTTGCTTTCTCAGCAAAGACTTTGTTGCTCTCTTCTATTTTATAGTTTCTTTCTTTATTTTTTTTTTGTTACAATTCACTTTATTCACCTCTCTCCTACTTTCCTCTTTCATTATACTCTCTCTCTGCTATATTTTGTAGGAAGGTGATACGGAGGCTTCAGCTATGGTGGTCACGAAGACTCAATATGGGCACCGACGAAGTCGACACAAAAAAAAACAGGAGAGGAATCTTAGCTAAGGTGAATCGGGAATGAGGTTAAGCGCGAGATGAACGGAGGGAGGACCAAAAAGGCTTTTCAAGTATGAATATCAAGAGGGGCGAAGATGAGCTCGAATGTTCAATTATGGCTCGATTAAGGAGGCCGGAGACATGATTCAAAAGAGGCGGTAAGCTATAAACCTTTCCCCGTAAGTCTGACTTATAATTTCGCTTTGATTTTCGTCTTTTACGAATCTTACTCACAAACCCTAACTTTTGGCCTCTATTTGGTATTTATTTGCGTTGAATCGATTAGAGACTCAAACAAGTTTATACTCGTCTTGCAATTGATCCAATTTATGGTAGGATTGATACATGGAAAATCTCTGTTTAGGATTCATCTTAAATTGAATCAAGGAACCTCATACTTGTCACTGAAATAAACCATCTGTGTTTTTAGACAGTAATTTCAATCAAGGCTTTGTAGGGTGTGTTTGAACGTGATTTTATTTGGGTATACTTTTATACTGAATCTGGATATTGCTGATTTGTGTTTTACAAATAAGTACATTTCATTTTTTCTTCCTTGTAATTTTGACTGATTCAATCTCACTTAACATTTGCAAATTTTATCTATACAGAGTTGTTGTACAAAAATGAAGATGAGGAATCTGGCCACTTTTCATCAGTAATAGTACTTTAGATAAACAGTGAAGGTATTTTCTTCTCAGCCATTATCCATTGATATTGTATAGGAACCAAATGGGTTGATTGTAGAGGCGGAATCATTTGAATCCAACCAACTACAAACTTTTGCAGGGGAGGAATCAATTGAATCCAACAAACTGCGGGCATTTTACAACAGAAGAATCATCAGATTCTAGCCAACCGAGGACCTTTTACAGTAAAAGAATTTTACAGCGGAAGAATCATCTGATTCCGAACAAGTGCAGCGATCGAAAGTAAGTACTTCCAATAAACTGCGCATTTGATGTAGGGGCGAAAGTATTTACTTTCAGACCAACTACGATGGTGTCCCTCTTGTTGATTGTGCAGGAAATATTTTTTTTTTTAACAGTAATGTGTTTCCTTGTTTAATTTAAAACAAGATTACTTCTCCACTAACCCATATTTCAAACACGCAAGGGTGAAATATGGTTAAAGAGAAATCAAAATGAATGATGAAATCATGTTCTTTTAAAAGCAAGCACACCATGTGCCTATGAAAATGGTGAATTCATCTGGTGAATTAACCTGAGACTTTGAAAGAGGAAAGAAATAAAAGGAAGTAGAAAACAATTTCTCTACGTTTTGTGTTTTTAAATTGATAAAAATAAACTCAGTAAACATAAGTACTTACTGAAATCAATTTGACCACAAAAGGATGATATTTTTGAATACCTTCTCTTCTGCTTATATGATTGTGTTTCTTTCTCCCTCTGTAAATTTTTTGCAGATGAATGTGCTTGGAATCCCGTAGAAGAGATGACTATTTTCCTTTTATGCAGGAGAGTGGAGAGAATTATGGAAGTTTAAAGGAGTTATTTTCATAACTTCCCACTAACCCACAATTTGTAATATTTATTTATCTATTTTAGAGAAAGTTATTTTTTCTCATTTGCTGCAAGTTTAATCATTGAACGTGTCTTCAAATACATTCCTTTTATTATTTGTCTTATTTATTTATTTAAATTTAGTCCTTTAGCTAATATATGTACATAATTAGCATTTGGACTAACAAAAAAAAGAGGCCCAATTATCTTTGAATTTTTCTAATATTTATTAGACTTGGGCCCAAATTAAAAATAAA
>BSUD01000008.1:32593047-32658440 GCA_033239045.1 Fagopyrum esculentum | reverse complement strand
ACGTAGTTCTAAAATGAACTATAATACTTGGCCATGAATATGCTATCATATTCCTTTATGGGTAACTTTTCGCAAATGCTTACTTTGACGAGTTATTTATAATAAGCCAAAGCTAAACATATGCATAATAACTCCTTCTTTATGGGCTATCTTTGCAAATGTCTTACTTTTGCGGGTTTATTTGTAAATAAACAACTTTGAATTGAAAATCACGTGAAAACCTGCAAGTGTACAAGATGACATTTACCTTACTTTTTATTTTAATTATTTTATTTGTTTTGTTTTGCTTTCTCAGCAAAGACTTTGTTGCTCTCTTCTATTTTATAGTTTCTTTCTTTATTTTTTTTTTGTTACAATTCACTTTATTCACCTCTCTCCTACTTTCCTCTTTCATTATACTCTCTCTCTGCTATATTTTGTAGGAAGGTGATACGGAGGCTTCAGCTATGGTGGTCACGAAGACTCAATATGGGCACCGACGAAGTCGACACAAAAAAAAAAAAAACAGGAGAGGAATCTTAGCTAAGGTGAATCGGGAATGAGGTTAAGCGCGAGATGAACGGAGGGAGGACCAAAAAGGCTTTTCAAGTATGAATATCAAGAGGGGCGAAGATGAGCTCGAATGTTCAATTATGGCTCGATTAAGGAGGCCGGAGACATGATTCAAAAGAGGCGGTAAGCTATAAACCTTTCCCCGTAAGTCTGACTTATAATTTCGCTTTGATTTTCGTCTTTTACGAATCTTACTCACAAACCCTAACTTTTGGCCTCTATTTGGTATTTATTTGCGTTGAATCGATTAGAGACTCAAACAAGTTTATACTCGTCTTGCAATTGATCCAATTTATGGTAGGATTGATACATGGAAAATCTCTGTTTAGGATTCATCTTAAATTGAATCAAGGAACCTCATACTTGTCACTGAAATAAACCATCTGTGTTTTTAGACAGTAATTTCAATCAAGGCTTTGTAGGGTGTGTTTGAACGTGATTTTATTTGGGTATACTTTTATACTGAATCTGGATATTGCTGATTTGTGTTTTACAAATAAGTACATTTCATTTTTTCTTCCTTGTAATTTTGACTGATTCAATCTCACTTAACATTTGCAAATTTTATCTATACAGAGTTGTTGTACAAAAATGAAGATGAGGAATCTGGCCACTTTTCATCAGTAATAGTACTTTAGATAAACAGTGAAGGTATTTTCTTCTCAGCCATTATCCATTGATATTGTATAGGAACCAAATGGGTTGATTGTAGAGGCGGAATCATTTGAATCCAACCAACTACAAACTTTTGCAGGGGAGGAATCAATTGAATCCAACAAACTGCGGGCATTTTACAACAGAAGAATCATCAGATTCTAGCCAACCGAGGACCTTTTACAATAAAAGAATTTTACAGCGGAAGAATCATCTGATTCCGAACAAGTGCAGCGATCGAAAGTAAGTACTTCCAATAAACTGCGCATTTGATGTAGGGGCGAAAGTATTTACTTTCGGACCAACTACGATGGTGTCCCTCTTGTTGATTGTGCAGGAAATATTTTTTTTTTAACAGTAATGTGTTTCCTTGTTTAATTTAAAACAAGATTACTTCTCCACTAACCCATATTTCAAACACGCAAGGGTGAAATATGGTTAAAGAGAAATCAAAATGAATGATGAAATCATGTTCTTTTAAAAGCAAGCACACCATGTGCCTATGAAAATGGTGAATTCATCTGGTGAATTAACCTGAGACTTTGAAAGAGGAAAGAAATAAAAGGAAGTAGAAAACAATTTCTCTACGTTTTGTGTTTTTAAATTGATAAAAATAAACTCAGTAAACATAAGTACTTACTGAAATCAATTTGACCACAAAAGGATGATATTTTTGAATACCTTCTCTTCTGCTTATATGATTGTGTTTCTTTCTCCCTCTGTAAATTTTTTGCAGATGAATGTGCTTGGAATCCCGTAGAAGAGATGACTATTTTCCTTTTATGCAGGAGAGTGGAGAGAATTATGGAAGTTTAAAGGAGTTATTTTCATAACTTCCCACTAACCCACAATTTGTAATATTTATTTATCTATTTTAGAGAAAGTTATTTTTTCTCATTTGCTGCAAGTTTAATCATTGAACGTGTCTTCAAATACATTCCTTTTATTATTTGTCTTATTTATTTATTTAAATTTAGTCCTTTAGCTAATATATGTACATAATTAGCATTTGGACTAACAAAAAAAAGAGGCCCAATTATCTTTGAATTTTTCTAATATTTATTAGACTTGGGCCCAAATTAAAAATAAATAAATCATGTTATCAAACATGAGTACTTTAGAGAAATTAATCACATGTATAAAATGTAATAAAATTTCAAGTATTTTACATGAAATAATGAATTATAAAAATTCATAAAATTTGACCCCCAAACAGACTTTTATTATACCCACTGGGACAGTGTGTCTCAAGTATGGGGTGTTTGTTATTTGACTATGTGGCTACCTTTGATGTATTCGACACTTTTGATGTATTTTATTTATAGGATATTTTCATATTTATGCTTCATTTGCCTTTATATGATTATCTGATATTACATGCATACCTACAGGTTATTTGATTGAGAAAAACGTCGAAACCGAACCGAAAAAATAAAAAAATTGGTTTTAAAAAAAAAAATTTTTGACCTCTACCGGGGAGATTCTGGCGAAACGAGGTGTTTCACCTCGGTTGAACCAAGAACATCTCGACCGAGGTGTCGTAACAGAAAGTTTTCGAAACAATTTTGTGTTACTTATCTGGATATGATCTCAGTGAAGATTTTGTTTACTTACTGATTTTAAATTCTTTATGTGTTTGAAAGGTTTTATAATATGTTTAAGTTGCTAAATGCTTTGTTTGAAATTATTGGCATGTTTAATACCTTGTTTTTATCCAAATTATGTTGAATTTGAAGGTTGATACCGCAAGTTAAGTTCTCTCACTTTCTTCTTGGAAAGACCAAGGCAATTCATTTTCTTCTTCTTCTTCTTCTTCTTAATCATGCTTAACCCCTCATATACATTTTGCCTCCCTTTACCTATCCGGGAATTTGGAAGCAAGCAAGTGGTGAAAGCAAGTTAAAATTGAAGAGTGGGCTGGAAGTGAAGTGTTAGAAAGCAATAATAGGTTTGGGGAAGTCAATCATGAAGATGAGTAACTCGGCACCATTCACATAGCCGGGTGTTTGTGTCTTGCCAACGTCGGATTGAGCGATATTCCTAACGGGTCATGGTATGTGCATCAAGGGTTTGATGCATCTCAAGAAATTGATGATTGCAGATTTCCTAGGCTTCGGTTATTGTGCACCTCTGTCCATGCATCCCAAAAAGTAAAGTAAAAAAGGAAAAAAAATGTGAAATAAGCAAAGCTTATTGGTGGAAGATGTTGCAAGTCGAAGTGAAGTGAAGTTCATCCTTTTCCCGGATTCTAGCACCACATTACCTTACATACATCCCTACCCTACACGTTTCTTGACCTTTTCTTTTGGGAAGCCCTTGAGACCTTGAGCTTGTTGATTGACTTAGCGGTTTAAACTGGATTATACATGATTAATTTTGATAATTATGATTTATTATGCATTCTATGATTTTATGCAAAGATGAACAACTTTCTTATATTTATAAAATGTTTTGATCATATTAAGTTTTTAATTCCAGGAAGTATTCTCTTAGAGTGATCTATGATAATTACACACCATAAAATGTTTTTGAAAGACTTTTTCATTGATTTTTCTTGACTTATAATCCATTCTATCTTGTCTTTTATATGAGGAACTTGCTTGGGGACAAGCAAGGGCTAAGTATGGGGTATTTTGATAGCATGAATTATAGTCTATTATTTGGGGTTTGTTTGGACGTTTTATCTTTCATAATCTGCATGTTTGTATGTACATTATGTGATTTTACTACCATTTCATCTACCTTTGCGAGAATCGAGGTCTACACCTAGTTTCGTTGTAATTGCAGGTAATATGGTACGTTTTGCATCAAAAAGGAGCAGAAAGGAGTCATGAGTCATTTGGAGCTACATCCAGGGAGCATAGCCATGGATTGAAGATTCACTTTGGAGCAGATTCGAGAGATTTCACATTCTGTCGTGAGTCACCTCGGTTGACCATTGATTCACCTCGACCGAGGTGATCCAGAGACGCCGACTCGACCGAGGCGAACACCTAGGACGCGGCGAGAATATTTTATTCTTGGAAGAGATCTTTTAAATTTGGAAAGTGATCTTATATTTTTGGGCTTGGCTTCTGGAAGGAAGGAGATATGCAGAATATATATTTTACCTATATTTATGGGATAATATCTTCTTAAGATTTATTATCTTTGGAGGTTTATTTTCCTATAAAAAGGGTTGGATTTCCACAAATCCAACATCTCGCATACGACGCAGCACATCCTCGCTTACACCGGAAATACGCAGCAGCCGCATCATACTCCAATTTGGGAGTTTTCGAAGAACCTTTTTGAAGGTTGAAGGAAGATTGAAGTCCATAGCTTTTATAGCTTTTTGGAGGGTTTGTAAGATTGTCTTCAAATTCCCTCATTGATTGTCTTGTCTTGTTGGACTATTATCCAAGGAACGCTTTGCTGTGATATTTGATTCATTAATTGAAGTCTTTTCATTAAATTCTTCTTTGTTCAAATATTCACCTTCTTCCCATATATTTTAATACTTTCATTATGATGATGAGTGGCTAATTTCCTTGTGTGATTCTAGGGTGATTGGCTGAAGGTTGTGGGAAAAACAATGATAGAATAATCTTAGATTCCAGTAGGATCCTGAAAGTTCGAGTCTTTAACCTTAACCCTAAGCATCTCGTTCGGTTGATGAACATCTCGGCCGGGGTGGAATTCTTCTGACCGAGGTGACTTATCCGACCTAAAACAGAAAGTTAAGTGTTAGAGTTTGCTAAATCCTATTCTTATTACACCTTCCTGGTTCAATGCAAGCTTAGGATGAGATTTACCCGGTAATTCCTTAGTTTGTGTACCAAAGATCATAAGTGTAGGTAATAAAGGTTTATCCTTTATTGGGGTTTGAGTATGCTTCCATCCCATCTTTGTGAGTTAGCCTGAGACTTACCCGGTAAAGGTTGATTCTATTCCCTTAGATGGTGTGTTAGTTTGAGGTTATAGTTCTTTATCTTGATTCCTTGAGACTTACCCGGTAATAGGAGTTACGGTTTAGGATTAGTGTGTAGTGAGACTTACCCGGTGATCTACTCCACTTTAGTAACACCTTCCCCATGCAAAAATCTCAGCTTTGTCCGCTTATCTATAGATCTTGAGTTGGAACCACAACTTGGTGCTTTAATCCCTAGAATTGCATGTTTGCTTTATTGACTTCTTACTCATCTTTGATTGTGTTAAATTGCTCTTGTGGTTAGAATTGACATTAGCATACCGTATTGACTCTGTTTCACCGAGTCCCTGTGATCGACCCCTGGAATTTTCTTGCTTTTACTACGATTGACCCGTACACTGCGGGTTCGCATCCTTGTTTTAAGCTTAAGTCTAGGGTTATAAATTTAAAGCTTGCACACACCGTTTGGAGCGAACATATATAAAGCCTTTTCTTTCTTCTTTTGTAGTTAGACAAGTTTTGTAAAAGTTTTGCTGAGAGCATTTCAGAATTGAATCCAAGAGAATTCTGATAGCATGAATTATAGTCTATATTTTGGGGTTTGTTTGGACGTTTTATCTTTCATAATCTGCATGTTTGTATGTACATTATGTGATTTTACTACCATTTCATCTACCTTTGCGAGAATCGAGGTCTACACCTAGTTTCGTTGTAATTGCAGGTAATATGGTACGTTTTGCATCGAAAAGGAGCAAAAGGAGTCAAGAGTCATTTGGAGCTACATTGAGGAGCAAAAAGGAATCCTTCAGGAAGCATAGCCATGGATTAAAGATTTACTTTGGACCAGTTTTGAGAGATTCTACACTCAGTTATGAATCACCTCGGTTGCCCAGAGATTCATCTCGACCGAGGCGATCCAGAGACGCCGACTCGACCGAGGCGAACACCTAGGACGCGGCGAGAATATTTTATTCTTGGGCTGAGCTTCTAGAAGGAAGGAGATATGCAGAATATATATTTTACCTATATTTATGGGATAATATCTTCTTAAGATTTATTATCTTTGGAGGTTTATTTTCCTATAAAAAGGGTTGGATTTCCACAAATCCAACATCTCGCATACAGCCCGCTTACAGCTGAAGAAGTCGCATACGACGCAGCGGCCGCATTCTACTCCAATTTGGGAGAAAGTTGAAGAACCTTTTTGAAGGTTAAAAGGAAGATTGAAGACTATAGCTTTATAGCTTTTTGGAGGGTTTTGTAAGATTGTCTTCAATTCCTTTCCTTGTTGTCTTGTCTTTTTGGATTACTATCCAAGGAACGCTTTTGTTTGTGATATTTGATTCAGTTATTGAAGTCTTTTCATTAAATTCTTCTTTGTTCAAATATTCACCTTCTTCCCTTACATTTAATACTTTCATTATGATGATGAGTGGCTAATTTCCTTGTGTGATTCTAGGGTGATTGGCTGAAGGTTGTGGGAAAAACAATGATAGAATAATCTTAGATTCCAGTAGGATCCTGAAAGTTCGAGTCTTTAACCTTAACCCTAAGCATCTCGTTCAGTCGATGAACATTTCGGCCGAGGTGGAAACTGGCTGACCGAGGTGACTTATCCGACCTTAAACTGAGAGTTAAGTGTTAGAGTTTGCTAAATCCTATTCTTATTACACCTTTTCTGGTCCAAAGCAAGCTTAGGATGAGATTTACCCGGTAATTCCTTAGTTTGTGTACCAAAGATCATAAGTGTAGGTAATAAAGGTTTATCCTTTATTGGGGTTTGAGTATGCTTCCATCCCATCTTTGTGAGTTAGCCTGAGACTTACCCGGTAAAGGTTGATTCTATTCCCTTAGATGGTGTGTTAGTTTGAGGTTATAGTTCTTTATCTTGATTCCTTGAGACTTACCCGGTAATAGGAGTTACGGTTTAGGATTAGTGTGTAGTGAGACTTACCCGGTGATCTACTCCACTTTAGTAACACCTTCCCCGTGCAAAAATCTCAGCTTTGTCCGCTTATCTATAGATCTTGAGTTGGAACCACAACTTGATGCTTTAATCCCTAGAATTACATGTTTGCTTTATTGACTTCTTACTCATCTTTGATTGTGTTAAATTGCTCTTGTGGTTAGAATTGACATTAGCATACCGTATTGACTCTGTTTCACCGAGTCCCTGTGATCGACCCCTGGAATTTTCTTGCTTTTACTACGATTGACCCGTACACTGCGGGTTCGCATCCTTGTTTTAAGCTTAAGTCTAGGGTTATAAATTTAAAGCTTGCACACACCGTTTGGAGCGAACAAGTTTTTGGCGCCGTTGCCGGGGACAGTTCTGATATGTTTAAGTTGCTAAATGCTTTGTTTAAGTTGCTAAATACCTACAGGTTATTTGATTGAGAAAAACGTCGAAACCGAACCGAAAAAAAAAAAAATTGGTTTTAAAAAAAAAAATTTTTGACCTCTACCGGGGAGATTCTGGCGAAACGAGGTGTTTCACCTCGGTTGAACCAAGAACATCTCGACCGAGGTGTCGTAACAGAAAGTTTTCGAAACAATTTTGTGTTACTTATCTGGATATGATCTCAGTGAAGATTTTGTTTACTTACTGATTTTAAATTCTTTATGTGTTTGAAAGGTTTTATAATATGTTTAAGTTGCTAAATGCTTTGTTTGAAATTATTGGCATGTTTAATACTTTGTTTTTATCCAAATTATGTTGAATTTGAAGGTTGATACCGCAAGTTAAGTTCTCTCACTTTCTTCTTGGAAAGACCAAGGCAATTCATTTTCTTCTTCTTCTTCTTCTTCTTAATCATGCTTAACCCCTCATATACATTTTGCCTCCCTTTACCTATCCGGGAATTTGGAAGCAAGCAAGTGGTGAAAGCAAGTTAAAATTGAAGAGTGGGCTGGAAGTGAAGTGTTAGAAAGCAATAATAGGTTTGGGGAAGTCAATCATGAAGATGAGTAACTCGGCACCATTCACATAGCCGGGTGTTTGTGTCTTGCCAACGTCGGATTGAGCGATATTCCTAACGGGTCATGGTATGTGCATCAAGGGTTTGATGCATCTCAAGAAATTGATGATTGCAGATTTCCTAGGCTTCGGTTATTGTGCACCTCTGTCCATGCATCCCAAAAAGTAAAGTAAAAAAGGAAAAAAAATGTGAAATAAGCAAAGCTTATTGGTGGAAGATGTTGCAAGTCGAAGTGAAGTGAAGTTCATCCTTTTCCCGGATTCTAGCACCACATTACCTTACATACATCCCTACCCTACACGTTTCTTGACCTTTTCTTTTGGGAAGCCCTTGAGACCTTGAGCTTGTTGATTGACTTAGCGGTTTAAACTGGATTATACATGATTAATTTTGATAATTATGATTTATTATGCATTCTATGATTTTATGCAAAGATGAACAACTTTCTTATATTTATAAAATGTTTTGATCATATTAAGTTTTTAATTCCAGGAAGTATTCTCTTAGAGTGATCTATGATAATTACACACCATAAAATGTTTTTGAAAGACTTTTTCATTGATTTTTCTTGACTTATAATCCATTCTATCTTGTCTTTTATATGAGGAACTTGCTTGGGGACAAGCAAGGGCTAAGTATGGGGTATTTTGATAGCATGAATTATAGTCTATTATTTGGGGTTTGTTTGGACGTTTTATCTTTCATAATCTGCATGTTTGTATGTACATTATGTGATTTTACTACCATTTCATCTACCTTTGCGAGAATCGAGGTCTACACCTAGTTTCGTTGTAATTGCAGGTAATATGGTACGTTTTGCATCAAAAAGGAGCAGAAAGGAGTCATGAGTCATTTGGAGCTACATCCAGGGAGCATAGCCATGGATTGAAGATTCACTTTGGAGCAGATTCGAGAGATTTCACATTCTGTCGTGAGTCACCTCGGTTGACCATTGATTCACCTCGACCGAGGTGATCCAGAGACGCCGACTCGACCGAGGCGAACACCTAGGACGCGGCGAGAATATTTTATTCTTGGAAGAGATCTTTTAAATTTGGAAAGTGATCTTATATTTTTGGGCTTGGCTTCTGGAAGGAAGGAGATATGCAGAATATATATTTTACCTATATTTATGGGATAATATCTTCTTAAGATTTATTATCTTTGGAGGTTTATTTTCCTATAAAAAGGGTTGGATTTCCACAAATCCAACATCTCGCATACGACGCAGCACATCCCCGCTTACACCGGAAATACGCAGCAGCCGCAGCATACTCCAATTTGGGAGTTTTCGAAGAACCTTTTTGAAGGTTGAAGGAAGATTGAAGTCCATAGCTTTTATAGCTTTTTGGAGGGTTTGTAAGATTGTCTTCAAATTCCCTCATTGATTGTCTTGTCTTGTTGGACTATTATCCAAGGAACGCTTTGCTGTGATATTTGATTCATTAATTGAAGTCTTTTCATTAAATTCTTCTTTGTTCAAATATTCACCTTCTTCCCATATATTTTAATACTTTCATTATGATGATGAGTGGCTAATTTCCTTGTGTGATTCTAGGGTGATTGGCTGAAGGTTGTGGGAAAAACAATGATAGAATAATCTTAGATTCCAGTAGGATCCTGAAAGTTCGAGTCTTTAACCTTAACCCTAAGCATCTCGTTCGGTTGATGAACATCTCGGCCGGGGTGGAATTCTTCTGACCGAGGTGACTTATCCGACCTAAAACAGAAAGTTAAGTGTTAGAGTTTGCTAAATCCTATTCTTATTACACCTTCCTGGTTCAATGCAAGCTTAGGATGAGATTTACCCGGTAATTCCTTAGTTTGTGTACCAAAGATCATAAGTGTAGGTAATAAAGGTTTATCCTTTATTGGGGTTTGAGTATGCTTCCATCCCATCTTTGTGAGTTAGCCTGAGACTTACCCGGTAAAGGTTGATTCTATTCCCTTAGATGGTGTGTTAGTTTGAGGTTATAGTTCTTTATCTTGATTCCTTGAGACTTACCCGGTAATAGGAGTTACGGTTTAGGATTAGTGTGTAGTGAGACTTACCCGGTGATCTACTCCACTTTAGTAACACCTTCCCCGTGCAAAAATCTCAGCTTTGTCCGCTTATCTATAGATCTTGAGTTGGAACCACAACTTGATGCTTTAATCCCTAGAATTACATGTTTGCTTTATTGACTTCTTACTCATCTTTGATTGTGTTAAATTGCTCTTGTGGTTAGAATTGACATTAGCATACCGTATTGACTCTGTTTCACCGAGTCCCTGTGATCGACCCCTGGAATTTTCTTGCTTTTACTACGATTGACCCGTACACTGCGGGTTCGCATCCTTGTTTTAAGCTTAAGTCTAGGGTTATAAATTTAAAGCTTGCACACACCGTTTGGAGCGAACACAATACAAGTAAAGAAGAGCAACATTAAAGTGTAGAAGCGGTTCCAAAGAGGCCATGATCGAACGACGACGAGACCAAGGGAGAGAACAAACTTAAGTTCTTCGAGAAGAAGCGTGGACAACTAAAGAGGTAAATCGAGAAGGAGATGAGTACGTTCTAGCAAGGTTAAGGTGGTGTTCCAATAAGATGCAAAGCTTTCCTTAGACATTTCTAAGCATTGGAGTTAAGATGAGAGAAGTGAACGAAACATGTGAGAAGGATTTAAAATACCGTAAGTTAAGCTTACGAGGTACCAAAAAGTAAAGTTAAAACATTACTAGAGTTATGAGAAGAAAGGTATGGTGGGGTTTCACGTGGAGTTGACTGGTTTCCGTTATAATGATAAGACTAAGAAACGCCAAGAAGGAGGAAGTGTGTGTAGATGATGATCTTCAGAAGATGAAAGGTGAAACAAGGAGTTTGGATTCAAAGACTCAAGTTACCAACCAAGAGAAGAGAGAGTGGTTACTAACGATAGAGGTGTGGGGAAGATGCATTTACAAGATACTATGAAGATCAGTTAAGCTTATGAAGTTGGGTCATATGACACGAAAGAGTTGGGGAGGTATAGTTATCTTACAGAAGCGGAAGGAAGAGGGGAGCTTAATAGGAGCTAACGGAGTAGGAAGTAGAGTAAAATGAGCTAGTGAAGTTTAAGACAGAGTACCCCGAGAGAGTATCCTTCAGGAGTATGGTAACATGGAAGTATGGTAGGAGGGTAAGTCGTGGCCTTAGAGAGGGTCTTCAATGAGTTAATCGGTGACCAAGGAGGGTGCACAGGTGCGGGTTATATACTGGTGACAATGGGAAGGAAGAGTAACCCAGGATGTGAGATCATGAAGAAGGGGAACAAAAACTGGAACATTCGTGGAGGTTGAATGCAGTGATAGGAGGTGTATTAACTCAAGCATAAACGTTTTAATCAAGTAACATCTTTATCAATTCTAACAAGTGATGGTAACGTATCTTGTGGAGGGATTGTAACGATATGGTGCGACCTTCTTAGGTCATGGGGTTGCCATATGGAGGAGTGACACGGATCGAGGAAAAAGGAACTGGAAGGACAAAGAGGAAGGTGAACTTTCTATAGTTGTTGTGCAAAAAAGGGGGGGTATAGAAGGGGATGTATGGTATGTTTGTTCTAAGGTTATGGATGTCATGTTTTCGCGAGCGAAGGCTAAGTCAAGGTTTTTGTGACTCGCATGGCGAAGCCATAGCGGCTATAACGTGAAACAAGGAATCTGGATTAAGACAACACTACAAGCTTAGAGTTTATGATGTTAATGCTTTGTGAAGTTGAGTGGATCTTTCAGTGTTTGTGGTCGGGAATTTTTGCCTAAAGGCATACTGGTACGGTTGTGAAGTTGTTCTTGGAATACCAAGAGATGCATAAGGTGACCAACAAGAGAAAGAGAGGACTGAAGTTTTGAAGTTCGATGTTATCATGAGATGTACAAAAAGTACATGAAAGATTGAGGTTAGAGCCTCTATGGTCGGTTTGACGTTGCATATGGAAATGAAGTGTAAGGTTCTACACATACTTGAAAGAAAGGATGTCTAGAGTGAAAGCTTATGTAGAATACGAGGAGTTTCTCCCATATGTTGGGATGTCAGAGGAATCAAAGAAAATTGAATCGATTGGTTATAAGGCATGATTGAGTCTTGTAGTTAAGACCTTCATGACTGGACACATGTGCGAAGTCAAGAGGTGTCATTATCGCCTTTCCTTCGAAGCAAGAAGAGGAATTAAGCTGAATTATTGCTTAACTAAGGCTTCAAGAGTCGGAAAAGTAGAGCAAGTCTCTCGAGATAAAGGATCTATGGAAGAGGACGGTGAACATAGTAGCTACAGAAGGAGCAATGAAAGGGTTGAAGGATGTCACCCCAACAGATCAGGGTGGACCACTTGTCAAGCGTTAGGACCAGGTTGTGTCGGTCATTACGAGATGAAATGGGTAGAGAGAAGATAGAACCCGAGATAGAACAATTTCCAATGCATCGGAAGGTGGATTTTTCCATTAAGATGATTTGAAGTTCACGTTGGGATATATCTTAAACACTGGATTTTAAATTGTTATGGAGAACACCAGTTTGCGAAAATTGAGACGGTTATCTCCATTTGTACATTGATTACCATGAGCCAGGCAAGATAACAATAAAGAACAAGTATCCCTTACCACGAAGGATGATCTAGTTGATTGGTTGCAAGGGTCGGTAGTCTCTTCTGAAATTGATTTAAGGGTTGATTGTCACCAAATGAGAATTCGAGACTAGAATATTGCAAATATGGCTTTCCGGATAATCCATGGTCACTACGAGTTGTAGGGATTCCATATGGGCTTACTAATGCTTCAGACAAGATATTTTGATCTACTCTCGAAGAAGAGAGAAGTTGTATGACAAGTTGTGTCGGGATGGCAACCCCGAGAGATATGAAAGGAGTTACAATTTATCTTAGATGTGTTGAGCTTTACTAGATATGTGAAGGGAGAAGTTGTGTTGAATGGCACGAAAAAAAAAAATTTGACAATAGAGTTGCTGAGAGTTAAGAGGGGATTCATTGGTGCAACTATTTTGGTTTACCTTGAGGTATTATGAGTTTGAAGTGTACAAGTGATTCTTCAAGACAAGGTCTTGATCGAGTATTACGGAGCGATGTAAAAGTAATAGCGTATGTGTCTAGTTAATAGAAGTAGTGTGGAGTCAAGTGCTTCCTTCGTCACTTAGAATTGCATCAAGAATTCAAGAAACATAACATCAAAGTTTGTTTTGACAAGAACCAAAGCCAACGGCGTAAATTGGAAGTTCGATCTTCTTGGTTAGAGACAAGTGGTGTATTGAGAAAGCCCGAGAAGGAAGTTAAATTTCTGATATATCGGACCTTTTTGAGATCTTAGCGTGAGTTGGAGAAGTGGCTTACAAGTTGACTTTACCACCCGGTGTTTCCTGTGTTAATCGAGAAAGTACATACATGACTCGAGACATATTGTTAGTCATGGGAATCTAGTGGCAGCCGAAGAACCGATGAAGCTAAATGGAGGACGGAGGATAGTATCTCTGATTGGGTTTACGTATAGCTAGTAGCATCGATAGACTCAACGGGTTTGACCTAGTTTTTTTCTCCCCTTGTTTGAGTTATGTGCATGTGTGATTATATGTGTAGTTGTGTCATGTGCGGGAGTGTGTTATATGACCTGATATATCTTGTGATGGTAGTTCGAGTAGTTTATGTATATAGATTAGAAGGTTTCAGCCTTCGTAGCATGAGAATTCATACCTCGGCCTTAGGGACCGACAAGTTCGACGCATAGTAAGTTTCGGGACGAAACTTGTTTCTTAGGGAGATCTAATGTAACGCCCCGTTTAATGGGTGCGTTTTCGATATTTGTTCTCCTACTTCGATCGATATTTTAATATCTTAAATTTTTTTTTACAAGTATTTTCCATCGTAAATTAAAAATTTCCAAGTTTATATATATATATATATATATATATATGATCCATATGTATATCCGTATCATTATTTTCGGGAAAGTCGGGAATGTTTTCCCGACTCAAAATTTTCATTCCGCGTATTCTCTATCGGATTATTTATCTATGTATTTTAATTTATTTTTTCCCTTCCTTGACCAATTGATGAGCTGCCTTGTCATCCTCACCTTCCTAGCTGTCCAAACAGCAGCCTAGCTGACTTTACCCTCCTCTCTCACGCAACCTTACATGTTGCCTCAGCCTTTCTCATTCCTCACACCCCTGGCGTAAGTGTGTAACTCATCTCCCCTTTGGGTAAGTTGAGCCTCTCAACTCTCTCACACCTCTCCTCCAATCTCTCAGTTCATATCTCACCTTTCCATCCTTCTCCTCTAGATCGGAGAGCTGCAACAACCGCCGCCCGAACCACCACGGGGCCACCCTTTGAGCCACCTCGAGCCGATGACAGCTCAAATATCACTCCTCTATTTCCCCTGCGTTTCCCTGTGCAATCCTCCCCTCTATTCGTCTCCTCTGTTATGCTCCTCTTCATTTTTTTTGGATTGAGAAACTTCAGCACAACACTCCCTCTACAGCAGCAGACTAGACACCGGAGAAGCCGGAACCAACGCCAGCGTGTCGCTCCACGCGTGCAGCCAAGAAGGAGCCGCCGGAACCAACGCCAGCGTGTAGCCGGACTTACGCAGCCTGCCCTGCCTCGTCCTTGTTGAATCCTCTTCCCTCTTTCTGTTTTCCTGTCGAAACGCCACCAGGCTGGGGGCAAAATTATCACCGCCGCCGGGAGAGGATGCCAAGGCCCCTTCTCCTCTGGAGCCGCCAACGCTGGAGCCACCAATTTCCACCGGAGCCCTGCGTCCTTGCTGCCTCGCTCCCTGGGAGCGCTCTCGCCGCCTTGCCGCCCTCATATCCGGTTCTGCTCTTGTTCTAAGGATGAAGAGAATCCTTAACCTAATTACAATCGGGCCCCCCTTATATTTGGTGAAACTATAGTTTGTACCCTATACTTTATATTTGCGTAAATAGCCCTAATTTGCAGAACTTGCAATTGTGACCTCTACTGAATTAATTACAGGAAATAGCCCAAAGATTTATTTACAATTTATAACACAAGTTTCTAGCATTTCATAAATTGCCCTTGACAATGTTTCTATGGGTTTTAAATTTGGGATTTACTTGAATTATATTCTTATTTATATATACCATATATATTATGCTCATGTTGGAATGATTCCGAGTTATGACTCAAAGATTAAATTACGGGATTTTTACGTTGGCTTTGAAAACGAGTTTTACCTTGGATTTATGATGTTATATAATTTGCCGGAATATATACTTACGGTTTTAACTTGGGTTTTAAAAGTGGGGGTTTCCTTAGATTTATATATGTTAATTATTCCGTTCAAATTTAGCGTATAAGCTAAATTTGTTTAGTTTGGTGCTAGGTTCGGAAGCGCCACGATAAAGGCCTACCGAGTCCAAGTCGACATCCGTTGAACGACTTTCGTCTTTTGACGTCGTGGGAGTATTCTTTCCCCCCGATCTAATTATGTTAAGTTTTAGTATCATGCTAGGATGGATCTAGCATAACTTAGAGTTAATGCCAAGTAGTGGCTTTGAACCTTAGGTGAGTTTCGAGGATTTGATATTGTTTGATGGATTGATGTTTCTTCTAAGCTTGAGGTGTTGGTTATCTTGTGAGGTTGTTATAAGGCTTTAAGTTATATGGTTAATCTTGTGAGCGTTTTGAGGCTCGAGGTGGGGTTGTATGATCTTGTGGATTTTGGAGTTAGGTTTGACTTATCCTATTTGCGTTGTGAGTTATGATCTTGCGAGATCCGAGTGTTTAGAAGTCTTAGGACTTCTAGCTTTTGTTGAGTGTGATGTGAGCATGAGGGATTCTAGGATGCGGTCCTAGAATTGAGAGTCAAATGGTCTTGCGTAGATCATTTGTATAGAAGTCTAAGACTTCTATTGTGAGTGGGTTGTTGTTGATATAGTTATCTTCTTGTGAGCAGGTTATGGGCTTCCTCTCCTAAGGAAGCGAGAGTGTTGTGAGTTGAGTGTGGTGACGAGGTAAGTCTTCGGACTTACTTAGCTCGTATTCTTTGTATTAGCATTATTGTGTGTTGGGTGGTGTGTGTTTATTATTTTACTGTTTATAACAACTAAACCGGAAATAGGATTACCGACCTTTATATTATTTGGCCCAAGTGTATGATAACGGGCGGTGACATCACTGCCTAGCTCCCCGTGAGAGCTAGGGGGATCTCGGCGACTGGCCCGTGCTGGTTAGACGGTTGGAGGCATCCGACCGTTCCATTGCCGGAAGAAGGGACCGAGGCGAGTTTCGGAGGATTCTCGTGTCACAAAAGAAGTTGAACTAGAACGGGATATGACTTAATAAATAAAGATAATAAACCGGATTTGTGTGCTTTGAGTATGTTGTGTGACTATGTTGAATTAATTGTGTTTGTGCCTTTCCCTTTAATTCTAAAGCTTTGAATGTGAGCTAACGGTTTTATACCGAATGTTGTAGTTTGTCTTGCAGGTTAGGCATGCTCCGAGAGATCCGGAAGGGTGGGCAGCCGGGGTCCGTACATTTTAGGAAGGGTTTTGTTTGGAGTCACGTTTGGAGTTTTGTATATTGTATTATTGTATGCCGCATGTATGGCGTTTGGTCTTTGTAGTTGTTTTCGGCTGAAGTCTTTTGTTGTTTTCCTTCGGGTTTCTTATCATTTGCATTAAAAGGAATTTCGGTTTTGCCTTTATTTGTGCCATGTTGAAAGATCCGGTGAAATTGTTGTCAGGCTAAGGGTCGGGACCCATTGTGAGGTCCCAACCCGTAGCATCCCGAGTCCCGCGGATTCGGGGTGTTACATTGCAACCTCAGCGTTGTCCGTGTTTATCCTTAGTAATCTTGAGTCGAAACCATAACTGGATACTTTGATCTCTAGAATCTGCATTCCTTTATCTGGTTATCTTATTGTTCTTTGTTGCTCGAGTTTGCATAACAACCTAAAGTTATATACCGTTCCTTGATTTCACCATAGTCCTTGTGATCGACCTTGGAATATTTGCTAATATTGCGATTGATCCGTACACTGCGGGTTCACTTTTACTTTATTCTTGATTATAAATTTAAGACTTATTTTGCACACACTTTGGAGCGAACACTTAACGATGCATCCACATATATTCAAATATGAATGGTTTGTTCTCAAATTGATCATACAATGATCTAAAGATGTAATTGCATGATTTCTAGTGTGGCCTTGAGGACATTTTTGGATGATTTCAAAAGAAGTCGTAATTATATCAAGTTTTTCATAAGTGTTGTCATCGTCATCCTTTTTCCTTTTCAATGTGAACTCATTTCCTTTGGTAGAGAGGTCTATGAGATTGCAATGTTGAGCAAAATGTTGTAGCCTATCTAGTTTCTTACTTGGAAGCGGAGCTCCCCCTTTTTTGTCCGTATGTTCTAATAGTTCATTATAATCTCCAATAACTAAGGTTGGTTATCTCGTTGAGGTCACTTTTGTTGTCAGTTTGAGCCAGAGTTCGTTTTTATTTTGTTCGTTTGGTGGTGTGTAGATGAAGTAGATAGTTATTTCAAAGGCTGTTATGAGGTTTGTATATTTGATAGTTAAAAATCTCTTGTTTGTTTTTATCATCTTAATTTTTTCACCCTTCGGTTGATATTTTTTCCATAGTAAACACATTCCTTCACAAAATCCCATAGCCGGGATGAAGTAAATTTTGTCAAAGCCTGTTTTTTTTCATTGGATTCATGAGGTTCTATACTTGTTATTGTTTCCGCTAACATTATCATTTGAATGTGTTGATTTTTGCATGTTAAGTTTATGCCCGTCGAAAAGTACTTTTTCGGATACCCCTACAGTTCCAAAAAACAATCTTCATTTGTGTTGGGTGGTAGAGATCCGTAGTTCCTACCATAAAATGTTCATTTATGAAACTATCCTTGATATAGCCGGTTTCATTGCGAATGGTTAGCTAGGAAGGTCGACGGGATCGAGAATAGAATGCAATTGTTGTGGTAATTATAGAGTAATTGCATACATTTACATGTTGTTTTATTATAGAGTTTTTTTTTTTTTTGTCTGTAAGGTGATATTTATGCAGACATAATTTTATTAAGCCCAAGAAGGGTAGTTAAAACACAAAAACTACTCTTCTCATGCGAGATATAGATACTAGCCCTCTAATTTGAGATTCCTTTGAGTTGTCCTCAAATATAATCGAGATACCATAATTACCTAAGATACAGGGTCTAAAACCCAAGTTGTTTGTTTGGAATTCTTGGTTTTGATGGCTCTGAATGGGCAAAGCTCGTAGGTGTGGTCAATTTCTTTACGATTCCATCTTCATCAGACCCTGTGATGATTTGCATCTTTATCATGCAGTGTTGTGGGCATTTTAGAGGACGACATTTTCTATGCCCTTTTTTTCTTTTCTCTCGTTTGCTGAGTATCCCTTCCGGGGACCAATGCAACCTGTTTTCTGCAGGAAAGGAATACAAAGGTGTTTGGGTCGGGTCGGTTTGGATCGATTATCAATTGTTCGGGTTCAAATGGGTCGGGTCTAAATAATCTCTCTCTTTTTAGCAGTTTGTTTCGGGTCATGTCGGTTTGGATCGGGTATCAATTGTTTAGGTTAGTACCAGTGTGGATTGTGTATCAATTAATTTGATTATGATCAATAACCTGACATATCGTTAATTTAACGATATGTAACTATTTGACACTTTATTTGAAAGTAACCCTTTGTTCGAATGTAACTATTTATCACTCTTCACCGAATCGGGTAATAATCCGTGGATATTTGGTTGATCTGTTTGATCCAAGTTATAAAATATGGTATGTGATAATGATTTTAGTCGGATCGGATAATTATCCACGAATACTTTGGTGATTTGTTAGATCGGAATGATTTTAGTCTGATATGTTTGATTGAAAATGACTTTAACCAGATCTGGATATCCGACTAATCTATTTCATCCATATATCTAATGTGGCTTATTCATTTGTTCCATATATGTTTTTTTTTCTACTTTGTTTGTTATAAAGTGTAAAATAAAATATATTATAGTCAATGAGTCACATAATTTAATCCAAATGAAAGTGTATAATTGATACAAGTTTTTTTTAAAGAAACTTATTTTTAATACTTTTAACACATATCCTTTCTCCAACAATGTAAAAAAGTTAATACTTAAAAACATCGTCGTATTTATTTATACAATAATACTGTAACTAGTGTAATACCCGCACCTTGTGTAGGTTTTAAAAAATATGGGTTAGGTTTATTATCTTTTATATATATATATATATATATATATATATATATATATATATATATATATAATCAGACTCCCATGTAAACAACCCCTATAGTGTACAATGAGAACAAATCTAATCCGTAAGATTAAAATAATAGATGGTCAAGATTCACCATAATAAATAGGGGGAAAAATAAAAATAAAACAAATTAGAATGAGAGTGGGAAATTGGCTGCGCGTGAAAATCAATTTTTACCCAATTTGCTCCATTATTGTATATAAAAAGATTTGTTACCTTATATGACCCTATAATCTCTCATTCAAATCTTCCATCATCTCTCAATAACCGATTTGTGAAACGACTCCAATGGAGAGCAAGGGTGATTCAACAATGATTAGGGTTGCTGTCGTTCGTCCAATGAAGGCACCACCGTTGTCTCCAAACTAGATTTGGCCGGCCGGTTTTCATCGCAGATCCGGACTTGAACTCGCCATGGCTCTCCCTCGAATGCCTCAGGTGACCTTCCAACATTCCTTCAGTCTCGTGCATCGCGACTCAACCGTATATGAGACCAATTTCGTCTCACTTACCATCAATTTCGTCTCGCTCACCATCAATATTCGTCATGGCTCTCCCTCAAAAGACTCGTTTTCCTTCATCCTCGTAGTCTCGTGTCGATATTACATCATTACCATCAACAATCTTGTTATACGACTCCAAATTTGTCATCATTGCAGACCAACCGGAATCCATGGTTGTCCCCATCCTCAACAGTACAAGAGAAGCATATGTTATTGGATTTGTATTCACTGTTTATTGAGTTTTTATTCGTTGATGTATGTTAATGTATTTAGCAAAATGAGAAGGGCATTGATTTTGCTTAGATTAAGATTCAATATGTTTTTGTGGTGCTTGAAACCTTCTTTGATCTGATGAACAAAATTTGTTATTCCATTGTCATATACATGATATTATTGTACATTAGTTTTATTCGACACTAAATGCTGTAAATATTCGGTGGTTATATGTCTTTTATCCAGCGATTTGTGGTGGTTTGTCCGTGTATGTGCGACAAGTTATTGGAAACAATTGAACAACTAAATTTTGCAACGAATATATTATATGATATGTACGAATATATTTAGTAACACTAACGAATATTTTAAGTAACATGGACGAATATCTTCGTATAGTATATGTTCGCGAATTGTCCGAAGATTGAAACATTGGTCTCTTCAGATTATGAGTGAATATTTTTCACTATATAAATAAATAATTTATGTACCACTGACTATTAATTTCAGGTATCAATAATCGACTAAAATTTGTTGGACATGAACGAACAATATCGGTATCATGAATGAATTCTTAATAGTATATTGACGAATATTTTCATGAACATAGATGAATACTTTTGTACAATATTAACTAGAAGAATGAAGATGATAATTGATTGATTTAGAAATGTCGTTGATATCAACTATGGTGAATGATGAATTAAGAAATGAAAAAAAGGGCAATATGAATTCACGTTGAAAACTAGAGTTGAATGTAAATGTGAAGATTTGGATAATAATAATTAGGGAGAGAATCTCTAGCTGTCATATTTGACTATAATTACTATGGAGAGTGTAATGCACCCTCTTTAATTGGAGAGTGAAGTAAAATATTCCCTAAAATTTGGTTTAAGTAAGACCATTAGATCAAAACAATCCTATGGTTAATGTGTGTTCTCATTGAACACTATAAGAGCTGTTTACATTCACTTACCTTCTTCCATCGATGTCGAAAATGTTGCTTGCCAAAATGCCCTACACAAATCAACCGATAAATGTGGACATATAATGATAAAAAAACGTAAGACTGTAAAATGACTCAAGCCGTTTGAAGAACAAAAACCGAGTGGTTGATATTTAGGTAAGACTGCTTCATAAAATTCATCCATACTCTCCATGTTAGCATCAATGCCGGATCCATCAACATCCCAATCTCTTTCACATGGGAAATCTGTAAAAAATTCAATAAATATTTATATTATGATAATTTAAATACGAGTTTGTTTAATAGTTGATATTTAGGTAAACCTTCACCGTCACCGAATCGTATTCTGTGGTATATTCAAATATATTCGTTAATATGAAACCAAATATCCGTTAACATATTACTTTAACTGTTTATGTTATTCCACGTTCAGTTACCTTCTTCCATTGATTCCGAATCTGTTGCTTGCCTGAATCCCCTACACAAATCAACCGAACAATTGAGGACATATATTGATGAAAAACGAAAAAATTGAGGACAAATCAACCGTTGTTTGTTGATGAGAATATTGTATACTGAAAAGATACACTTACTGTTAACTATTCCGGCGAAAATATGTTTAGTTCTTCCGGCGACAATGGAGTGTATGGCGTTTCAGCAAAACGTATCATCCATATAATTGATATTGCTTTGATCGATTTTGTTGATATTAATTGGAAGATATTGTATATTGTAACTCCCTAAAATAGTGGAAGAATATCTCATTTATAATTTTTCTAAAATATTGTAATTGCCTTATTTTGGAGAGTGTATTACACATTCCAATGAGGAGAGTGTGCTGAATTTTTCATTGAATATTTATGTTAATTTTCAGCCTTTAGATTAATCAGATCAAGGGCTACTATTTGTTCTCATTGTAGTTGTTTACATGGGAGTATGATTCTATATATATATATATATATATATATATATATATATATATATATATATATATATATATAATATTTCCTGAGTAGTTACAATCATCGACTAATAATAGTGGAATATATATATATATATACATATATAATATTTCCTGAGTAGTTACAATCATCGACTAATAATAGTGGAATATAACAACAAGTAATTTTTTATTTATTTACTTTAATATTGTTAGTATCATACCATTTTTAACAATATTCCGTTACATTAACCAAATGAATTTAAAAATATTTTTTAAATTCCGAAAAATATTTTCACATATATTTTTAATTATTAATTAGTTCTATTTTAAAAAATATTAGGTAGATATATACGGTGATTCATGGAGAATAGTAAACTAATCCTGATACTAAGAAAAAAATAATTTAAGTTAAATTTTTATTAAACAAATCTAACAAATATCGTTTGAACATGGATATTTTAAAATTTTAATATAAATATCTTTCGATCAAATCCTCAAACTTCTCAATTTGGTTGAAAAACCTTAGTGAACTAATTGAGTAGTGAAAAAAAAACCAGTCTTATTTTGAACAAGTAATTCTATATTTATTTGTAATTAACAATAAAAAAATTTTGTTTATATTTTTATTTTAATATTTTTACCTAACTAAATTTTTTTAGATAAAATAAGATTTTTGAAGATACACAATTAGTTAATCAAGATATCTACTATCTTCCTTTTTTAGAACTTCTTACATAATTAACAATAAAATTTTCCATTTATATTTTATTTAAATCTTTTTATCCAATTACAAATTTTAGATAGCATAAGAATCTATACACTCTACTAAAACAAACGTCAATAATGCTGACGTGGCACCCCAAAGTTTTTCTTGAATTTAATATTTTTCTAAATAACAAATTAAGCCAATAAATCTTTTTTATTAAAGTATATAAATTTTATAAAACAAACTGGTAAATATTTTTTCGATTTTCAAGCACAAATAATTAAGAATATTTAAAAAAAATTGAGGCTTCTTTTATGTTTTTAAAATATTTGTTTAAAAGATAGCCAGAATCTTTGATTATTTTGTAAAAAAGAAATTCAGGCTCCATATTTTTGTCGGATTAGATCTTTTACTAAATCTCGAATTAAGCCAATAATTTTTTTTACTAAACCTCAATTATTTTGTAAAATATGAATTTTGTTATCCCACATCGGTTATCAGAGAAGGATGACACTTTGACAACATCTATAAATAGACCTAGAAGGGTTGAAGATTATACAAATCATACATTTCTGGACCTTTTGGTCAAAATCAAGTATAATACTTATTCATACCGGGTTAGAATTTGTGGATCGTTTTAACCTAATGATTTTTTGGGTCGTTTTGATCTAATGATTTTTGAGTCGTTATGACCTACTGTTTTTTGGGTCGTTGTAACCTACTGATTTTTGGGTCGTTGTAACCTACTGATGATTCGTGGGTTGATTTGATCTAATAATTTGTGGGTCGTTGTGACCCCCTAATCCGTGGGTCGTTGTGACCCCCTAATCCGTGAGTTGTTGTGACCCCCTAATTTGTGGGTCGTTGTGACCCCCTAATTTGTGGGTCGTTGTAACCCACTAATTTGTGGGTCGTTGTGACCTATAAATCTATATACTCTACTAAAATAGACGTCAATAATGCTGACATGGCAACCAAAAAATTTTTCAAATTAAATCTTTTTCTAAATAACAAATTAAGCCAATAAATATTTTTTTTATCAAAGTATATAAATTTTATAAAACAAACTGGTAAACACTTTTTCGATTTTCAGGCACAAATAATTAAGAATATTTTTAAAAAAAATTGTGGCTTCTTTTATGTTTTTAAAACATTTGTTTAAAAGATAGCTAGAATCTTTGATTATTTTGTAAAAAAAAAAATTCAGGCTCCACATTTTTATAGTATTAAATCTTAACTAAATCTCGAATTAAGCCAATATTTATTTTTACTAAACCTTAATTATTTTGTAAAATTAGTTTAGTGTCCGTGCCTTGCACGGGTATTTGAAAATGTATTTTTTTATTTTTTTTTTGTGATAATTTTTTATAGATGTCATTATCTTATCATATTTTGTTGATTTGATTATGAATGTTTATGTAATAAAGTATACGCTTATTAAATAATAACAACATAATTATTGATCTAGTTCGTCATATAAATATGACTACATCTGAGGGCTTACCAAACCAAAAGTGTTCACTATATCTATATTATAAAAACCACAATATTAATAAATGTAAAAAAATAAATATGTGATTTTAATAAATGTCAAATAATAAACGACATTTATGCAATGCAAAAATATATTCCAAATAAATTAATTCAAAAAATAAATAAAAATTGTGCAAATATAATATAATATAAATCTAGAAGATAACATTTGTAGTAAAACCTCGAAAATATGAGCGACAGTCCGATTTTGGAAATGAAGAAGATAAACTTGATATAAGTATAAACTCAAAAGTTATAATCGCTTGATATTATTGATAGAAAACGAAATAATTTATAAACTTAGAATATAACATTAATCTTCAAATTTTTTGTGTTTATTTATACAATTTTTCAAAGGGTCATGTTTTCTTGATAATCGATGTAGGATAGAAAATTCCATATTTTAAAAAATAATTATGTTTTAATAAAAAAAAAGATTTATTGACTTAAGTTGTAATTTGATAAAAGATTTAATCTGGGAAAAACCGTGGAGGTGTCACGTCAACATTATTCAAATATGAATAGTAATTATACTTGAACATAATCAAAACGCTAAGAAATGTATTATTTGTATACTCTTTAGACTCTCTCTATATACAAGTTTTAAAACCATCAAGCTTAGTAGCTAATCGACGTGGGACAACAAAAACATTTAAAAAATTTAACTAAATAGATCATTTTGATATTCATTTGAAAAAAAGAAAAAAAAATATTCCCTAAAAATCAAATTTAGGGGTACGGTTACTTATATACAAGTAACGTGAATATATTTAATGTAATAACCAAATGTCAAGATTACTTTAGGAAAGAACATTATGACCCACGTAATTGTAGGTTAACGTTCCAAAAAATAAAATTTTCCCTAAAAATAAAACTTTAGGGGTACGAACGTAATTGTAGGTTAACGTTCCCAAGAATAAAATATTTCCTAAAAATAAAACTTTAGGGGTACGATTACTCTTCCCTACGAATAATACTTTAGAGGTACGATTACTTTAGGGATGAATATTATGACCCACATAATTGTAGATTAATGATCCAAAAATAAAATATTATTCAGATATGAATAATAATTATAGTTGAACTTAATCAAAAGGCTAAGAAATGTATTGTTTGTATACTCTTTATACTCCCTATTTATACAAGTTCTAAAACCATCAATTTTTGTAACTAATCGATGTGGCATAACAAAATCCTTGAAAAAATTTAACGTAAATAGATGATGATAATAAAAGATTCTCTAGCTTAAAAAAATATTTTAAAAATAATGATTTTTTTGTCCCAAAAAATAGTTTGGTTGGAACAAAAAAAATTATTACGTACAATCTTTCAATAACAGGCTGATAGTTTAGGAAAAAAAAATTTCTGGCTTAAAAAAATAAAGATTTATTGGCCAAAAAATTGTGGGAGCTCCATTTGATTACTGCTTCCACAACAATTAAGCTTAGTAGCTAATCGATGTGGGACAACAAAAACCCTTACAAAAATTTAACTAAATATTGAAAAAAATAAAAAAAAACATCTTCCAATTTTAGGGGTACGGTTACTTATATAAAAGTAACGTGAAAATATTTAACGGAATAACCAAATGCCAAGATTAATTTAGGAAAAAACATTATGACCCACGTAATTGTAGGTTAACGTTCCCAAAAATAAAATTTTCCCTATAAATAAAACTTTAGGGGTACGAAAGGTTAACGTTCCCAAAAATTAAATCTTCCCTAAAAAAAACTTTAGGGATACGATTACTCTTTCCTAAAAATAAAATATTATTCCGATATGAATAATAATTATAGTTGAACTTAACCAAAAGGCTAAAAAATTATTGTTTGTATACTCTTTAGACTCCCTATTTATACAAGTTCTAAAACCATCAATTTTTGTAGCTAGTCGATGTGGGATAACAAAATCCTTCAAAAAATTTAACGTAAATAGATGATGCTGATAACAAAAGATTCTCTAGCTTACAAAAATTTTAAAAATAAAGATTTTTTGTCCCAAAAATAGGCTGGTTGGAACAGGAAAAAAAAAAGTTAAGTACAATCTTTCAGGATGTTAGTTTAGTAAAAAAAGATTTTCTGGCTTAAAAATAAAGATTTATTAGCCAAAAAATTGTGGGAGCTCCATTTGATTACTTCTTCCACAGAGCGCCACATCATACAAATATGTACTCTCATTTAGTATGTATGATAGATGATAGATATGAATTTTGTTATCCCACATCGGTTATCAAAGAAAGATGACACTTTGTCATCTATAAATAGACCTAAAAGGTTTGAAGATTATACAAATAATACATTTCTGGACCTTTTGGTGAGAATCAAATATAATACTTATTCATACCGAATCAGTATTTGTGGGTAGTTTTAACCAAATAATTTTTTATTCGTTTTGATCTAATGATTTTTGAGTCGTAGTGACCTACTGATTATTAAGTCGTTGTGACCTACTGATTTTTGGGTCGTTGTGACCTACTAAATTTTGGGTCGTTGTAACCTACTGATTCGTAGGTCGTTTTGACCTAATGTTTCGTGGGTCGATTTGATCTAATAATTTGTGGGTCTTTGTGACCCACTAATTTGTGGGTCGTTGTGACCTATAAATTTGTGGGTAGTTGTGACCTATGAATTTGTGGGTCATTGTGACCTATTGATTCGTGGGTCGTTGTGACCTATTGATTCGTGTGTCGTTGTGATATATTGATTTGTGAGTCGTTGTGACCTACTGATTTGTGGGTCCTTGTGACCTACTGATTTGTGGGTCCTTGTGACCTAATGATTTACGAGTCTTTGTGACCTACTAATTTGTGGGTCATTGTGACCTACTGATTTGTGGATCGTTTGTGACCTACGGATTTGTAGACCGTTGTACTATTAAATTCGTAGTTCTTATTTTATCAATATACTAAATATACATCTATATAGTTTACTAAAACAAAAGACAATAATTCTGACGTGGCGCTCACATTTTTTTTCAGATTAAAATTTTTACTAAATCGCGAATTAAGCTAATAATCCTTTTTTTACTAAACCATAATTATTTTGTAAAATATGAATTTTGTTATCCCACATCGGTTATCAGAGAAAGATGACAGTTTGACAACATGTATAAATAGACCTATAAGGTTTGAAGATTATACAAAGCATAGATTTCTGAACCTTTTGGTTAGAATCAAGTATAATACTTATTTATACCGGATTAGTATTTGTATGTGGATTGTTGTGAGATTTGTTGATCGTTTTGACCTAATGATTTCTGGGTCGTTTTGATCTAATACTTTGTGGGTCGTTGTGACCTACTAATGCTTGGGTCCTTGTGACCTAATGATTGTGGGTCCTTGTGACCTATTAATTTGTGGATTCTTGTGACCTATTGATTTGTGGGTCGTTCGTGACCTACTAATTTGTATGTTGTTTTGACCTACTGATTTTTGGATCGTTGTGACCTACTGATTTTTGGGTCGTTGTGACCTACTGATTTGTGGGTTGTTGTGAGTTGTGACCTAATGATTTGTGATGACATGAATTATGTATCATCATATTCATGCATATTGTAGAAGATTGTCTCAGTTTACCTTGTATTTAGAGAGATTTTGTATGACTTTTATGTTCTATTCAATCATTTGTCGGAAATAGAGGTCTACACGAGTTTTTGATGAATTATAGGTAATTGGAGTGGAATTGGAAGCAAAAGCGGAGCAAGGAGCATCTAAGGATGTTAAGGAAGCTAAAGGAGTCTTAAAGGGTCCATAAAGAGCTAAGGAATTGCAAAGGAGAAGCATAGAATACGAGCCAAGAGAAGAAGCACTTTCTGTTGAAGAAAATCGTGCCAATTTACATATAAATCGGACGATTTTCCTCTCCAGAATTCGAACGATTTTGTGCATAAATCGCCTGGGTCGATCTATTGTGTTTTTTGGCCAAATGAAAAGACGACACAAAGCCAAATTATTTTGGGCTAGAGGAGAGTTTTGCCAAACGGCCCATTTGCAAGAAACTATAGAAGAGAACCCTGCGAACGAAAACGAGGAGGCCGCAGCGGGAAATCTTTACACGTTTGAAAGGAATTGAAGATTCTTGGAAGGAGATTGAAGGACTCTTTGCCGGAAAGCTAATCTTGATTCTAGTTGTGAGATTTCTTTGTTCATTGAAATACTTGTTGTTTTTGAGCACGAATTTGAGTTGTTTAGGAGACACGTTGATTTGTTTTGACAATCGTTTACATATTTGAAGGTTATTGGATTTTTTCATTCAAGATTTGGTTTCTTTGCGATATCTCTTTCAATAATTAATTTGATTCGATTTTGAAAATGGTTGGCTAAAAACCTTGTGATGCTGGGGAGAATAGTTGATGATTAAGGCTTAGATGATGATAGACTGAACTCATTCAAACATTAGGACCCTGAGAGTTTAGATTTTAGTTTTGCGATAAACAGAAAAATCGGGCTGTTCTTGGGAAAAATCGACCGATTTTCTTATGAACAGGACGATTTATTCTTCTGACGAACTTTAATTGAACCAATCTTTAATCAAAACTAATCCTTGCCTAAATCCCAACCTTGATTAACCTTTCTACCTTCTAATTGAATGTATGAAGGCACTTCAAACCTGTTTCTACATTTAATAGATTAAGATTTCAAGATTTGAGTAATAAAGAGACTCAACATCCTTTATTAAGATTTTAATTGTGCTTTCTAATCTTTACTTTGGAGAGTCATATCCTGGAGTTTTAGATAGTTAGTTTGAACATAATTCTTGTCTTTAGATCTTTCTATATTGCAGCCTCAACAACCCTTATAGAGAGAATCTTTAGATTAGTCATATGGGTTTCGGAACTTCATTGTACGAATCCTACCTTTGAACATTTAATCTTGGCAATATAAACTCTATCCTACATCTATAGAATTGTCTTGAATCGAAAGCCGAAATCGGATACTTGAATCCTTGGAATCATTTCACTCTTATTTGATCACAAAAGCTTTTACACTTTCGCTAGATAATTGACTTTGAATTTATTCTCACCAAATCCCTGAGTTCGACTCTGGAATTCTTACCTTACTACAGCTGATCCGTACACTGCGGGTTCGCTTTGCTTTGAGTTCTAGATACAAATTTAAGACTTTGACGCACACACTTTTTGAGCGAACAAGTTTTTGGCGCCGTTGCCGGGGATTTGGTCTAGACCAAATTCAGTTTTCGGTTGTCTAGCTTGAGAGCTCTTGCTCTTGTGATTTGACTTGTCTACTTGAGTGATCTTTGCAGGTTCTTTAGGTATATGCGAAAGACTAGATCCACTAAAGATCTAGTTCCTTTCGATCCCGAATTAGAGAGAACTTCGAGGAGAAAGTTGAAGGAGAAGAAAATGGCTGAAAACGATGAGAGAAACTACCAGGCTGAACTGCACGAAGCTCAACGCCAACTCCAGTTGAGTGAGAAAGCACGAAAAGAAGCTGAAATAAGTCATCAATTTCAGATTGATGAACTAAGAGCTATGATGTTGGACATGAAGTTGGAGTTGAACGAATCCAAGAAGAAGAAGAAAGTCAAGACACCAACTAAATCCATTCGAAATGACTCATCCGATGATGAAGAGATAGATCCGGACATGCCGGAACTTGAGGAGATCGATCCACTACTTCGTCCTATTCGAAACACCCCAACACCAAGGGTTGTTCCTCGCATCCCAACTAGGAACGTGAGAGCTGTTAATAACAAAGATAGACCCCGAACTTTGGGGCAACGGATGGATCCAATTCAGCAACCACGCCGTCTAGGTGTGGATTTCGGAGCTGAAGACATCCAAGAGTTTAGCTTCTCACCACAAGTCATCACCATGGTTCGCCAAAGTCAATATGGCGGAGCAAGTACTGAATCTCCACACCAACACTTGCAGAATTTTGAGATTCTCATGGAGACTATGAAGCCGAAGAAGGCTACTACAAGCAATTACAAGATCAAACCGTTCTTCTTTTCTTTGAAGGACAAGGCTCTAGCTTGGTACCAAATACTTCCAGCTGCAAAGCTAGCTACATGGGAGGAATTGTCTTCGGAATTCCTCACCAAGTTCTTTCCGCCATCCAAAACGACGGAATTAAGAGGTAAAATAAATGCTTTTTCTATGAAACCTAATGAAAGCTTGTTTCAATCTTGGGAAAGGTTTCAAGATCTCTTGTTGGATTGCCCACACCATGGCATTTCCAAGCTGGAATTATTGGAGATCTACTACAAAGGATTGGATGTGGAGACACAATTCAATCTTCAATCTCTCTCTTATGGCACATTCATGGATATGAGAGAGGATGATGCTTGGGACTTCATTGAGAAGCAAGCCCAAGTGATTGAGAAGTATTCCCACCGGAAGGTGGACTCAAATAGCCGGAATCAAGGCGATCCGGGAGCCAAGTTGAATCAAGCCGCTCAAACACAAATATTCTCCCTCAAAGATGACATCAAAGAATTGAGGGAAGTGCTCCAAACGAGTCTTCAAAAGACTAAGGAGCAGGAAGCCAACTACATGGGAAGAGACAACAATCAAAGGAGTGACAATAGGAATTCAAATTGGAGTAACAACAACAATAACAACCGAAACTCCAATTGGAATAACAACAACAATAGGAACTCAAATAACAACCATTGGAGGTCAAATCAGCAAAGTCCAGGTAATCCTTACTCTCATGCTGAAAAGGCTCTAACACCTCCATCTTCTTCTACTCCTTTAATAAGCCAGGGACAATCAAGCGGATCAAGCAAACCCGATCCCATGCTAGAGACGATCCTAGGCAAGCTACAAGGGCTAGAGAGTTATATAACTTCGGTTGACAAAGATCACAAAGCTTTGGAAAACCAAGTATTCAACAAAGCCGGAGAAGTTCCAAGAGATCAAGGGAAGCTTCCCGGAAAGACGGAAGATAACCCAAAGGGAAGGGTTATGGCAATAACTACTAGGAGTGGCAAAACGACCACCGATCCTCAACCTAAAGTAGTTGATACCGCCACAAAAGAAGGAGAGGCAAAAGAGAAGGAAGAAGTCTATGTTCCTCCTCCCGCTTACAAACCACCTCTACCTTTTCCTCAATCTAGAGCGCGTGCACGCCTAGATAAACATTTTGTTAAGTTTGTTGAACTTATGAGTAAGCTACATATTAACATACCTTTTATGGATGCAATTTTAGGTATGCCGGCTTACGGGAAATTCCTCAAGGAGATCCTCTCTAACAAGAGGAAATTGGAAGATATAGGAGAAGTCAAGATGAGTATCGAGTCATCCGAACTCATCAAGACTATGACGGAGAATATGTCACCCAAGCTCCGTGATCCAGGATCTTTTTGCATACCCATCACTTTGGGAGAAGCCACCTATGATGCACTTTGTGATCTTGGAGCGAGTGTGAGTATCATACCTCTCGCCCTATGCAAGGCAGTTGGTTTAGGAGAGCCTAGACCGGTGAAGATCACACTCTACATGGCTGATCGTTCCACCACTAAGCTGGTGGGAATATTAGAAGACATTCCGGTAAAGCTCGGTAAGTTTTACATCCCAATAGATTTTGTCGTTCTTGACATACCTGCAGATTATCCGGTTCCCATCATCCTTGGGAGACCGTTCCTTGCAACATCCGGATGCATGGTAGATTGCAAGAACGGCCAGCTATCCTTCCATATTGGTGAAGAAAAGATAGAATTCATACTCTCTTCCTTAATCAAGGAGCCAGCCTTGAAAGACGATGCTTTTGAAATTATTGATGAAGAAGAGTCTAGAGAAGTAGTAAGTTCGATCTTGATGAAAGACCCTCTTCAAAAGGTTCTTAGCATGAGCATCATGGAGGAAGGAGTGGAACATGACTGGAATGAGGATGTGAAAGCATTAAATGATGTGGAGGAAGAAATAGGAGCAAGAATTGAAGAACTAGAGTGGACTCCGGAAACTGTGAAGAAAATCGACCTGCCTGAAATAAATCGACCGATTCATGAAAAGGCAATCCGATTTTTTACAACAGAAACAAAAATCGACCCGACTGAATTAAATCGTCCGATTTATGAAGAGGCAACCCGATCTTTTTCGACAGAAAGAAAAATCGTACCTCAAATCGACCGATTTATTTCAGGGGAGGTCGATCCAGAGGGAAATTTTCTGGATTCTCCAAACGTCTCCGCAGCCACTCTCGAATCTAATGATGCCGTACCTCCATCTCTAGAGGCCTCTCCTATAACAATCGAAGGCCAAGATTCATCATCAATCAAGGTACCCCCATCATTAGAATTAAAGCCACTTCCCACGCATTTAAGGTACGCATTTCTTGGCACTAATTCCACATATCCGGTCATTGTCAATGCAAATTTGAATGAAACTGAATTAGAGAAACTTATGCATGTTTTGAAGCAACATAGGAGAGCATTAGGTTACACCATTGATGATTTAGTAGGAATAAAGCCTTCTCTATGTATGCACAAAATTTTAATGGAAGAGGATTACAAACCTTCACGCCAACCTCAAAGACGGTTAAATCCGGCAATGAAAGAGGTCGTGAAGAAAGAAATCCTTAAGCTACTTGATGCAGGTATCATCTTCCCTATTTCTGATAGCAAATGGGTGAGTCCAGTACAAGTAGTACCCAAGAAAGGAGGCATTACCGTTGTTGCCAACAAGAACAACGAACTTATCCTAACACGGACAGTTACGGGGTGGCAAATGTGTATCGACTACCGCAAACTGAACGTGGCTACAAGGCAGGACCACTTCCCCCTTCCTTTTATTGATCAAATGTTGGAAAGGTTAGCCCAACATTCTTACTTTTGTTATCTAGATGGATATAGCGGTTTCTTTCAGATTCCAATTCATCCGGATGATCAAGAGAAGATGACTTTTACGTGCCCATGGGGTACGTTTGCTTATAGAAGAATGCCATTCGGCTTATGCAACGCTCCAACCACCTTCCAAAGGTGTATGATGGCAATCTTCTCCGAATATATAGAGAATATCATGGAAGTCTTCATGGACGACTTTTCGGTATATGGTTCTTCCTTTGATAACTGTCTCTATAACCTTTCACTAGTTCTTAAGAGATGTGAGGACACTAACTTAGTCTTAAACTGGGAAAAGTGTCATTTCATGGTAACCGAAGGGATTGTGTTAGGTCATCTAGTATCAAAAAGGGGAATAGAAGTTGATAGAGCGAAAATAGAAACCATTGAGAAGTTACCTCCCCCTTCTTCGGTAAAAGGAATTAGAAGTTTCTTAGGACATGCAGGCTTCTATAGGAGATTCATAAAAGATTTTTCTAAGATTTCAAAACCCTTGACTAATCTTTTGATGAAGGACGCAACTTTCGAATTTTCGAAGGATTGTCTAGATGCCTTTTGCAGGATCAAAGAAGCTTTGATTTCAGCACCAATCATTCAACCACCCGATTGGACTCTTCCATTCGAGGTCATGTGCGATGCAAGCGACGTCGCCATAGGAGCAGTTCTTGGACAGAAGAAAGATGGTCGCACTCATGCCATCTACTACGCTAGCAAAACGCTAGATGAGGCTCAATATAATTATGCAACTACGGAAAAGGAACTGTTAGCCGTAGTATACGCTTTTGAGAAATTTCGTTCCTATCTTGTAGGTGCGAAGGTGATAGTCTATACGGACCATTCCGCAATCCGATACCTCTTCACGAAGAAGGATGCGAAGCCAAGGCTTCTAAGGTGGATCCTACTCTTACAAGAGTTCGATTTAGAGATTAGAGATAAGAAAGGATCGGAAAACTCAGTTGCCGATCATCTTAGTCGTCTCCCACAAACCACCGGCGAGACGGACGAGCTTCCTATAGACGACTCGTTCCCTGACGAGCAGCTACACGAGATTGAAGAGTGTCTTCAACACATCTCAAAAGGTAATGATCCATGGTTCGCTGACATTGTGAATTACCTTGTTTGTCAAGAGATCCCACCCGGACTTTCATACGCTCAAAAGAAGAAATTCTTTAGTGACGTCCGGCAATTCTATTGGAACGAACCTCTTCTATGTCAAAAGAGGTCCCGATGGCATTTACAGGAGATGCATCCCCGAAGATGAGATAGATAGTGTCATCCGCCATTGCCATTCTCTACCATGTGGCGGACATGCTAGTTCCCACAAGACTTGTGCTAAGGTACTTCGTTCCGGCTTCTATTGGCCTACACTTTTCAAAGATGTGCAAAAGTTTGTTGTTTCTTGTGATGCTTGTCAAAGGACAGGTAATATATCCAGGAGGAATGAGATGCCTCTCAACAACATACAAGAAGTAGAGATCTTTGACGTATGGGGCATCGATTTTATGGGACCTTTCCCATCTTCATGCGATAACCAATATATACTTCTTGCCGTAGACTATGTCTCAAGATGGGTAGAGGCAATCGCTTCTCCTACTAATGATGCAATGGTAGTGGTGAAGTTCCTCAATAGAATGATCTTCCCAAGGTTCGGAACTCCCCGAACCATCATTAGTGACGGAGGAACGCATTTCACGGCCCGTCGATTTGAGACTCTATTGGCTAAGTATGGGGTGACCCATAAGATAGCTACACCTTACCATCCGCAAACCAGCGGACAAGTCGAAATATCCAATAGAGAGATCAAGGGAATTTTAGAGAAAACCGTCTCTAAAACAAGAAAAGATTGGTCAATGAAGCTTGACGATGCACTATGGGCATACAGGACGGCCTTCAAGACACCAATAGGTACTACTCCCTATAACCTTGTCTATGGTAAATCCTGTCATCTTCCTGTAGAGCTAGAGCACAAAGCCTATTGGGCCATCAAGTGGCTCAATTTTGACATGAAAGAAGCCGGAGAGAAGCGGCTCTTAGACATCAATGAGCTAGATGAGATCCGGCTAAATGAGTATGAGAACGCAAAGATATACAAGGAACGGACAAAGCGTTGGCATGATAAGCACATCATTCCAAAAGACTTGAAGGAGGGAGACCAAGTCCTCCTATTCAACTCAAGGCTGCGTCTATTTCCAGGTAAGCTCAAATCCCGTTGGACAGGACCTTATTTAATTAAACGAGTTTTCCCCCATGGTGCAGTTGAAGTATGGGGTGAACAAAGCGGAAGTTTCAAGGTCAATGGCCAACGGTTGAAGAAATATACACCGGAAGCTCCGGTCGAGGAGATAGCTCCTATCCTCCTCCATTGAACACATACCATACACCGTCTAGCTAAAGACAATAAATTAAGCGCTTCTTGGGAGGCAACCCATGATAGTATAGTTTTTCACCCTTTTATCACTTAGTTAGAGTAGATTAATTGTTTTGCTTCTTTGTTTTCGTTTTTAGTTGTTCCTCGATGCACTCTTGGTTTGTCGTGTCATTATTCGCAGGAAATTAGGTTCAACTCGAGAGATCCATGGAAAAAGGGAGCACAAATCAGTTAAATCTTCAAGATCCATGAAGAATAAGGAAGGAAATCGAGATACACTAAGTAAATCGTCCGATTCAGGAGCAGAGCAAGGCGATTTTTGACAACAGGAAGAAAAATCGACCTGGAGATCGACCTGCCTAATTAAATCGTTCGATTTCCTATGTGTTCAGAGAAAAATCGAGTTACCCAAAATAAATCGTCCGATTCAGAAGCAGAGCAAGGCGATTTTTGACAACAGGAAGAAAAATCGACCTGAAGATCGACCCATCGAATTAAATCGTCCGATTTTCTTTGGATCCAGAGAAAAATCGCCCCGATGATTAAATCGACCCTATAAATCGTCCGATTTTCTTCACAGTTTCTCGACTCTATATAAAGACTCAACACTCAATCTTCCTCATTCCACAACTTACAACTCTCGATTTCCCCCTTCTCAAGAACGCCGAAAATCGCCCTCAGCCTACAATCCTCATTCCTTCATCATTTTGAGTGATTCTTGGCTCCAAACTGAAGCATTTTCAACAAGGAACAAGGATCTAGCAACAACAAGCACGGCAATCGACTCCTCCACAAGGAATTCAGGTTTTTCTTTCCAAAAACCTAAGTTTCTAATTCAAATTGAAGTTTGCTTAGGAAGTGTTTGTTTGCTGGAATTGATTGAGGAATCTGCTTAGGAATCATTATAGGAGACTGTATGTGGTGATTGCTTGAACAGAACTTTACAGAATTGAGAGAATCGTTGAATTCGAGAGAAAAATCGACCCAACCCAGAAAAATCGTCCGATTTTTGTCAAGAACAGGCCGATTTTTTGACTCAGAATGGATATTGTTAAGAGGATAACTAGAAACACGGGGAAGAAGAAGGGATCTTCTTCCAAAGCCCCTCCCCCACCTCCACCACCATCTCAAAACATCCCTAAGCTTCCCCCTCCCCTATCCAAGCACAAGAAACATTATGAACGCATCGTAGATCGCCCATTCACCCCTCCTCGCTACATAGTGCTAGATGATTTAGATTCATTGTTTGTTCGAGAGGATGTTGACATGATGCTTGACAGGGCTGGACTGACCCAGTTTGCTACGATTAGGGAGGATGCTTATACCGAGATCACCCTAGAATTCCTTAGTACATTTGAGCATGATCCTAGGGAAAGGATAGTCACCTTCCGCCTTATGAGCCAAAACCACACTATGTCCATTGACACTTTTGGAGACTTGTTTGGCTTCTCCTATTCAGATGCAGGCACATTTGCTAGAGGTGTCAGCGCTAGTGACTTTTGGGAGGCTATTTCAGTGGGTGAATATGGTGGAGACAAGTGGCGACCCGGAAATTCCAAGGAAACTAGTATGTACAACCTCTCCTTCAAGGTAGTGCATAGGATTCTCAGTGAGAGCTTATTTGCACGGACAGAGACTCCACAGAAGCTCAAGGCTGATGAGCTTTTCATTCTATACTGCATGACATCCACCACCACTCCCGACATTGCCACCATGCTTGCCGACTATCTAGGAAAGATAGCCAACAAAGCTAAGGGCGATATTTGTGCAGGAGGTCTTGTCACTCATGTGGCTAAGACCATGGGATTGGACTTCTCCGGATGCACTCTAGCTGAGAGTGCCCTTCCATTAGGCTCCCAGCGGTTGGTTGTTCGACAGGTCTTGATTCCTCGAGGGAGAGGAACACTTCATGTGCCCATGCCATGGCACAGGGATCCGAAGAAGAAGCCATCCGAGATTATATGGAAGTCCGAATACACTATTCGAAACAAGAGAAACTGGAAGGAGACGTTCGAGTCGATGCTTGAGGAGTTCTCTCCTCCTACTTATTATGATGATGATGCAGGTGACTCCGAGGAGGAGGATGAGGATAGAGAACAGGGGACCATGCTCGAGTTTGAGAGTGACACCCATAGCGGCCATGCTACGGATGCCATGGACACCGACACTCATGGTGTAGGACCCAGCCGGACTAGTAGAGGCGAGGAGGAGACGGAGGATGACATGCAGCCACCTCGCCGCTCATTTGCACGTGCTCCAGGAGGACGAGGACGTCGCCCTCCCCGCCACTTTAGGGAGCTAGTCTCTAGCTTCCAGAGCCTCAGCACCGACTATCATGCTCTCCACACCGACTACGAGACCCTGCACACTCAGTTCAGGAATTACAGGGAGGAGACGGACGCTAGGCATTCATCCTATGATGGCCAGATGAGAGACTTATACTTCCACCAGTTCGGCCACTTCTACGATCCTAGCGCACCGATGTATCCATATCCACCACCTCCACCACCGACAGAGGATTGAGCTCCCACTTCTTTTACATTGTAAGTATTTTTCTCCTTCTTATGCTTGATTTTCACATTGGGGACAATGTGGATGTCAAGTATGGGGTGGGGGTACTTACAATACCTTATGTTTCATTTTAGCACTTTATGTACTTTCCACTACTCTTGACAATTTGGCTTGTAATAACTCTTGCACTACTTGCTTTCCATTATGACACTTGTATTTGCATGATCTTTTTCAAATCCTATGAATTTTCAAAATTTTTTAGTGCTTCTTATATGGAAATGACCTCTATGATGAGAATTGTGTATATAGATAGGCAAAAAGACGCTTAGTTGTGTTGAGATGTTAATCATAGCATGAATGAATCTACTTTTGTTACTTGAACGCATGAATAAGTTATATGATCTAGTTGTTTTGATAAGGGAATGAAATAATAGTCGAAGCTATATTGCAAGTTCTTTTACATCATATAAGGATGACTAAGGCAATTCACTTCTTTTCTTTTCTCATATCTTGATCATGCTAGCCCCTCAATGAAATATGTAACCCTCCTTCTACCATCCGGGAATTAGGATAGGTGATTGAAAAAGGCATGTTTGATGTGGGAGGGCCAAAGAAAAAGTATTAAAAAGAAAGTGTAGAAATTCATGAGTTTGGGGACGTTGAACATGAGGATGAGTAACTCGGCACCATTCACATAGCCGGGTGTTTGTGTCTTGCCAAAGTCCGATTGAACGACAAGTCCTAACGGGATATGGTATGTGCATCAAGGGTTTGAGGCATCTCGAAATTGAGAAACGCCGATCTCCTAGGCTTCGGTTTTTGTGCACCGCTGTCCATACTCTCAAAAAGTAAAGTATAATGGAAGCAAAGCTTTCTACATGCGAAGCATGTGCGGTGAAGAAAATCTTGAAGGTATTATGTGTTCCTCTTTCCCGGATTAGCACCACAATTGCCAAAAAGAACTCCTTCCCTTAATACGTTTCTTGAACCTTTCCTTTGATTAGAAGACCTTAAGACTTTTATGCATGTGTTTAAGACTTAATGGCTTAGATTTGTTTGACTTTGATTACCTCTACACCTTTATCATGTTCTTTATTTGTGTTTTCATAAAAGAAAAGGAGGTTAATTCATCTTATAATTACCATTGATACATGCTTTGCCTTTTTATGCCTTGAAATATCACTTTGAGGGTGATCCAATAGGAAGAAGCACTACCAAAAGAAGAGTTTTCGAGTTTTCATACATATATAATCCATGACATCTTATATTCTAAATTTGAGTCTTGCTTAGGGACAAGCAAGAGGCAAGTATGGGGTATTTTGATGACATGAATTATGTATCATCATATTCATGCATATTGTAGAAGATTGTCTCAGTTTACCTTGCATTTAGAGAGATTTTGTATGACTTTTATGTTCTATTCAATCATTTGTCGGAAATAGAGGTCTACACGAGTTTTTGATGAATTATAGGTAATTGGAGTGGAATTGGAAGCAAAAGTGGAGCAAGGAGCATCTAAGGATGTTAAGGAAGCTAAAGGAGTCTTAAAGGGTCCATAAAGAGCTAAGGAATTGCAAAGGAGAAGCATAGAATACGAGCCAAGAGAAGAAGCACTTTCTGTTGAAGAAAATCGTGCCAATTTACATATAAATCGGACGATTTTCCTCTCTAGAATTCGAACGATTTTGTGCATAAATCGCCTGGGTCAATCTATTGTGTTTTTCGGCCAAATGTGTAATAACCAAATAAAAATAATATATATATATATGTATATATATATATATATATATATATATATAAATAAAAAAAAATAAAAAAATAAAAAAAAATTTAAACTCCGTTAAATACCGGAACCGACCGGACTCCGATCCGCCAACCTTAATTCTCTATATACAAGAACACGATATTGAATTCTATCATTTTATGTGACATAAAATGATAACGTAAATAATGCCTTAAACAATTCCGTACATTTTAAAATAAAAACCGAGGAGCGGTTCCGTATGAATAACGAGTTAGCTATCGCTCCATATTAACTAACTGAAATGACCCGGCCCAAATTGCTGGCCCATATCTTCAGCTGGCCCAATACCAATTTAATTAACCTAATCCTAAACTTAATCTAACCCTAAAACTTAACCTAATCCTAAAACTAATATTACGTAATCAAGGCTGCCGCTTCTCCTTCCCTTACCCGACCTCACGACCGGAGAAGACGAAGCCGCTACTCACCTGGAATCGAAGCCACTGCTGCACACCGGGAGGGATCGAAGCGCCGCCTACCCGCCTGCCCCATCGTCGCCACCGCGAGACCGGACTCACCTTTGGCAGGGAGCTTTAGGAACCGCAGTCCGGTGGTGTCGTTCCGTCATCTGCAATCTGCGAACCGACCAGGATCGGACCCGACGGCCTACGAGACGGAGATCCCGGTAAGGCCTTCCTTCCTACTTTGTTTCCTCCGTTTTCCGGCTCCTGTTGTTGAACCTCACTTCGAACGACAGGCCACTGAAGAACGCCTTCTCTAGCCAGAACCGCGGACGATACGAGCCCTTGTGCCGGACCAACGAGCAGGCTAAGGACGGACTACAGCCTCGTTCCACAAGAACCGTAACCGACTACCTGCATCCGACCCCGCTTGCCAATCATCGGGTGGCTGGTGTTGTACAAATTCGACCGACCGCAGCCTCGAGTTCCACTTCCGGCAAGACGACTCGGGGGGGCTGGAAGGTGAGTTTGATCATCCATCCTAAGTACAATGTGTTGTACATGTATATATATATAGAATGGAAGACGTGAGTATATATATATACGAAGAGGGTAGTGTTTGTTTATATATATACATTTAGATGAAGGTTTGGTTGATTTATGCAGTGTAGTATATATATATGCAGTACCTCCATTGTAGAATCATTGTAGAATGTAGAATGAGGTGTAGAATGAGGTGTATATATATGCAGTGCAGTACGTGTTATATATATATATATATATATATATATATATATATATATATATATATATATATATATATATATATATATATATATATATATATATGTGTGTGTGTGTGTGTGCGCGCGCGCGCGCAGTACGTATATTTATAAATATATAGAATGAGGTATATATGTAGGTATAATTATAGCTATAAGAGTAGTTCATACGTATAAGGATACCGAATGTATATAAGAATATACATGTTTGAGCAATATATGTAGGCGTGTGAGGAAGGAGTACAGTGCAGTACATGGACGGATGTATAAATATATATAGAAGTAGAAATTGGAAGAGATAGGTATATATACATATATATGTAGTGGTGCAGAGTACACATACACGTATAGGTAGGTTGGAGATTATATATATATATATATAGTAGAGTAGTAACCGGGAAGGGAGTGATGTTGTCCTCTTTGACGAGTTTGTTTGAGATTTAACCTTATAACCTCTAGTAAGCTATCCGTGAGAACCAAATTATGGAAACAAGTCCTAAAAGTGAATATCAGATTTTAATGATAGACTTTGAGAATTACCGAGATCAGGAGTAAAATAATCTTTACCTTAAGAATTTGTATTTTCATAAATTCTTCTCATGAGATTGAACCTCTTAGAAGTTTATAACTTCTAAGAGTATGGGATGTGATTTTGATCCCATGGCTTAATTGACAGGCGTTTGAGTTACCACGAGTACGGACCGAGTTGAGACTTGTTAGAGTGTGATTTGACTCAGGTAAGTCCTTGCGACTTACTTAGCTAGTTTCTGGGTGTTAGTTGAGTGATAGTGGTGGTGTGTGCTATGCGCGTGTTTTAATAATAATAACTTGTTAGGACGACCGTTATTATTATGTTTAAGGCCCAAGTGTATGTATAACGGGCCGTGACATCACTGCCCAGCTCTGACAGGAGACTGGGAGGTTCTCTATACCCAGACCAGGCAGGTACAAGGTGAGATGCATCGGATCCATTCCTGATGGTTACACGGGGGCGGAGGCGAGGTTTGGGAATCCCTCGTGTCACAAAATAAGTATCATTAGCGTGAAAGAGTAATTTAACTCAAGATAATAAAACGGACTTGTTTGAAAGCATGATGGGTGTTTATATCTTTATGTGTGTGTTTGTGCTGCTATTATTCTGCTAATATTTAGATAACTAGCTAACGGTTCCTCTTGTTGTGTTTTTAGTTTTACCGCAGGTTAGATCAGCAGCTGAGTGATCCGTAAGTAGTGGTCAGCCGGGTCTCCGTACTCCTTAGAGTGGGGGTTGAAAGTTGTGTTTGTCTTTTCTTTCTTTTGGTTAAGACAGTTGTCCGTTTCTTTTGTTTAAGTACTTTAGGCTGCTAGACAGTGTTGCATTCATTACCTTAAAAATATTATTTTATGAATTTCGGTTTTCTTTATTTGTGTCTTGTTGCAAGATCCTAGTAATGTTGTTGTCAAACTGAGGTCGGGACCCATTGTGAGGTCCTAACCAGTAATATTCCGGGTTCCGAGAATCCGGGGTGTTACAACATGGTATCAGAGCTCTAGGTTGGCAACAATGACACTTAAAATCTTCTGAAAGACCGAATAAGTTTTAAGCAGAACCCGAAAAGGGGTCTGAGTTTTAAAAAGAAAATTTTTGGTTTAAATGCATGCATAGTCTGGTTGGGGATAGAAAAGTACGGCTGACCACCACTACTACCGCGGATCTCAGTATGCTTAGTATGGACTTTAGGTTTTACTGTAGTTGGACTTTTAGCTTGTTTATAAAGATATGTTATTTAGATAGGTATATGCCGAAGATTAGTAGTTATGTTATGTCCTTAACGGAGATAACATAATGAGTTTCTCACCCCTTGGACACATCCAAGTAGTTTTTGAAGGGTGTCAACGTGAGGATTAGTATGCACATCTTATGTGCATTAGGGTAGACGAACGTCGGACAACTCCTTCGAGCTTGTTGAGGAACGTCGAGACGGAAAAGTGAAGACTCAAAGACAACACCAATTACGATGACAAGAAGAGAATCCCGAATCAACTCAACGGGATCAAATGAAGGATATACAAGAGAGTAGTTCCGGACAAGTAAGAGATGATCGCCAACTAGGGAATTGAGAAAGACAATGGAGAGGCTCTTTCAAGTTGTGTAAAGTGACTTCACAAACAAAGAGGATGACGTCGAAAAATTTACCATAGACATGAAAGTCAAAAGGGAGATATAGTAGCGATCAAGAAAAGGGACATAAAATTTAAACTCACTGACAGACTAGGAAGTGAAAGTTGATGCCAAAAGCAAGGCGAAATATGATCACTCTCAACAAGCTAATTGCCACCACAATCCAGATTGATAACCGAGACAGTCAAAAGTATGAAAATCAACACGAGATACATTATCCATCCAAATAGAAAGAATTAAAGAGCTGCAACTTGGAAGCTTACGCATTGCCAGAAAGGGAAAGATGGATTTCACCAACGTAGAAGTGGAGTGATCTCGTAGAGCACAGGAGAATTCTGACATAGACCGGGATACAACAATAACCAGCTTCTGTAAAGGCAGCATTACAAGCAACACCCAAGGAAAAAGAGTGTGTGAGAAGAGTATTGGTGAACCCGAGGGACCCCAATAACTTCTCATTCAAAAGGAATTTAAGCTAACAACACTACCAGTTCATAATAGAGAACCACAAATAGACGATAACTCAAGTAAAAGAATCACGGAGATGTACTACCCTAGAAGGATTGAAAAGTCAGTTGATGGAAGAAGAATGATACAACTGGACTCGTAAGAGTATAACAATCTTACAAAAGTGTAGATTGTAGGAGGAGCTAAAGAAGAATAAACAGAGAGACTGAAAGAGATATATTTCACCAAGTATATCAAGCCTCAAAAGAGATGGAAGAAAAGTAAATCTATGATGTTGTAGAAGGTCAACTACATCCTACTTGGACAACTTAAAAGTTACATTTGCGGGTTAGCTAGTGATGGTTAGTTAACCGACAAGAAGAATAACCACAGGGTTATAAAAGAATTTTATCGATATCTAGTGAATTTCTTTCGGAGATCCACGATGAAAATAGTGAAGTTACATTAATACAAGTACGAGTAGCCTGGATGATAACGTTAAATGAGTTCAATATGATAACTCTAATAAAGAAATTTAAGAGCAGCTCTTGACGGTCGGTAATGACCCTTGATGATAGTAATGGTGAAAAGGGAATTGTTGGGAGTAGTTACTTACTACTGACTACGAAAAATACATATCAGAGTTAGAATGAAGGGATCCCTGTAAGAAGAACTAGAAGACTAAGAGGAAGCAGATGATTGGAAACATGTCCTATGTCTTAGCATTCCACACAAGTAATACTGATGGTGCTCCTTCGAGAAAAATTAGGGTCAGACTGTCTAGATTGACAAGGAAAACCCTTGTGATTAAAGATGTGACACAAAATAATTGGAAATTCCGAGGCGGCACAAACATAAAGAGTATGATGTAAAGTCTTGGTGAAATGTGTGGTCGAGTTGTGAGGTGATTGCAGATAGAATCTACAGGTCGACTAAAACAGACATGAGAAGGAGTAAAAGCGAAAGACTAAAGGTTGTTATATGGATCCGGTATCACACCAATAAGATGGTTACCGAAAGGACTAAAGACTGTTATTTAAGGAGAAATGGAGGTACTCCATGGAAAATTCAGCTGGACTGATGACCTAAGAGTTGATGAAAGTAATAAGACCAACCAACGCAGTTGTAAAGCGTGTACGAGAAAACTCAAAGAGATTTAGCTATATTACGGGGTGTAAATATCAAAGAAGGTAAAGCGACATGAGTATAAGGAAGACATAATAAATGCGATGCGAGAAACTTGATTGGTGGGAAAATCATATGCACCTAATGTGTTGTATACAAATGGTACCATTGGATGTTTAATAAAAATCATACCAACGGACTGATGACACTATGATGGACTTAGTGTAAACCAAGTGTATAACTTATCCAGTGAGAACGAAAGTCATGTATCAAAATTGCGGGTTATGATGAATTTTAAATAAAGTTTTGAGATGAGGATGTCCTTAAGAAATCTATGCAAGAGTACAAAGCAACTGGAATTCCAACACAGAATGGGTAGTAATGATCAACAGACAGTTAGAGACTGATGCAGAGAAGATAAATGTATAAGACGAGTCACCTAATAGAAGAGTTCACAAGACAAGCTTGTAAGGCAAAAAGAGATAAAATGTCGACCCGGATATGAGGGTCTAAGGTGCATAGAAGGGATACCTACAATGGAGTGTAGATGCAAAATGTAGACTTTACAAGTGTGGAGAGGTTTTAACCTCCTCAAAAATATAGGAATTTGAAAGAAATCGCAATGTTGGTATCAAAGAGTTGAAGCTCTGTAGCGGAAACAACGGAGCATCATGAAGGCAATGTTGCCGGTAACACAAGCGAAGGAATGTATATATGAGAATGACCTTGGTGGACTCGAAAGTCCAAGGTAATCCCAATTATCACGGGACCTAAGTCATCAAAACCGACGGTCCATGCAAGGGGAACTACAAGGGGATGATAACTAAAATCATCAGAACTACAAAGACACTTACCAACTATCGTTGAAGACTTGGAATGACTATTTAGGTCAAGATGAATGACCCAGTTGAGCTCGAGAAGTAGAGTTAGCCTAAGGATACAGAATTGTGAATAGAAAATGAATTAGTGAAGCATGAAAGGATTAATCGATCAAATGATGCTCACCAAGAATTTAAACGCCAGTATAGGTATGAGAAGAGCAAGTCCGGAATATTGAGATAAGTCAATTATAGAGTGACTGACATCAATTGAGGACGTATAAGTGTTGATTGGTATTGACGAGCAGGTACCGTTAAGACGAGATATTAGTGACTGTGAATTTAAGAGATAACTTTACCGATGACTTGGAGGAATCCCCAAGTATGCAACGACAACTTTCTGGGGTGATCTAAAGATATAGAGAGAATCGGTTAGAGGTTGCTAACTAGTTGGTTAAGAACAATCTACGGGTGAGTAAGAGAGTAAGGGTCTGTTTGAAGAGGATCTTGATGGTATTAGAAGAAGAGTATAGGCGAGAGTTGGGTAAATCATGTTGACCTTAGAAATACGCTATTGTGACTAATGGGTGTTATACCAGAAGCGTGGTAGGCCCATAACCCACAGATGAAGAAAATCAATGTTAGGTTAACTATGATTCAAGTTAAGGAATTAGAGATCTATATGAAAAGGTCCCTTTGGGTGTGTGAATTTTTTTGAGCTATATAAATTTGAAAGCTTGACAAGAAGTAGGTGGAAACCCATTAATTAAGGAACGATCCGATTAGGTCACATTGAGGAAACCGGGCCAAGCGGTTTGTATTACAAAGAGCAGTGGGCACCTAGTAAAGTGCCGACAGAAGTTTAAGATTATTATTTCAGAATCGATAGTCGAGATCTTCCGAAGGGTAGAAGCATGTGGGCCCAGCGGAAAGAAAGAAAGTTTGATAGTTATTTTACAGTAGAGTCATCAACAGAGATAAAAGGGGGGTTTAGAATAGAAAACCGTTGAAATCTTAAGGAGGAGTGGGAAGTTATTTATCGACCATCACTCCTACCCATACTAGAAGGTGTACACATAGTGTTCACGAGTAACAGTTGAGAGAATACATACTGAATCTGGGACATGTCATCGACTATGAGAAGTTGATAGTTTAGCTAGATCATATTTTTGTGGAGTACCGATCCCGTCCTAGAGCGCATTAGTAGACATCTACGGTCTAAGGAGATACCGATGTTGAGGATCCAATGGTCTAGACGAGGAGCTGTTGAGGCCACTTGGGAGACAGAGGAGAGTGTTAGACGTAATTATCCCGAGTTCTTCGCGGGGTTAGATGTCACTTCTGTATCGACGAGTTAGTACTCGGATGTTGTGTGTTTGACCATTCATGTTTTATATTGGATGGGGTGATTATGTTTTATGTGATGTGTGTCTGAGTATGATGATTGAGTAGTTGCCGGTAGAAAACGAAAATTTTAAGAAACTAAAATACATCAAGGAAACCGTGTGATTAAGAAGATTATTCTAAGTTTCGGGACGAAACTTCTTTTAAGAGGGCACTGATGTAATAACCAAATAAAAATAATATATATATATGTATATATATATATATATATATATAAATAAAAAAAAATAAAAAAATAAAAAAAAATTTAAACTCCGTTAAATACCGGAACCGACCGGACTCCGATCCGCCAACCTTAATTCTCTATATACAAGAACACGATATTGAATTCTATCATTTTATGTGACATAAAATGATAACGTAAATAATGCCTTAAACAATTCCGTACATTTTAAAATAAAAACCGAGGAGCGGTTCCGTATGAATAACGAGTTAGCTATCGCTCCATATTAACTAACTAAAATGACCCGGCCCAAATTGCTGGCCCATATCTTCAGCTGGCCCAATACCAATTTAATTAACCTAATCCTAAACTTAATCTAACCCTAAAACTTAACCTAATCCTAAAACTAATATTACGTAATCAAGGCTGCCGCTTCTCCTTCCCTTACCCGACCTCACGACCGGAGAAGACGAAGCCGCTACTCACCTGGAATCGAAGCCACTGCTGCACACCGGGAGGGATCAAAGCGCCGCCTACCCGCCTGCCCCATCGTCGCCACCGCGAGACCGGACTCACCTTTGGCAGGGAGCTTTAGGAACCGCAGTCCGGTGGTGTCGTTCCGTCATCTGCAATCTGCGAACCGACCAGGATCGGACCCGACGGCCTACGAGACGGAGATCCCGGTAAGGCCTTCCTTCCTACTTTGTTTCCTCCGTTTTCCGGCTCCTGTTGTTGAACCTCACTTCGAACGACAGGCCACTGAAGAACGCCTTCTCTAGCCAGAACCGCGGACGATACGAGCCCTTGTGCCGGACCAACGAGCAGGCTAAGGACGGACTACAGCCTCGTTCCACAAGAACCGTAACCGACTACCTGCATCCGACCCCGCTTGCCAATCATCGGGTGGCTGGTGTTGTACAAATTCGACCGACCGCAGCCTCGAGTTCCACTTCCGGCAAGACGACTCGGGGGGGCTGGAAGGTGAGTTTGATCATCCATCCTAAGTACAATGTGTTGTACATGTATATATATATAGAATGGAAGACGTGAGTATATATATATACGAAGAGGCACTACTAGAAAAGCGGGTCCGAAGCGACGCTTTTAATAGCATTTTGCGACACCTTAAGGTGTCGCAAATATGATATGCGACACTTTTAAAGGGTGTCACAATTTCCGCCGTCACAATTGGCAGATGTGCCAATTGCGACACCTTAACCTGTCACAGTAAATTGTGACACCTTAAGATGTCACAGAAGTTAAAAATTTTGCGACAAGTATACTTGTCATGTTTTGAGACATTTGTGACACTGTACCGCGACGCTCTTCAACACTTGCTTTGCTTTTTTAATGCAATTATTTCCGACACCTCAAGGTGTCACATTTTACAATTAATTAATAAAAAAAATAAATAATAGTATAAGCATCTATGATTACATACGTGTATATATAGAGATATATACCAAGACATACAATAGTAAAAATATTGAATATAGACTCGAAGGAGTCGGTGCACATCGTGCATTCCTCGCACATTAGAGTTCTCTTTCCATCTCGTCTAATTTTTCTGTTAGTTGTAAAATTTGAGATTTCAAGCTTGAGGCCTCCTCACTCAATGGCTTAGTTTCTGTTGCTTTACTATCCTGCTGCTCTTCAATCTCTCTTTTCTGGTTGTTCACAAAGACGAACTCAAGTCTAAGACCATTCATCTGTTCCCATAGAGTGGAGTGCTCTTTTTCCCTCTCTTTTAACTTCTCCAATAGCTGCGAACTTGAGCTCTGAAGCTTCCTCCTCACCAAATCCTTGTGCCTCCGTGACTTTACTCTCCAGTTGTTCTTCCAATTCTCTTTTCGAGTTGTTTATTGACTCCACTTCCAGCAATGTTGAGTGATCTTTCTCTTTATTGATCAACTTTTCTCTATGCTGCCTTGGCCTTAGGTCTCTCCCAGTTGCAAACTGTACCTGCACGCCCATCATGAAAACTATTATATATATTATGGGTTATGGGATATAGCAGCCATAAAAAAGGATACCGGGAGGAGGAGAATACAAAACATAGAAATAAAAGATTCATTGTTAACACATCAAAACACCTACACAATTGATCCAGCTTTCCTCTAATAACACCCTGCAAAACCACAGAAAGAGTTCAAAATCTCAATTGCCACTTTGTGAGCGACCATGGTACTACCACTTGCTCCACGCCTCCACTTAGTTACTCGAACCTAACTCAATCAAATTCTCGTGGTTTGGTTTTTAAGTAATACAAGTTTTAACAACGTATACTCAAGAGCTGAACATGGAAGCAGATGTTGAAATAAAGATCAAGACAACAAAAGTGGCTACAAAAAGACAATACACTAGTACAGAAATGCACATTTAACACGGTTCCATGTGCATTATTTACCACGATTATGAACCGTTCTAAAACTGCTTGTGGTAAATGTGTTTAGCACGGTTGGCCTTATAAAGAACTACAAAGCGAATCTTGGCCTTATAAAGAAATAATATTAGGTGTAAAGTGATCAGCTGTAAGAATAATAGACAATAAAATTTGGAGGTCAAGGAATTAAGCATATTTTCACTCTACAAAATCAAGCACTATCTGATGATGTGTTGAAGGGTATTGAATAAATCCGACTTCGTAATTTGTAGCATTACTTGTATATGCATAATGCATTGATTTATTATCAAAACCTGAAAACTATTCATTTCCTTACAAGCTTGAGGCTTGCAAGATCCAACGAGAAAGGAAGGTTGTATTTGCATAAAAGTTACTAAAGCTTCTCAAGCTCAACTTACATTAACTATCAGTCCTTTCTGCTGAATATTCAAGGCATTTCATCAAGTAAAGTTACCAATACTATAGGAGCTTCTTTTACAATTCGAAAGGCATACAGTTAATATAAGTTAGAAAACTAGTAAATTTTATGCATGGTCAATTCGTCATCCATAATGCATTGATTTATTATCAAAACCTGAAAACTATTCATTTCCTTACAAGCTTGAGGCTTGCAAGATCCAACGAGAAAGGAAGGCTGTATTTGCATAAAAGTTACTAAAGCTTCTCAAGCTCAACTTACATTAACTATCAGTCCTTTCTGCTGAATATTCAAGGCATTTCATCAAGTAAAGTTACCAATACTATAGGAGCTTCTTTTACAATTCAAAAGGCATACAGTTAATATAAGTTAGAAAACTAGTAAATTTTATGCATGGTCAATTCGTCATCCATAGTTTTGATGATCCCATGGAAGTATTAAACTTCCTAAACCTATCTCACAGTAATAACTTCAACATTAGAAGGATCAGGTTTGTATAATATAATCCTTAGTAGTACTTGCTAACTTTAATGCGAAAAGCTTGAAAAAGGAGGAGGGCTTGCAAGACATAGGGTTAACATAATCAAAGCTAGTAAACTCCTAAATTTTTCTAAGACATGCAAATCTGACATTGCAACTGTCTCTTTTGACCTATTTAGAAACGACCCTTATCCAAGCTAAAACATGAATAGCAGATTGTAGGCATCAAATTGCGAGACTCACCAGCTTAATTAGAGGGGTTTCGTCTAGATGCGTGCTAAGAAATTAACATCAGCTAGTCATATAATACAACTGATCAGCTGAAATTGGTTACCTTCTTTTCTTGATACAGAGGTTGATAGGACTACTTACTTTTAATCATAACCAATTGCTTGTCGAATAAAAAACAAGATCCTTGTTCCCACAGAATCATATGCACCCAAGAAGCCACTATGAACCTACAAAAATAAGCACCATTTTCCTTTACAAAAATATGCTATAGGTATAATATTCAAAAAAGACAAGTTTATTCTCAAAACATCCATACTTGAACTCCTTGCTTGAAGTCACCACCAATCCTTTCAGGATTTAACCTACAGTGTTAAGAATAAGTCAAGGTTACAAAAGGAGACTGAACATTCCAAAAAAGTACTCATTCGAGCAGCTACTCATCCCACTGATCAACAAATTATAACTGAAATAAAATATGCTTCCTGTTCAGTGACAAGATAATGTATTATTGTGATGATTCAAGATACATACAAATTTGGAAAAACCGGACACATTGTCTGCATTCTGTAGTACGTAAGCCATGCAAAACAAAGTGAAATTTTTAAGAACATGGCAAATTGTAAAGGTGAAATATAAGACAAGATATCAATCCAAAGAAGATCTTCAAAAATCTAACAGTGGCTCAAAATATAATATCACAAAGTAACCCCAGGCTCCCAAGTGTTTATCTTCTACTGTATATTTCTTGTCATAGATGACATACAAATTTCATAACTTGGCTAAAGAGTGGCATAGGTAAAACAAAATAATACTTTTCTAAGCATAAAAATAGAATGATCGATCATACAAACAGTAGCTTCCTGTTGATACTTACAGGTTGTTTCAAGAATAATTGTGCTCTTGCAAATTATGAATTCAATTGGTATACAATGACACAATAGAGACTAGAGGAGATTAGTAACTTCCTCAAATCCTAATCAATACCTTATTCAACATATCTTGTGTCTGCATCAGTTTTTAATTGTAAGCCAATCTTATACAATAGGTTAACACCTTCCCACCTCATGTTCTCAGGAACAGGAATACCAAATTAAAATGTTGGACACAATGATTAATCAAATCAAACAAATTCTTCCACAAATGTTTGTTGTGTTGTGAAGAATCACCATCTTGCTCTACAACAGAAGTAGGTGATCCATTTGTTGTTACTAGTACTATTTTTCTAAGACTCCTATCACTGCTCTATATCGGTGAAAACTACATCTTCTGAAAAGCCTTTAGGATCGTTACATGGATCTAATGATGCATCCAAATCATTTGGATTACTAGTCTCCTTGTTGTCTAATATAGCTTACTTATGTTCGGAGCTTATCTTTGGGAATCTATGTATCGTTGAAATATTCCAACTATCTGAAGGCAAACTACACAAAGTCCCTCACTTGCACAGTCTCAGAACAAACAAGATTTTTCACAGGAGACTCAAAACCATTCTTTCTTATAAAATCTGAGATAAATGGAAGCCTCCACCAATTTTTTATCATCATCTATTTCTTCAAAACTCTTGTACCTGACCTGAAAATCACAAAAAGCATAATCAATACCTGCTTGAGGAGCTTTCTAAATCTCAGAAAATCTATTTTCACATGGCCGGGAGCGGACGGAATCGGAGAGGGCAAAAACAAAGACGGGGAAATTTGTTCTTGAGTCCGAGTTGACGAAGCGGAGGGCGTCGGAGGGATAGAAGACGCGCTTGGAGGAGGTTTGGAAGTGGAAGGGAGGGGAGACGACGGGGACAACCTGGACTTTGGGGACAGGGGAGAGGATGATGGCTTGCGGAGTATGGGTGGTGCTTTCCATGGCAGAGTAGCAGATGGTTGGAGGTTGAGGAGAAATCTCCAACGAAGTGGAAGGATTCACCTCGAAAAGCTTAGGGCCTGAGGTGTGTGGAGGCCATGGATGCTTACTGCTTAGGGCTTCCATCTTCTTCGAGATTGAGAGTTCAATCGAAGCTAATTAAAGCAGCCGGAGGCAGAATGAGAGTTTAGGAGAGCCGATGAGGACCTTGAGAACTGTAGAAAACCTGATTTGGATCGAGAGAGACGAACTTTGCGAGTTGCCCTAAGCAGATTTGGGAGAGCGTAAATTGCGTAATATTGGCGAGTAACCTAATATTCAGTTTTAGAAATTTAAATTTTAATATTGCGATACAGGGGGCGTCGTTAAAATAAAATAAAAAAGTGACACAATAAGGTGTCACTTTTTGTGTCATTTGCGACACCTACATGTGTCGGAAAATGGAGACACCTTAAAGCGTCGCAATTTAGCGAGGGTTTCGCGGATGCAAATTTTTTGCGACACATTGCAAAGGTGTCGAAAGAAAAGTGTCGCATATAACCTGCATTTCTAGTAGTGAGGGTAGTGTTTGTTTATATATATACATTTAGATGAAGGTTTGGTTGATTTATGCAGTGTAGTATATATATATGCAGTACCTCCATTGTAGAATCATTGTAGAATGTAGAATGAGGTGTAGAATGAGGTGTATATATATGCAGTGCAGTACGTGTTATATATATATATATATATATATATATATATATATATATATATATATATATATATATATATATATATATATATATATATATATATGTGTGTGTGTGTGTGTGCGCGCGCGCGCGCAGTACGTATATTTATAAATATATAGAATGAGGTATATATGTAGGTATAATTATAGCTATAAGAGTAGTTCATACGTATAAGGATACCGAATGTATATAAGAATATACATGTTTGAGCAATATATGTAGGCGTGTGAGGAAGGAGTACAGTGCAGTACATGGACGGATGTATAAATATATATAGAAGTAGAAATTGGAAGAGATAGGTATATATACATATATATGTAGTGGTGCAGAGTACACATACACGTATAGGTAGGTTGGAGATTATATATATATATATATAGTAGAGTAGTAACCGGGAAGGGAGTGATGTTGTCCTCTTTGACGAGTTTGTTTGAGATTTAACCTTATAACCTCTAGTAAGCTATCCGTGAGAACCAAATTATGGAAACAAGTCCTAAAAGTGAATATCAGATTTTAATGATAGACTTTGAGAATTACCGAGATCAGGAGTAAAATAATCTTTACCTTAAGAATTTGTATTTTCATAAATTCTTCTCATGAGATTGAACCTCTTAGAAGTTTATAACTTCTAAGAGTATGGGATGTGATTTTGATCCCATGGCTTAATTGACAGGCGTTTGAGTTACCACGAGTACGGACCGAGTTGAGACTTGTTAGAGTGTGATTTGACTCAGGTAAGTCCTTGCGACTTACTTAGCTAGTTTCTGGGTGTTAGTTGAGTGATAGTGGTGGTGTGTGCTATGCGCGTGTTTTAATAATAATAACTTGTTAGGACGACCGTTATTATTATGTTTAAGGCCCAAGTGTATGTATAACGGGCCGTGACATCACTGCCCAGCTCTGACAGGAGACTGGGAGGTTCTCTATACCCAGACCAGGCAGGTACAAGGTGAGATGCATCGGATCCATTCCTGATGGTTACACGGGGGCGGAGGCGAGGTTTGGGAATCCCTCGTGTCACAAAATAAGTATCATTAGCGTGAAAGAGTAATTTAACTCAAGATAATAAAACGGACTTGTTTGAAAGCATGATGGGTGTTTATATCTTTATGTGTGTGTTTGTGCTGCTATTATTCTGCTAATATTTAGATAACTAGCTAACGGTTCCTCTTGTTGTGTTTTTAGTTTTACCGCAGGTTAGATCAGCAGCTGAGTGATCCGTAAGTAGTGGTCAGCCGGGTCTCCGTACTCCTTAGAGTGGGGGTTGAGAGTTGTGTTTGTCTTTTCTTTCTTTTGGTTAAGACAGTTGTCCGTTTCTTTTGTTTAAGTACTTTAGGCTGCTAGACAGTGTTGCATTCATTACCTTAAAAATATTATTTTATGAATTTCGGTTTTCTTTATTTGTGTCTTGTTGCAAGATCCTAGTAATGTTGTTGTCAAACTGAGGTCGGGACCCATTGTGAGGTCCTAACCAGTAATATTCCGGGTTCCGAGAATCCGGGGTGTTACAAAATGAAAAGACGACACAAAGCCTAATTATTTTGGGCTAGAGGAGAGTTTTGCCAAACGGCCCATTTGCAAGAAACTATAGAAGAGAACCCTGCGAACGAAAACGAGGAGGCCGCAGCGGAAAATCTTTACACGTTTGAAAGGAATTGAAGATTCTTGGAAGGAGATTGAAGGACTCTTTGCCGGAAAGCTAATCTTGATTCTAGTTGTGAGATTTCTTTGTTCATTGAAATACTTGTTGTTTTTGAGCACGAATTTGAGTTGTTTAGGAGACACGTTGATTTGTTTTGACAATCGTTTACAGATTTGAAGGTTATTGGATTTTTTCATTCAAGATTTGGTTTCTTTGCGATATCTCTTTTAATAATTAATTTGATTCGATTTTGAAAATGGTTGGCTAAAAACCTTGTGATTCTGGGGAGAATAGTTGATGATTAAGGCTTAGATGATGATAGACTGAACTCATTCAAACATTAGGACCCTGAGAGTTTAGATTTTAGTTTTGCGATAAACAGAAAAATCGGGCTGTTCTTGGGGAAAATCGACCGATTTTCTTATGAACAGGACGATTTATTCTTCTGACGAACTTTAATTGAACCAATCTTTAATCAAAACTAATCCTTGCCTAAATCCCAACCTTGATTAACCTTTCTACCTTCTAATTGAATGTATGAAGGCACTTCAAACCTGTTTCTACATTTAATAGATTAAGATTTCAAGATTTGGGTAATAAAGAGACTCAACATCCTTTATTAAGATTTTAATTGTGCTTTCTAATCTTTACTTTGGAGAGTCATATCCTGGAGTTTTAGATAGTTAGTTTGAACATAATTCTTGTCTTTAGATCTTTCTATATTGCAGCCTCAACAACCCTTATAGAGAGAATCTTTAGATTAGTCATATGGGTTTCGGAACTTCATCGTACGAATCCTACCTTTGAACATTTAATCTTGGCAATATAAACTCTATCCTATATCTATAGAAGTGTCTTGAATCGAAAGCCGAAATCGGATACTTGAATCCTTGGAATCATTTCACTCTTATTTGATCACAAAAGCTTTTACACTTTCGCTAGATAATTGACTTTGAATTTATTCTCACCAAATCCCTGAGTTCGACTCTGGAATTCTTACCTTACTACAGCTGATCCGTACACTGCGGGTTCGCTTTGCTTTGAGTTCTAGATATAAATTTAAGACTTTGACGCACACACTTTTTGAGCGAACAATTTGTGAGTCCTTGTGATCTACTAATTTGTGGGTCGTTGTGACCTACTGATTTGTGCTTCGTTTGTGACCTACTGATTTGTGGGCCATTTGTGACCTACTAATTTGTGGACCGTTGAACTATTAAATTCGTAATTCTTATTTTATCAATGTACTAAATATACGTATATATTCTATATACTTTACTAAAACAAAAGACACTAATTCTGACGTGGCGCCCCCACGTTTTTTCTCGGATTAAACTTTTAACTAAATCACGAATTAAGATAAGAAATCTTTTTTTAACTAAACCATAATTATTTTGTAAAATATGATTTTTGTTCTCCCACACCGAGTATGAAGAAAGGATGATACTTTGAAAACATGTATAAATAGATTTAGAGTGTTTGAAGATTATAAAATTCATACATTTCTGAACCTTTTGGTTATAATCAAATATAATACTTATTCATATCGGATTAGTATTTGTATGTAATCATTGTGACCTACTGATTTTTGAGTCGTTTTGACCTAATGATTTTTGGGTTGTTATGACCTAATGATTTGTGGGTCGTTGTGTCCTTGTGGGTCCTTGTGATCTACTAATTTGTGGGTCGTTGTAACCTGATTTGTGTACCGTTGAACTATTAAACTCGTAATTCTTATTTATCAATATACTAAATATACATCTTTATACTTTACTAAAACATACGAAACTAGTGCTAACGTGGCACTCCTACATTTTTTCTCGGATTAAATCTTTTACTAAATCACAAATTAAACTAATTAATCTTTTTTTACTAATTGATTTCATATCAGATTATCGTATTTTTAAATTATATAATTATGTTATTTTATTTAAATTATTATTTATTAAATAATAAATTAGATTTAAAAAATTTATTAAGATAAAACTAATTAATGATCAACACATGGGCTACGTGGTCTCATTTATTATGTAACACATGACGCGTTATTTATACGAGCTCATAACATATAACTAATAAAGTTAACAACATATAGTCAAAAAATGTAATATGATATGCTATTTTATTAACAAACCCGCACAAGGTGCGGGCTCTACACTAGTTTGATTTAAGATACGTAGTTAGTTAATACTTACAAATAAACTATTTGTTTTTAAAATGTAAATTATGTTCTTGTTTTAAAATTGAATTTAAAAAAATAATAAATTAAAAATATTCCAAATTTATTTTAATTTTTAAAAAAAATCAATAAAAAATCGGTTTAAATGAGATATGTGCGCCAGTGAAATATCTTTGAATTAATATTAGGATAAAATTTAAAGTTGGAAATATATTTTATAGATTGAAAGAAATAGATTAATTGACTTAATTTAAACGGGACGATTTACTTTAAATTAAGTGTTTTAATTATCTTTGTTAAATCTCTTAATTATATAAGTTTTAAAAATATTTTGGTGGGTTTTGAGAATTATGGCCTGCCAGGTGACAGATAGTCCTCTACTTTAATAAATATAAGATTATGCAATATGTATACTTTACAACTTGTATAGGAAATCGAAAATTAAAGGTTGAAAAATATTTTTAATAAGTAATTTGTAAATCATAAGTTAAAATCAAAGGTTATTTTAATGAGTTAAAATCGTCGTTACTTTTACATTTATTGTGTAAGAGTTGAAGAATGTCATTATAGTCTTATAGTTAATGTACAGATTATGTAATATGTAATATGTATTTGAAAGAATTTGGCCTACTAAGCCTTTTTAAGTTTTGTGTTTAGTAAATGTACCCTATAATTTTTTACCACTTTCATTTAATAGTAGGTAAAACTAATTAACCTTCTATTAAAAAAGAAAGAATATTTGATGTTTGTTATGTAAGTTTTGATTTTAATTACTAAATTTATTTTTTATTTATTTTATTTTATTTTATTTGCCATTTTATTATCTGTTTTCATAATACAGGACATTTTACCTACCGAACATTTACATACCGAATATTTACATACCCATATACCATCACAAAATGGTATCATGTTGACATGCCTAGCTTGAATCACGCTCTTTGGGCCATCACACACTTGGTAAAGTAGCAGTGTAGTTTCGCTCGATCGAGGAAGTCGTTTATTTGTTTAGTAGCTGCTGCTTTTCTAATTCTCTATCAATTAGTTGGCCATTGCAGAAGAGCAGCATGGACAATACTTTATCTTGGGGTTAGTACGTTCTTCTATACCCTTTTCTCTTTTTAGGCCAAGAAGCAGAAACGGAGTTAATATTCACGTTGGGGGTGGTGGACCGAAATGAAAACAATCTTCTTTCACATATGCGCGTTTCAAAAGAAGGGCTTATGAAATTGAGGATGAGTCTTCTACCAGTCATTTGGAAGGGAAAGGCATCCCAGAAAGGAGTACTGATTTGAACTCAGGATTGAGGTTTATTATTTCAGATCTAGAAGACATCTATGGTGTTTTTATGGACGAGATGTCAGGCATGCCACGTTACATTGGTCCAGTGTTACAAGGGCGGCTGCGAGTTCACACGATATTAGTCACTTTGAATAGTTATACCCAAATATTTGGGTGATTTGTTGATCGAGATGATCTTTAACTAGATCTTGATATACAACTTATAGAATGGATTATGTAATATGCATCTAATTATAGACTTATAATATAAACTTATGGTATGGATTATGTCACACTTATCGGGTTACTTCGGGTCGGGGTTGCTTCGGTCTATCGGGTTACTTCATGTCGGGCTACTCGGGCCGGGTTACGTCAGGTCAATTATTATATTCGGGTTAAACCAGTTTCAAGCGGGTCGGTTGCGGGTATTTTCTTTTTTTAAATTTTCGGGGTCAGGTCGGGTTCGGATCCGTTGGATCGGTTTCACGAGTCGGGTCAATTTTGACAGGTATAGGTATCCTCAGTTGAAAATTAAAAGAAACAATTAAAATAAAATCTAAAATTAAAAAACTAAAAAAAATAAATTTGCAGAGAGAAGTCGGGATTTGTTATACACAAAAACTATTCACACGTAAATTATTAGCCGAGAAGAATAAAATGTACAGATAGCAAGTAGCAACCCACACCCAAACATGCTGAAACTTGTATCCAGAAAAATTGGTCACCTTCCACTGACTGTACTCTGTCCAGAAGAAGCACTTGAATAGGGACCGCTCTTTGTTTTCCTTTCTGCGTTGCCAAAAACGTTGAGATCTTCAAACAATCTGTAGGAAGGAACATAAGGCTTCTGTCCACCATCTGCAGGGAATGAGTTCATATGATGTGGATTCTGTTGCATTTGCGTTGGCATCGATCCATTGGGCAACGAATACAAGTACTGATCGTTTGTTGCAACTTCATTTGGTGTTGCAGCCCATGGTGGCGGTGGGTAAGCTGACGAGTATTCATACGACTTTGGCTCATTTGATGACTCCGTCTGCTGAGACCAAGGAGCAACATAGCTATTCAACATTGGCTCAACATGGCTCACGGAGTAGGTCTCCGAAGGAACTGAATTAGGAGTTTGAGAGGTCTGTTCGGGCTCGCAAGTATAGCTTGTTGATAGAACAATGCTAAGAAAATCTGCCATGTCTTGTCCTTTCGTAGGTGTTTGAGGTGTTGGAGGATCAGCTAAGACCAATGCATTGCTCATAGCTGGTTCTAGGGTTGGGCCATTGCTGCTGCTAGAGGATGAACCATCTTCACTTTTGCCAGCCACAGTGCTCGGCCTTGAGTGCCTGTATAGCAAGTCACCACGCTAACCATAAGTTGGGAATAAAAACAGGAGATTTCTGAAACATTAGGATATTTGGTCAAGTGAGAGTAACCTTCTAGCTAACTGTGCAAATTCATCATCTTCGTCTTCGTCCTCCTCCAAAGCACGACCCTTCACCGCATCTACAGATGGTGGTTTAGAGCTTGTTGCTGGACTTAAGCCTTCAGCCCCTGATCCACTAGGCTTACTGTTTGAGGCAGGGGATTCATTCTGATGGAAGCTAGTTGTACTTATCAAATGCGTTGGAAGAAGAGGGGAGCCAGAAGCTATGGCATCATGTTTTGCTAGCACAGCTTGCACTGCATCATTTAGCTCTAAACCTTGACCAAGAAGCTCTTCATCCCTGAAAATCACCAAAATGCAAAAAAAAAAGATATTAAGACAATTTTTTTAAAAATCAAACATGAATATGTAAGGAAACAGAAGTAGACTAACAAAAAAATGAAGAAACAGAAGTTACAGACGTTGTAGTTGCAAGCATTTGCATCAGCTTCTTCTGATTATTCCGGCAACGGTCAACAACATCTACAATTACTTCATCTTTCACCGACTGCAAATACCAGAACATCAATAGATACAAATCTGACTATACCATAGCATGGCCATATCAATTCTAATTACCATACGATCGCTTGGATTGACAGCCTGCAACATGTCAGCCAAGAGCTCCAGTGCACTCCGCACGGATTCCATTGCTGATATACTGGACAGAACATGAAATGAAGAGATTCAGAGAACTTATTTCCACAAATTGCAGCAGAGCATTTATAGTCAGTGAGTACTAGAAACTTTACACAATGAGTTATACAGTTGAAAAATTAAACTCTTACCTTAGACTCTCAGAGTCAGATGCCATTGCTTCATCCAGCCTCCTTGAAGAATTGTTTGGCATCCCGAATCCAATTTGAGGATGTCCAGTGGAAGGTTGAGTCGCATGTGGAGTGATTATTGGTGCTGTATCTAAAGAGCGTGGGGGGAATTGCACTCCAGAGCGCTGTAATCAAACAAATACTCACATATTAATTAAGAGTTTGATCCCCCTGAGATAAGAGGATTGTTATGGAAAGGGAATCAAATTCAAACAATTCAAAATCACATCAAAATAACTGCCCATAAATTTTCCAATCCAATTGACAAGCATAAGAATAAAAAGATCGGAACATAGACTATTTTTTGTAAAAACACCATCCAGATATTACATCAAATTCTTCTTTTTGATACGTTGGGAGAGAATACTTCAAAAGTTCCCCATACACCAGAATAAAGCATATTGAGAGTGAGCAAGGACCCATGGCATCACCAAAGGCAATCCAAGAACAGATGGACAAGTAAAGAGGGGGGAGAAAGGGACAGACCAGAAGTAACCAAAAGAAATACAGTGGGTTCTCACCCTCAATTCATCATACGCCCAGTAATATTGCACGTGCCTCCCACTGGGGCCACCAAATGCTTCTTGCCAAGAATCTAGAAGCAATAGTATTTTGCTCCTTACTTGCATGTCCGTCTACAAGAACAATACAAACCTTCACGCAATTAGCTGTTAGGTACAGAGAAACGTTACTGATGAATGACCTGATAACATAAATTACAGATTACAGAAACATATAGACCAGATAATCTTAATCAAATAGCTCAAACAATGAGTGGAAGCAAAACAAGCCAATAAAATTCAATAAGATACATGAGTACATCAGCACATGATAGTGACTTGTGTGTTTAAGCACTTCCACATTATACAGTCACAGATGAGTACATTGCACTTGACCAGTATATGTGAATGACATTTCCATCTAAATGGACAAATGAATAGAGATAAGAAACTGTAGGCCAGAACATGAATTTGTTTCAAAGAAGAAGGGTTTGCAAGTATTTCAAGGAAACAGAGCTGACCCTCTTCTTCACAATTTTGATCATCTCATCCAGTACTTTCCTCTCTGCAATATGAAAATGTATCTGCTCGCCACAATTCTTCACCATAGTCTCCAAAAGCTATACAGCACAAATCAGGTCAGTCAGTTAAGTAGAGATACTGAAAAAGATTGGATGACATGCGAAATGTGAGTGTGTCAAACAAAACGAAATAGTTACCGTGAGAGTGAGCATTTGAACTCTAGAACTCTTATGTTGCAACCTCTTCTTGACCGATTTAATAGCTTCCTTAGCCATCCTACAAAGTCAGAGAAAAGAGGACATCAAATCATCCAAGCACTGTTCCAACGGCCATTTTGTATAATTTCTTTCTAGAGATGAATTCATCATGTACATAGATATGACACACTCAACAAGAAGATCTTAGACTCTCCTTCCATTTTATCCGTCTAGAAAGAAATTCACCAACACCCACAAATTTCATAATTGGCTAAATCACACCATAAGCAGATTGATATAGACAGTATAACGCCTTATCCACCGCCATGAGTAGAACACCTTTATAAAATATAAATTTGCAACTACAAAGAACACCAAGATTGACAAAATAAAAGAGAAGGAAAATTGTGCAACGCAATTGAGTGTTTAAAGAAATTTTACCAGTGATCGGAATTGACAGCATCACAAATTTCCATGTTCATAGTCCAATCGGGTCCTATAAGCAACTCGCTGGTAGCTTTATCAACCATGACAGTGGCAGAATTGGGCGAAGAGGTGAGAGATAAGGAAGGGAGCATCTTTGAGGAGTGTGGCTATATGATAATAGTAGGGTAGGGCTATGAAAAATTGACAGCCATGGAAGATGAAGGAGAGAAATTGGAAATTAAAACCCTAAAGAGAGTAAAGGAACGTGGGTTTCGTGAGACTTCTTCTCCTTCACCTCTCCTCTCTTTATCTTGCAGCACTGATTCTTGCTTTTTCATCACTATTTTATTTATTTATTTATTTTAATTTTAATCGATGTGTTTAGCATGATAAGCTGTGCTGTTCGGTGTGGAAATTGGAGCTGTGGGCCCGGGGGCTTTCATTTCATTTCCTTTCCGGAGATTACGTGATAGTGTTTCCATTGTTTTCCTTTCTCTCTTATCCAATCTTTTTTCGCTTCTCTGTCAAATTTTCAATTAAATTAAGGGCCCGTTTGGTTCCAACTCCGAAAACGGAAACGAAATGGAAACGAATTTAGTCCATATGTATATTCTTATTCATGAAATTCTATGGAATCATTCCTTATGTTTACATGCAAAATACACTTGTCTTCCCATATTTTGTTACCCTATAGGATATCAAAAGTAATCAAATTCAACTTCAATTACTTCAAATCACAAGGAATGATTCCAAAAACTTTCATGAACATGGGTATATATATGGACTAGATTCGTTTCCATTCCGTTTCCGACTCCGGAGTTCAAACCAAACGGGCCCTTAATAGTTTTTTTTAACTAAGTTGATTTACTTATAGGTAGTCCACCTTAGATATGGGTCCAAAACTAAACCTATATCCACTAATCAAGAAATGACAGTTTAGATTATTCGTTTGGTAGTTTAGTACCGGTTTTTAAAAAGAAATAAAATAAGGGAGAATTTGACATACTAGGCTTTTTTGAGTTTTTGTTTAAGAAAGTGTACCCCAAATTTTTTACTACTTTCATTTAATAGTAGGTAAAAATTATTAACCCTTCTATTTAGAAAGAAAGGAATAAATGATGTTTGTTATTTGTTATATAAGTATAAGTTTTAATTTTTAATTACTGAATTTGTTTTTTTTTATTTATTATTTTTCTTGTTTTTTTTATTATTTCTTTTTTATTTTCTGGACTAAATTTTTCATACCGGAATTTCTCATACCAGAATTTCACATACTAGAATTTTTATACCAGAAACTTCATACCAGAAATTTCATACCAGAAATTTCATACCATAATTTTTCATACCATAATTTAAATACCAGAAATTTCATACCATAAAATTACATACCAGAAGTTTCATACCATAAAATTACATACCATAAAATTACATTTTATCATACCAGAATTTTTTACACTAGATTTTCATACCATAAAATTACATACCATAAAACTACATACCATAAAGTTACATGCCATAAAATTACATTTTGTCATACTAGAATTTTGTTACACCAGATTTTCATAACATAAAATTACATACCATAAAACTGCATATCATAAAACTACGTACCATAAAGTAAAACTGCATACCATAAAACTACACAGCATAGTCATAATCTGAACTTCGAATAAAAATGAATAATGCATCTAGATCACTATCTTCTTTTTATGAGCTAAATCAGGCCTACAAGTAAATGGATTGTTTTAATATTAAAATGCCTAAGATTAATATATCTCGCTCTTTTAACAGTATATTCATGGGCTGGCTGCTCGAGGTGTTCATTATATACATCGACCAGGGCCAATTCTTCAGGATACTGGCTTTTTTCTACTTCCGGTAATCTTTCGTTTAATTTTAGCCCTTTTGAGCTCATTTGATTTTTCCCTGTAACTAATTTCAACTTGCTCGAATGTAGGAACTTGGACCAGACAGAGCTTACATTAGTGAGACTGTGTTCACTTCCATTTTTTTATCCTTTGTTCTGGTAAGCTTGTCTCTGGATTTTTGTAGTCAACCACTGCCATAAGGCCATATTTTCTTGATATCTTCGTTGTTTTTTTTTAAATGCTGAAAGAATGTTATTAGTGATACTGTATCTAGTTCTTCATATAATTGGAATAGTGCTACTTGCTTTAAGTTGTAGTTTCCCCTGCATATTTTTTAAATATTCCTTATCAATTCTCCGGTCAATGGCATTCACAATCTTTATGTTTTCATAAATATCTTATGCATTGAAATTGTTCAAGGTTCTTATGTACATGAATTGAACATATTGTCTTGCAGTGGACTTTCCATCCATTTATATGCAAAAGCAAAAGCATCTACGCGGTACTAGTCTGGTGTCGGGTCCTCGCTTTCTTGGTTGTAAGTATTCATTAATGGTTGTTCCAAAAATTTGGGGTACATTTACTAATTAGAAAAATGAAAAAAGCCTACTTAGTGTACAATTAAAAAAACAGCCTAGTTACCTAATTATAATAAATTAAAAGGTATAAAATAAAACTTGTTTTTTAAATTCGTAACCGAGTTTGCATCGGTACTTTAATTAAAAATAAAACTGAGTTTGCATTACTAATTTTTTTTCATTAGTAATTTACTAACTAAAAAATTGCTCTAAGTTAGTAATTTAATTTATTTAAAAAAAATCGAGTTTGCTCTCGTTTTTTTTAATATTACTAATTGATTAAAAAAAGGAAAGGGCTTGAACCGGTTGCCTACGTATCCCCTCGGGGTTAAGAAGAATCAAAGCCTACATAGTTCTCTTACCTTTGCTTACCTTTTTCGGACTTCCGAGTTGTTTTCATTACCCCCTTACCTTTCCACCTTACACTCGGAAGTGGTGCCCGGATTATCGGAGTTGGAATCCGATCTTGAGTCATAAGTGGGGGCATTCCGTTGTTTCCACTTCTCCGCCCTTATCCAATCTTGAATGCATACTTGTGCCTCCAATTTCTCGGGCTTCAGTTGACTTCTCTTGTAACTTAGCATGCTTCCTCCTTGACTAAAAGCTTGCTCCACGGCCATTGTTGATGCGGGCACGGCCACGAGTTGTTGCACAATCTTGGTCAATGTTGGATACTTTGGGGTTAACTTCTTCCATAAATCCAAAACTTCAAAAGTTTCACTATCAAACTGAAGAACCGTTAGGTGAATATAAAACATAAAAATACTCTAGAAGGGGGGGGGGG
>BSUD01000008.1:32333726-32592909 GCA_033239045.1 Fagopyrum esculentum | reverse complement strand
GGGGGGGGGGGTTGAATAGAGTATGAGAACTTTTTGCAAAAACCTATTTCAAGGCTTTGAAATTGATTTCAAAGACCTTGATGTCGATATGAGCTCTTTGTGACACACTTTGATTTCAAGGGCTTTGAAACTAATTTCAAGGGCCTTGACTTTGTTAACGTGTAAAACAAAGTTAGTCACAATAAAGTAGATATGATGCGGAATTGGAAGGCTCGACACGAGGATATGTTTACGAAGTTTGACTCTAAATATCCTACTCTCCGTCCCAGGGTATAGCCGTAGGATCTAACTATCTATTATCAGCTTCAAAGAGTCCTACATACAGACTAGAAGAAATCTCCTTCTTCTCTCACTGTAGCCAACGCTACGATCTAGCTCCAACTCTTCACCTTGCTATAATAGCGTAGTTACTTCGCAGAGTAACACACACTCTAGTATAACACTCTTTAGATATGTCAATGGAGCTCTCGAGTTTTATCTCTCTCTAGGGGATAAGACTTTTGTAAAAAGAGAGAAAGAAAAAGTTGTTTGATCGAATGAAGATGCTTTGGATCGCTTGAAGACTTTGGATGTTTCCGTGTAAGCTTCTGTTCTTTCTTCTTCAATCGACATCTTCATTTATAGTCTTTGATGGAGAGGTATTCTAGCCGTTGTAAAGATGACCGTTGTAGATGTTTCTTCTTCTCCATGGAAAACGCTTCTTGGTTGAGATGAGATAGTTGTTGTAGATCTTCTTTATCTTCTTCATCTCCTTAAAACACGTTGATTCTTCTTCTCCGTAATCTTCTCATCGTTGTTGAAGATCTTCGTCTTTTGGGCATTGAGATCTTCAGATCTTGTTATGATTTGTTGGATGAAGATTTTTGAATTCTGTTGAGAAGAAATCTAGTGTCTTTGCTTGAGGATCTTTGCGTGATCTTGTTTTGAACCGAATCCTCTAGGTCGTCGAGATCTTCTTTGTTGAGCGTATCTTCTTGTTGAGCGTATCTCCTTGGAAGATCTTCTTTTGATTCTTGGTTGATTTGGTTGATAGATATTTGAATTCCTTCCGGCCGTTTTTTCCTTTGAAACTTGTTTCAAGGCTTTGGCTTCTGATCCTTAAAATAGCTTTCAAGACTTCTGTGCTTTGTCCCTTGTATCTGATTTCAAGGCCTCCGTCTGTCCTTTGAAATGCTTTCCAAGGCCTGCACAGATTTAGACTAAACACCAACAAAACCAAGCAACGAGAAATACAATCGATATATTGTTAGTATAAAAAACCGCTTTATTTGTGTTAAATCTTCCATCATCAAATATTCAACTATACTCAAGGTGAAGTTTTCAATCTCCCCCTTGATGGAAGACAACACAAATATCGTACCTGCATTGTAGAGTTAGCGATGAATATATGAATGTCAAACAAACTTAAATGCAAAATGCAGAAATATCGAAATTTCGGATCATAAATTTCTCCCCCTTTATCTTTCAACAAGGGAGGAAAAAAATAGTTAAAGCACGGGGGCTTAAAAGCAATTACAAACCCAAAAAGGTATTTCAAAAACCACAAAAACAAAGTCTTTTAAAACGTACACCAAGGTCTTGATATCAAAACCAATGGGCTTTGAAATCACTATCAAGGGCCTTGAAATCCATGGAAGGCGAAGAGTCTTCACTCGTGTTACCACCTTGAATTTAAACACCCTTTCCCGTAGTTTTCCTTCATGCACTTCTGCCTCCAACGATCTTTAGCATTCTGGAGTTCAAAGTTCTTTACAGACTTATCAGTAATCGTTGGTCAGTGGCATCTTTTTATTTTTTCACAATACCAAAATCCTCAATTTGTAAAATATCTGGATCCTTAGAAGAAGGTTGACCAATAGGCCGATCCTTGACAATTTTGTAACATTGATCCATAACCTTTCCTGCATCTTGAGTAGTAGCTCCTTCTTTGTTAGCGGCTTAATGCTATTGGCAGCTGTACGTGAGAGACAAGGCATTTACATGGAACATCTGATTGATCTTCTGATTTAGGATCCCCAGTAGATCATGTGTCTCATCTAGATGATTAGTGATCGCAGATCTAAAGTTTAAGAGATCATATCGCATAGAATCCAAGCCTCTTTCCACAGCTTCCAATCTCTGTACAGTTGTATAGTTCCAAGCCGGTTGATCTTTCAAAACCCATTCACCTGTCTGTGTTCTTTTGATACCCATGCAGTCAAAGAATTCTTCATCTAATTCACCTGCAAGATAAACTTGTTCCTCATCAGAATAATCGACAGAAAAATACCTGAAAATCTTAGGAAGCAAGTTTGCATATGGTAGTGGGGTATCACTTGGGGAGTTGATTGAGTGAAGCATGTGATTCAGAATAATTTCAGGAAGGTCGACATCCAGTCCATTTATCACATGATATAAGAAATCCAACAACTAGTTTGTAAGCACATCCTTATTGTTAACCCTCGGCATCACACATATCACCACAATAGTACACACTGTTCTAGCCTCAAGAGACAAACAGGTAACAGTCGGTTGTGGCGGAGAGTTTGACAGGAGAAATTGCTCATTAGCCAGTTTAATAGTTCTGGATGTGGTTGGGTGGTCGAAAGAGTAGGAATCCCTAGAATCTCAGAAATAACAGAAGAGGAAAGAGCGATGTTCTTACCTTTGACCACTGATTCCAGAAATAGTTCACGTCATTCCCTTCTTGCTGTAAGACTGACGAAGAACAACCTTGTTAACCGTGGGTATGCTATCTCCCCCGGATTGAGAATTATCCAGATTGAACTAGCCTGGAGCATAGTGAGACCAAGAAGAGCAAGTGAAATGAAGAGTTCCTAGTCGACTAACTCGCACATGCACAACTCTCTTTCGTTGAAACCGTCAATGCACTTTCTAACAGCAGTTTGACTCCCGAACCAGTATGACGGAAGGCCTGTTTTGGTGCAGATTTCAATACCGTCCATGGGAAATGAGGAATCAGAGTTGGACCCGGAGTCTAATGAGAGGTGAAGAATCCTCTGTCGTTTCGAAGCAGTGGACGATGCTTCACCTACTGAAGATCTCTTGGAAGCCCTTGATAGTTTTTGAAAGAAGTTGAAGAAGTGTTTGAAAACGAAAGGGTAAAGCAGAGGGTTTGTAAAGAGAATTTGAAGCGTAAGAAAGAAAGAAAGAAGAAGGTGGTATTTAAGGGAAGAAGTCACATCATCATCGGTTTAATAAGATCTTGGGAAAATCAAAAATCTTGAAACAACCGATTTTGATTAGAATTGTTTTCATAAATTTTGTAACCACTATTCAAAATTCTTTGAATCTGAAGTTAAAGGCTTTTGAAATCATTTTAAAAATCCTTCTTTAAAATAATTTAGGAATCAAAATATCTAAAACATACTAATTCCTAAACAAATCCGTGATATTCAATTTTGCCCTTGAATTTCGTTTCAAGGCCCTTGAATTGCATTTCAAGGCCCTTGAAAACAAAAAGTGGGCTGGATACGAAGGATAAAATAAAAATATTTACCCCCCTACGCTAATGCTTCCTTGTTCAACATACCAAGCTCTAATCGAATGAAATTGAATTGATTTTCAGGTAGAGGCTTAGTAAAGATATCTGCAAGCTGCAAATCAGTTGATATAAAAGAAATCGAAACATCATCTTTCTCAACATGATCACGTATGAAGTGATTTCTTATATCAATATGCTTTGTCCTTGAATGCTGCACATGATTTTTAGTAATCGAAATAGCAGTAGTAGTATCACATTTAATCGGAATACCTTTCAAATCAAAGTTAAGATCACGAAGTTGTTGAGCTATCCATAGAATTTTTGCATAACATGCTCCTGCAGTTATGTATTCAGCTTCATTGTGGATAGGGCGACATATTTTTTCTTCTTGGAGTGTCAACTAATTAAGGATGCCCCTAAGAACTGACAACATCCAGAAGTGCTTTTTCTATCGACCTTATAACCTGCAAAGTCTGCATCTGAATAGTCAACGAGGTGAAACGAGTTTGATGTGGGTACCATAACCCTAAATTCTTAGTGCCATTGAGATACCGAAATATCCTTTTCACAACTATCAAGTGTGACTCTTTAGGATCAGCCTCAAATCTTGCACACATGTACACGCTAAACATAATGTCAGGTCGACTAGATATAACAAAGAACCGATCATACCTTGATACTCCTTTTGTACAACACTTTTACCGTCTTTGTCATGGTCAAGCGAAAGTGTAGAACTCATAGGAGTTTGTGCGACCTTGGATTGATCCATCTTATATTTCTTAAGCAAGTCTTTGGTATACTTGCTTTGATTGAGAAAAATTCATTTATTTGCTTGTGTAACTTGAAGTCTGAGAAAGAAATTTAACTCACCCATTAAGCTCGTTTCGAATTCCCTGCACATAATATCTGAAAATTCCTTGCAAAGGGAATCGTTAGTAGCACCGAATAATATATCATCAACATAGATTTGTACTACTAGACTATCGTTGCCTCTGGTTTTGATAAAGATAGTTTTGTCAATCAAACCCCTTTTGAAATTGTTTTCAAAGAGATACTTGGAAAACCTTTCATACCAAGCTCGAGGAGCTTGCTTAAGACCGGCAAGAGCCTTGTCTGTAATAACCGGTGTTATTTGGAGTATTTGAGAGCTCCAATAAACAAAGTTGTAGTTGAGAGAAATGAGTAGATAACCCGATTCTTAGCAGTTAAGAAATGTGGCTTAGGAATGCCCATTTTACGAGATAGTTATGGATTAATTATCCCAATAATATTTTGGATTTTATATTCCAGTTTCATAAAGTTTGGAGACCGGAAAATATAACCGCGTTTCAATTAAATAATTTGGTTAAACTTTATATAAAATATTATATATTATTATATAATATTTATATATAAAAATGTTAAAGGAGAAATGAGAATGCGGTTGCTACATATCTCATATTCCAATTCACATATAATATTATATCATATGTATATGTATAAAGGAAGTCGGCTACAATGTAGTGATGTACATCTTCACAATTTACTTTTCAATTAGAAAATGAAGTTTACAAAGGAAGAAAAGTGAAGCCAAGGACCATCGTAGGCTCAACTTCGATATCTCACTAATCCTTCCTTTTCGATCCTTTTTCAAATCCATTTGTACCATCGAGTCCCTTATCTTGTTTTCTTCAGCGTGGTACAAAGTTATTTCCCGTTTGTTAGCTTTTTGGTAAAGCTTTTGTTTACCGCTATCGGAGCACCGACGACCACCGCAAGTCATCGGACGCGGAGTTTCTTATCGCGCTCTTACTCCCTGCATTGCCAGGAGTCCCTATCTTCTTCCGGATCGTATATCGAGTTAGTAACGAATAAGTTATGAATTTATTCGTTTTCCGTATTGCGGGTTAGTATAAATTGACCTTAAGTTTGTTAAAATGGATAATTGGAAATTCCATTACACTCGTTACATTATTCTGGTAATTATGGGATTTTTAGTTTGATGATGATATCATGAGTTGGATATATGCCCAGATGTGGCTTTAAGGTTTAGCATATTATTCGAGGTTATAGGATGTATATGATCCCTATGGATCCCTTTGGGTCTAGGTGTGACCCTTTGCTTGATAAGAGATATGACATCTCTTTATGCCTTGTCTATAGGCTGTGTTGTTCCTCCAGTGTTGAGGTGATCGAGTTGTGGTTGAGCTTTATACGAGGTTGAGGTAAGTCCGTAGGACTTACTTAACTACCATCCTTATATTTGTTGTTTGCATGAGTGGTGTGTGCTTATATGTTTGCTATGATAGCATGAGATGTCGTTTATACCGACCTATGTTTTATTGAATGCCCCACTGCGTGGATGTGATAACATTTCCCTTTCATCCCGTAGTGGAGTCTGGGAGGTTCTCTAACGTCAGGCCAGACTGGTTTACAGGAAGGGCGCAATCCACTCTCATAGGGTACACGTATTGTGTGACCAATACTCGTACAACTGGATATAGCACTCAAAGGCGGGGATATATCGGTCCTCGTGTCACATACTTTCATTTATATATATATATATATATATATATATATATATATATATATATATATATATATATATATATATATATATATTGAATGACTATTATATAAAGATGATAAAATGGGTAAATGTGTGATATCATGCTGATGTGTTTATCCTTACATGATTGTGTTTGTGCTTATGCATTACTCTATATATCTATGGTTAGCTAATGGTTTATTACCATGTTGTTGATTCCCCACAGGATAGTACTGCTGAGTGATCTAGCAGAGTGGTAGACCGAGGACCTCTCGTACATAGGATATTATGGTCTTTTGAGGTTGTATTCTTTTCCCTGTTGTGTGAGGATGATCTTTTGTTATCTCCTGTGTGAGGATGTTGTTGTTTATACTTGGCTATGTTGTTGTTACCTTTTGGTTGTATAGTTTATACAGTTTTATGTATTTGTTTTTATATCTGTCAGTGCCATATTGTAAGGTCCAATGAACTTGTTCTCAAGGGTCAAGATCCATTGTGAGATCCTAGCCCAATGTGGCATTCCTAGTCTCGCGGATTCGGGGTGTTACAGAGTTGGTATCAGAGCCTTAGGTTTACAACAATGGCACTTGCTACCTGCAATGAGGTTTGATAGGTAAAATAAATAGAACCCGAAAGGGGTCTGACGTTTTCAAAGGATTTTTTGTTTAAGTGTGGTTTTGGGTTAGAATGTACTAGAAGCCGCCACCTCTGCTATGGATCTCCGCAACATAGATATGTACATGTGTATTATAGATTATGTGGATGTGTTATATACATATATACCGATACATATGGCATATATATAGCCTTTTAAGATTAAGTGCGCATATCCTACAGATGGCTCAAACGAGAGCAATATCTGTAGTGGGACGAGGTAATGGTACATCCCCTCTTCCTCCAGTGGTGATAAGTCAAGGACCAGTTTCCGCTGTTGTTTCACCTATGGAAGAGAATGAGTTTGAAGAGGCTGATCAGTTCGAGTTTCAAGAATATATACATCAAGTATATGAGGCTGCAAGAGCGTGTAAACCTACACCGGGTTTACCAATGTTTGTAGGACCAACTGAAGCTTCCAGATTAAAGAAGAAACAACGGATCGAGCTAGTGAATGAGGAACTAGACCCTTCAGGAGGTAGACAGAGTCTAGCACATGGACATTCGAGTAATTCCCGTTCTACACGGACTTCTAGTGAGATGAGAACTTGTTACAATTGTGGGAAGCCTGGACATATTTGATCACAGTGTCCAAGAGCGCCAGTGACTTGCTTCACCTATGGTAGACAAGGTCATAGAGTTTCCTTCTGTAGGCAAGTTGGAGTTCCACCACATTTGGGTTCTTTCCCTGCCAGTGTGGCGGAAGGTAGTCAGAGGATACCTCAGCAGCAAACACAGGGACAATAGATATCCCAAATAGTCAGTCTACTCAGGGATCCATTCCTAGGCCGAGTAGAGATAGGGGTCGTGGTGGAAGTACCACATACATCAGAAGAGCTCGGGGTAGAGCCTTTGAGCTGAGTAGTGTAGAGGAGTCATTCGTACTAGTTGCAGAGATGAGACGTTTATGTCTCAATTGTGGCTATCCAGATCATTTGCACTCTGAAAGCCCCATGGCACCGATAGTTTGTTTCACTTGTGGTGAACTAGGCCATTTGACCCCTTTTTGTCAGCAAGGTAGTGTTTCTTCTTAGCAAGACTTTCCTCTTTCCGGTGCAGAAAGAGTAGAAGTGGAGGCTATGACGATGACCTCAGTGATACCTGAGGAGCACAGTTCTGAGGTTGAGTGATGTTATGCAATGGAGCTTCGGGCGTTAGTTGTTACATGTATCATTCTCGTTAATGGTTTACCTAGTGGGGTTTTGTTGCTGTGAGTGCTATGCACTTTCTGCTTTTCGATGCATGTGTTAGTATTTGACCTTAGATGCAGTAGAGGGTAGACCTTCCTTGACAAGGTTACCAGTTAGGGGTTTGAGGTACCCGCAAGATATGTGATTGTCCCCTTTATGTAGGGACTTGTGTGTTGCTTGTAGACTTCTTTGTCATGCCACAGGTGCATGAGGAGGTCATTATGTGTATGGATGGGATGGATACATATCATGCTGTGTTAGATGTCAGTTGGAAGACTGTTATAGTCTCTACTGAGATAGATTAGATAGAGGTCTTCCGAGGTTAAGACCTATGAAGAGACTGATTTTGTCATTAGTGCCATACGGGCAGCAAGACTTATAGCACATACATGTGATGTCTTCTGACGTTATGCCATGAAGGAAGAAGAGAGTCCAGCCTTGGAGGATATTCCAGTGGTTTATGAGCTTAGAGACGTGTTACTGAACCGTCTGGGTTGCTGCTTTAGTGGAGTGTGGACCTTGATTTTGAGTTGAAGTGTGGTATGAGATCGTTTTGAAAGGCCCCATATCGTATGGCGCTTGTTGAGATGTTAGAGCTAAAGAGACAACTTGAGGAGTTGGCTAAAAAGGGGCCTCATTAACCCAACATATTCCCATGTGGAGTATCTGTCCTCTTCATGTGAAGGTAGGACAAATCGTTGAGATTACGTATCGACTACAAGGATTTGAACCAGGTGATTATCAAGAACGAGTACCTACTATTTCATAATGACGGTTTATTGGACCAGCTTCAGGGAGTGACTATGTTCTCCTAGTTGGATTTGCACTTTATATATCACCAGTGAAGGGTGAGAAAGAGCAGAATGTATACAAGACAACATTTCGGATCCGATGGACAATATGAGTTAGTAATGATACCATTAGGCTTATAGAGTGCCCAGTGATTTTCATGGAGTTAATGAACAACATTTTCATCGACTTCCTAGATCAGTTATGGTAGTCTTTATAGATGACATCTTGGTATTTTCTCGTAGTAGAGAGGAATATGAAGGACATATGTGGACAATGATGCGAGCTTTGAGGAATAGGTAACTGTGTGCTAAGTTCTCTGGGTGCGAGTTCTGATGCAGAAGGTAACATTTTTTAGTCACGTTGTTCCGCCGATAGGATCAAGGTTGATCTGGCGAATATTGAATTGGTATGTAGCTTTCATAACCTAGTTGGTTAATATCAACGAGTGAAAGAGAGATTTCTGGTGACTGCCTGTTCACCTATTAGCTTGATGAGGAGGACTATCCAGTTGCATGTTCTGAGCTATATATCCAGAATTTAAAGGAGCTGAAGTGATGTCTAATTTCCACTTCTATCTTTAAGCACAATCGGAGGACTTGATAGTTTAGGGTGACGTATCCAAGTTAAGCTTAAGATATGCTTTAATGCAGCAGGAGTTGAATAACCGCCAGCGTGGGTGGCTTGAGTTGATCAAGGACTTTGACCTTGAGATTATGTATCATCCTGGGAAGGCGAATGTTGTAGCTGATGCCTTGAGCAGGAAGATGCCTCAAGAGAAGGCGATTGCTATATTGACAGTACAACCTCAGCTTCAGAGGGATCTAGCTTGGCTAGAGCTAGACATCTAGGTTCCTGTTGAGGATGCCCAGTTATATGCTTTAGAGGTTTTACATGGTCTGTTTGATGAGATCCAATAGAAGCAGGGGACCTGCCCGAATTTGATGAGGATCTGAGAGAGGATGTCTCGTGGAGAGGCACCACAATTTTCAATTGGAATAGATGGAGTGATGAGGCGTCATGACCGTATCTGTCTACCTGCTGAGGCAGAGTTGAGACAGAGGATCTTATAGGAGGCTCACTGTACTCCTTACCCTGTACATCCAGGTACTAGTAAGATGTACTATGATGTGAGACGCTCATATTGGTGGAGAAAACTGAAGCTGACGTAGCCAGAATTATGGCACTATGTGTGACCTATCAACAGGTCAAGATAGAGTATTACCGACCCGGAGGTGAGATCCATCCACTATCAGTGCTGTAGTGGAAGTGAGAGGACATCTCTATGGACTTTGTGATTGGATTAAGGCCAGTAGGAGTTTTAATGCTACCTGGGTTGTGGTTAATCGATTGACCAAGACGGCACGTTTCATTCCTACCAGAGAGATGTGGACAGTGAACCAATTAGTTGAGGAGAACACTAGACAGATAGTGAGACTCCATGGTATACCAAGGATGATCATTTCTAATCGAGATGGACGGTTTACCTCGAGATTTTTGGCAGCAGATTCAGACTGCTTTGGGGACGAGCCTACACTTCACGACCGCGTTTCACCCCTAGACTGATGGTCAGTCAGAGAGGACCATCCAGACCCTTGAGGATATACTATGAGTTTATGTGTTGGATTGGAGACATGGATGGTCTGATTACCTCCTATTAGTTGAGATATCATATAACTATGATTGACATTTATCTATTGAGATGATCCTTATGAGGCATTGTATGGACAAAGATGCCGTACATCATTATGTTGGGATGAGCCTAGCAGTATCAGTGGGATAGCGCCAGAGCAGATTCAGGATGATATGGTTCGAGTAGCGTTGATTAGAGAGAGGATGTTGGCTGCACAGAGTCGCCAGAAGTCGTATACAGACAGGAGGCGTCGACCTCTAGAGTTCAGAGTGAGAGTTCATGTCTAGTTGAGAGTATCTTCGACGCGTGGTGTTAGGCGTTTTGGCATAAAGAGGAAGTTGAGTCCCCGATATGTCGGTCCTTTTGAGATACTAGATAGAGTCGGAAGGTCAGTCTACACATTAGCATTGCCTTTGAGGTTAGAGGGTGTTCACCTTATATTTCATGTGTCTCGGCTGAGGGATTTTATACCACATCCGAGACACATTGTAAGTTATGATGATTTGGTGGTTGACCCGGACCACACTTTTGCTGAGCATCCTATTGCAGTCCTAGAGAAAGGTGTGAGACGCTTGCGTTCGAAGGACATTCCTATGCTGAGGATACAGTGGTCTAGACGAGGACCTGTGGAGGCTACATGGGAGATTGAAAATAGTATCCAAAGGAACTATCCAGAGTTTTATGCCGAGATAGATGCACCTAGGGTAGACGAGTAGATCTTAGTGCTATCTTGGTGAGTATATGATTATATGCTTATGTGCTTATATGCCTTGATGTGTTTATTTCATGCTAGCTATGATGTGATGTATGATCTAATTAGATCTTGATGTGCTAGCGTGATTTATGATCATAGCCGGAGATGGTTCTTTCCTCCATGCTATTTGAGTGTGATTAGGATTTAGCTGAAGATGGTTCTTTCCTCCACGCTATCTTGATGGACATAGTCTTACTGGAGATGTTTTTCCTCCATGCTTTGTGTATGAGTATATTTTGGCTAGAGATGTGCTTCCTCTATGCCTTGTGATGTGAGTATGGCAAGAGATGTGATTCCTCTATGTCTTTGGGATAGCGTTATGATCCTGTTTTCTGGAGTTGATGATTCCTCCATGCTTGTGTTTGATATTATAAAATGATATAGGTTATGACCTTTTTGAGCGGGGATGTGATACCTTCGATAGATAGAGTTATACCTCGGCATATGGGTCTAAGAGGATTTGGGTTTGTTCAAGTTTCGGGACGAAACTTGTTTTTAGGGGGATCTGGTGTAATAACCGGTGTTATTGGAGTATTTGAGAGCTCCAATAAACAAAGTTGCAGTTGAGAGAAATGATCAGGACATCGGATATGTCCTAGATGTGAAATAATATAAAAAGACGAAACGAACAAAAGAGTCGATAACCCGATTCTTAGCGGTTAAGAAATGTGGCTTAGGAATGTCCATTTTACGAGATAGTTATGGATTAATTATCCCGATAATATTTTGGATTTTATATTCCAGTTTCATAAAGTTTAGAGACCGAAAAATATAATCGTGTTTCAATTAAATAATTTGGTTAAACTTTATATAAATATTATATATTATTATATAATATTTATATATAAAAATGTTAAAGGAGAAATGAAAAGCCGCATCTACATATCTCCTATTCCAATTCACATATAATATTATATCATATGTATATGTATAAAAGAAGTTGGCTACAATGTACATCTTTACAATTTACTTTTCAATTAGGAAATGAAGTTTACAGAGGAAGAAAAGCGAAGCCAAGGACCATGGTAGACTCAACTTCGATCTCTCACCAATCCTTCCTTTTCGATCCTTTTTCAAATCCGTTTGTACCATCGAGTCCCTTATCTTGTTCTCTTCAGCGTGGTACAAAGTTATTTCCCGTTTGTTAGTTTTTTGGTAAAGCTTCCGTTTACCGCTATCGGAGCACCGACGACCACCGCAAGTCATTGGACGCGGAGTTTCTTACCGTGCTCTTACTCCCTGCATTGCCAGGAGTCCGTATCTTCTTCCGGATCTTATATCGGGTTAGTAACGAATAAGTTATGAATTTATTCGTTTTCCGTATTGCGGGTTAGTATAAATTGACCTTAAGTTTGTTAAAATGGATAATTGGAAATTCCATTATACTCGTTACATTATTCTGGTAATTATGGGATTTTTAGTTTGATGATGATATCATGAGTTGGATATATGCCCAGATGTGGCTTTAAGGTTTAGCATATTATTCGAGGTTATAGGATGTATATGATCCCTATGGATCCCTTTGGGTCTAGGTGTGACCCTTTGCTTGATAAGAGATGTGACATCTCTTTATGCCTTGTCTATAGGATGTGTTGTTCCTCCAGTGTTGAGGTGATCGAGTTGTGGTTGAGCTTTATACGAGGTTGAGGTAAGTCCGTAGGACTTACTTAACTACCATCCTTATATTTGGTGTTTGCATGAGTGGTGTGTGCTTATATGTTTGCTATGATATCATGAGATGTCGTTTATACCGACCTATGTTTTGTTGACTGCCCCACTACGTGACTGTGATAACCTTTCCCTTTCATCCCGTAGTGGAGTCTGGGAGGGTTCTCTGACATCAGGCCAGACTGGTTTACAGGAAGAGCGCAATCCACTCCCATAGGATACACGGATTGTGTGACCGATACTCTACAACTGGATATAGCACTCAGAGGCGGAGATGTATCGGTCCTCATGTCACATACTTTCATTTATATATATATATATATATATATATATATATATATATATATATATATATATATATATATATATATATATATATATAGTTTGACTCCCATGTAAACATCTCTTATAGTGTTCAATGAGAACGAATAGTAGCCCTTGATCTGATTAATCCAAAGGCTGAAATTTTACCTAAATATTCTATAAAAAAATACAAACCACTCTCTTGATTGGAATGTGTAATACACTCTCCAAATTAAGGCAATTTCGATATTTTTTAATAATTATAAATAAAATTTTCTTCCACTATTTTAGGCAGTTACAATTTACAGAATCTTCCAATTAATTAATAAGGGTAGTAAAGAATATTAAGATAATGATAATATAAAAATATTATTTGAAATATTAGTTCCAGTAATGTACAATTTGCTTCAACTATATACGTTAATATAAAAATATTATTTCGGGATATATTGTTTGAAATACGATTACATTTTATAGCGTTGAAACACCAAATAAGAAAGCGTAAACTTAATTACCCAAGTGTACAACGCTCATTAACATACAACACACTAATATATTCTATATCCGGTAAATATACTTTGTATATTCTATAAAATATAGCATCATATACGGTAAAAAGTGAAAAGGTTGTGCTCCTTAACATACAACATCTAATACATGAAATATTCATTAACTATATCATGTATATTCTGAAATTATATCGTTCCTATTCGGTGATTAGTACACTTACTAATCCATCATATTATGCATGGTAAACGGTGTTAGCATACAAGATAAAGATCTTCTTCCAATGGCTGTTGTGTTTTACTCAATGTAGCAAAAGAATTGTCCAAAACAACATATAAAAAAAAGAGTTTTGACAATGTAAAATAGTGTTTTGACATTAATAAAGACAGTAGTGTCAAACACAATAATCCCTACATAAGTGTTCAAAATATCCAAATAGAGAAATAAACGGTAGAATATAGTTTTGACAAAGTGTAGCAAAACAGTTGTCCGAAGCAACATATCAAGATAACTACTTGGATGGTCTATTCATCATCATCCTTAGTGTTGTTAATCTCCAACGCTCCTCTAGCAACCATACACGGTATTTTTGGCATCATTGTGTTCTCAGACCAATGGAACAAAGTATATAAATATCTGACTCGTCAAAAGATTTTTGAATTGAAACGGCATTCCTTTTCCCACTTCTAATCCGTTGTTTCTTGTCTGACACCGTCTTGTTTTCTGAACACAACAATCAAACAATAACGAATATAATTCATCTTATTCATGAATATTTCATAAGCATAGCCAATGTCTCATTCGACAAGGCATGGAGAACAATCAAACAATAACGAATATAATTCATCTTTTAGCAATTTTATCAAGTTTCGTATCAAATATAAAAAATAATGACCATCAACACCAATCATATATGAGCAAGCAAGTGTATAATGGCTGAAACATAACTCGTATTCGACAAGGCATGGGAGAACATTCAACAAAATTGGACTATCAACCCAAATTCATCAACATAAATCAATAGCCATTCAGTTAACAACATTCATCAACAATGGACTACCGAATATAAAAACCTATAGCCATTAACACCAATCACATATGAACAGGCAAGTGAATAATGGCTCAAGCATAACTCGCATTCGACAAGGCATGAACAACATTCAACAACAGTCAAGTATAAACAACAACATCCTCACATAGGAGGTAACAAAAGTCTCCTCATAGTCAATACCTTCCTCTTGGTTATAGTCTTGAGCTACAAATCGTGCTTTATTTCGAATGACTTTACCATTTTCATCCATCTTGTTTCGAAGAACCCATTTTGTGCAAATGACGGATTGATGCTTTGGTCTTGTAGTAAGAGTTCAAACCTTGTTTCTCTCAAACTCATTTAGTTCATTTTGTATGGAAATGATCCAATCGGGTTCTTGAAGAGCTTGAACATAATTCTTTGTCTCAATAAGAGACACGAACGCCGAGAACGCACATAGGTTGTTAACTATGGATCGAGTTTGAACTCCTGCGTTTGAATCTGAGATCACATTCTCTTGAGGATGGTATGAAGAATGTTGAAACTTCCTTCGTTTGTAAGACGGAACAGATCCTGAAGATTGAGGCTCATATGCTTGACTGGATTCAAATACCGTTGGAGTGTTGCCCTTGGATCCTATATCAAGGCCTTGAAACGGAGTTCTAACATCATAGTTTTCTATTTCAAGGTTTTGAAGATGTGTTTCAAGGTCTTGAGTGTTTTCTCCGGTATCTTGAATCTTCTCTTGCATATTCTTTTCTTGAGCCTTAGGATCTTCCTCTTCATCAGAATTGTGATCTTCATGTTGATTCAGATTAAGATCTGTAAAACTTTCACTCAAAGTACCATCATTGCTTTCATCAAATATGACATGAATACTTTCTTCAGCAATTTTGGTACGCTTATTATAAACACGATAAGCTTTGCTATTTGAAGCGTATCCAATGAATATTACTTCGTCACTACGTGCGTCAAATTTTCCAAGGTTATCTTTGTCATTGTTATGGACAAAGCATGTCCATCCAAAGGGTTTAAAATAGGAAATATTAGGTTTTCTACCCTTAAAGAGTTCATAAGGAGTCTTTTTTCAAAATCGGAAGGATTAAACATCTATTCAAGATGTAGTTAGCAGTGTTTACTGCTTCAGCCAAAAAACGTTTTGGCAAACTGTTTTCTAAAAGTATAGTCCTAGACATATCCTCTAAGGTGCGGTTCTTACGTTCCACAATCCCGTTTTGTTGAGGAGTTCTAGTAGCTGAAAAGTTGTGTGAAATACCATACTTTGCACAAAACAAATCAAACTTTAATTGATCAAATTCTCTACCATGATCACTTCTTATCGAAAAGATAGGTAGGTTTTTCAAAGTTTGCAACTCCTTACACAATTTTGAAAACTCAAACAATGCTTCAGATTTTTTCCGTAAGAATGATATCCATGTAAAACGAGAAAAATCATCCACAATAACAAGGATATATTGTTTACCTTTGGGAGATTTGACACGCATAGGACCACAAAGATCCATATGAAAAAGTTCAATGGGTCGAGAAGAACTTATAATCTTCTTTGGTTTGAATTAATGAATCTCTTGTTCGTTTATCTTGTGTACAAGTTTTACATAGTTCATCTACCTTGAAGTTTAGGTTTGACATTCCACGCACCAAATCCTTTGAAAGTAACTTCTGCATTGTATGCATGCTTACGTGACCAAGTCTTCTATACCAAAGTCTTGGATCATCAGTCAAGGCCTTGAGACACTTTAGCTTTGTTCCTGAAACTTGGTTAGTACTCATAGAATAAACATTGTTACATCTAGGAGCTGTAAGCACAATATCACCCGATGTCCTGTCTTGAACTTCACATTTTTCTGAATCAAACATAACTTTGTTGCCTTTATCACATATTTGAGAGATACTAAGCAAGTTATACTTCAAACCTTCAATAAGATGTACATCATCAATAAAGTTAGATGAATTATAACAGATTTTACCAATGCCGATAATGTCACACTTTACTTCATCACCAAGTGTAATGGTTCTAGATAAGTGATTCTTTAGATCTGAGAACAGTGAGCTTTTTCCACTCATATTGAGTAACCACTATCTAAAATCCATTTATGCTCCTTTAACTTGGTGATATCTTGCAAAACAACAAATATCAACCTTTCCGGGTCAACCAAATGGCATATTTTGGTACATATTCAGGCTCAATCATGTTTGGTGGTCTAGTACCTTTAGCAACCCATATTTGCTTGACCTGTTTCCTTAGACATAGATGATAAGTGTTTTTAATGATGTAAGGATCATTTCTTCTATATGGACATGTAGATTTGACATGACCCTTTTACAACAGTAGATACATGTAGACATATGAATACTTCCTTTAGCCTTGACAAAGGTGGTAGTTATTTTTCTAGGAAAACTGACATGATATCTTATACCATTTTTGTTAAGGGAAGATTGTTGCTCACCCATCATCCTTTCAAGGTTGGCTTTCGAACGAGTGAATTGAATAAGTGCAGCCTTCTGGTCTTGACACGTCACAGTTATATCAACCTTTTCTTTCTCTAGATCGATATATTCTCAATGGAGAGAAGAAAGATTGCCCTTGAGAATCGCATTTTCAGATTCCAAGGCCTTGATATTGATATCAAGGTCTAACTTTTCAATGTTAAGATTATCAATCACCAAAGACATATCAGTTAATCTTTTCTCTTGTTTGACAAGCTTTTCTTTCAAGGAACTTATCCTTACTCTATGTTCTTTATCACATATGATAATATCTTTAAGGAATTTTGTGAGATCAGATTTAGGTTGAGACATGATGGTACTTACCACATTATCAACGTAGAGATTTGGATATTCTTTATGATTGGCCATAAGACAAAGGTTTGCTTGTTCTTTTTCGTCTTCCGATTCATTTGAGGAGTCTGAATCACTCCATAAAGCTCCCATATCTTTATTCTTTCGATAATTCTTCTTAAAGTTGGTCCTCTTCTTTTGTGGACAATCCTTAATGAGATGATCTGTTTCACCACATTCAAAACAAGTCAGAACTTTAGTTTTCTTGTTAGAGTTAGAAAACTTACCTCGAGGCCTTGATGTTTGGGGATATTCTTTATTGTTTGCAAACTGTTTCTTTATTCTAATAATCTTCACGAGACCCCTGGAGATCGAGGCGATTGCATCTTCTTCTTCACCATCATCACTGTCTTCCTCTTCAAATGGTAACTCATCCTTTTTTGATCTTTATGCCAGATTCTTTGTGTTGGATGGGAGCTCTCCATATTCTTCACCAAGAACCATCTCGTGTGTGATGAGTTTTTCAAGGAGGTCATCAAGAGGAAGAGTTGAGATATTTTGAGCTTCTTCGATGGCAGTCATCTTTGGTCCCAACTTAGGTTTAGGTAAGCTCCTTAGAACCTTCCTAACTTTTTCTTCATTTGTGAAGACCATTCCAAGTGAGTCCAGATTGTTCACGATCTCAGTAAATCTTGTGAACATTTCTTTGACTGGTTCGTTTGGATTCATATTGAATAGCTCAAATTGTCTGAGGAAGATGTTGATCTTTGTTTCCTTGACTTGACTTGTTCCTTCGTATGTGACAACAAGCTTGTCCCATATTTATTTTGCACTCTTGCATGATGAAATGCGGTTGAATTCATTTGCATCTAATCCACAGTTGATGTGATCCCCGAGAGCCCCAACATGAAGCCGAAAATGCTCACTCCGAGCGTGGTCAAGTTAAGTCATATTCCGCTCGATCCGGCTAAGTTGTCAAAGTTACACACTCTTTGTAAAATGCCTATATCTGGAGCTGTGGTTGGAGTTATAAGACCCATAAGTACTACTTTCGAAGGTATTTCAAGATCTACAACTTTGTAGTTTATGAGAAGTCGAGACTCCAAGAGGAAGAGAGTGAAAATGACCCGACAGTGAAGCAGCGTTTATACTTGGGTGGGTTTTTGACAAAGATCATGCATGGACCTATGCAAAGGAATATGCACAAGAAATGCACGTCCAAAGAAGATTATTTCCAGCCCTCAAAGTTAAAAGAATACTCTTCCCATTCTCACCATCAAGACAAGCCCGACTCTTTCCCTTCCACACCATAAAAGAAGTCATAGTTGCATTAAATCAAGTCTCGTTCAACTCTTCGTATTTCCCGCTTTTTTTATTTATTGCCTTTTCTTTTATTTTCTTGTATTTGGTTGATTTTCCAGCCCTATATAAGGGACCTCCAACCATGTAATTTGAAAAGTTGAAGTTGAATGAAAGAGAGTTTCTCTATAACATTTTGTTAGTTTTTCTCAAAATTATCCCGTAATCTAGGTGAGAGACAAAGACAACCAGTGGCGGAGCTAGAAAATTTTTGTTGGAGGGGCACAATTTTTTTTTATAAGATATGTTGCATATTAAGTTTGAAATTAAACAATAAAATCTATGAATTAAATAAATAAATAGAAATTTACTTAAATTTTGTACTAAAAATTAGAGCTTTTAATTTATTTATTTTACTTAGATAAAATTTAAAAATATTTTATATATTTAGTTTGTTTTATAAATATATTCTCAAATAAATTGGATAGTGATTGATGAATTATTGTAATAAAAATTATATTAATTTTATTGTATTAGTTAAGAGTTAATGAAATAATAAACATCACTTAGTTTCTCCATCTAAATAGATTGTAATTTGCTTAAAATAAAAATAAAATGAACTTTTTGCTACTCCCAGGACTTAAAACCTTGAACTTCAAGTATCTCCTTCCCTTCCTCTACCAAATGAACTATTAGAACAATGTGTATCATATTCCATTTAAGGAGGGTTTTTCCCTTCTTTTTTCCCCCTTCCTTAGGCTTCCTTAGGCAAAACGAGATCGCAAGCCGGGGCACCGTACCACCCGTTACCCCCTTAGATCCGCCCCTGAAGACAACGAAGGTTCGTCAAACCCAAACTGCAATTCCGAGGGTGAGACATTCGATTTGAGGGATTCCCGAAGTGAGATTTGGAGGGAGATTGCTCATCATATCCGGATTTCGATCCTTCAAATCCATCCATCTTCATCTCGTTCATACCATTTGAGTCAAGTTGAATCGTACCGCCGATCCTTTGTGTTCGAGGCGATCTCGATCACATCATTTGGTATCAGAGCCTACGGTACGTATTCAACACATCTCTTGTCGGTATTGTTCATATTCTTTCTTTCAAAAAAAAAAAGTCAAAAAAAGAAAGGAATGTACGAGTTTGTTTGTTTGATTTGCGGAATTTGCAAGTTTTAACTCAAATAATTTGTTTGGTTGATTGTACGAGTTTGCATACTCGAGTTGATTTTGTAATCGAGCTTATTGTAAATTGTTGTATCGATCCGGAATGTCGAGACATTTAGAGAAAAGAACGATTACGGAAGGATACGATCGATGGGAAATTCGAGAGTATGACGATGATTATCTTCGTTTGAGTGAAATGGAACACGATCTTTACGAGGCTGTCTATGAAGAACTACGAAGACGACGGAAGAGAAGAGAAGCCCGTCGCCGTGAAGAGGAAGCTCGTAAACAAGAGGAAGAAGACCGACGTCGTCGTCGAGAAAAGGAGGCTCGAAAAAAAAGAGGAAGATCGGCGCCGTAGAGTGGTCGAAAAATGGATGGAGGCAACTTACTTTCCAACGAGCCGAGTTGAGAAAGCAACAAAAAAAACAAAGTACATATCACCGCCTATACCACCACCGAAGGCTGCTCCACTAGCCAATCTCCTCGTCCAACGGATCTTGTGCCTCCACCACCACCTACTTCTCCTCCGAACATCAACGACAATAGAAACGGTGGTAATCCAATCGACCAACATTTTGATAGGATTGAAGCCCAACTAGTTGAGATAAGGAGAAGGTTTCATCCCATTCCCTTGAACCTTGATCGTAGTCAAGCATCTCGACATGATGGCAGCGAAGTCGAGATAAGTAGTTACCATGATAATAAATCCGACAATCACTTTTCCAAGGATGACATTTCGGATTCGAGGACGAATCCTTTTCAAGGGAAAGGGGATGATGTGATCCCCGAGAGCCCTAACATGAAGCCGAAAATGCTCACTCCGAGCGTGGTCAAGTTAAGTCATATTCCGCTCGATCCGGCTAAGTTGTCAAAGTTACGCACTCTCTGTAAAATGCCTATATCTGGAGCTGTTGTTTGAGTTAGAAGAACCATAAGTAATACTTTCGAAGCTATTTTCAAGATCTACAACTTTGTAGCTTATGAGAAGTCGAGACTCCAAGAGGAAGAGTGGGAAAATGACCCGACAGTGAAGCAACGTTTATACTTGGGTGGGTTTTTGACCAAGATCATGCATGGACCTACGCAAAGGGATATGCACAAGAAATACACGTTCAAACAAGATTATTTCCAACCCTTAAAGTTAAAAGAATACTCTTCTCATTCCTACCATCAAGACAAGCCCAACTCTTTCCCTTCCGCTCCATAAACGAAGTCATAGTTGCATTAAATCAAGTCTCGTTCAACTCTTCTTATTTCCCGCTTTTTTATTTATTGCCTTCTTTTTATTTTCTTGTATTTGGTTGATTTTCCAGCCCTATATAAGGGACCTCCAACCATGTAATTTGATAAGTTGAAGTTGAATAAAAAAGAGTTTCTCTAAAACGTTTTGTTGGTTTTTCTCAAAATCATCCCGAAATCTAGGTGAGAGGCTTAGTTTTCACAACCTTTGGTGAGATGCTAAAAGAGTTTTCCTAGTGAGAGGCGAAGACAACGAAGGTTCGTCAAACCCGAAGAGCGATTCCGAGTGTGAGACGTTCGATTTGAGGGATTCCCGAAGTGAGATTCGGAGGGTGTTTGCTCATCATATCCAGATTTCGATCCTTCAAATTCATCCATCTTCATCTCGTTCATACCATTTGAGTCAAGTGGAATCGTACCGCCGGTCCTTCGTGTTCGAGGCAATCTCGATCACATCAACAGTAGAGCAGATTCATGGCCATGTAGTTCTTTGAAACACTATCCAAGTCGGCTTGTGTGAAGTCATCTTCCTTCTTTGCGACTTGGACACCTTCAACTTTGGTAGTCGGAACTTTGAGGCCATTTTGAATCATGCTCCATAGTTCCAGGTCCTGATCAATAATGATCATGCGCATTAGTGCTATCCAATGGGAAAAATTGTTTCCACAAAAGAGTGGTGGTCGAGATGAGTATCTTCCTTGAGCAAATCCTCCATCACCTACAGGATTCATGGTTAGTCTCACTGATGGTTAAATCAATATGCGTGAGTCTAGCTCTGATACCAATTGGAGAACCGTTAGGTGAATATAAGTGATAAAACAACTCTAGGGATGTGGGGGTTAAATAAAGTATGAGAACTTTTTGCAAACACCTATCTCAAGGCTTTGAAAATGATTTTAAAGACCTTGATGTCGATCTGAGCTCTTTGTGACACACTTTGATTTCAAGGGATTTGAAACTAATTTCAAGGTCCTTGACTTTGTTAACGTGTAAAACAAAGTTAGTCACAATAAAGTAGATATGGTGCGGAATTGAAAAGATCGACACGAGTATATGTTTACGAAGTTCGGCTCTAAATAGCCTACTCTCCGTCCCAGGGTATAACCGTAGGATCTAACTATCTATTATCAACTTCAAAGAGTCCTAGATACAAACTAGAAGAAATCTCCTTCTTCTCTCACTGTAGCAAACACTACGATCTAGCTTCAACACTTCACCTTGCTATAATAGTCTAGTTACTTCGCAGAGTAACACACTCTAGTATTATAATCTTTAGATATGCCAATGGAGCTCTCGAGTTTTATCTCTCTTTAGGGGATAAGACTTTTGTAGAAAGAGATAAAGAAAAAACTTGTTTGATCGAATAAAGATGCTTTAGATCACCTTGAAGACTTTGGATGTTTCCGTGTAAGCTTTTGTTCTTTCTTCTTCAATCGACATCTTCATTTATAGTCTTCGATGGAGAGGTATTCTAGCCATTGTAAAGATGACCGTTGTAGACGTTTCTTCTTTTCCATAAAAAACGCTTCTTGGTTGAAATGAGATAGTCGTTGTAAATCTTCTTTATCTTCTTCATCTCCTTAAAGCGTGTTGATTCTTCTTCTCCGTAATCTTCTCACCGCTGTTAAAGGTTAAGAGAAATGAGAGATTTTAGGAGGAAATGTGAAATGAAATGAATTAATAAACGATTTGCGCTATTTATAGTGATAACGATAATTATCCTTTATCGAGGTCGATAACTATTCTTTAAGCGATCCAAACGCGGGTTGAACCCCCCTCCAAACTTCTCGAAACTGGAATAATAAATCTGAAATTTTGTATGGATAATTATTCCACAATTTCCTTGGAAAGCGTGCATTCCTAAGTCGTCTTTCTTAACCCTTAAGAAACAAAATAGCGAATCTTTTAGTAGTATTGTCTTTCCATGTTATTTCATATCTAGGACATGCCCGATGTCCTGATCATTTCTCTCAACTGAATTTTTTTTTAATTGGAGCTCTCAAATGCTCCAAATAACACTTAAGGGTAAAAATAATTACCCAGGGAAAAAAGTGAAAAATTCCCCATAAGTCCAAAATTTATGCTGGGATCATAACGGTGAGACTCATACTCATCACTTACGCAATATTCACGAGTTATGGGTCAATTACTATCAATGGTTAAGTTAATCAACATTAATTAGAAATCGGAAATCCTAGCTATTACATTGTTCTCGGCACAACACATCTCACAAGCACAACAAAAATAATTCTAGCTTCTAAGGTGAGAGATGTTTGCGTAGGCTGCAAAGGAAAGTTTGGTAGAAGGAATTGTTCCTTATCAACCTTGACAGATTTGGCTCGAGGAGGGTGGTCATATGGGATAGAGGTGGGAAGCCCTAGTATCTGAGCGATAACAAAGAAGAGAGGGCAGTTGATGTACCTTTTACCACCGATTCAAGGATTAACTCCTCTCCTTCCCTCCTTGCTGAGAGATTGACAAAGAATAGTCGGGTCAGTCTTAGGTACCCGATTTCTCCTGGATTGAGGATCTTCCAAATAGAGCATCTTTGGAGCAAGGTAATGCATGGGAGACCAAGGGAGAGGAAAAAATTCAAGTCAACCGACTCACACATGCAAAGGGTTCGATCTTTGACCCCTTCAAGCAATTTGCCTATGACGGTGTGGTTTCTGAACCAGTTGGAGGGCAGTCCCGTCTGAGCACATATCTCAAAGTCTTTCATTGGTGCAGGTGAGTCCGAATCTGAGGAGATGTGAACAATTTTGGAGCGTTTTGTAACCGAAGATGAGGCGTTATCGGTTGATTGACGTTTGGATACCATGGTTTCGTTTGTGAGAGAAGTCAAAAGGGTTTTGGAAGATGAAAGAGTAAAGCAGGTGGGTATGTAAAAGCGTTGAAGAACGAAAGAGATAAAGGAGGAGGGAGGAAGGTAGTTAAAGGAAGCAAGTCAAATCAATTTATGACTTGTCAAGATCTTGAGACAATCAAGGCCTTGAAAACCGAAATTGGTTTCCATTCTTTCCGATTAAATCTCATCCACTTTTCAATAAAAATTTTGAATGTGAAAAAAAAATCTTTTGAAATCATTTTTTAAAATTCTTCTTTAAAATAAATTAATGATCAAATATCTAAAGAGATGTAACCATAAAATCGGTCTGTGACATTCAATATAGCCCTTGAATTCTGTTTCAAAGCCCTTGAACTGCATTTCAAGGCCTTGAAATGGAAAAGTAGGTTGCATTATAAGGAGGAAATAAAATGATTTACTCCCCCTAACTTTGTGCTTCCTTGTTCAACATACCAAGCTCTAATCTTATAAAATTGAATCTATCTTCAGGTAGAGGCTTAATAAATATATCTGCAAACTGCAATTTAGTTGAAATAAAAGATATCAAAACATCACCTTTCTCAACATGATCACGTATGAAGTGATGCCTTACATCAATATGCTTTGTTCTTGAATGCTGCACAAGATTTTTAGTAATCGAAATAGCACTAGTATTATCACATTTAATAGGTATACCTTTGAGATTAAAGCCGAGATTACGAAGTTGTTGAGTTATCCATAGAATTTGTGCACAACAAGATCCCGCAACTATATATTCGGCTTCAGCTGTAGATAGAGCGACGGAGTTTTGCTTCTTGGAGTTCAAACTGATTAGGGATGACCCTAAGAATTGGAAGCATCCAAAAGTACTCTTTCTATCGACCTTATAGCCTGCAAAGTCAGCATCTGAATATCCAACGAGGTGAAATGAGTTTTGATGTGGATACCATTACCCTAAATCCTTAGTGCCATTAAGATACCGAAATATCCTTTCACAGCTATCAAGTGTGACTCGTTAGGATCAGCTTGGAATCTTGCACACATGCACACACTAAACATAATGTCAAGTCGACTAGCGGTTAGATATAACAAAGAACCGATCATACCCCGATACTCCTTTTAATAACACTTTTACCGTCCTTGTCTTGATCAAGGGAAAGTGTGGAACTTATAGGAGTTTCTTCTACCTTGGATTGATCCATTTTATACTTCTTAAGCAAGTTCTTAGTATACTTGCTTTGATTAAAAAAAATTCCTTTCTTTGCTTGTGTGACTTGAAGTTCAAGAAAGAAATTTAACTCTCCCATTATGCTCATCTCGAATTTCCTACAGATAATATCTGAAAATTCTTTGCATAGAGAATCGTTAGTAGCACCAAATAATATATCATCAACATAGATTTGCACTACTAAAATATCGTTGCCTCTGGTCTTGATAAATAAAGTTTTGTCAATCAAGCCTGTTTTGAAATCGTTTTCAAGGAGATACTTGGACAATCTTTCATACCAAGCTCGAGGAGCTTGCATAAGACTATAAAGAGCTTTGTCCAAATTAAAAGCATGATTCAGAAATTCATCATTTTCAAAACCAGGAGGTTGAGCAACGTAGACTTCTTCTTCTAAGAAAACATTTAGAAAATCACATTTAATATTCATTTGAAAAAGCTTTATGTTCATGAAGGATGCAAAAGCAAGTAGCATACATATGGCTTCTAACCTGGTAACCGGAGCAAAAGTCTCCTCATCATTAATACCTTCGTCTTGGCTATAGCCTTGAGCTACAAGTCGTGCTTTGCTTTGAATGACCTTCCCATTTTCATACAAATTGTTTTGAAATACCCATTTTGTGACAATGACGGATTGTTGCTTAGGTCTAGACGTGAGGGTCCAAACTTTGTTTCTCTCGAAGTCATTTAGTTCATTTTGCATGGCCATGATCCAATCAGGTTCTTCAAGTGCTTGAACATAGTTCTTGGGATCTAAAAGAGACATGAACGCCGAGAAAGCACATAAGTTGTTAACCTTAGATCGGGTTTGAACTCCTGCGTTTGGATCCGAGATCACATTCTCTGGTGGATGGTATGAAGAATGTTGAAACTTTCTCCTTTTGTAAGATGGAACAGATCTTGAAGATTGTGGTTCATTAGCTCGACTAGATTCAGGTACCGCTGGAGTATTGCCTTTGGATCCTATATCAAGGACTTGAAGTTGATGTAACACCCCGAATCTGCGGGACTCGGAAGGCTACAGGCGGAGACCTCACAATAGGTCCCGACACTTAGCCTGACAATAACTTCACCGGATCTTGCAACAAGGCATAAATAAAGGTCAAAACCGAAATACATTTCATGCAATGTTATGATACTCGGAAACTTAAAGAAGGAAAGACTCGAGCCGTCCTTACAAAAACATCAACATTTTACAAATATAACAACAACACAAGGACACAAATCCCAACTTGTCCTATAATGTACGGTACCCCGGCTGCCCACTCCTCCGAGTCACTCAGCGGCGTCCCTAACCTGCAAGGCATCTACAAGCGGTATAAAACCGTTAGCTCACATTGTATGCATTAGATAGATAGTAAAGGCACCTACATAAGCAAGCAAACATAAACACACATCATGCTCAAACACACAAGCCTTAACATCAGCCGTATAACTAACTCAAGATAAACTCGAAGTAAAAACCAAGTTTTGAAACCGTAAATACATTTTCCGGGCACAATATACAACTCTTGAAACTTCGGCCATCTTCCGAAAATGAAACCTTTGGCCAAAATCTGTAAATAATTCCAACAGGGCATAAAAGCAAGAATCCAGAAGCTTGAGTACAAAATTGCAGTTATAAAGTTATGGGTACAATATTTAATTATCCAAAAATAGAGGGGGACAAAATAATAAACCTAAAAGGGTTCTTCTTCAATTGCAACTTGCGCAGGGCGGCGTCTGGGTTGGGCTGGTGTTCTGGCAGCGAGGAGGGCGAAGGCGGCGCTGGTTCTTCCCGGAGGTTGACGGCCCCGACCAGGGGCGGAGCTAGGGGTGGGCTCGACTGGGCCGTCGCCCACCCCAGCCTAATTTTTTTTATTAGTAGTACTCTTTAAAAAAAAAATTATTTATTCCTATAAATATAGAGGTTTTCGGAAAATTAAAACCTAATACGCTACTTTCCCTATACCTATCTCTCTCATACAATCTGAATAGTGAATAGGCGAATAGCCGCCCGGTGCACTGCACCTCTGCAAGTCTGCAATTCTGCACATATTGGAATAGGAATACAACCATATAGGATAGTGCAGCCCTACAAGGCTACAATTACAAAAGTAATTGCTATTACTTTGCTGCAATCCTGCAAAGTGCAAAGACTACACTTTCTGCAGCCGTAGGCGGTAGGCCCTTAGACCCTGTCCTTTCAATTCGTTCCAAATTTCAATTTGGTATGCTTTGTATATTTATGTTGTATAACTTGTATTTATCCTTACTTTATTTAATTAAATATTTATTTAGTTTATTTAATTATTGTTTAGTATAGTAATAATCTATAAATTATATATATATATATATATATATATATATATATATATATATATATATATATATATATATATTAAATATATAGTTCATGGTCTTATTAATTTATTTTATTTATTAAGTATTTAGTATTTACTTTTTCTAAAGATATAGTTTCATCCTCTTATTTTAGTGTTTTAATTAGTGTTTTATATTTTTTGTCTTTAATATATGATAAAATTTTATAGTGTCTACTAATTATTTAACAAATTGTAGTTTTATAAATTAACAATTAAAAATTTAATTATTAAATTAATGTCGATGAACTTATTATGTTAATTTATTGGAGAATGACCGCAATTGTTTTATACTTTTTACAGATTAATTATGTCTTCACAACCACCAAAGAAAAAAGTGAAATCCACATTGTATTCTTTCTTCAAACCCAAAGAATCAACTCCGATACATGAAAATCAGCAGTCTCCTCCTGTTGATAATCAAGTAAGTCAACACTCTACTACTCCGGATAAAATCGACCAGTCTCCTCTTTCTGATATATCTTTTGAGCTAGTTCGTGATCCGGGAATAAGAATAAAAATATGTGATTGGCCTCTTGATAAAAGAGACGAGATTAGGAGAAAGTATTTGATGCATGGACCGTATCAACCAAAACTTGCAAAGTATGAGGTTAACGATTCTCGTCGTTTTCAATATAGTTGGTTTGAGGAATTTAATTGGTTAGAGTATTCACCTACTACACATATGTGTTATTGCTTTCCATGCTTTCTTTTTGCGGACAATACAAATTCTTCTTCTTCTTTAGGGAACGGTGGGTTTAACAAATGGAAGAGAGTTCATCAAGGAGCCGAATGTGTATTTTTGAAACATGTTGGAAAATCAACATCTCCTCATTACAAATGTGTTGTATATGCTGAATCTTTGATGAAGCCAGCTGGTCATATCGACACGGTAATGCAGAGGGTGAGTAGAGTAGAAGTGATAAAAAACCGATTGAGACTTAAAACTACAATCATGGTTGTGCAACGATTGGCATTGCAGGGTTGTGCTTTTAGGGGTCATAATGAGTCGGAACTTTCTACGAATCGTGGAAATGTAATCGAATGGGTGGATTTTTTAGCAAAATGGGTACCAGAAGTCAATGATGTTGTACTGAATAATGCACCTGGAAATGCCACATATATTTCTCGTGAAATTCAAAAAGAGGTGTTGGCAATCATGGCAAACAAAGTGCGTTATATGATTCGTGAGGAAGTTGGAGATGCATATTTTTCTATACTCGTCGATGAAGCACAAGATGAATCGGGACGGGATCAAATGACTATCATCTTGAGGTTTGTAAACCTCGCTGGTATTTTAACAGAACGTTTTTTTGCTATCAGACGGGTTCTAGAGACTTCTTCAGAAACACTTTATAAAGAGATCTGTAATGTCCTCTCTACTTACAATCTTCAAGTTGACAAATTGAGAGGTCAAGGGTATGATGGTGCTAGTAACATGTCAAGACAATTTAATGGATTGAAGGCACTATTTCTCAATGATTGTGAATATGCATACTTTGTCCATTGTTTCGCTCATAGATTGCAATTGACGTTAGTGGCTGCTGTAAAGAAGTGTGATCCAATTTGGAGGTTCTTTTCTTTCTTGGATAATGTTATTAATATTGTCAAGTCGTCTCCTAAACGCAACACAGAGTTACAAGCATTTCATAGAAGTGAAATTGATGATATGTTAGAAAGTGGAGATTTAGTATCTGGACAAGGAGCTAATCAAGCAACATCCTTACAACGTGTAGGTTTTACTCGTAAAAACTCTTATCTTATATATATATAACAATATTAATATGTTTCTATCAAGATTTAGCTAAACATTTGATATTTTTATAATGTGTAGGATCTACCCGATGGAGTTCTCATTTTCGGTCTATTGCGAGTGTAATGTTTTCTTCAACTTGTAAAGTGCTTGAGAATATAAGTGAGAATGGTCCAAATTCCAAGGCTCGAGTAGAAGCTAGTGGTGCTCTAGATCAGTTGATGACTTTTGAGTTTGCATTTAGTTTGCACTTAATGATGGAAGTTATGGAAATTACCAACTTTCTTTGTCAAGTATTTCAACAAGAATCTGTTGACATACTAAGTGCTCTTCAACATCTTTCCACTGCAAAAACACTTCTTCAAGATCTACGTGATGAAGGATGGGAGAAATTACTTCAAAAAGTGAAAGAGTTTTGCTTAAAACACGAAGTACAAGTACCTGACATGAGTAGTAAAGTTGGACGTGGTGCGAAACAAATAACTCTTGAGTATCGTTATCATGTTGAGCATTTTAATCAATCTATAGACTTTCAGTTGTCCGAGTTAAACTCGAGGTTTAATGAGACCACTATCAGACTACTTCAGTTGAGTGTAGCCCTGGATCCAAAAGATTGTTTTCATTCGTTCAAGGCAGATGATGTCTACAAACTTGCAGTAGAGTTCTATCCTAGAGATTTTGAAGAACATGAAAGAAATCTTTTGAAGAGTGAGTTGCCCTACTATCGTGCTTTTGTTGTCTCCAATTCAGAGTTTCAAGTACCCACACTTGCAAAATTAATGGAGAAGTTGGTGGAAACAAAAAAAGATGAACAGTTCAAAATGATAAGCAAATTGATTCGTCTTGTGTTAACTTTACCGGTTTCTACTGCAACTACAGAGAGGGCGTTTTCAGCAATAAAACATGTGAAGACTGACATCCGTAACAAAATGGCAGATGAGTTTCTTGGTGATGCTTTGACGATCTATATTGAAAGAGAATTTGTGAGTAAAGTTGACATCGATTCGGTTATCAATGATTTTGCTAAGGCAAAAAATCGTCGCGTTTGTTTTACTTTCTAGTTTAAAGTATAATAAGTTAATTGTTTAGATACTTTATAATATTTATATATATATATTACAATTATGAAGTTTTTATATTTTACGTCTTTCGTTTTGAATTTCGCCCACCCCTAATATTTTTCTGGCTCCGCCCCTGGCCCCGACGGGCTTCCTCAGGTGGGGCAGCGAGAGTTCTCCGGTGTTGTTTGCACATGGAAGAAAAATAGGGAGAGGGAAAAGGAGAGCTCGAGGTGTGAGAGGAGGCTACTCATGGAGGGTGTTGTTGACGGTGCTTGCAGGGGTTCGAAAGGTGAGGCCTAGATATGATTGCAACAAGGAGAAGGGGTGATGGTGTTACGTGTTGTAGCATGTTGTTGTGATGCTCCCAGGAAGCACATAATGGAGATAGCTCTGGTGGACTAGAATCAAGAGAAGGCGAGAGAGATCGATAAATAAATGTAGAAGAGTTGCCTGGAGAGATGAAGAGTGTAGCTGTTCAAAACAGAGGGAGACATAGAGAGGTGAGAGCATAGGAAGAGATGAGTAGGTAGAGTGCTGCTGAGGGTTGTTGAGACAAGGCAGAAAGGGGGGCGAGGGTGAGAACAAGGAGTCGAGGTAGGGTGTGTGGGATGCGAGATGATAGGGCGTGTAGGTGCTAGCTAGGGAAGCAAAGGGTAGCAACAAGTATCCAAGACCAAAAGCAACATTGGTCACTGGTGCAAAATCTGGGAGAGAGACACGCAAGGAAGAAGAAATTAAAAGAGAAAAGAAAAGAAAATAAAGAAAAAGGGAGTAAGAGTGAATCTGATCCAAAAGCATTCGGAACGGGATTTTCAAACAAGAAAAACCTCCCGACTTTTTCCGAAATAATAATATGGTTATACGCGAACGTATATGAAAACTCCACCTTGTTTATAATGTTTGACAGGTGTTGATGATGGAAGGTTTAACACAAATGTAGTAGTTTGATACACTAACAACGCATTGATTATATTCTCTAGATGCTTGGTTGGTTTGAATTCCGTGCAGGAATTATCAAAGATTTCAAGGGCCTTAATATAGAGATCAAGGGCCTTGAAATATCACTCAAGGAGACAAGGAAGATAGGGACGATCTCAAAGGCCTTGAAGTTATATAGTTGCACGAAACAAGGATTCAAAATGCTGAGAAGATTTTCCAGGAATGATTTGCTCAACAGAAAGATTTAAGGGAAGATCTTTTTCAACCAAAGAATAGAGAATCTTTTCAGAAGATTTTCTACAACCGAAAAGCATCAAGAAAATGAGAAGATTAAGGAGCTGAGGAATCGACGTGTTTTCAAGAGATTGAAGAAGCTGCAATGTCTACCTTATCTCAAAACAGAAAGCGATCTTCATGGGGTAGAAGATTCATCTTCAAAACGGTCATCTCTCCAACGGCTAGAAGACCTCTCCATAGAAGAGTATAAATGAAGATGTTGATTGAAGGAGAAAGATACAAGCTTACATGGAAATATTCTTACGTCTTCAAGCAACTCAAACATCTTCATTTGATTCCTTGTTTATCTTTCTCTCTTTTACGCAAAAGCTTTATCCCCTTAGAGAGAGATAAAACACAAGAGCTCCATTGGAAGATCTAGATAGTGTTATACTACAGTGTGTGTTACTCTGCGAAGTAACTAGGCTATTACAGCTAGGTTAAGAGTTGGAGCGAGATCGTAGCATTGGCTACAGTGAGAGAAGAAGGGGATTTCTTCTAGTTTATATCTAGGACTCTTTGAACCTGATAATAGATAGTTAGATCCTAAGGCTACCCTGGGACGAAGAGTAGGCTATTTAGAGCCGAACTTCGTAAACATATCGTCGTGTCAATCTTTTACATTCCGCACTATAACTTGCTATTGTGACTAACTTTGTTTAGCAGGAACCCGAAGTCAAGGCCGTTGAAAGTTGTTTCAACGCCCTTGAAATCAAAGTTTCACTAAGAGCATAGATCGACATCAAGTCCTTGAAAAGAGTTTCAAGGCCTTGAGAATTGGTTTGCGAAAAGTTCCCATACTCTATTCAACCCCCCCCCCCCTTTTAGAGTAATTTTTAACTTATTTATTTCACCTACCGATTCTTCAGTATCCAAAATATCAATATACTCGGGAAAGATATTTTACATCGTTAAATACTTTTAATAAAAAAAATTTAAGCTAATAAAATATCGATAGAAGTAGGAAAAAATAAAAATCGAAAACGCACCCAATAAATGGGGTGTTTCAGTTGAGTTTCAAGGTCTTGAAACTGACTTTTGGCATCGCAGTCCGTTTCAAGGTCTTGAAGATGCGTTTCAAGATCTTGAGATTGTTCTCCGGTATCTTGAATCTTTTCTTGCATATTCGTTTCCTGAGCTATAATTAGGATCTTGTTCTCCATCAGAATTAAGATCTCCATGTTGATTCAGATTTAGATGTGCAAAACTTTCACTCAAAGTACCATTATTGCTTTCATCAAATATAACATGAATACTTTTCTCAACAATTTTGGTACGTCTATTATAAACACGATAAGATTTTCTATTTGAAGCATTATCCAATGAAGATAGCTTCGTGACTACGTGCATCAAATTTACAAAGGTTGTCTTTGCCATTGTAATGGACAAAGTGATGACATGATTTATGACGTTAGTTTAGGCATTCATTTAGATAGTTTTTCCCCTTATTCATGCATGATTTGGCATTAGTTGTGGCGTTTATGCTTAATCGAGTCATATTTCTAGAAAAGACATCTACATGAGCTTTTGTCGGTTTTGTAGGTATTTTGGGGAGCTTTTGGACTTAATCGATACATTCTAGGATCATTCCTCGTAGTGGCACACATCCGCACTCCCTAAGGAGCAAGCTTGAAGCAAAGAAGAACACAAAAAACCTGGTTGGTGCATGCCTTACACGAACTCATGACTTGTGATCCAAGGAGGGCTTTCTCATGAAAACCACGGCCTACCTGGCAATTCTACGCCAATGGTTTTGGCCCGTGGTTTCTGTCAGCACAACCATGACACTTGCCACGCGATTTCTTTGCCCGACCTTTTTTTCCTTGGTTGAGTGTGGACTTGGAAAAGACTACAGGCTGGCTTTTGGACTCTCTCTCATCATCCATTGTGGAGGGAGAAGGAAGAACAACAAAAACACTCTCATTTTGGGAGAAGAAGAACATCATCAAAACTTAGATCTAGAGTTAGACTTTGAAGGATTTTTAGTGACTTTTGTTGAGAAGCTTTTGGAAGCATTGTAAGGAACGTTTTGGAGCTGTTTTTGAAGGGTTGTAAGTCTTGTTTAAACTCATATTCAGCTAAGATTACTTGCTTCTTTTCACTCTTATTTCACTTTCTTGCTATGAAAACCATGTATGCTTGCATGATGAGTTTGGATCTTAAAATGCATGTTATTGGTTAAGTAGTTGTGATTCTAGGGTGATGGATAGAAGATTATGGCTTGGATAATGATAGAATAGACTTGGATGTACCTTTGGATGACTTGCATACTCGAATCCTAACCCTCGACCATAATCACGGCCTGTTCCTCCTAAACCACGGCTGTGGTTTTGTTCTATTGTGCTTATATTGATGAATCTGAATGTTAGGATGTTAGATTGTTGAAATCCTAGTGTTTGTTAAGCATAATCTAGCTTAGAGTGAACGAATGTTAGCAAGCTAAGTTAGGAAAGAGACTTACCCGGTAATTTCCAATCTTAGATACCAAAGATGATGAACTCTAGGTAGTAGTGAGTCTCGCAAGCCGCTATTGGATTGAGTGTGCTAGGATTGTTGCTTAGGACTTGCCTTCCCGAGACTTACCCGGTAAGGAGAGGTTTGACCCCTAGATAGCAATCCGGTTTGTGTAGAATTCTCAACCTTAGGTTCCTAGAGACTTACCTGGTAATAGGACCTTAGGTGCGGGATTAGTGGACCATGAGACCTACCCGGTGATTGATCTTATTAGAGAAACACCCTTTCCCAACATACCGCAACTTGTCCAAGGTTGATTAAAAGCTTGAGTCCAATGCCATAATCGGAAGTCCGAATCCCTAGAATCCTCTTTTCTAACTTTGATCTCACATCTTGTGTTTGTGTTGCTTGTTTGTGTTGTTTGATTGATTGATAAATCTTGCATGACTTTCATCTTGATTGATCACCATAAAAACTCATCCAAAAATATCATGATTTTCATTTCTTTATTTCTATCATTTTTCTTAAACTAGATTTTCACTATCCATGATCACTTGTTTGATTTCGTTTCACCTTAGTCTTCGTGTTCGACCTCGGAGTAATATCCTTACTACAAAATGACCCATACACTGTGGGTTCACTAGAAGTTAGGAGAATATATCGAGTTATAAATTTTAAGGCTTTTGTGTGGTACATTTCTAGCGTAACACAAAGCACGTACATCCAAAGGGTTTAAAATATGAAATATTAGGTTTTCGACCCTTGAATAGTCTTAAGGAGTCTTTTTCAAAATAGAGCGGATTAAGCATCTATTCAAGATGTAAAAAGCAGTTTTAACGCCTTCAGCCCAAAAACTTTTTGGCAAACTATTTTCTAAAAGCATAGTCTTAGACATGTCCTCTAGGGTGCGGTTCTTGCGTTCCACAATCCCGTTTTGCTGAGGTGTTCTAGGAGCTGAAAAGTTGTGTGAAATACCATATTTTGCACAAAGCAAATCAAACTTGAGTTGATCAAATTCTCTACCATCATTGCTTCTAATAGAGACCATATGTAGGTTTTTCAAAGTTTGCAACTCCTTACAAAGTTTTGAAAACTCAAACAAAGCTTAAGATTTTTCCCGTAGAAATGAGATCCATGTAAAACGAGAGAAATCATCCACGATGGCAAGGATATACTGTTTTCCCTTAGGAGATTTGACACACATAGGACCACATAAATCCTTATGTACAAGTTCAATGGGTCGAGAAGAACTTACAACCTTCTTTGGTTTGAATGAACCTCTTGTTTGTTTACCTTGTGTACAAGTCTTACATAGTTCATCTACCTTGAAGTTTAGGTTTGACAAACAACGTACCAAATCCTTTGACAATAGTTTCTTCATTGTATGCATGCTTACATGACTAAGTCGTATCTGCCAAAGCCTTAGATTGTCAGTCAAGGCTTTGAGACATGTTAGCTTAGTTCCTGAAACTTGGTTAGTGCTCATTGAATAAACATTGTTACATGTAGGAGCAGTAAGCACGACATCACCCGATATTTTATCTTGAACTTCACACTTATTTGAATAAAAAAATCACATTGTTGCCTTTATCACATATTTTAGAGATGCTAAGCAAGTTATATTAAACCGTCAACAAGATAGACATCATCAATAAAGTTAGATGAATTATACCCAAGTTTACCAATACCATTGATGTTACACTTTTGTTTATCACCAAGCGTAATGGTTTCAAATGATTGCTTCTTTAGATATGAAAATAGTGAGCTTTTTCCACTCATATGTCTTGAGCAACCACTATCTAATATCCATTTATACTCCTTTACCTTGGTGATATCCTGCAAAACAACAAACATCAACCTTTCCGGGTCGAACAAATGACATATTTTGGTCCATATTCAGGCTCAATCATGTTTGGTAGTCTAGTTCCTTTAGGAACCCATATTTGCTTACCTTGCTTTCTTTGACATAGAGGGTAAGTGTTTCTTATGATGTAAGAGTCATTTCTTCTATATGGACATGTTGATTTTACGTGACCCTTTTTACAACAATAGAAACATGTGGGCATATGAATACTTCCTTTCGCTTTAACAAAAGTGGTAGTCATTTTTCTAGGAAAACTTACGTGATAGCCTATACCATTCTTGTTAAGAGAAGATTGTTGCTCACCCATCATCCTTTCAAGATTAGCTTTCGAACGAGTGAATTGAATAAGTGCAGTCTTATGGTCTTGACACGTCACAGTTAGATCAACCTTCTCTTTCTCTAGATCGATATAGTCTCGATGGAGAGAAGAGAGATTGCCCTTGAGAATCGCATTTTCTGATTCCAAAGCCTTGATATTGATATCAAGGTCTAACTTTGAAGTGTTAAGATTTTTAATTTCCAGAGACATCTCACTTAATCGTTTCTCTTGTTTGAGAAGCCTTTCTCTTAAGGAAATTATCCTTACTCTATGCTCTTTATGACATATGATAATGTCTTTAAGGAATTGCGTGAGTTCAAGTTCAAATTGCGACATAATCGTACTTACCACACCATCAATATAGTGGTTTGGGTCTTCTTCATGATTGGTCATTAAGCACAAGTTGCTTGTTCTTTCTCATCTTCCGATTCATTGGTAGAATCTGAGTCACACCATGATGCTACCATAGCTTTCTTCTTTCGATCATTCTTCCTAAAGTTGTTCTTCTTCTTTTGTGGGCAATGCTTTACGAGATGATATGTTTCACCACATTCAAAACAAGTTAATACTTTAGTTTTCTTATTAGGGTTAGAAAACTTAGCTCGAGGTCTTGATGATCATGGATATTCCTTGTTGTTTGCGAATTGCTTCTTCATTTGAAGAATTTTAGCAAGACCCCTTGAGATTAAGGTGAATGGATCTTCCTCATCTTCATCATCACTATCTTCCTCCTCTGTTGGTATATCATCCTTCTTGGATTTCAAGGCCAGATTCTTTGAGTTTGATGGGAGTTCTCCATCTTCTTCACCAAGAACCATTTCATGAGTGATTAGCTTTCCAAAAAGTTCGTCTAGAGGAAGTGTTGTGAGATTGTGAGCTTCTTCAACGGCGGTCACTTTTGGTCCCCACTTAGCTTTAGGTAAGCTCCTTAAAACCTTCCTTACTTTTTCTTCATTGGTGAAGACCATTCCAAGTGAATCAAGGTTGCTCACAATTTCGGTGAATCGTGTGAACATCTCCTTGACCGACTCATTTGAGTTCATCTTGAATAGCTCATATTGTTTGAGGAAGATGCTTATCTTTGTATACTTGACTTGACTTGTTCCTTCATACGTGATAACTAGTTTGTCCCATATTTCCTTTGCACTCTTGCATGATGAGACAAAGTTGAATTCATTTGCATCCCATCCACAATAGAGCAAATTCATGGCCTTGTAGTTCTTTGAAACACTATCGAAGTCGGTTTGAGTGAAGTCGGCTTCCTTCTTTGCGACTTGAACTCCCTCAACCATGGTGGTTGGGATTTTAGGGCCAGTTTGAATGATGCTCCATAGTTCCATGTTCTGATCAATAACAAACATTTCATTAGTGCTCTCCAATGAGCAAAGTTATTGCCGCAGAAGAGTGGTGGTCGAGATGTGGATTTTCCTTGAATGAATCCTCCATCACCTACAGAGTTCATGATTAGTCTCACTGATGGTTAAATCAATATACACGAGTCTAGCTCTGATACCAATTGAAGAACCGTATATGTGAATATAAAATATATAAATACTCTAGAAGGGGGCTGAATAGAGTATGGGAACTTTTCGCAAAAATCTATCTCAAGGCTTTAATACTGATTTAAAGGCCTTCATGTCAATCTGAGCTCTTTGTGACACAACTGGTTTTCAAGGACTTTGAAAGTGATTTCAAGGTCTTGGCTCCAAAAACCTGCAAAACAACGTTAGTCACAAATAAGCAAGATAAAGTGTGGAATTAAAAGATCGACACGGTGATATGTTTACGGAGTTCTGATGACATGAATTATGACCTATTTTTAGGCATGTATTTATATAGATTTTCTCTTTATTTTGCATGCATAGACATACATTCATGGCATTTATGGTTATATTCACCTACTTTGCAAGAATAGAAGTCTACATAGAGTTTATTGCATTTGTAGGTAATTTGGCGAATTATGGAGCGAAATAGCACATTTAAGGATTAAGCCTTGAAGCGGGACAAAAAGAAACAATAAAAGGAAGTTATGATGCGCCCAAAGTATCCTCTGATACCGTCAGAAGTGCCAAAGTATCTTCTGATACCGTCAGACGGCCCAAAGTATCTTATGATACCGTCAGACGGCCCAAAGTATCTTTTTATACCGCCTAACGCGTCAAAATATTATCTGATACCATCTGACGCGGCAAAGTATTCTCTGATACCGTCTGACGCGGCCCAGTGTATTTTCTGATATCAGCGGGCTCGACTTCTTTTCAGCCCAAATATTTAGGGTTTTATCCTTAAATCCTAGATTTATCCCTACATATATCCGATAGCCTTCAACATTGAAGGGCGGACGGTGCAGCCCCAAGATTTGGATCCCCAAAGAGAGGGAGGCTTGAAGATTTTTATTGCATACAGAAAAGATTCGGAGAAGAACGCATTTTGGAGATTGTGTACTTCAAGATTATCTTAGCGTTTACCTTTGGAGACGAATTGACACTCCGTTCTTCATTGTTCCTTAAGATTGTTGTGAGGATTTCTATTCCTTTTTTCTGCATTCATTCAATACAAACATTTGTTATTAGATTTGAGATTGGTTATTTGATAGTCATTGAGTTTTTTAGGTTTTCATCCATTTTCTCTTTAAACTTGATTATTTAATTGATGATGATGGTTATTAGCTAAAACCCTTTAGCAATTCTAAGGTGAAGGGTTGATAGTTGTGGCTTGGATAATGATAGATCGATCGTAAATTGATTGGACCCTGAGAGTTAGAGAAATATCGTAGACACCCTAAATCACGGCTTGTTCTTAGGTTTCCACGGCAGTGGTTCTCAAGATCTGACCTTGATTTACTTCAGTTTACGAACTTTGTTTTATTTTGATCCAAGGTTAAAGATTAGCTTTAATCTAGTCTTGGTTTGCCCTTTTGTAGGTAATAGTGAGACTCATCATCCTCTATTTCGGTTTCTAGTGTCACAACCTTAATCGTTTGAGTTTATCTTGATCCTTGGGTTACAAGTTTGGGTATTTGAGATTAATTCTTGTCCATAGATCCTTTCTATACTGCAGCCTCAATAACCTTTATAGAGATTGTCCTTAGATAAGTCATATAAATTCTTGGAACTTCACCGTACATTACTTTACTTTAGCATACCTTTGCAATTCCTAACTCTGTCCTTAGTTCTTTAGTATATCTTGAATCGAATGACACAATTAGATACCTGGATCTTTGGGGTTGCTGTTTTCCCAATATTTGCAAAGCTTTACTTCTTATTTGCTTGATAACTTGAGACTGGGTTTTGTTTCACCAAATCCCTGTGTTCGATACTCTAGAATACTTGCTGATCTACGCCGATCCGTACACTGCGGGTTCGCTTGCTTTTATTCTAGTTTTATAAATTTAAGACTTGATTGCACACACGTTTTAGGGCGAACAAGTTTTTGGCGCCGTTGCCGGGGATTTGGCTTAGACCAAATTCGGTATATCGGTTATCTAGCTTAGAAGCTCTTGCTTTTTCTTTTGATCTTGTTTTTCTTTGAGTGTATGATCTTTGAGGCTCGCAGATGGACTTAAGGGGTCTCAAAGATGAGCTTGTTGAAATTTGGAGGCAAAGGCTTAGGGACAAAGCTTTGGAAGAAGAGAATTGGAAAGCAATACAATTAGCTAGGTTGGAGCAGTATAAATATTTACAATATATATTTGAGTGCATCAACTTTAGTGACGAAAGAGAAAGAGAAGAGGCTATTGAGAATGAGCTTGTAGATTGGGATAAGCTTTATATCCCTCAAAAGGTTTATGAGCAACCTATTGAAGATCTGTTTCAATCAACGTGTGAAAAGCTGTTGAAGAAGCTGGATGACATGGAAAGCAACTTATCCTATGCTATCAAAGCTAAGGCGGAGGAGAAGTGCGACGAAGAACTCCAAGTTTTGAGCATTCCTCCTATCGAACCTGAAGCTCCTCTTGAAGACCTCATTGAAGAAGAGGAAGAAGTGGAGTACCTTGGCCAAATTATTGAAACTGTGGCCAAGGTTGAAGAGGATCCAGCTGAGTTGGGACATATTTCATGTGTGGATCATCATCCCAACATGAAACTTGTCCCAAGCCTTAAAGAACTTTACAAGGTACATTCTCTCACTCACTTTGAATTTCCTATTAAAATTTCTAATTTTTTTAAGAATGCACCGGAGAGTTGGAGGTCTCTTCCAAAAGATCCTCTTAAGGTGAAGATGAAACCTCCATTAAAATTGCCGAAAGAAGATGCTTCTTGGACTACAAGGAGTAAATTTGGCAAGCGCTTCAATACTAATGCCAATAAGTGTTTCTTGTTCAAGTATGGGGTCATTCATATGACGAATACCATACATTATCCCCAAGCTGGAGATGGGGAATCTAGGAGGATTCTCGAGAAACTGATTTCTCGGTCTAGGAAAGGATGGGACGCAAGGCTGAATTATGTCCCATTAAAGCATAGGAAAGCTAGGAGGATTCTCGAGAAACTGATTTCTCGGTCTAGGAAAGGATGGGACGCAAGGCTGAATTATGTCCCATTAAAGCATAGGAAAGCTAGGAGGATTCCGGTGAGAATCAAACCGTACAAGCTTGTACGTAGGAGATCTTACCACTTACCGGTGAAATTAGGAACCGGAACTTTTTTTTGAGGAATTTTATGATGAGTTTGATGAGAAATCCAAGATGTTCAAAATGCATTGAGTCATCTATGGAGATTGGTCTAGCTAAAGACCTAAAACGAAGCGCTTCTTGGGAGGCAACCCAAGGTAATGCATTCTTGCTTTTTGCTTTTCTTTTTTCTTAGATTAGAGCAATAGTTTTTGTTTATTTTTGGGCGATACCTTCCGGTATGTTTGTGTTTTTGGATGTCAGGGATAAGGAATAAGCAAGAGAAGATGAGAAAAGCCGAAAAGAATGACGAAACTTGGATTTTTGGCACAAATCAGAGAGTTCCACGACCTAAACCACGACCGTGGTTATGCATTAAGTCGTGGAAAGTAATTTTGGAGAGCAACAGAAAGTTTCACGGCCAAAACAACGGCCAAAACCACGGCCGTGGAAATTCCCGACCGAGAAAAAAAAAATTCCGGAAAAATATTTCGGCCGAAACATGTTCCCCTTCTTCATTCTTTGACGTCGATTGGAGTATTCAGAATTCCCTATTGAACTTCTATAGATTCCCATCACAACCGCCAGATTGATGATTCGCCTTGCCTAATTCGCCATCTTACATTGTGAGTATCCTTTTCCATCTTTTCTTTTGTTTACATTGGGGACAATGTGAGTTTTAAGTATGGGGTGGAGGTATTTGCAATATCATTCACATGTTTTTATGTCTTGCATCATAGGATTTTGAAAATTTTGAAATTTTTAAAAATTTTTGTGCTTCTAGGATGGATATGATCTCTATGATAACATTTCTTTAGTGGAATAACTATGAAGATTCTTATATGTTTGAATTGATTTATGACATATGTGGGATTTGAATACTTTGTTAGAATTTCATGCATGTTTGATAATTTACTTTCATTCTAAATCACGTTGAGTGTTGAAGGTTGAAACCGCATATAAGTTCTTACACTTCTTATTGAAATGATTAAGGCACCTCGATTTTCTTACTTCTTTCTTTGTTCATTTAACCCCTCAATGAAATAATTGCCTCCCTTACCTATCCGGGAAATAGGAAGAGTTGAATTTTGGCATATTTGATGTGGGAGGGCCATGAAAGCAATCGTTTTCAAAGTGTAGGAAAATTCTAGGTTTGGGGAAGTCAATCATGACAATGAGTAACTTGGCACCATTCACATAGCCGGGTGTTTGTGTCTTGCCAAAGTCGGATTGAGCGATATTCCTAACGGATTATGGTATGTGCATCAAGGGTTTGAGGCATCTCGAAATTGAGAAACGCCAATCTCCTAGGCTTCGGTTTTTGTGCACCTCTGTCCATCTTTCAAAAAGTAAAGTCGGAAAATAATGTGAAGAAGAAAAGAGCAAAGATCTAAGTTGATGGGTTGCAATAAAAAGAAAAAGAGTTGGGTTATTCCTTTTCTCGGATTCACACACCACATTCCTTTATAAGTTTCCCACCTATTCACGTTTCTTGACCTTTGCTTGAAAGACCTTAAGATCTTTGAGTATGTTGTTTGGCTTTGTGGTTTAAACTGGATTTCTCATGATTGATTTTGATATATTACAAGTTATGATTCATGTTATGATTTTCTTCCAAATTGTGATTATCCTTTTCATGATATAATTCATTTTGATCATATGATGATTTTCATTAGCTATGAAGCAACCATTTGAGGGTGATCTATGAATAGAAGCAAGAGGCAAGTATAGGGTATTTTGATGACATGAATTATGACCTATTTTTAGGCATGTATTTATATAGACTTTCTCTTTATTTTGCATGCATAGACATACATTCATGACATTTATGGTTATATTCACCTACTTTACAAGAATAGAAGTCTACATAGAGTTTTATTGCATTTGTAGGTAATTTGGCGAATTATGGAGCGAAATAGCAAATTTAAGGATTAAGCCTTGAAGCGAGACAAAAAGGAGCAATAAAAGGAAGTTAAGATGCGCCCAAAGTATCTTTTGATACCGTCAGACGGCCCAAAGTATCTTTTGATACCGCCTGACGCGCCAAAGTATTTTCTGATACCATCTGACGCGGCAAAGTATTCTCTGATACCGTCTGACGCGGCCTAGAGTATTTTCTGATACCAGGGGGCTCGACTTCTTTTCAGCCCAAATATTTAGGATTTTATCTTTAAACTCTAGATTTATCCCTACATATATCCGATAGCCTTCAACATTGAAGGGCGGACGGTGACAGCCCCAGGATTTGGATTCCAAAAAGAGGGAGGCTTGAAGATTTTATTGCATACAGGAAATATTCGAAGAATGACGCATTTTGAAGTTTGTGTACTTCGAGATTATGTTAGGGTTTACCTTTGGAGACGGATTGACACTCCGTTCTTCATTGTTCCTTAAGATTGTTGTGAGGATTTCTATTCCTTTTTTCTGCATTCATTCAATACAAACATTTGTTATTGGATTTGAGATTGGTTATTTGATAGTCATTGAGTTTTTGAGGTTTTCATCCATTTTCTCTTTGAACTTGATTATTGAATTGATGATGATGGTTATTAGCTAAAACCCTTTAACAATTCTAAGGTGAAGGGTTGATAGTTGTGGCTTGGATAATGATAGATCGATCGTAAATTGATTGGACCTTGAAATTCCTAACTCTGTCCTTTGTTCTTTAGTATAGCTTGAATCGATTGCCACAATTAGATACCTGGATCTTTGGGGTTGCTGTTTTCCCAATATTTGCAAAGCTTTACTTCTTATTTGCTCGATAACTTGAGACTGGGTTTTGTTTCACCAAATTCCTGTGTTCGATACTCTGGAATACTTGCTGATCTACGCCGATCCGTAAACTGTAGGTTCACTTGCTTTTATTCTAGTTTTATAAATTTAAGACTTGATTGCACACACGTTTTTGGGCGAACAAGTTCAACTCTAACAACCTTTGTGTCCGTCCTAGGGTTTCTTTACCCGTAAGATCTAACCATCTATTATCTACTTCAAAGAGTCCTATATACAACCTAGAAGAAATCCACTTCTTCTCTCACTGTAGCCAATGCGACGATCTAGTTCCAACTCTAACTTAACAATAAAAGTCTAGTTACTTCGCAGGGTAACACACACTCGAGTATAACACACTCTAGATATTCCAATGGAGATTTAGTGTTTTTCTCTCTCTGAGGATGCAAACTTTTGTAAGCTAAGAGGAAGAAAAACTTTTGGAATGAATGAAGACGCTTTGATCGGTTGAAGACTTATATGTTTCCGTGTAAGCTTGTTTTTTGTTCTCTTCAATCGTCATCTTTATTTATAGTCTTCTATGGAGTACTCTTCTAGCCGTTGTAAGAGGGCCATTGTGATGTTCTTCTTTATCCATGAAAAATGGTGTTTGGTTGAGATGAAGTAGCCGTTGTAAGATCTTATATCTTCTTCATCTACATCCTTTCCTTGACGCATATTTGAGAATCTTCATCTTCGAGATCTTCTCCTTGAAAGAGCCGTCAAAGATCTTGTCGTTGAAACACTTGGTTCAAACTCCGAGATCTTCCAAGTTAAGGATCTTTGTTTGAAGACTTCTCTCTTTGAGGACCTTTGAAGATCTTCCTTGGATCCGAGATCTTTGTGTGAGATTCGTTGGAAAAGATCTTCTTATCTCTTGCGTCGGTTTGTTAAGATCTTTATAAGATCTTGTTGTTGGGCCGAGATCTTCTCTTGATATCTTGTTTGAAGATCTTCTCTTGATCCTTGATAGATTTGGTTGTTGAGATTTGAATCTTGATTTTGAAAAGCCTTCATCCGATGTTTCCCTTGTATCGCTTTTCAAGGCTTTGGCATTTATCTCTTGAACTGCTTTCCAAGGCCTCCGCGTTTAACCCTTGAACTATTTTTCAAGATCTCCGTGCTTGTCACTTGTAATGAGTTTCAAGGCCTGCGTTCATCCTTTGAAATGCATTTCAAGGCCTGCACACATTTAACAAACACAAAACCAAACCATGCAATCTAGAAATATAATCGATATTTGTTAGTTTATAAAATCGTTTTATGATGTTAAGTCTTCCATCATCCACATATTCAAAATATAATCAAGGTGGAGTTATCAGATAGGATCAAAACAAAAAAGACATCTTTAGAATGTTTAGAGCTTTAAAGTTATTAAAAATGAAATATCTAACATCTAATAACTTCTCAACTAGATCTTGTGGACCTCGACAGAAGCAAATCTCGACTGGAATCTCGGGCGAGATTTGGTTCTTAGGGTCAATATTTTTATTGGCTTGCTTAAATCTCAATTTAGCCACATTTCTTGGCTACTTGATCATCTTCACTCTTTAGATGTACATCTTAACCCCCTTGAATCCTCCCCCAATTGCCCCCTACTATAAATGCGGGCCTCTTGAACACACCCCTCCTAAATAACCCCCTGTTGACGTGCCCCTTTGCAAACCTTCCCCTAATTATCTCATGCTTCCCTTATACAAACGCTCTCTACTCTTGACCTCACTTTTTCTCCTAACTACCCCTCTATTTTAACCACCACATCCACTACTCCGATTCCACCACCCACCATTGTTGTTCCATCCGTCAACCACCTCGCCACAGCTCCCGTACCTCCAAACCATCTATGCTTCTACGAGATTATGTTTATCAAAAGGCAAGTCATTTTTGATTTCGGATTGGGTCAACCTTCTCCCTCACTGAACTTAGGTACCCGGCATCCATAGTGAATTCTATATCATATGAATACATTTATCCTACCCACGTTACTACTATTAATTTTGTATATCAAAAACAAGAACCGACCTCTTTGAGAGATGCAGTTGCTAACCCGAAATGGAAGAAGGCTATGCAAGATGAAATGTCTACGCTACAACGCAACACCACTTGAGAATATGTTGATCTTCCTATAAAACGTAAAATTATTGGTTCTAAATGGGGTTTCCCCCTCAAATACAACTCTGAAGAACATATTGAGCACTATAAGGAGCATTTGGTTGTACTATACAAGCGACAACAAGAAGGCATTGATTATACTAAAACATTCGCTCATGTTGCTAGATTAGTCACAATCAAACTACTCCTTGCAATTGCCTCTATCCATAACTAGGAATATCGTTAGATGGATACTCACTATGCTTTTCTTCATAGGTTTCTGCATGATGAAATCTATATGCTACCACCTCCCGACTTTTGAACCTCTTCCCCGGTATGTCACTCAAGAAATCCTTGTATGGCCTTTGCCAGGCTCATCGGAATTGGTTTTACAAGTTCACATTCCTCTTTTGAACTGGGTTTTGTGAGTCCCTAGCTGATTACTCGCTTTTCAGCTTCCGACGGTCAAGTATCTCCCTTCAGATTTTGATTTATGGCGATGATCTAGTTATTATTGGCAACAATCTTGCTACAATTCGCAGGTTTGAAGATTGCCTTCATACTTGATTTCAAATGTAGGACCTTGGACCACTTCGGTTCTTCTTAGGCATTAAAATTGTCCGCACCCCGTTTGGTTATGAATTAACTAACGGAAATACACTCTTGACATTCTGGCTGATTTTAGTCTTCTTGGATGCAAACCTACATCTTTTCCGATGTATTATGATCATGGTCTTCAATCTGATTCTTCCGCCCTACTTGATGATCCTGAGATATATCATCGTATGGTTATGAATTAACTAACGGAAATACACTCTTGACATTCTGGCTGATTTTAGTCTTCTTGGATGCAAACCTACATCTTTTCCGATGTATTATGATCATGGTCTTCAATCTGATTCTTCCGCCCTACTTGATGATCCTGAGATATATCATCGTATGGTTGGACGCCTCATTTACTTGTCTATCACTCGTCTTGAACTTGCGTACTCGGTTCATATGCTTTCCCTTTTATGGCTGCCGTGGACAATGGGATGTGGCCTTGAAGGTTCTTTGTTACTTAAAGTCAGCCCCTAGTCCGGGTATTTTTTATCCCATTCTATTGATATGTGCTTTCGTGCTTTTTGTGACTCTGATTATGCAGTTTTCCCTATGACTAGATGTTCCACCCCAAGCTACTTTATTTAAATTGGTACTTCACCAATTTCTTGGAAAACAAAGAAACATGCTACCATTTCTAGATATTCTGCCAAGGTTGAATATAGAGAAATGACAACTACTACATGTGAATTCATATAGCTTCGCTTTCTCCTTGAGTCACTTAGTTATTTGCACAAGGCTCCCATGCGCCTCTTTTGCGATAATTAGCCCAATATTCATATTGCCAACAATCTAGTCTTCCATGAGGGTACCAAGCACATTGAGATTGATTGTCATACCATCAGGGAATAGATTCAACGATGCATCATTCAGACATATCATTCCCTTGACACCCTTCAGCTAGTTAACATCATGACTAAATCCCTTGGCTTTATTCGATTCAACTTCTTAATTCGCAAGGTTGGAGTTATTTCTTTCCAACCTCTACCTTGACGGAGAGTGTTAGAGTAATGGCCTAGATTCTTGGGCGTATCCCTATATATGTTAGTGTATGTTAGCATTAAATATGACTATATTTTAGGCACTTGTTTTAGTTGTTTTTCCCTCTTTACTGTGTTCTTAAATATGAGTTTGAAGCAATTGTGAGCTAGTTCACCTGCTTTATCGATATAGAGATCTACACTAGCTTCGTTTTGTTTTTAGGTGAATAAAGGCTTGGATTGCAGCAAAATGAGGAAGGAAATGAGTATTTGATCATGCTTGATGGCAAGGGGATGCTTTGGAGAAGCTAAGGAAGGAGCATGAGTGAAGAATGTCACAAAACAAAGGCAAAAACAAGAGTTTTGGAAGTCCACACCCTAAATTACGGTCGTGGAAGATGATTTGAAGAACCACGCTTAAATTACGGGCGTGGATTTGGCAACATGAAAGTAGAAGTGAGTTTGGAGCACAACAGAGAGTTACACGGTCTAAACCACGGCCGTGGAAACTTGGTCATGACCGTGATTTTGGTGATCTTGTGACGTGTCATATTTGCCACGTCAGCAACGTTATTGGGCTTTTCCCGTAACCCTATCTTCGCCTATAAAAAGGCTTGAGAAGAGAGTTTTGAGGACCTTCGCTTACAATCCGCTCAAAGCTTCATTGATGGACTTTAGGGTTTCATTTAGAAGATTGGAGATTTGTGAAAGACGTGATTTTAAAGAGATTGTGTACTTCGGGATATTCTAGGGTTTTCATTGAAGGACGGATTGACATCCCGTTCTTTGTGGTTTCTCTAGATCATTGTGAGGATTTCTGTTCCTACTTTTCTGAATTCATAAAAATACTTTGTTGTTTGGATTTCGAGATTGACTTTGAGTTATTATTGAGTTTTCGAGGGTTTTCATCTTTCATTCTTCTTAAATTGATTATCGATATCATGATGATGATTATTGGCTAAAACTCTTTAGCAATTCTAAGGTGAAGGGTTGATAGTTGTGGCTTAGATAATGATAGATCGATCATAACTTGTTTGGACCATGAGAGTGTGAGAAACTTCGTCGACACCCTAAATTACGGGTTGTTCTTGAGTTCCACGGCCGTGGAATCTCAAGATCCAGCCGTGATTTTCTCTGGTTTACGACCTTCGCTTTTGCTTTAATCTAAAGTTAAAGATTTGCTTTAACCTAGCCTTGGCTTGCCTTTTCTAGGTAGTAGTGAGACTCAACATCCTCTATTTTGGTTTCGAGTGTCACAACCTTAACCGTTTTAGTTTATCTTTGATTCCTTGGGTTTGGGCATGGGTATTTGAGAGTAATTCTTGTCCTTAGATCCTTTCTATACCGCAACCTCAACAACCTTTATAGAGAGAGTCTTTGGGTTAGACATATAGGGTTTTGGAACTTCATCATACATTACCTTACCTTAGTATACCTTTGCAAATCTCAACTTTGTCCTTATACTTATCGAATATCTTGAATCGATTGCCACAATTAGACACCTGGATCTTTAGGGTTGCTATTTTCCCCAATATTTGCAAAGCTTTTATACTTTTACTTGCTCGACTATATCGAAACTGATTTTGACTCCCCAAATCACTGAGTTCGATACTCTAGAATACTTTCTTAACTACGCCGATCCGTACACTGCGGGTTCGCTTGCTTTTGTTTCAGTTTTAATAATTTAAAACTTATTTGCACGCACGCTATTGGGCGAACAAGTTTTTGGCGGCGTTGCCGGGGATTTGGTCTAAGCCAATTCCGGTTTTCGGTTGTCGAGCTTGGGAGTTTTTGCTCTTACTATTTGGTATTTCTTTGTGAGTTATTTTTGCAGATTCTTTAGATATATGCGAAAGACTAGATCTACCAAAGATCTAGTTTATTTTGATCCAGAACTTGAGAAAACTTTGAGAAGAAAGTTGAAAGAGAAAAAGATGGCTGGAAACAACAAGAGAAACATCCAAGCGGAGTTGGATGAAGCTCAACTTCAACTTAAGTTGAGTGAGAAAGCTCGTTTGGAAGAATTAACGAGTCATCAATTCCAAATTGATGAACTCAAAGCTATGATGTTGGACATGAAGTTGGAGTTGAATGATGCTAAGAAGAAGAAGGGCAAGAAGCCAAGTAAGTCCATTAGAGCTTAATCATCCGACGATGAGGATGATGATATGCCAGCAATGAGGATATTGATATGGTAATCCATCCCGTTCGCAACAACCGAAGACCACCGGTTGTTCCTCGCATTCCTGCTGGAGATGTGAGAGTTGCTAATGGAGGGGATGAACCACGAACTCTTGGGCAAAGGGTGGATCCAATTCAGCAACCACGCCGTCTAGGTGTGAATTTCGGAGCTGAGGACATCCAAGAATTCGGATTTTAGCCTGCAAGTTATCACCATGGTTCGCCAAAGTCAATTTGGTGGAACTAGTGCTGAATCTCCACACCAACATTTGCAGAATTTTGAGATTCTCATGGAAACATTGAAGCCGAAGAGGGCTACCAACAACAACTACAAGATCAAGCCATTCTTCTTTTCTTTGAAGGACAAGGCTTTGGCTTGGTATCAAGCTCTTCCAGCTAGAAGACTTAACACATGAGAGGATCTATCTTCGGAGTTCCTCACCAAGTTCTTTCCCCCATCCAAGACGGCGGAGTTGAGAGGTAAAATTAATGCATTTTCTATGAAAGCTAACGAAAGTTTGTTTTAATCATGGGAAAGATTTCAGGACCTCTTATTGGATTGCCCACACCATGGCATTTCAAAGCTGCAGCTATTGGAAATCTACTATAAGGGATTGGATGTGAATACACAATTCAACCTCCAATCTCTCTCTTGTGGTACATTCATGGACATGAGAGAGGATGACGCTTAGGACTTCATTGAGAAGCAAGCCCAAGTGATTGAGAAGTATTCTCCCCGGAAGGTAGAGCCGGGAGTCAAGCTAACACAAGCTGTACAAACTCAAATATTCTCCCTCAACACCGAAATCAAGGAGTTGAAGGAAATCATTAGAGCTGACCTTAAAAAGCCAAAGGAGCAAGATGTTGGCTACTTAGGAAACAACAACAACAACCATCACCAAGGGAATAGGAACAACAACCGGAACAACAATTGGAATAACAACAACAATCGAAATTCCAACAACAATTGGTGGTCCAACCAACAACAAAATTCCGGTAATTCCTATCCAAATTCTGGAAATTCACTAACATCTCCCTCTTCATCCAACCCTTTGAAAAGCCAGGGGAAAACATCAAATGGTTCAAACAATAAGGAGAAGGAGAAGCCCGATCCTATTTTGGAGACGATCCTAGGAAAGCTCCAAGGGTTAAGAGTTACATAACTTCGGTTGATAAAGCTCACAAAGCTTTGGAAAACTATATGTTCAGCAAGGCCGGAGAAGTTCCTAGAGATCAAGGAAAGCTTCCCGGAAAGACGGAGGACAACCCGAAGGGAAGAGCGATGGCTATCACTACTAGGAGCGGTGTGACACCGACCGACCCGCAACCCAAATTTGTGGAAGTTCCAGCTGAGAAGGAAAAAGAAAAGGGGAAGGAGAAGGAAGATTTCTACGTTCCTCCTCCAGCTTATAAACCTCCTCTACCATTTCCGCAATCTAGAGCAAGAGCGCGTCTAGACAAGCAATTCGGTAATTTCATTGAACTAATGAGCAAACTGCACATTAATATACCTTTCATTGATACTATTGTAGGTATGCCCGCTTATGGGAAATTCTTGAAAGAGCTCCTCTCTAACAAGAGGAAGCTAGAAGACTTTGGAGAAGTCAAGATGTGTTCGGAATCTTCGGAGCTCATCAAAACGATGACGGAAAATATGCCCCCAAAGCTGAGAGATCTGGGGTCATTTTGCATTCCAATTGTTGTAGGAGAAGTCACATGTGACACCCTTTGTGACTTGGGAGCAAGCGTAAGCATCATCCCGCTTGCCTTGTGTAGAAAGATTAGTTTAAGTGAACCTAAACCGGTGAAGATGACGTTATACATGGCGGATCGATCCATAACTCGTTCCGTCGGTATCATTGAGGACGTCCTAGTCAAGCTCGGTAAGTTTTACATTCCAATTGATTTTGTTGTGCTTGACATTCCTGCAGATTGTCCGGTTCCGATCATACTCGGAAGACTGTTTCTTGCAACATCCGGTTGTATGGTGGATTGCAAGAATGCTAGATTAGCTTTCGACATAGAAGAAGAGAAGGTTGAGTTTGTTCTCTCAACTTTGGTGAAACAGCCAACTCTTGGAGAGGACATGTTCAATATCTATGACGAGGAAGCGTCTAGAGAAGAAGTGAGTTCGATTCTATTCAAAGATCCATTGCAAAAGGTCATAACCATGAGAATCATGGCAAAGGGAGAAGAAAAGGATTGCAATGATGAGATTGAAGCCTTGGAAGAGCTAAAGGAAGTGCAAGAGGAAGAGTTTGAGAACCTTTACGATGGCTCAGAAAACGTGAGGAATCACGGTCAGTCGTGCTATTCCACGGTCGTGGTTTCACCTATGATGACCGTAACAAGCTATTTTGAGAGCAACAATAAGTTACACGGCTAAAACCACGGCCGTGGAACCACCAGTGGTGCCGTAATTGAGATTCATGCCCTAAACCACGGTCGTGGAAGTAACAGTGGTGCCGTAATTCTAGGGAATTTTGAGAACAATTCCGTCCTTTCCACAAATGCTCTTGAGTCTTCCTCAATCACTCCTACACCCTTAGAGACTTCTAAGGAAGCGTCGGACACACCTCAAGACTCATCAAAGGCATCAATAGCAATTGAATTGAAGCCAATTCCCACACATCTTCGGTATGCATTTCTTGAAACTAATTCTACCTTTCCCGTAATTGTTAGTTCCGAATTAAGTGAAGATGAACATGAGAAACTAATGGTTGTTCTAAGGAAACATAGGAAAGCCTTAGGTTATACCATAGAGGATCTTGTAGGAATTAAACCATCATTATGCATGCACAAGATTCTAATGGAGGAAGATTTTAGGCCTTCGCGACAACCTCAAAGACGGTTAAATCCGATCATGAAGGAGGTTGTCAAGAAGGAAATTCTTAATTTACTTGACGTAGGTATCATCTATCCTATCTCCGATAGCAAGTGGGTGAGCCTCGTTCAGGTTATCCCAAAGAAAGGAGGAATGACGGTTATTACTAACAAGAACAATGAGTTCATTCCTACAAGAACCGTGACGGGACGGAGGATGTGCATTGATTACCGCAAGCTGAACAATACAACAAGGAAGGATCACTCTCGCTACCATTCATAGACCAAATGCTTGAGAGGTTAGCACAACACTCCTATTTTTGCTATCTTGACGGTTATAGTGGTTTCTTCCAGATTTCGATCCATCCGGACGGTCAAGAGAAGACCACATTCACGTGCCCGTGGGGTACGTTCGCATATAGAAGGATGCCATTCGCGCTTTGTAACGCCCCAGCCACCTTTCAAAGGTGCATGATGGCCATCTTCTCGGAGTACATTGAGGAAATCATGGAGGTTTTTATGGATGACTTTTCAGTTTATGGTTCCTCATTCGATAATTTTCTTTCTAACCTTTTTCTTGTGTTGCAAAGGTGTGAAGACACTAACCTAGTTCTTAATTGGGAGAAGTGTCAATTCATGGTTAAGGAAGGCATTGTGTTAGGACACTTAATCTCTAGTAGAGGGATTGAGGTAGACAAGGCTAAGATAGAGACCATAGAGAAACTTCCTCCTCCATCTTCAGTGAAGGGGATAAGAAGTTTTCTAGGATGTGCTGGATTCTATAGATGTTTTATCAAAGACTTTTCTAAGATTTCAAAACCGCTAACTAATCTATTGATGAAGGATGCAGTTTTTGATTTTTCACAGGATTGTTTAGATGTTTTCTATAAGATCCGGGAAGCTCTGATCTCAGCCCCGATTATTCAACCTCCGGACTGGAATCTTCCGTTCGAGGTCATGTGCGATGCAAGTGGCGTAGCTGTTGGAGCTGTGCTAGGACAAAAGAAGGAAGGTCGAACCCACGCTATCTATTATGCTAGCAAGACGCTAGATGAAGCGCAGCTCAACTACGCCACAACTGAGAAAGAATTTTTAGCTATTGTATATGCATTTGAAAAGTATCGTTCTTATCTTGTAGGTGCGAAGGTAATTGTGTAACGGACCATTCAACGATCCGGTATTTACTCGCCAAGAAGGACGCAAAACCAAGACTAATTAGATGGATTCTTCTCCTACAAGAATTCGATCTAGAGATCCGCGACAAGAAAGGCTCGAAAAATTCTGTTGCGGATCATTAGAGTCGTCTACCACACATTGAAGACGACGATTTACCTATAGATGACTCCTTCCCAGATGAGCACTTACACATCATAGAGGAGTGCATCGACAAGATATCTAGAGGTAACGAACCTTGATTTGCTGATTTTGTAAATTATTTGGTTTGTCAGAAAATACCTCCCGGATTATCCTATGCACAAAAGAAGTTCTTTAGGGATGTCCGTCAATACTTTTGGAATGAACCTCTACTCTTCAAGAGAGGTCCCGACGGCATCATTAGGAGATGTGTGCCGGAAGACGAAATGCAAAGTGTCATTCGTCATTGTCATTCACTACCTTGTGGAGGACACGCTAGTTCCCATAAAACTAGCGCTAAGGTATTGCAATCCGGTTTCTTTTGGCCTACTTTATTTAAGGATGTGCAAACCTTTGTTTCTTGTTGTGATGCTTGCCAAAGAACAAGAAATATCTCTAGGAGAAACGAGATGCCTCTCAACAACATTCAGGAGGTGGAAATCTTTGACGTTTGGGTAGTAGACTTCATGGAACCATTCCCATCATCTTGTGGAAACCAATACATACTCTTAGCTGTAGATTATGTTTCGAGATGGGTTGAAGCTATTGCCTCTCCAACTAATGATGCCATGGTTGTTGTTAAGTTCTTTAATAGAACTGTTTTCCCAAGGTTTGGGACACCACGGACCATCATTAGTGACGGAGGTTTATACTTCATTGCCCAACGATCGAAGCTCTACTAGCTAAGTATGGGGTGACTCACAAGATCGCCACTCCCTACCATCCACAAATAAGTGGACAAGTGGAGATTTCGAATCGAGAGATCAAGGGCATCCTTGAGAAGACGGTCTCAAAGACAAGGAAGGATTGGTCTTTGAAGTTGGATGATGCATTATGGGCATATAGGACTGCATACAAGACTCCCATAGGTACAACACCATACAACCTTGTGTATGGGAAGTCTTGTCATCTCTCGGTTGAGCTAGAACACAAGGCGTACTGGCATGTGAACTGGTTGAACTTCGGCATGAAGGAAGCGGGCGAGAAGCGCCACTTGGACCTTAATGAGCTTGAAGAACTCCACTTGAACGCCTATGAAAACGCCAAGATTTACAAAGAAAGAACGAAGCGTTGGCATGATAAGCATATCATTCCAAAGGATCTCAAAGAAGGCGATCAAGTTCTCCTCTTTAATTCGAGACTTAATCTCTTTCTAAGTAAGCTTAAATCTCGTTGGACTAGACCTTATCTAATCAAACGTGTTTTTCCCCATGGCGCAGTTGAAGTATGGGGTGAAAAGAGCGGAAGTTTCAAAGTGAATGGCCAACGTCTTAAGAAGTATTCGCCGGAGCTCCTAGTTGAGGAAATCGCTCCGATTGTCCTCGAATGAACTCAGGAACGGTCTAGCTACGGACCCAAAACAAGTGCTCCTTGGGAGGCAACCCAAGGTATTGCACTTACGTTTTTGTTTTTCCTTCTTAGTTTAGTTTAGTTTAGTTTAGTTATTTTTGCTTTGTTTTTTCCACGATACCTCCCGGTATGTTATGTTTTGGATGTAGGAATAAAGATTGGCCAAACGAAAGAAGCAAAAGTTGGAAGGAATTGACGAAACTTGGATGTGGCACACAATAGAGACTTCCACGCCCTAAACCACGGTCGTAGAAGTAACAGGTGACCGTAATTCTCCAAAATCTAGCAAAATTCATCAAAACCACGGGTTCCGTACATTTCCACGGCCGTGGAATGCCCCGAGTGACCCTGATTTGCAAAAATCTTACGGCCACTATATAAACCACCTTCCTTCACAAAAACACCACAAAAACCCAATTCAACGCCCAAAAATCGCCGACAACCTTCATCAATCCGTAATTCTTCGTTCGAAGTCCGATTCGATCGATTCTTGAGCTTAAAGTGGAGCATTTTCGATCTTCTACACGATCCAAGTAACAAAATGAGTGAACAATCCACGCTGGAGAAGGAATTTGGATTTGAACAATCCAAACCCTAGGTTTTTCTCTCTTTTCTCTACTTTGTCAATTTAGTTCAATTTGTTCGCAAGAATTTAGGGGAACTGAATGAAATTGGAATTGGAATTAGTCTAGGACAGTGATTGCTGAGTTTGGTGTTGATTTGCTGTGATTTGAGAGAAACAGACCAAAACCACGGTCTTTGTACATTCCACGGCCGTGGTTTACCAAGAACAGGCCGTAATTTCATTGTTGTAGAGAAAAATGTTTAGGAGAAAGTCTCGCAGGAACAAGAAGAGGAAAGATGATAGTTCCTCTTCTTCCCAACCCCCTCCTAGTGAACCACCATCATCACCACCTCCTAGAATCCCAACCATCCATGAAGATTATCTAGGAGTCTTAGAAAGGATTGAGAAGAGGCCAATCATTGGACCTAGATACCTTCTCCTAGAGGAGCTTGAGCCGCTTAATGTTTTGAACGACTTGACATGGCTCTTGGATAGAGCTGGTTTGATCGTCTTCTCCGCTATTAGAGAGGACGCTTATGAGGAGATAACAAGGGAGTTTGTGACTTCCTTTGAGCATAGCATATGAACCGCACGCTCTCTTTTAGGTTGATGGAGGAGAACTATGAGTTCTCCATCGTTCAGTTTGGAGCATTCTTTGGGTTCCATGAGAGCTTCAATGGTCGGTTTCCTAGTGGAGTGTATGCTAAGGATTTTTGGGAGGACATTGCCATGATATATGCTAGTGAGGATCGTTGGCAACCGGCCGACACCAAGGCTAAGCTCATCTACCACTTAGCCTTGAAGATAGCTCATAGGGCCCTTTCGGAGTGTCTTTTCCCTAGGACCAAGACCCCACAAAAGATAAAAAACCGATGAGCTAGATGATGACATGAATTATGTATCATCATATTCATGCATATTATAGAAGATTGTCTCAGTTTACCTTGCATTTAGAGAGGTTTTGTGTGCCTTTTATGTTCTATTCAATCATTTGTCAGAAATAGAGGTCTACACGAGTTTTTGATGAATTATAGGTAAATGGAATGGAAATGGAAGCAAAAGTGAAGCAAGGAACATCTAAGGATGTTAAGGAAGCTAAAGGAGTCTTAAAGGGGTCATAAAGAGTTAAGGAATTGCAAAGGAGAAGCATAGAAGACGAGCCAAGAGAAGAGCACTTTCTGTTGAAGAAAATCGTGCCAACATGCATATAAATCGGACGATTTTCTACCCTTGAAATCGAACGGTTTTGTGTATAAATCGACTGGGTCGATTTCTTCTGTTTTTCAGCCAAATGAAAATACGACACAAAGCCCAATTCTTTTGGGCTAGAAGAGAGTTTTGCCAAACAGCCCATTTGCAAAAAACTACAAAGGAGAACCCTACGAACGAAAACGAGGAGGCCGCAGCGGGAAATCTTTACACGTTTAAGAGAATTCGGAGATTCTTGGAGAAGATTGAAGGACTCTTTGCCGGGAAGCTAATCTTGATTCTAGTTGTGAGATTTCTTTGTCCATTGAAGTGATTGTTGTTTTTGAACACGAATTTGAGTTACTTAAGAGATACATTGATTTGTTTTGACAATCGTTTACAGATTTGAAGGTTATTGGGTTTTTATTCAAGATTCGGTTTCTTTGCGATATTTCACTCAATATTTAATTTGATTTGATTTTGAAAATGGTTGGCTAAAACCTTTGTGATTTTGGGGAGAATAGTTGATGATTAAGGCTTAGATGATGATAGACTGAACTCATTCAAACATTAGGACCCTGAGAGTTTAGTTTTTAGTTTTGCGACAACAGGAAAATCGGACTGTTCTTGAGGTAAATCGGCCGATTTTCTTATGAACAACCCGATTTATTCTTCTGACGAACCTTAATTGAATCAATTTTTAACCAAAACTAATCCTTGCCTAAATCCCAACCTTGATTAACCTTTTTACCCTCTAATTGAATGTATGAAGACACTTCAAACCTGATTCTACATTTAATAGATTAAGATTTCAAGATTTGGGTAATAAAGAGACTCAACATCCTTTATTAAGATTTTAAGTGTGCTTTCTATTCTTACTTTGGAGAGTCATATCCTGGAGTTTTAGATAGTTAGTTTGAACATAATTCTTGTCTTTAGATCTTTCTATATTGCAGCCTCAACAACCCTTATAGAGAGAACCTTTAGATTAGTTATATAGGTTTCGGAACTTCACCGTACGATATCCTACCTTTGAACATTTAATCTTGGCAATATAAACTCTGTCCTATATCTATAGAAGTGTCTTGAATCAAAAGCCGAAATCGGATACTTGAATCCTTGGAATCATTTTACTCTTATTTGATCACAAAAGCTTTTGCATTTTCGCTAGATAATTGAAGTTGAATTTATTCTCACCAAATCCCTGAGTTCGACTCTGGAATTCTTACCTTACTACAGCTGATCCGTACACTGCGGGTTCGCTTTGCTTTGAGTTCTAGGTATAAATTTAAGAGTTTGACGCACACTTTTTGAGCAAACAAGTTTTTGGCGCCGTTGCCGGGGATTTGGTCTAGACCAAATTCGGTTTTCGGTTGTCTAGCTTGAGAGCTCTTGCTCTTGTGATTTGATTTGTCTACTTGAGTGATCTTTGCAGGTTCTTTAGGTATATGCGAAAGACTAGATCCACTAAAGATTTAGTTCCTTTCGATCCCGAATTGGAGAGAACTTTGAGGAAAAAGTTGAAGGAAAAGAAAATGGTTGAAAACGACGAGAGAAACTATCAGGCTGAACTGAATGAAGCTCAACGCCAACTCCAGTTGAGTGAGAAAGCACGAAAAGATGCTGAAACGAGTCATCAATTTCAGATTGATGAACTAAGAGCTATGATGTTGGACATGAAGTTGGAGTTGAACGAATCCAGGAAGAAGAAGAAAGTCAAGACGCCAACAAAATCCATTAGAAATGACTCATCCGATGATGAAGAGATCGATCCGGACATGCCAGAACTTGAGGAGATTGATCCATTACTTCGCCCTGTTCGGAACACCCCAAAACCACGGGTTGTTCCTCGCCTTCCAACTAGGGACGTAAAAGCCGTTAATGACGGTGATAGACCCCGAACTTTGGGGCAACGAATGGACCCAATTCAGCAACCACGCCGCCTAGGTGTGGATTTCGGAGCTGAAGACATCCAGGAGTTTAGCTTCTCACCACAAGTCATCACCATGGTTCGCCAAAGTCAATATGGCGGAGCAAGTACTGAATCTCCACACCAACACTTGCAGAATTTTGAGATTCTCATGGAGACTATGAAGCCGAAGAAGGCTACTACAAGCAATTACAATATCAAACCGTTCTTGTTTTCTTTGAAGGACAAGGCTCTAGCTTGGTACCAAACACTTCCGGCTGCAAAGCTAGCTACATGGGAGGAATTGTCTTCGGAATTCCTCACCAAATTCTTTCCGCCATCCAAAACGGCGGAATTGAGAGGTAAAATAAATGCTTTTTCTATGAAACCTAATGAAAGTTTGTTTCAATCTTGGGAAAGGTTTCAAGATCTCTTGTTGGATTGCCCACACCATGGCATTTCCAAGCTGGAATTATTGGAGATCTACTACAAAGGATTGGATGTGGAAACACAATTCAACCTCCAATCTCTCTCTTGTGGCACATTCATGGACATGAGAGAGGATGATGCTTGGGACTTCATTGAGAAGCAAGCCCAAGTGATTGAGAAGTATTCCCACCGGAAGGTGGATTCAATTAGCCGGAATCAAGGTGATTCGGGAGCCAAGTCAAACCAAGCTGCTCAAACACAAATATTCTCCCTCAACAATGAGATCAAAGAGTTGAAGGAAGTGCTCAAAACGAGTCTTCAAAAGACTAAGGAGCAAGAAGCCAACTACATGGGGAGGGACAATAATCAAAGGAATGATAACCGGAATTCCAATTGGAACAACAACAACAACAATAACAACCGAAACTCCAATTGGAACAACAACAATAGGAACTCAAATAACAACAATTGGAGGTCAAATCAGCAAAATCCAGGTAATCCTTACTCTCATGCTGAAAAGGCTCTAACACCTCCATCTTCTTCTACTCCTTTAACGAGCCAGGGACAATCAAGCGGATCAAGCAAACCCGATCCCATGCTAGAGACGATCCTAGGCAAGCTACAAGGGCTAGAGAGTTATATAACTTCGGTTGACAAAGCTCACAAAGCTTTAGAAAACCAAGTATTCAACAAGGCCGGAGAAGTTCCAAGAGATCAAGGAAAACTTTCCGGGAAGACGGAAGATAACCCAAAGGGAAGGGTTATGGCAATAACTACTAGGAGTGGCAAAACAACTACCGATCCTCAACCTAAAGTAGTCGATACCACCACCAAAGAAGGAGAGGCAAAAGAGAAGGAAGAAGTCTATGTTCCTCCTCCCGCTTACAAACCACCTCTACCTTTCCCTCATACTAGAGCGCATGCACGCTTAGATAAACATTTTGGTAAGTTTGTTGAACTTATGAGTAAGCTGCATATTAATATACCTTTTATGGATGCAATTTTAGGTATGCCGGCTTACGGGAAATTCCTCAAGGAGATCCTCTCTAACAAGAGGAAATTGGAAGACATAGGAGAAGTCAAGATGAGTATGGAGTCATCCGAACTCATCAAGACTATAACGGAGAATATGCCACCCAAGCTCCGTAATCCAGGATCCTTTTGCATACCTATCACTTTGGGAGAAGCCACCTATGATGCACTTTGTGACCTTGGAGCGAGTGTGAGTATCATACCTCTTGCTCTATGTAAGGCAGTTGGTCTAGGAGAGCCTAGACCGGTGAAGATCACACTCTACATGGCTGATCGTTCCACCACTAAGCCGGTGGGGATATTGGAAGACATTCCGGTAAAGCTCGGTAAGTTTTACATCCCAATAGATTTTGTAGTTCTTGACATCCCTGCAGATTATCCGGTTCCCAGCATTCTTGGGAGACCATTCCTTGCAACATCCGGATGCATGGTAGATTGCAAGAATGGCCAGCTGTCTTTCCATATTGGTGAAGAAAAGATAGAATTCATACTCTCTTCCTTAATCAAGGAACCAGCCTTGAAAGATGATGCTTTTGAAATTTTTGATGAAGAAGAGTCTAGAGAGGTAGTAAGTTCAATCTTGATGAAAGACCCTCTTCAAAAGATTCTTAGTATGAGCATCATGGAGGAAGGAGTGGAACATGATTGCAACAAGGATGTGAAGGCATTAAACGATGTGGAGGAAGAACTAGGAACAAGAATTGAAGAACTAGAATTAACTCCGGAAACTGTGAAGAAAATCGACCTGCATGAAATAAATCGTCCGATTTGTGAAAAGGCAATCCGATTTTTGTCAACAGAAAGAAAAATTGACCTGACCAAACTAAATCGTCCGATTTGTGAAGAGGCAACTCGATTTTTTTCGACAGAAAGAAAAATCGTACCTCAGATCGACCGATTTACTTCAGGGGAGGTCGATCCAGTGGGAAATTTTCTGGATTCTCCAAACGTCTCCGCAGCTGCTCTCGAATCTAATGATGCAGTACCCCCACCTCTAGAGACCTCTCCCACAACACTCGAAGGCCAAGATTCATCATCAATCAAGGTACCCCCATCATTAGAATTGAAGCCACTCCCCACGCATTTAAGGTATGCATTCCTTGGCACTAATTCCACATATCCGGTCATAGTCAATTCGAATTTGAATGATGCTGAATTAGAAAAACTTATGCATGTTTTGAAACAACATAGAAGAGCATTAGGCTATACTATTGATGATTTAGTAGGAATAAAGCCTTCTCTATGTATGCACAAAATTCTAATGGAAGAGGATTACAAACCTTCACGCCAACCTCAAAGACGGTTAAATCCGGCAATGAAAGAGGTCGTGAAGAAAGAAATCCTTAAGCTACTTGATGCAGGTATCATCTTCCCTATCTCCGATAGCAAATGGGTGAGTCCAGTACAAGTAGTACCCAAGAAAGGAGGCATTACCGTTGTTGCCAACAAGAACAACGAACTTATCCCCACACGGACAGTTACAGGGTGGCGAATGTGCATCGACTACCGCAAAATGAACGTGGCCACAAGGAAGGACCACTTCCCCCTTCCTTTTATCGATCAAATGTTGGAAAGGTTAGCCCAACATTCTTACTTTTGTTATCTAGATGGATATAGCGGTTTCTTTCAGATTCCAATTCATCCGGATGATCAAGAGAAGACGACTTTTACGTGCCCATGGGGTACGTTTGCTTATAGAAGGATGCCATTCGGCCTATGCAAAGCTCCAGCCACCTTCCAAAGGTGTATGATGGCAATCTTCTCCGAGTACGTAGAGAATATCATGGAAGTCTTCATGGACGATTTTTCGGTATATGGTTCTTCCTTTGATAACTGTCTCTATAACCTTTCACTAGTTCTTAAGAGGTGTGAGGACACTAACTTAGTCTTAAACTGGGAAAAGTGTCATTTCATGGTCACCGAAGGGATTGTGTTAGGTCATCTAGTATCACAAAGGGGAATAGAAGTTGATAGAGCAAAGATAGAAACCATTGAGAAGTTGCCTCCCCCTTCTTCGGTGAAAGTAATTAAAAGTTTCTTAGGGCATGCAGGCTTCTATAGGAGATTCATAAAGGATTTTTCTAAGATTTCAAAACCCTTAACTAATCTTCTGATGAAAGACGCAATTTTCAAATTTTCGAAAGATTGTTTAGATGCTTTTTGCAGGATCAAGGAAGCTTTGATTTCAGCACCAATCATTCAACCACCCGATTGGACTCTTCCTTTCGAGGTCATGTGCGACGCTATAGGAGCCGTTCTTGGACAGAAGAAAGATGGTCGCACTCATGCCATCTACTATGCTAGCAAAACGCTAGATGAGGCTCAATATAATTATGCAACTACAGAAAAGGAACTTTTAGCCGTAGTATACGCTTTTGAGAAATTTCGTTCCTATCTTGTAGGTGCGAAGGTGATAGTCTATACGGACCACTCCGCAATTCGATACTTATTCACGAAGAAGGATGCGAAGCCAAGGCTTCTAAGATGGATCTTACTCTTACAAGAGTTCGATTTAGAGATTCGTGATAAGAAAGGATTGGAAAACTCCGTTGCCGATCATCTTAGTCATCTTCCGCCACTCACCAGCGAGACGGATGAACTTCCCATAGACGACTCATTCCCTGACGAACAACTACACGAGATTGAAGAGTGTCTTCAACACATCTCACAAGGTAATGATCCATGGTTCGCTGACATTGTGAATTACCTTGTTTGTCAGGAAATCCCACCCGGACTTTCATACGCTCAAAAGAAGAAGTTCTTTAGTGACGTCCGGCAATTCTATTGGAACGAACCTCTTCTATTCAAAAGAGGCCCCGATGGCATTTACAGGAGATGTATCCCCGAAGATGAGGTGGATAGTGTCATCCGCCATTGCCATTCTCTACCATATGGCGGACATGCTAGTTCCCACAAGACTTGTGCTAAGGTACTTCGTTCCGGCTTCTATTGGCCTACACTTTTCAAAGATGTGCAAAAGTTTGTTGTTGCTTGTGATGCTTGTCAAAGGACAGGTAATATATCAAGGAGGAATGAGATGCCTCTCAACAACATACAAGAAGTAGAGATCTTTGATGTATGGGGCATCGATTTTATGGGACCTTTCCCATCTTCATGCGGTAACCAATATATACTTCTTGCCGTAGACTATGTCTCAAGATGGGTAGAGGCAATCGCTTCTCCTACTAATGATGCAATGGTAGTGGTGAAGTTCTTCAATAGAACGATCTTCCCAAGGTTCGGAACTCCCCGAACCATCATTAGTGACGGAGGAACGCATTTCACAGCCCGTCGATTTGAGACTCTATTGGCCAAGTATGGGGTGACCCATAAGATAGCTACACCTTACCATCCGCAAACCAGCGGACAAGTCGAATATCCAATAGAGAGATCAAGGGAATTTTAGAGAAAACCGTCTCTAAAACAAGAAAAGATTGGTCAATGAAGCTTGACGATGCACTATGGGCGTACAGGACGGCCTTCAAGACACCAATAGGTACTACTCCCTATAACCTTGTCTATGGTAAATCCTGTCATCTTCTTGTAGAGCTAGAGCATAAAGCCTATTGGGCTATCAAGTGGCTCAATTTCGACATGAAAGAAGCCGGAGAGAAGCGGCTCTTAGACATCAATGAGCTAGATGAGATCCGGCTAAATGCGTATGAGAACGCAAAGATCTATAAGGAACGGACAAAGCGTTGGCATGATAAGCACATCATTCCAAAAGAATTGAAGGAGGGAGACAAAGTCCTTCTATTCAACTGAAGGCTTTGTCTATTTCCAGGTAAGCTTAAATCCCGTTGGACAGGACCTTGTGTAATTAAACGAGTTTTCCCCCATGGTGCAGTTGAAGTATGGGGTGAACAAAGCGGAAGTTTCAAGGTCAATGGCCAACGGTTGAAGAAATACACACCGGAAACTCCGGTCGAGGAGATAGCTCATATCCTCCTCCATTGAACACAAACCATACACCGTCTAGCTAAAGACGATAAATTAAGCGCTTCTTGGGAGGCAACCCATGATAGTATAGTTTTTCATCCTTTCATCACTTAGTTAGAGTAGATTAGTTATTTTGCTTCTTTGTTTTCGTTTTTTATTTGTTCCTCGATGCACTCTTGGTTTGTCGTGTCATTAATCGCAGGAAATTAGGTTCAAACTGAGAGATCCATGGAAAAAGGGAGCACAAATCAGTTAAATCTTCAAGATCCATGAAGAATAAGGAAGGAAATCGAGATACATTAAGTTAATCGTCCGATTCAGGAGCAGAGCAAGTCGATTTTTGACAACAGGAAGAAAAATCGACCTGGAGATCGACCTGCCAAAGTAAATCGTCCGATTTTCCATGTGTTCAGAGAAAAATCGAGTTACCCAAAGTAAATCGTCCGATTCAAAAGTAGAGCAAGGCGATTTTTGACAACAGGAAGAAAAATCGACCTGGAGATCGACCTGCCAAAGTAAATCGTCCGATTTTCTTTGAATCCAGAGAAAAATCGCCCCGACAATTAAATTGACCTTATAAATCGGCCGATTTTCTTCACAGTTTCTCGACCCTATATAAAGACTCAAACACTCGATCTTCCTCATTCCACAACCTACAACTCTCGATTTCCCCTTCTCAAGAACGCCGAAAATCGCCCATACCCTACAATCCTCATTCCTTAATCATTTTGAATGATTCTTGGCTCCAAACTGAAGCATTTTTAACAAGGAACAAGGATCTAGCAACAACAAGCACAGCAATCGACTCTTCCATAAGGAATTCAGGTTTTTCTTTCCAAAACCTAAGTTTCTAATTCAAAATTGAAGTTTGCTTGGGAAGTGTTTGTTTGCTGGAATTGATTGAAGAATCTGCTTAGGAATCATTATAGGAGACTGTATGTGGTGATTGTTTGAACAGAACTTTACAAAATTGTGAGAATCGTTGAAATCGATAGAAAAATCGACCCAGCCCAGAAAAATCGGACGATTTTTGTGAAGAACAGGCCGATTTTTTTACTCAAAATGGATCTTGTTAAGAGGATAACTAGAAACACGGGGAAGAAGAAGGGATCTTCTTCCAAAGCCCCTCCCCCACCTCCACCACCACCTCAAAACATCCCTAAGCTTCCCCCTCCCCTATCCAAGCACAAGAAACGTTATGAACGCATCGTAGATCGCCCATTCACCCCTTCTCACTACATAGTGCTAGATGACTTAGATTCATTGTTTGTTCGAGACGATGTTGATATGATGCTTGACAGGGCTGGGCTGAGCCAGTTTGCTACGATTAGGGAGGATGCTTATACCGAGATCACCCTAGAATTCCTTAGTACATTCGAACATGATCCTAGGGAAAGGATGGTCACCTTCCGCCTTATGAGCCAAGATCACACCATGTCTATTGATACTTTTGGCGACTTGTTCGGTTTCTCTTATTCAGATGCAAGCACATTTGCTAGAGGTGTTAGTGCTAGTGATTTTTGGGAGGCTATTTCAGTGGGTGAATACGGAGGAGACAAATGGAGACCATGAAATTCCAAGGAGACTAGTATGTACAACCTCTCCTTCAAGGTAGTACATCGGATTCTTAGCGAGAGCTTATTTGCACGGACAGAGACTCCACAGAAGCTCAAGGCTGACGAGCTTTTCATTCTCTACTGCATGACATCCACCACCACTCCCGACATCTCTACCATGCTTGCTGACTATCTAGGAAAGATAGCCAACAAAGCTAAGGGCGATATTTGTGTAGGAGGTCTTGTCACTCATGTGGCTAAGACAATGGGATTAGACTTCTCCGGATGCACTCTAGCTGAGAGTGCCCTTCCATTAGGCTCCCAGCGGTTGGTTGTTCAACAGGTCTTGATTCCTCGAGGGAGAGGAACACTTCATGTGCCCATGCCATGGCACAGGGATCCGAAGAAGAAGCCATCCGAGATCATATGGAAGTCCGAATACACTATTTGGAACAAGAGAAACTGGAAGGAGACGTTCGAGTCGATGCTTGAGGAGTTCTCTCCTCCTACTTACTATGATGATGATGATGCAGGTGACTCTGAGGAAGAGGATGAGGATGTAGGACAGGGGACCATGCTCGAGTTTGAGAGTGACACTCATAGCGGTCATGCTACGGATGCCATGGACACCGACACTCATGGTGCAGGACCTAGCCGGACTAGTAGAGGCGATGAGGAGACGGAGGATGACATGCAGCCACCTCGCCGCTCATTTGCACGAGCTCCAGGACATGGACGAGGACGTCGCCCTCCCCGTTACTTTAGGGAGCTAGTCTCTAGCTTCCAGAGCCTCAGCACCGACGATCACGCCCTCCACACCGACTACGACACCCTGAACACTCAGTTTAGGAACTACAGACAGGAGACGGACGCTAGGCATTCATCCTATGATGGCCAGATGAGAGACTTATACTTCCACCAGTTCGGCCACTTCTACGATCCTGCTGCACCGATGTATCCCTATCCACCACCTCCACCACCGACAGAGGATTGAGCTTCCACTTCTTTTACATTGTAAGTATTTTTCTTCATCTCATGCTTGATTTTCACATTGGGGACAATGTGGATGTTAAGTATGGGGTGGGGGTACTTACAATACCTTTTGTTTCATCTTAGCACTTTATGAACTTTGCACTACTCTTGATGATTTGGCTTGTAATAACTCTTGCACTATTTGCTTTCCACTATGAAATTTGCATTTGCATGAATTTTTCTCAAATCCTATGAACTTTCAAAAGTTTTTGTGCTTCTTATGATGGAAATGACCTCTATGATGAGAAATGTGTATAGGGATAGGCAAAAAGATGCTTAGTTGTGTTGAGATGTTGATCATAGCATGAATAAGTTTGCTTTTGTTCTTGAACGCATGAATAAGTTATATGATTTAGTTGTTTTGATAAGAGAATGAAATAATATTCGAAGCTATATTGCAAGTTCTTTTACATCATATAAGGATGACTAAGGCAATTCACTTCTTTTCTTTTCTCATACCTTGATCATGCTAGCCCCTCAATGAAATATGTAATCCTCCTTTTACCATCCTGGAATTAGGATAAGTGATAGAAAAAGGCATGTTTGATGTGGGAGGGCCAAGGAAAATGTATTAAAAGAAAGTGTAGAAATTCATAAGTTTGGGGACGTTGAACATGAGGATGATTAACTCGGAACCATTCACATAGCCGGGTGTTTGTGTCTTGCCAAAGTCCGATTGAACGACAAGTCCTAACGGGATATGGTATGTGCATCAAGGGTTTGAGGCATCTCGAAATTGAGAAACGCCGATCTCCTAGGCTTCGGTTTTTGTGCACCGCTGTCCATACTCTCAAAAAAGTAAAGTATAATGAAAGCAAAGCTTTCTACATGCGAAGCATGTGCGGTGAAGAAAAATCTTGAAGGTATTATGTGTTCCTCTTTCCCGGATTAGCACCACAATTGCCAAAAAGAATTCCTTCCCTTAATACGTTTCTTGAACCTTTTCTTTGATTAGAAGACCTTGAGACTTTTATGCATGTGTTTAAGACTTCATGGCATAGATTTGTTTGACTTTGATTACCTCTACACCTTTATCATGTCCTTTATTTGTGTTTTCAAGAAAGAAAAGGAAGTTAGTTCATCTTATAGTTATCATTGATACATGCTTTGCCTTTTTATGCCTTCAAATATCACTTTGAGGGTGATCCAATAAGAAGAAGCACTACCAAAAAAGGAGTTTTTGAGTTTTCATACATATATGATCCATGACATCTTATATTCTAAATTTGAGTCTTGCTTAGGGACAAGCAAGAGGCAAGTATGGGGTATTTTAATGACATGAATTATGTATCATCATATTCATGCATATTATAGAAGATTGTCTTAGTTTACCTTGCATTTAGAGAGATTTTGTGTGCCTTTTATGTTCTATTCAATCATTTGTCGGAAATAGAGGTCTACATGAGTTTTTGATGAATTATAGGTAAATGGAGTGGAAATGGAAGCAAAAGTGAAGCAAGGAACATCTAAGGATGTTAAGGAAGCTAAAGGAGTCTTAAAGGGGTCATAAAGAGTTAAGGAATTGCAAAGGAGAAGCATAGAAGACGAGCCAAGAGAAGAGCACTTTCTGTTGAAGAAAATCGTGCCAACATGCATATAAATCGGACGATTTTCTACCCTTGAAATCGAACGGTTTTGTGTATAAATCGACTGGGTCGATTTCTTTTGTTTTTCAGCCAAATGAAAAGACGACACAAAGCCCAATTCTTTTGGGCTAGAAGAGAGTTTTGCCAAACAACCCATTTGAAAGAAACTACAAAGGAGAACCCTACGAACGAAAACGAGGAGGCCGCAGCGGGAAATCTTTACACGTTTAAGAGAATTCGGAGATTCTTGGAGAAGATTGAAGGACTCTTTGCCGGGAAGCTAATCTTGATTCTAGTTGTGAGATTTCTTTGTCCATTGAAGTGATTGTTGTTTTTGAACACGAATTTGAGTTACTTAAGAGATACATTGATTTGTTTTGACAATCGTTTACAGATTTGAAGGTTATTGGGTTTTTATTCAAGATTCGGTTTCTTTGCGATATTTCACTCAATATTTAATTTGATTCGATTTTGAAAATGGTTGGCTAAAACCTTTGTGATTCTGGGGAGAATAGTTGATGATTAAGGCTTAGATGATGATAGACTGAACTCATTCAAACATTAGGACCCTGAGAGTTTAGTTTTTAGTTTTGCGACAACAGGAAAATCGGACTGTTCTTGAGGTAAATCGGCCGATTTTCTTATGAACAGCCCGATTTATTCTTCTGACGAACCTTAATTGAATCAATCTTTAACCAAAACTAATCCTTGCCTAAATCCCAACCTTGATTAACCTTTTTACCCTCTAGTTGAATGTATGAAGACACTTCAAACCTGATTCTACATTTAATAGATTAAGATTTCAAGATTTGGGTAATAAAGAGACTCAACATCCTTTATTAAGATTTTAAGTGTGCTTTCTATTCTTACTTTGGAGAGTCATATCCTGGAGTTTTAGATAGTTAGTTTGAACATAATTCTTGTCTTTAGATCTTTCTATATTGCAGCTTCAACAACCCTTATAGAGAGAACCTTTAGATTAGTTATATAGGTTTCGGAACTTCACCGTACGATATCCTACCTTTGAACATTTAATCTTGGCAATATAAACTCTGTCCTATATCTATAGAAGTGTCTTGAATCAAAAGCCGAAATCGGATACTTGAATCCTTGGAATCATTTTACTCTTATTTGATCACAAAAGCTTTTGCATTTTCGCTAGATAATTGAAGTTGAATTTATTCTCACCAAATCCCTAAGTTCGACTCTGGAATTCTTACCTTACTACAGCTGATCCGTACACTGCGGGTTCGCTTTGCTTTGAGTTCTAGGTATAAATTTAAAACTTTGACGCACACACTTTTTGAGCGAACACTAGACCTCCTCTATTGCATGCTTACCGGTAGACCCGCCGATTGTGCCACTCTCCTTGCCTCCACTATGAGTAAATTGAAGAATAAGAAGGCCGGGAACATAGGTTATGCGGGTATGGTGACTCACATAGCCACTCAGTTGGGGATAGACTACTCCGCTTGTACTAGGATAGCGACGAGACCTTTAGGTCTCAACGGGCTTATGACTAGAGGTATTATCTTTCCCCGCCACCAAGCTCCACCTACCGCAACCATGCCATGGGAGGATAGAGGTGGTAGAGTTATCCAATGGCTTCCCGAGTACTCCATCATGCTAGGCCGCCATAATTGGAAGGCGACCTTCGCGGCCATGCATGCGAATAGACTTGTAGCTCCTCCCTATGTACCGGGTGAAGTCCCAGTTGGGGGCGATGATGAGGAGATGGGTGGAGGAGATGATCATGATGTAGGAGGTGCTGAGCATGATTTTGGTACATTTCCGGACCAGCCGGCCGATTTCCCGGAGCATCCTAGGCGATCTCCCCGACCTTCTAGACCTTCCGGTTCCTCTTCTTCACGTAGGGCTATTGTGAGTGAGAGGCCGACCTGGATGGATACTCTACCCGCTTGGTATGGAGCACAACTGGATTGGATGAGAGCTCCTCCTCTATGGTATGAGCAGGCACCGGTGGCACCGACTCCTCCTCCTCCTCAAGACGCTCCAGCTTGGTATGGACAGCCGCTGGATTGGTACTCGTAGCTTCCGGGATGGGCCACCGATCTTTCCATGAGAGTGGGAGATCTAGAGATCCGACAGAAGACTCATGACGCACGGAGCCAGGAGAACGACCGCATCTTGAGGGACGTCTACCACAAGCAGTTTGGGCGGCCTTTTAGCTCGGAATTCTTTCCATATCCACCACCGTCTCCTCCACAGTGATGATGATGTTGAGATGACCGCCGGTTAGAGCTGCTCCACCGCCATTAGTGAGTTTCTTATGCATTTCTTTTCTTTTCTTTATTTCTATTGAACATTGAGGACAATGTATTTTTCAAGTATGGGGTGGGGTGTGACTATCGTTTGTAATAACTCTACTCACTTTGCTTTGCATGTCTATGAACACTTGCATGTTTCCTTTCATTGTCACACATTTCATTATTGTATTGCATGAAAAAGGCTTTGGAAAACCCATAAAAATTTGAAAAACTTGAAAAGATTTTTGATAACACGATTTATGATCTAGATTTAGACACTCATTTAGATAGATTTCCCGCTCATTCATGAATGGTTTAGCATTAGTTCAAGACGTTTTGCACTCAATTCATGTATTTTGTTGAGATAGACGTCTACACGGACTTGTGCGTGTTTTATAGGTATTTCGGGAAATTTAGGAGCTAAAACGATGCATTGAGGATCGTTCATCTAGATGACACATCCTCGGACTCATTAGGACACAAATTAAGGGCCAAGGAGGACTCATGGAACCTTGCCAACACTAGCCATGCACCAAATCACAGCATAATGATCAAAGGCAAAGTTTCTGCACAGAATCACGGTTCTCTGACAAATCACGGCCGTGGAATCAACCGTGGATTTTGCCAGATTCTTGTGACAGCTGTGCCACGACTCTCATGGCCAGCTCATGCAAGTTTGTTATAAAAGTGGTCCTTCATGGGTTGTGAAGGGCAGCTGGGAGCATCTTGGAGCAGCTCATCCATTCTCCATTTCTCTAACAAAAATATCCTCTCAAAGAAGAAGATTTTCTAGGAAGGAAAGTGTCAAAAAGGAAGAAGAAGGACTCCATTGAAGAGAAGAAGAAACACACACACCATTGCCACCCTTGCTAGTTTTGTAGTGAAGATTTCCGGATTCTATTTCTAAAGTTGTATGAACCCTTTGAACCTTCTTTTGGAAGGGTTGTAAGTTGCTCTAATTCTATTTTCAGCTTGGTTTTGATTTAAGTTCACGTGTTCATATCTTTTCCCTCATTATCTTGCAATGGATGTTATGAATTTATGTTTATTTGTTTCGATTTCTACTATGAATATTGTAGGCTAAATTGATGTGGTTCTAGGGTAAGGAATGGATGGTTATGGCTAGGGCTGTGATAGAATGAACTTAGATTTGCCTTGGATGGCTTGTGTGTTTGAACGTATCCTCTGTTAGGAATCACAGCCAGTTCTTGCCAAACCACGGCCGTGGTTTAGGTAGAACAACCCGTGATTTTCCCTATTTCGGTGGATCAAGTCTTAGATTGTTAAAATGTTGAAATCCTAAGTGTTTGTCAAGTTAAATCTATCCTAGGAAGACCTAGTGTTAGCGACTAAGTGTTAGGAGAGACTTACCCGGTAATCCTTACTCTTAGATTCCAAAGATAACAAACCTTAGGTAGTGGTGAGCCTAATAAGCCGCCATTGGATTAAGTGTGCTGGATGGTAGCCTAAAACTAACCCTTCCGAGACTTACCCGGTGAGGATAGGTTGGATCTTAGGTTAACAATCCGGTTTGAGTAGAATTTCATCCCTTAGGTTCTTAGAGACTTACCCGGTAATGAGACTTAGGGAATGGACTAGTGGATCATGAGACTTACCCGGTAATTGATCCTGTCGTTTTTTTTTTCATTCAGTTAATGTCTTGTTAATCCAAGGAATGAATAGATAACTTGAGCTTTATGCCATAACCGGATCTTCCAATCCCTAGAATCCGTCTTGTCTTTCTTTGATCTATACCTTGTTTAGCTTGTTTCTTTGTTTTGATTCGTTAGCTTAATCGACTGATTACTTTTACATGAATTGTGATCTTTGATTGATCACCAAAAACCAACTAAAAACAATTGAGGTTTTCATTTCTTTATTCCTTGCTCATTTCTTAACTTAGATCTTCACTAGACTTATTCATAAACCGAATCAATCTCACCTTAGTCTTTGTGTTCGACCTTGGAATACTATCCACACTACGAACGTCCCGTACACTGCGGGTGCGCTAGGAATTAGGAGAAATATAACGAGTATAAATTTAAGACTTATTGTGCACATATCCTGAGCGTAACAAGTTTTTGGCGCCGTTGCTGGGGACTAGGTCTAGATTGAGTCTATTTTGTGATTGTTTCTAGTGTAGATCTTTCTTGTTGCTTTTGATCTCTTTTTGGTTTGTGTCTTTGCTTTTCAGGACATCTATTACTCCTTAGGTGTATGCGACGATCTCGTGGAAAGGATTTAGCTCCATTCGATCCCGAACCGGAGAAAACCCTTCGATCTAGATCCAAGAACATCCGAAAAGAGAAAGAGATGGCCGGAAGAAACCTCCAAGCTGAATTGAATGAAGCCATAGAACAAATAAGGCTAAGAGATGAGCTCTTGGAGGAAGAAAGGAGACTTGCCAATGAGAGGCAAGAGGAAACTAGGAGGGAGATTGAGGAGATTAGGCAAGCCCTTGTTCAAGGAGAGCTTAATCGCCGACAAGCTCCACCTCCACCACCACAACCGCAGCCGGCGGCCAATGTTAGGGTTGCTCCCATTACTATTGAGGAACCACAAACCCTAGGGAGACGTATGGATCCGGCACAAAGAGCACACCGACCGGGTGTGAATCTAGGAGATCCCGCAACCCACAACTATGAGCTCCGCCCTCAAGTTCTACAAATGATTCGGCATAATCAATTTGGAGGGATGGAAGGAGAGTCCCCTCATCAACACTTGATGAACTATGAGATTTTGATGGAGACTCTTAGACCGCCAAGATTGGAGAGCAACAACCATAAGCTTAGGGGTTTTTCCTTCTCTCTTAAGGATAAAGCCTTGGCTTGGTATCAATCTATTCCACAAGGGCGAGTTGGTACTTGGGAGGAGATGACAACCGAGTTTTTGACCAAGTTCTTCCCACCTTCCAAGACTACCGAATTAAGAGGGAAGATCAATGCCTTCGTGATGAAGGATAGAGAGAGCTTATTCAAGTCTTGGGAGAGGTTCAAAGATCTTCTTCTTGATTGTCCACACCATGGCATACCGAAAATTGAGCTATTGGAGATCTACTTCAAGGGACTTGATGAAGATAGACAATTCAAGCTCCAATCTCTTTCCGGCGGGACTTTTATGGAGAAGCATGTAGATGATGCTTGGGAGTTTGTGGAGAAGCAAGCTCTAGTGATTGAGAAGTACTCCCATAGGAAGAGTGAAGGGAGAAAGGCGGGAGCATATGAGGTGAGTGAAGTCACCATGAACAATTTCAAGCTTGACGCCATCAACAATGAGTTGAAGTCCTTGAGGGAGTTGTGTGCTACATCTTTGAAGAACCAAGCAACTCCTCAAGTGCTTCCACAAGCCAACTTGTCTTCCAAGGAGGAGGATGTGAATTATATGGGAAGGGGCAACTTCAACAATTACCAAGGGCCAAGGAGTTTCAACAACAACCGGCAATTAAACAATTACCGGCCCAACCACAACCATCCCGGATTTTCTTACTCTAACCCGGATGGAGCCTTGAACCCTCCCGCCTCCACAAGCTCAACGCCACCACCAAGAGCTTCACAAGAACCTCCACCCGGATTTACTCAACCTCCCAAGGATAGAACCGAAATAATGTTTGAGCAATTGCTAGGAAGGTTGAGTGGTCTTGAGAGCACTGTGACTTCAATCTCTAAGGCTCAAAAGGTCTTGGAAGCACAAGTGTTCCAAAAGGCGGGTGAAGCCCATAGAGATCCGGGAAAGCTTCCCGGAAGAACCGAAGACAACCCAAGAGGCCAAGTGTTGGCTATCACAACAAGGAGTGGGCTGAGCATGAAGGATCCTTTGCCCAAGGACCATACTAAGGGGTCGCAAGTAGTGGTAGAAGAGGGAAGAATGCAAGAAGATGGAGGCAAGAGGAAGGATGTAGAGCCAACCTATGTGGCACCGCCTCCATACAAGCCACCACTACCGTTCCCACAATCAAGAGCAAGAGCTCGTTTGGACAATCACTTTGGTAAGTTCCTTGAACTAATGTCTAAATTGCATATTAACATTCCGTTCATGGATGCCATTTTAGGAATGCCGGCATATGGCAAGTTTTTGAAGGAAATACTCTCCAACAAAAGGAAGTTGGAAGAGTATGGGGAGATTAGAATGACCAAGAGATCCTCGGAATTGATTGAAACGATGAAGGAGGAGATGCCTCCCAAGCTAAGAGATCCGGGCTCTTTTTGTGTCCCGATAGGAGTGGGAGATGTGAAGTACGAGGCCCTTTGTGATCTTGGAGCAAGTGTAAGCATCATACCTCTTGCACTTTGCAAAAAGGTCGGGCTAGGAGAGCCAAAGCCGGTCAAGATGACCCTCTATATGGCGGACCGTTCCATCACTCATCCGGTTGGGATTCTAGAGGACATTCCGGTGCAACTAGGAGGATTCTATGTGCCAATTAACTTTGTCGTCTTGGATATTCTGGCGGATTATCCGGTTCCCATCATCTTAGGAAGACCTTTCCTAGCCACTTCCGGATGCTTAGTGGATTGCAAGAACGGGACTCTCTCCTTCAACATTGGAGAAGAGAACATCAAGTTCAAGTTGTCCACAATGATGAAAGGACCAACGCTTGATGAGGATATCTTCAACATAGTCGAGCAAGAAGAATCTAGAGAAATTGTGAGCTCGATCTTGATCAAGGATCCCTTGGAGAAGGTTCTTACCTTAAGTATGATGGAGGAAGGTGTTGAGGATGCTTGCAATGAAGAAATCAAGACCTTGGAGGCATTGGAAGAGGAGCCAAGAGTTGGATTTGAAGGCTACGAAGAGGTGTTGAACAGCTGCAGGTTCCACGGTCGAGATTTACACTCCACGGCCGTCAAACTTTCTGGACAACTCCGGGAAGCAAGCTTAGCAAGAACCACGGCCGTGGAAAATGAGCAAACCGTGTTTCCAGCCGTGGTTTTCCCTGAATCAACCCTTGATGGTGATCAAGCTTCTAGGAGCCTTGAGGGATCTTCACTTGCTTTGGATTCATCTCTTCCAATCTTATTTGGATCGTCTCCAACCAATAAAGGTCCTCCTAAACTTGAACTTAAACCCCTTCCCTCTCATTTGAAGTATGCTTTTCTTGGTGATAATTCTACATATCCTGTGATTGTTAATGCATGCTTGAGTGATGATGAACTTGCTAAGTTGTTGCATGAACTAAGATTGCATAGGAAAGCCATTGGTTATACTATTGATGATTTGGTTGGCATTAAGCCTTCTTTGTGCGTGCATAAGATAATGATGGAAGATAACCACAAACCCTCTATTGAACATCAAAGGAGATTAAATCCCATAATGAAAGAGGTAGTCAAAAAGGAAATCATTAAGTTGCTAGATGCGGGAATTATCTACCCTATCTCGGATAGTAAGTGGGTTAGTCCCGTTCATGTAGTTCCTAAAAAGGGTGGGATGACTGTAGTAACTAATGAGAACAATGAACTAATCCCGACTAGGACGGTTACGGGGTGGAGGATGTGCATTGATTATAGGAAGTTGAACATGGCCTCTAGGAAAGATCACTTCCCTCTCCCCTTCATTGACCAAATGCTAGAAAGGTTAGCTCAACACTCTCATTTTTGCTATCTAGATGGCTATAATGGATTCTTCCAAATCCCTATCCACCCCGATGACCAAGAGAAAACAACTTTTACATGTCCATGGGGTACTTTTGCATATAGGAGAATGCCATTTGGGTTGTGTAATGCACCCGCCACCTTCCAAAGGTGTATGATGGCTATCTTTTCGGAATACATAGAAAATATCATGGAAGTGTTCATGGACGATTTCTCTGTTTATGGTTCTTCTTTCGATAATTGCTTGGCTAACTTGTCATTGGTGTTGCAAAGATGTGAGGAGACAAATCTTGTCTTAAATTGGGAAAAATGCCACTTCATGGTAAGTGAAGGTATTGTGTTAGGACACTTGGTGTCTAACCGTGGCATTGAAGTTGATAGGGCTAAGATTGAGACGATAGAGAAGTTGCCACCACCTACCTCGGTGAAAGGGGTAAGGAGTTTCTTAGGGCATGTCGGTTTCTACCGGAGGTTTATTCAAGATTTCTCTAAAATCTCTAAGCCCCTCACTAACCTACTAATGAAGGATGTTGATTTTGTCTTTTCGAAAGATTGTCTTGAAGCTTTTTGTAGATTGAAGAACGCCTTGATCTCCGCACCTATCATGCAACCTCCGGATTGGAGTCTACCATTTGAGATCATGTGTGATGCGAGCGATGTAGCCGTTGGGGCTGTTTTAGGGCAAAGGAAGGAAGGGCGCACTCATGCTATTTATTATGCTAGCAAGACTCTAGATGATACCCAACTCAATTATGCTACCACCGAGAAGGAGTTGCTAGCGGTGGTTTATGCATTTGAGAAGTTCCGCTCATACCTTGTTGGAGCAAAGGTCATAGTCTATACGGATCATGCTGCGATCCGTTATCTACTTACAAAGAAGGATGCCAAACCAAGGTTGATTCGGTGGATCCTTCTTCTACAAGAATTTGATTTGGAAATACGAGATAAGAAGGGGTCCGAGAACTCCGTGGCGGATCACCTTAGTAGATTGCCTCCATTAGAGCTTGGGAGAGATGACATTCCAATTGATGACTCATTCCGAGATGAGCAATTGCAAATGGTGGAGGAATGCTTGTTCCAAGTGTCTAGAGGAAATGAGCCATGGTATGCCGACATCGTGAACTACTTAGTATGTGAGGAAGTGCCTCCCGGATTGACATATGCACAAAGAAAGAAGTTCTTCAACGATGTGAGGCACTACTATTGGAGTGAGCCACTCTTGTTCAAGAGAGGGCCGGATGGGATGTTTAGGAGATGCATACCGGAAGATGAAGTGGAGAGTGTGATCCGGCATTGTCACTCCTTACCATGTGGAGGCCATGCTAGCTCACACAAGACGTGTGCAAAGGTATTGCAATCCGGTTTTTATTGGCCTAACTTGTTTAGAGATGTGCAGGGTTTTGTAGCGGCATGTGATGCTTGCCAAAGGACGGGCAACATCTCAAGGAGGAATGAGATGCCCTTGAACAACATCCAAGAAGTCGAGATTTTTGATGTGTGGGGTGTGGACTTCATGGGACCGTTCCCTTCTTCATGTGGCAATCTCTTCATCCTATTGGCGGTGGATTATGTGTCAAGATGGGTGGAGGCAATCGCCTCTCCTACAAATGATGTCAAGGTGGTAGTGCGGTTCTTCAACCGAGTGATCTTCCCTAGGTTTGGAACACCAAGGGTGATCATTAGTGATGGAGGGAAGCACTTCACAAATAGGAACTTTGGAGCACTTTTGGCTAAGTATGGGGTAACTCATAAGGTGGCAACACCTTACCATCCCCAAACTAGTGGCCAAGTGGAGATCTCCAACCGGGAGATAAAGGCCATCCTTGAGAAGACGGTGTCTAGAACTAGAAAGGATTGGGCTATGAAGCTCAATGACGCATTGTGGGCATATAGAACCGCCTTCAAGACACCAATTGGCACCACTCCTTACAAGTTAGTCTATGGCAAGTCTTGCCATCTTCCGGTGGAAATGGAGCATAGAGCTTATTGGGCCATTAAGTGGCTAAATTTTGACCTCAAGGAAGCGGGGAAAAGAGGTTGCTTGATATAAACGCCCTTGAGGAGATCCGGTTGGAAGCTTATGAGAATGCCCGGATCTACAAAGAGAGAACCAAAAGATGGCATGACAAGAAGATCATCCCCAAGGAGTTGAGAGAAGGAGATCTTGTCCTTCTCTTCAACTCAAGGCTAAGGCTCTTTCCCGGAAAGCTCAAATCAAGATGGACCGGGCCATATGTGGTGAAGAAGATCTTTCCCCATGGAGCTATTGAGATAGGAGGGGAGCATTGTGGGAATTTCAAAGTGAATGGGCATCGGTTGAAGAAGTATATTCCGGGAGCCCCGGTAGACATGATTGCCCCGCTTCACCTTGAATAGACGCTCCCGAGTTTTGGTCAAGCTAATGACCTTAAAGAAGCGCTTGGTGGGAGGCAACCCATTGGTAACTTTTTTTTTTTTTTCTTTTTTTTTCCTTTTTCGTTTTGTTTTCGTTTTTAGATTTTTCTATCCTTGTGTGTGTTTCGTCTACTTGGTGTGTGTGCTAGAGCATTTGTGGTATTGGAAGCCTTGCTTGGCATATGAATGATGATGATGAACCCCTCACCAATTATGGGTGGAGCGGACGCAGAACTTGGACGGCTAGGCACTGGTTCCGAAGCTTTGATGGATGCTTAGAGCTCTCTACCATGGTTGATAGGATCATCCAACATCAATTCACTTGAGAAATCCCAAATACCATAGCAAACCACTTTTACATTGTGAGAACCTTCTTTCACTCTCTTAACTTCATTTACACATTGGGGACAATGTGTTTCTAAGTATGGGGTGGGGTTCGCATGATCCTTTGCATGATGAGCATCTAGGATAGTTTAATATTTGCACATGTCTTGCATTGTACATACTTAAATCGAAAATCCCATAAAAATCAGAAAATTTTAAAATTATTTGTGCTTTCTAGGCTTGGATATGATCCTAATGATGAAATCTTGTCTTGTGAATTGGCTATGAATAGCCTTATGTGTTGAATTGATAAATGCATATGTGGACTTGAACTACTTCTCTTAAATTCTATGAATGATTTGTGATTATGATGTTTGCCTAGAATGGATAGAGTATTGAAAGTCGAAATTACATGATAGTTCTTGCATACCATCTAGGAATGAATGAGGCATTTCATCTTTCTCTACTTCTCATCTTGATCATGATTGCTTAAGCACCTCAATTGATATAAAATTGACCTCTTTTAACCCATCCGGGAATAGGAGCATGCTAGTGTGTTGAAGTGTGTGAAAAGCAAGTATGGAGTAAAGTTGTTGATGAAAGGAATGTCATGAATGAAATGCTGAAATTATTGTGGAAGTGTAGCCAAAATTAGGTTTGGGGGCGTTGGTTTAAATGACAAGTAACTCGGTACACTTCACATAATCGGGTGTTGGTGCCTTGCCAAAGTCAAATGAACCAATAGCCCTAACGAGTTTTGGTATGTGTGCCCGGTGTGGATGCACCTCGAAAAAGAGAAAAAGCCCGAGGACGGCTAATCACCGAGGTTTCGGCTATTGTACACCAATGCCATTGTCTCAAAAACAAGTCAAGAAAAAGAAAAGAAAGCTAGATAAGGAAAAATATACACTTGGGGGAAGTTGATCGAGGACAAGGAAGTGAAGTTAGTTCCATTCCCAGATTAGCATCACATAACCTAGAGAATTCCCCACCCAATCACAACGTTTCTTGGCCTTTTATGTCACAAGACCTTATGACCTACTTGCATGTTTGTAAGACTTAGTAATCTAGATTGGATATACTCTTGATCTTCTTGACTTCTTCATCCTTACATCTCATGCATGCTTTTGAGTCAAGTACGATTGTCTTTCCATGCCTTCATTTGTTTGATACGTAATTGCTTGTCCAATTGCCATGAAACATGACTATGAAGGTGATCCAATAGTAGAAGCACAAACCCAAAAAGATTTTGCCATTTTTCTGCATACATAAATCATGTCATCTCTTAGTCTATAGTTGGGAATTTGCTCGGGGACGAGCAAACCTTAAGTATGGGGTATTTTGATAACACGATTTATGATCTAGATTTAGACGCTCATTTAGATAGATTTCCCGCTCATTCATGAATGGTTTAGCATTAGTTCAAGACGTTTTGCACTCAATTCATGTATTTTGTTGAGATAGACGTCTGCACGGACTTGTGCGTGTTTTATAGGTATTTCGGGAATTTAGGAGCTAAAACGATGCATTGAGGATCGTTCATCTAGATGACACATCCTCGGACTCATTAGGACACAAATTAAGGGCCAAGGAGGACTCATGGAACCTTGCCAACACTAGCCATGCACCAAATCACAGCATAATGATCAAAGGCGAAGTTTCTGCACAGAATCACGGTTCTCTGACAAATCACGGCCGTGGAATCAACCGTGGATTTTGCCAGATTCTTGTGACAGCTGTGCCACGACTCTCATGGCCATCTCATGCAAGTTTGTTATAAAAGTGGTCCTTCATGGGTTGTGAAGGGCAACTGGGAGCATCTTGGAGCAGCTCATCCATTCTCCATTTCTCTAACAAAAATATCCTCTCAAAGAAGAAGATTTTCTAGGAAGGAAAGTGTCAAAAAGGAAGAAGAAGGACTCCATTGAAGAGGAGAAGAAACACACACACCATTGCCACCCTTGCTAGTTTTGTAGTGAAGATTTCCGGATTCTATTTCTAAAGTTGTATGAACCCTTTGAACCTTCTTTTGGAAGGGTTGTAAGTTGCTCTAATTCTATTTTCAGCTTGGTTTTGATTTAAGTTCACGTGTTCATATCTTTTCCCTCATTATCTTGCAATGGATGTTATGATTTTATGTTTATTTGTTTCGATTTCTACTATGAATGTTGTAGGCTAAATTGATGTGGTTCTAGGGTAAGGAAAGGATGGTTATGGCCAGGGTTGTGATAGGATGAACTTAGATTTGCCTTGGATGGCTTGTGTGTTTGAACGTATCCTCTGTTAGGAATCACGGCCAGTTCTTGCCAAACCACGGCCGTGGTTTAGGTAGAACAACCCGTGATTTTCCCTGTTTCGGTGGATCAAGTCTTAGATTGTTAAAATGTTGAAATCCAAAGTGTTTGTCAAGTTAAATCTATCCTAGGAAGACCTAGTGTTAGCGACTAAGTGTTAGGAGAGACTTACCCAGTAATCCTTACTCTTAGATTCCAAAGATAACAAACCTTAGGTAGTGGTGAGCCTAATAAGCCGCCATTGGATTAAGTGTGCTGGATGGTAGCCTAAAACTAACCCTTCCGAGACTTACCCGGTGAGGATAGGTTGGATCTTAGGTTAGCAATCCGGTTTGAGTAGAATTCCATCCCTTAGGTTCTTAGAGACTTACCTGGTAATGAGACTTAAGGAATGGACTAGTGGATCATGAGACTTACCCGGTAATTGATCCTGTCGTTTTTTTTTTCATTCAGTTAATGTCTTGTTAATCCAGGGAATGAATAGATAACTTGAGCTTTATGCCATAACCGCATCTTCCAATCCCTAGAATCCGTCTTGTCTTTCTTTGATCTATACCTTGTTTAGCTTGTTTCTTTGTTTTGATTCGTTAGCTTAATCGACTGATTACTTTTACATGAATTGTGATCTTTGATTGATCACCAAAAACCAACTAAAAACAATTGAGGTTTTGTAATATCCGGAATTTTTATTCCGTTTATTTCTGTAACAAACCCGATCTCGATTAGTTGACCCATATCCGTCTACTTAGTTAGACACATTATTATAAAATTTATCATTTTATGTAGCTTCCCTTCACATAAAATGATAGGATCTTTATAAAATTTTATCATTTTATGTAGCTTACCTTCACATAAAATGATAGGATTATTATAACCAATCCTAAACTATAACATGATCCGTATCCGTCTATTCCGTAGCCTACCAGTTCCGATCCCTTGACTTCACATAAAATAATAAGTTTAGCCCCAAACCCTAATTTAGAATATGACTCGTCATTGACAAGTCTGTGACGAAGCTGTGACAAGGTCTGGACAAGTCTGTGACGAAGCTGTGACAAGGTCTGGACAAGTCTGTGACGAAGCTGTGACAAGGCCAGACAAGTCTGTGACGAGTCTGTGACAAGGCCAGACAAGTCTGTGACGAGTCTGTGACAAGCCCAGAAGCCGCCATCAGCTTGCCCAGCGCCCAGTGTCCGCCTCAGCCCAGCAGCGCCATCTTGCCCAGCCCAGAAACTCGCCAGTTTCAGCAGCTTGTCCACAGCCCAACTTCAGCACCGGGGATCCACAGCTCCAGCCCAGCGTCCAGCCTTCAGCCTAGTGCGCAGCCCAAGATTCAGCAGCCAGCCCAGCTGTGATGTATTAGATTCATCGGATGAATAAATGCAGTGAGAGAGAATCGATTCACTTGCCATAAAACGCTCCTAGAATCACGCTGTGCAGCTCTCACCTTCCTTCCAGCCGTTACGCTCCTCTCCCTCCCTGTGACTGCTTCCTTCGATCTCCATCTGGACGTCTCGACTTGCTGCAATCTGGTGTTGTTCAATCTACAGGTGAGACAACCCCTTTCCTTCTCTCATCCGTTTTCCTCCTTCCTCTCTTCTGCATTACTTGCTAATGGACGGAGATGATGCTCTACAGACTTCCTGGACCAACGCAGAGCCGCCTGGGACTTCTGCACTCGAGCCATCTGCACAAGCGCCGGACTGCTGCACTCGACCCATCTGCACAAGCGCCGGACTGGACGTTGCTCCGTCTGTCGACTCAAAACGTAGCACCAACGAGCTGCCTCTCTTCTGTCGATCCAGCAGACCACTGATATGGAGGAGCCCAGATTTGATCCACAACAACAACCTTGGTGTTATCCTTCTCATGCCTTCGAGTCATGGAATCGAGTAAGGTCCCAATCCGTCCTACCTTTGTCCTTCTTTTGAGCAATCCTTAACACATATATATATATATATATATATATATAGATATATATATTCTGATAAGAGATCCTTTTCTGTCATCAATCCATCCCTAACAGCCTCGGAAGATAGCTTGAAGAGTTGAGGCGTTTTCTGAATTTTTCGAAAGTGACAAGCAGTCAACTTCGGGTCCAGATTTGGGTAAGTTAGATTTCTTCTTTTTGGCTGATTTTCGGATATGTTATAGATGGTATTTCAAAGTAAATCATACTAAAATTTCAGAGGAATCCATGTTATGGTTTGAGAGATATGGGGTTTCAAAGTTCAGTTTTATAAATGTGCTGAGTTGAGAAAAACAGCATGGGATGCTGTTTTGTGAGATAGTTTTGAATAGGCTTTTGATCTCTGTTAGGCTTGAATTTTTGATATGATATAGTTGACATCTTTTTGTAGATCTTATTAAAATTTGGGAAGAATCGGAGTTACGGTTTGAGAGTTATTGTGTTTCAAAGTTGACGTTTTTATATATGTGCTGAGTGTTGGGGAAAACAGCAAGTGATGCTGTTTTGTGAGATGGTTTTGAATAAGCTCTTGATCTCCGTTGGACTTGAATTTTGGATATGATATGGTTGACATATTGTTGTAGAACATATTAAAATTTGAGAGGAATCCAGCGAGTGGTTTGAGATTTATGATTTTTTCAAAGATGGAGTCGTAAGCAGTTTTTCTGTTGTGCTGAAATTCGGTTTTGTGAGATAGTTTTAAATAGGATTTTGATCTCCTTTGCGTCTAAATTTTGGATATATTAGAGATAAGATTTAATAGTAGAACATATCAAAATTTGGGATAAATACAGCGAGTAGTTTAGGAGTTATGATTTTTTCAAAGTTAAGACAATGTGCTGCTTATTAAGTGTTGTACCCAACTTTAGAAATTTTTGTAGAAGCGATGTTTTAACAGTTTTAAGAAATTCTTTCTCCTATGAGTAGATAGGATATCATAGATGACCTAGGGAATTATTTCGGAATTTTTATAAGATTATTCGAATTTTATATTTGAAGCTGTAGTGGGACTTTAGTGACTTTTCGAGAAATAGAAAATGGATGATTTTTCTAGTTGTTACCTAAAATCATCCTAGGGAGTAGAATATGGTTAGTTAGTCCCAAATAAGAGTTTAAACATAAATTATGAAATTTTTAGAAGTTTCGGGACCAGGGGTAAAACAGTCATTTATCCGTATAAGGGTATTTTGGTAATTTAGCTGATCATAGAGTTAAATATCTTAGAAGTTAGAGACTTCTAATTAAGTGGGATATAATATTGATCCACTTGCCTTTTATAACAGGCGGTTGAGTTCCTGCGGTTACAGACCGAGTCGAGATAACGAGATTATGTTTGAATTCAGGTAAGTCCTTTGGGCTTACTTAGCTGACTTCTAAATATGAGCATGAATGATGATAGTGGTGTGTGATTGAGATGTTTAGAGTTATAGGTTGTGATAGAAATTTACCGACCTATACTTGGCCTAAGAGTAACGGGCGGTGGCATTCTGCTCAGTTAGCTTGCGGGCGCTGGGGGTTTCTTTAGGGACTAGTCCATACTCGGTTTGTAGTGATGCTACCGGCGGAGGTCAGATAGACCTACACCCAGTTGGATAAGGAACGGAGGCGGGAAGTGTTAATAGCTCTCGTGCCACAACTGTAAAATTGAATAAGATGAATCACCTAATTAATAGATAATAAACGGTTGAGTGCCAGCATGATATTTGTTAATTTTGTTTCTGCGTGTGTTTGTGCTGTTGTTATTCTACTTATATTTGGATTGTTAGCTAATGGTTTATCCGTGTTGTAGATTTGTAGAGATAGACAGTTGCAGAGTGATCCGGAACGGATGGTCAGTCGGGTCCATGTACTCATTAGATGGGGACGGGGGAGTCTTCCATACGTCATGCATGTTATGTATCTTTATATATGTTTGTAAGGCTGTCACATGTGTACTTTCATACCATTAAAAATATTATGTTTTGGAAATTGTTTTTAATTACTTTTGTGCCTTGTTGTAAGATCCTAGTAAAGTTGTTGTTAAACCAAGGTCGGGACCCATTGTGAGGTCCTAACCAGTAGCTCCCCGAGTTCCAAGAACTTGGGGTGTTACAACATGGTATCAGAGCCAGGTTGGCAACAATGGCACTTGAAATCTTCTAAAAGACCGGATGTATAAAATAACTAGAACCCGAAAGGGGTCTAAGATTTTCAAAACGAATTTTTGTTTTACACACGTGCATAGTCGGGTTGTGGGTTAGTAGTACGTCGGACCACCATCGTTCTCCGTGGATCTCTGCAACTTGGAATGATAGATGTTAGTATATAGAGTTATATCAATATGTTTTAATGTATGATTATATATATGTATATGTGTAGCACGTTAGTATCCTAAAGGATACTTTAGATCCTTTAGTTGTGATATCATGAAGCGATTATCGCTTCCTGATAAATCGGTAGCGGATTTGAAGAGTTTTCAACACGAGACAATGGATTCAGACCTAGGATTGAGTATTATACTCTGGTGGGTGTCCTAGTGACCCTATAAATCATCCGAAGAACGGGTTGGCAAAGAAGTAAGGATGTTGAGATAATTTTCACCATAAGTACAAACAGATGAGAAAGAAATTCCCGAGTCAGCTCTAATCGAAGGAATAGAAAGTCATACAAGGGACTTGGTCGTATGAAGCCGAGAGATGAAGTAAAGAATCACATAGCAGACGACAAGAGCATAGATTAGAGATAATAATAAGGGAACAAGAATCATATAGAACAGAGTACAACCAAGATTTGCAGGGTAAAGGACGTTACAATCGAGGCGAACGCTGCCATATGCAAGCATGGGCATGAGAATACAAAGAAGATAAGGTGTTGACCTAGCTGTGAGAAATTAAAGGGTACAAAGATAGAGGGTGAGCTTGATGACGAGAAATAAATTTTGTAACCATGGAAGCATGTAGAGTCCTTCAAGGATCCGAGAATTTTTGAATGAAACTTCGACATAAGTATCAAAGCATGTAGAGTCCTTCAAGGATACGAGATATAAAACTGGGACAACGAATTTCTATAATGGTAGCATGATCAAAACAACACCCATCAAAGGGAAGAATGTGAGAGAGTTATTTTGGTGGACTAGAAAGTCCACTATAACTTCTCATTCACATAAAGATTTAAGTTACCAACATTAACGGTCATAACAAAGAACCGCAAACAGACGATGAACAAAGTAAGAAAAATCGTGAAGACTTGATAAACTCATTGACGACAGATGAATGCTATGACTGGACTCAAAAGAGTATAGTGATCTTATAAGAGAACAAGAGAAGTGCAGACTGTGGAAGGAGCTAAAGGGGTATTGACAAAGAAACTGGAGAAGATAGATTCTCACCAAGTGTTTCAAACTTCAAAAGAGATTGAAGAACAATAAGTTCGTGATCTTATAGAAGGTCAACTACAGACTAGTTGGTAGCAACTGGGACATAAACGTGCGGGTCAACTAGTGGTAACTGGTTGGCATATAAGGAGAATAACCATAGACCTATGAAATAATTTTATAGACATTTGGAGGACCCTTCAAGAGATCAACGGCGACAAATGTGAAGTTAAATCGATACCAGTGCTAATACCCTTAATAGTAACATGAAGTGAGTTCGAACTAGTAACTCTAATTAAGAACTTAAGAAGAAAGACTAGATGGCCAGGGATGACCCCCTTATGTCATTTGAGACCAAGGAAATTGTGTGAGTGAATTACTATCTACTGGCTAAGAAAAGGGTACACATCACAGCTAGAACATATGGATTGTAAAAGAAGAACTAGAGGAATAAGAAGCATATGATTTTGATAAGGTTCTATGCCAATGAAGACATAGTGTGGTAGCATTCCATACGAGATAAACTGCAAGTGGAGGGAAGTTAAGGTCATGAGAGTCGCGTAGACGTGCTTACAAGCTATAGTAGAAGATCTAGAAAGGACCATTGATATCAGATGGATGACACAGTTGGACTCGAGAAATGGAGTTAATTCACGGGGGAACTGGAAGTTTGTAATGTAGAATGATCTAAAGGAGTATAAATTGATGAACTCAAGTAAGTAGTGCTCGCCAGGAAATTCAACGGCAAAAGAGGTATGAGAAAAGTAAGTCCCGGAAATGGAGATAAGTCAACTATTGACTGACCGACATCAACTAAGGACGTGCAAGAGTTGTTTGGGGATTGACGAGCTATGTACAGTTAAGAAGATATATTTGTGATTGAGGATTATTGAATTAACTATACCGATGCTTTGGAGGAGTTCCTCAAGTAGACAACGAAAATCTACTTAGACAACTAAAGGTATAGAGAGAATCGTGTTAGAGGTTACTTCTCGGTTAGTTAAGATCAAACTTCAATCGAGTCAGGAAGTTTGGATCCGTGTTAGAAGAATTCCAAAAGTAAACGGAAGAGGTCGTCTTCCAACCGTTATCTTAGTCCCTTAAGGCAAGTAAGGAAGGTACTTGGTATTTCATCCGGATAGGACTTATGGTGTAATTGAGAGGGAGAGTTTTGGGTCCATCAATTTGGACTCACGGAAAATGTCCTTACGATTAGCGGGTGACAACATAATTATCAAAGTAGCGCAGCGAAAGCGTGATGAGTCCTAACCCACAGAACCGGAAACTCGAGAGTACAACAAATGACGTGTCGAGTTTAAGACGATGATAATTGGTGAAATGCGTTTCGTTTAGAAGGAACGTGAAATAGGCTACGTGGAGTGACAAGAATTTTTGTCGAGGAACTGTATCACCAACTAGATAGACGAGAAAGTATGTGCACGTAGAAGTATAGAAAGAGAGTGGTACCCCATTATAGATCCAAGTGAAGCATGCCGACCTAGTCACATGTTGGAAGACCAGTAAATTTGGAATTTAATACCTAGCATGGTACTTTAGAACGAGTTTCTTGATAAAATGAGAAAGGAAGTAACGAAGTAATAAAGGTGTTGTGTAGGGCCTGCACTAACAAGCTCAAGGTGAGTAACTATCAAGTTGAATCGAAAGACAGATAAGAAAAGGAAGCTACGGGAGTGTACTTACAGACCAGTACTCGTACATATAGAAAACATAATCTCAAGAATGGAGTATAAGAAGAATTTTATCTCGGAACGGAGTCGACTTGCGTTTTGAGTAAGAGGAATATTATAGGACACAATACAATGTTAACAACTATTAAGTAGTGTGAGCAAATGACGGTGATGTGAGATCATCTTGTATCTAATACCGTCATTCCGGACATATTGTATGTCACTCAAGAAAAAAAAATACGTGAGAAGCCTAAGGTTGAGCTAACAATATATTAGATATCCATAAATATTATAATAATGCCAAGTGAATACAGATGATGACCACTAGATTGTGTCTCCACTACTAGACCGGAAAAGGGTAAAGGGATGACTCCTTACCTGAGGAATAAGATGACCGAGCCATATTAAAAGACAAGTGAGTCGTGATACAAAGAGCATTAGACACTTGGTGAAGTGCTGGCGGAGGTCCAAGACCTTTGGCCTGAGTGTGTAGTCAAGTAAACATAACGAAGGGAAGAAAGTTGACTAGGTTATTTTCTGTACGGTCATCAAAAGACCTGGAGGTGAGTTGCGAAATGTGACCACTCGAGGCTGTAAAGTGGTTTATAAGTGATTGATGGACTAGTAAACCTCACCCTATTGGAGAGTGTAACCCTAGTTTTCTACGGTTTTAGTTAGAGGTATACTTACCAGACAAAAGTTAGGACATCAGCTTAGAGAATCGGGCAATGAAGCCGGATGATACCGGTGAGATATCTAATTACCACACTAGAACGTGGTAGTAGGCACTGGTGAAGTCTGTACATGAAAAGATTTCAGAGTTAGTGGTTTTATAAAAGCCGACGAGGCCACCTTGGATACTATGGGTAGTATGAGACATAACCTTTCAGAGACCTTTGTGGAGATAGTGTAATCTAGGGAGCGACGAGTTAGGGTTTGGCCTTATATCTGTGTTATATTGTCTGACTACTTGTTTATTTTCATGCTCGAGTGCTTAGTCGGGATGTGTGTTATTGGTGACCTTAATATGCGGGATACTTATATGTGGAAACGATGACTCTTGTACGGAAACAAGTAGATACACTAGATTCGTACCTTGAGGGCTGACCTTATGACTGACGTACTTTAAGTTTCGGGGCGAAACTTATCCTAAGGGGGGATTGATGTAATACCCGGGAATATTTCTTCCGGCTATTTCAGAAACAAATCAGAACTCGACCGTTGTGACCTCTTTCCGGCGCTTAAATTCGTTTGCATGGACTCCGACATTACGAGTCTTCTTTTAAGTTTCAGGACGAAACTTATTTTAAGGGGGTACTGATGTAATATCCGGAATTTTTATTCCGTTTATTTCTGTAACAAACCCGATCTCGATCAGTTGACCCATATCCGTCTACTTAGTTAGACACATTATTATAAAATTTATCATTTTATGTAGCTTCCCTTCACATAAAATGATAGGTTCTTTATAAAATTTTATCATTTTATGTAGCTTACCTTCACACAAAATGATAGGATTATTATAACCAATCCTAAACTATAGCATGATCCGTATCCGTCTATTCTGTAGCCTACCAGTTCCGATCCCTTGACTTCACATAAAATAATAAGTTTAGCCCCAAAACCTAATTTAGAATATGACTCGTCGTTGACAAGTCTGTGACGAAGCTGTGACAAGGTCTGGACAAGTCTGTGACGAAGCTGTGACAAGGTCTGGACAAGTCTGTGACGAAGCTGTGACAAGGTCAGGCAAGTCTGTGACGAGTCTGTGACAAGGTCAGACAAGTCTGTGACGAGTCTGTGACAAGCCCAGAAGCCGCCATCAGCTTGCCCAGCGCCCAGTGTCCGCCTCAGCCCAGCAGCGCCATCTTGCCCAGCCCAGAAACTCGCCAGTTTCAGCAGCTTGTCCACAACCCAACTTTAACACCGGGGATCCACAGCTCCAGCCCAGCGTCCAGCCTTCAGCCCAGTGCGCAGCCCAGGATTCACCAGCCAGCCCAGCTGTGATGTATTAGATTCAACGGATGAATAAATGCAGTGAGAGAGAATCGATTCACTTGCCATAAAACGCTCCTAGAATCACGTTGTGCAGCTCTCACCTTCCTTCCAGCCGTTACGCTCCTCTCCCTCCCTGTGACTGCTTCCTTCGATCTCCATCTAGACGTCTCGACTTGCTGCAATCTGGTGTTGTTCAATCTACAGGTGAGACAACCCCTTTCCTTCTCTCATCCGTTTTCCTCCTTCCTCTCTTCTGCATTACTTGCTAATGGACGGAGATGATGCTCTACAGACTTCCTGGACCAACGCAGAGCCGCCTGGGACTTCTGCACTCGAGCCATCTGCACAAGCGCCGGACTGCTGCACTCGACCCATCTACACAAGCGCCGGACTGGACGTTGCTCCGTCTGTCGACTCAAAACGTAGCACCAGCGGGCTGCCTCTCTTCTGTCGATCTAGCAGACCACTGATATGGAGGAGCCCAGATTTGATCCACAACAACAACCTTGGTGTTATCCTTCTCATGCCTTCGAGTCATGGAATCGAGTAAGGTCCCAATCCGTCCTACCTTTGTCCTTCTTTTGAGAAATCCTTAACATATATATATATATAGATATATAGATGCTGATAAGAGATCCTTTTCTGTCATCAATCCATCCCTAACAGCCTCGGAAGATAGCTTGAAGAGTTGAGGCGTTTTCTGAATTTTTCGGAAGTGACAAGCAGTCAACTTCGGGTCCAGATTTGGGTAAGTTAGATTTCTTCTTTTTGGCTGATTTTCGGATATGTTATATATGGTATTTCAAAGTAAATCATACTAAAATTTCAGAGGAATCCATGTTATGGTTTGAGAGATATGGGGTTTCAAAGTTCAGTTTTATAAATGTGCTGAGTTGAGAAAAACAGCATGGGATGCTGTTTTGTGAGATAGTTTTGAATAGGCTTTTGATCTCTGTTAGGCTTGAATTTTTGATATGATATAGTTGACATCTTGTTGTAGATCGTATTAAAATTTGGGAAGAATCGGAGTTACGGTTTGAGAGTTATTGTGTTTCAAAGTTGACGTTTTTATATATGTGCTGAGTGTTGGGGAAAACAGCAAGTGATGCTGTTTTGTGAGATGGTTTGAATAATCTCTTGATCTCCGTTGGACTTGAATTTTGGATATGATATGGTTTACATATTGTTGTAGAACATATTAAAATTTGAGAGGAATCCAGCGAGTGGTTTGAGATTTATGATTTTTTCAAAGATGGAGTCGTAAGCAGTTTTTCTGTTGTGCTGAAATTCGGTTTTGTGAGATAGTTTTAAATAGGATTTTGATCTCCTTTGCGTCTAAATTTTGGATATATTAGAGATAAGATTTAATAGTAGAACATATCAAAATTTGGGATAAATACAGCGAGTAGTTTAGGAGTTATGATTTTTTCAAAGTTAAGACAATGTGTTGCTTGTTAAGTGTTGTACCCAACTTTAGAAATTTTTGTAGAAGCGATGCTTTAACAGTTTTAAGAAATTCTTTCTCCTATGAGTAGATAGGATATCATAGATGACCTAGGGAATTATTTCGGAATTTTTATAAGATTATTCGAATTTTATATTTGAAGCTGTATTGGGACTTTAGTGACTTTTCGAGAAATAGAAAATGGATGATTTTTCTAGTTGTTACCTAAAATCATCCTAGGGAGTAGAATATGGTTAGTTAGTCCCAAATAAGAGTTTAAACATTAATTATGAAATTTTTAGAAGTTTCGGGACCAGGGGTAAAACAGTCATTTATCCGTATAAGGGTATTTTGGTAATTTAGCTGATGATAGAGTTAAATATCTTAGAAGTTAGAGACTTCTAATTAAGTGGGATATAATATTGATCCACTTGCCTTTTATAACAGGCGGTTGAGTTCCTGCGGTTACAGACCAAGTCGAGATAACGAGATTATGTTTGAATTCAAGTAAGTCCTTTGGGCTTACTTAGCTGACTTCTAAATATGAGCATGAATGATGATAGTGGTGTGTGATTGAGATGTTTAGAGTTATAGGTTGTGATAGAAATTTACCGACCTATACTTGGCCTAAGAGTAACGGGCGGTGGCATTCTGCTCAGTTAGCTTGCGGGCGCTGGGGGTTTCTTTAGGGACTAGTCCATACTCGGTTTGTAGTGATGCTACCGGCGGAGGTCAGCTAGACCTACACCCAGTTGGATAAGGAACGGAGGCGAGAACTGTTAATAGCTCTCGTGCCACAACTGTAAAATTGAATAAGATGAATCACCTAATTAATAGATAATAAACGGTTGAGTGCCAGCATGATATTTGTTTATTTTGTTTCTGCGTGTGTTTGTGCTGTTGTTATTCTACTTATATTTGGATTGTTAGCTAATGGTTTATCCGTGTTGTAGATTTGTAGAGATAGACAGTTGCAGAGTGATCCGGAATGGATGGTCAGCCGGGTCCATGTACTCATTAGATGGGGACGGGGAAGTCTTCCATACGTCATGCATGTTATGTATCTTTATATATGTTTGTAAGGCTGTCACATGTGTACTTTCATACCATTAAAAATATTATGTTTTGGAAATTGTTTTTAATTACATTTGTGCCTTGTTGTAAGATCCTAGTAAAGTTGTTGTTAAACCAAGGTCGGGACCCATTGTGAGGTCCTAACCAGTAGCTCCCCGAGTTCCAAGAACTTGGGGTGTTATAGTTTTGATTTCTTTATTCCTTGCTCATTTCTTAACTTAGATCTTCACTAGACTTATTCATAAACCGAATCAATCTCACCTTAGTCTTTGTGTTCGACCTCGGAATACTATCCACACTACGAACGCCCCGTACACTGCGGGTGCGCTAGGAGTTAGGAGAAATATAACGAGTATAAATTTAAGACTTATTGTGCACATATCCTGAGCGTAACAATTTTGTGCTTCTAAGATTATAGATGAATTCTATGATGAAAACTACTTGTGGAATGAATTTTTAATGACAATTGTATGCTTGACTTGAATTATGAATTGTGAAGAGATTGAGTATGTTGTTTATCCTTTCTTGCAAATTTCATAATGTGAAGGTTTTTTTTATCTAAATCATATTGAGAAACGAAGGTTGAAATCACAATATAAGTTCTTATACTTCTTTATGAAATGATTAAGGCACCTCGATTTTCTTACTTCTTTCTTTGATCATTTAGCCCCTCAATGAAAATAATTTCCTCCTTTACCTATCCGGGATTTAGGAAGAGTTGATTTTGGCATGTTTGATGTGGGATGGCCATGAAAGCGATAGTTTGAATTCAAAGTGTAGGAAAATATAGGTTTAGGGAAGTCAATCATGACGATGAGTAACTCGGCACCATTCACATAGTTGGGTGTTTGTGTCTTGCCAAAGTAGGATTGAGCGATATTCCTAACGGATTATGGTATATGCATCAAGGGTTTGAAGCATCTCGAAATTGAGAAACACCAATCTTCTAGGCTTCGGTCATTGTGCACCGCTGTCCATAACTCCAAAAGTAAAGTCGAAAATTAAGTGCAAAAAGTCTAGAGCGAAGCTCTAAGTTGGTGGTTGATTAGAATGGTGAAAAGAAAAGAGTTTGTGTTGTCCCTTCTTCCCGGATTCATACACCACATTCCTTTACAAGTTTCCCACCTTTTACGCATTCTTGACCTTACTTGAAAGTCCTTGAGATCATAAGAGTGTTATTTGACTTGGTGATCTAAATTGAAGTTTCACTTACTTAATTTTGACAATGCTTGAAGGTTATTATGTTTGTTTTAAAGTTTAGGCAATTTATGAAGTTTCTTGTGCTTTGCATATTTCGGTTCATGTGTATGAACGTTTTTAAGGATGAATGAAGCAAGTTTTGAGGATGATATATTGATTAGAAGCACATTTACCAAAAAGATTGTTTTTGTTTTGTTTTGCATTCATATTTCATTCTACCTTATGTTCTAAGCTTTTGAAAACCTTGCTTAGAGACAAGCAAGTGGCAAGTATGGGGTATTTTGTTAGCATGAAATATGACTATATTTTAGGCACTTGTTTTAGTTGTTTTTCCTTCTTTATTGTGTTCTTAGATATGAGTTTGAAGTAATTGTGAGCTAGTTCACCTACTTTGTTGATATAGAGATCTACACTAGCTTCGTTTTGTTTTTAGGTGAATAAAGGCTTGGATTGGAGCAAAATGAGGAAGGAAAGGAGTATTTGATCATGCTTGATGGCAAGGGGATGCTTTGGAGAAGCTAAGGAAGGAGCATGAGTGAAGAATGTCACGAAACAAAGGCAAAAACAAGAGTTTTTGAAGTCCACGCCCTAAATTACGGTCGTGAAAGATGATTTGAAGAACCACGCTCTAAATTACGGGCGTGGATTTGGCAACATGAACGTAGAAGTGAGTTTGGAGCACAATAGAGAGTTACACGGTCTAAACCACGGCCGTGGAAACTTGGTCATGACCGTGATTTTGGTGATCTTGTGACGTGTCATATTTTCCACGTCATCAACGTTATTGGGCTTTTCCCGTAACCCTATTTTCGCCTATAAAAAGGCTTGAGAAGAGAGTTTCGAGGACCTTCGCTTACGATCCGCTGAGAGCTTCATTGACGGACTTTAGGGTTTCATTTCGATCTCGAGGATTGGAGATTTGTGAAAGACGTGATTTTTGAGAGATTGTGTACTTCGGGATATTTTAGGGTTTTCATTGAAGGACGGATTGACATCCCGTTCTTTGTGGTTTCTCTAGATCATTGTGAGGATTTCTGTTCCTACTTTTCTTAATTCATAAACATACTTTGTTGTTTGGATTTCGAGATTAACTTTGAGTTATTATTGAGTTTTCTAGGGTTTTCATATTTCATTCTTCTTAAATTGATTATCGATATCATGATGATGATTATTGGTTAAAACTCTTTAGCAATTCTAAGGTGAAGGGTTGATAGTTGTGGTTTAGATAATGATAGATCGATCATAACTTGTTTGGACCATGTGAGTGTGAGAAACTTTGTCGACACCCTAAATTACGGGTTGTTCGAGTTCCACGGCCGTGGAATCTCAAGATTCAGCCGTGATTTTCTCTGGTTTACGACCTTTGTTTTTGCTTTAATCTAAAGTTAAAGATTTGCTTTAACCTAGCCCTGGCTTGCCTTTTCTAGGTAGTAGTGAGACTCAACATCCTCTATTTTGGTTTCGAGTGTCACAACCTTAACCGTTTTAGTTTATCTTTGATTCCTTGGGTTTGGGCATGTGTATTTGAGAGTAATTCTTGTCCTTAGATCCTTTCTATACCGCAACCTCAACAACCTTTATAGAGAGAGTCTTTGGGTTAGACATATAGGGTTTTGCAACTTCATCGTACATTACCTTATCTTAGTATACCTTTGCAAATCTCAACTCTGTCCTTATACTTATAGAATATCTTGAATCGATTGCCACAATTAGATACCGGGATCTTTAGGGTTGCTGTTTTCTCCAATATTTGCAAAGTTTTTATACTTTTACTTGATCGACTATATCGAAACTGATTTTGACTCCCCAAATCCATGAGTTCGATACTCTGAAATACTTGCTTAATTACGCCGATCCGTACATTGCGGGTTCAATTGCTTTTGTTTCAGTTTTAATAATTTAAACTTATTTGCACGCACGCTTTTGGGCGAACAGTGTACCATTTTACCCCTTTAGATTTGTCTATATAAATAATATTTGATCAAGGAAATAAACAAGTTTTTCAATTCTCAAATCTTTTCAAGGCTAATAACCTCTCCATAGTGATTTCGAAGTACAAAACCATTAGATGTTGCTCCACCTAATGGTCATGTTCATTTGGGTGAACTACTATAAATCCGTGTTTTCTTTCGTTCTTGTTGGTTGAATTATGTTCTTTCTCATAATTCTGCACTCAACCCCTAACAAGCTTTTCAGTTCTCAGATCTCTTGTGTGTTTTAATCTTCTTAAAGATTAGTGATACTAGTCAAACTAGTCCCTCCTTGTGCTTGTCTTTATTTGAAGGTTTGTGTAAGGTTGAAGAAGGAAGGGTTAAGATAACTCTTTGTTGAGGGTTTTGATTCAATTGGTCAATGTTCTTTGCAAGTAAATATTTTGATTCTATCTTTGAATATTTGCATCAATTTCAGTCCATAATCATCTTCTTATCTTACCATTGTTATCCATACTAATCATGTTCTCCTTCTTTGAGTTATCAAAAATCTCAGCCCTACCAATAACAATTCTCGCCCGAGATTTGCACCGAGATTTGCTTTTATCAAGCTTTTCGTGGACTTCAATCTAGATCTGAAAATTACGACATCAACCCGCATCATTATGTTATGTCATAACTTTAGGCAACATGTGTGGACTGTAACTAAGTCTGTGTCTTTCAGCAAGTAGAGGTTCTTGGACCTTGTTAGGGGTTGAGTGCTACAAGCTTAACACTCATAGCACTTTACCTAATGGTCATGATCATTTGGGAGTGTCTTGTAAGCTTCGTCGTGACTACAACAAATCATTGCAAGGTACCATTGACGTTGAACTTGTTGAAGATTATGGAACACAGTCGCGCATTATGCTGCTAGACTCGTACCCCTAACGGGTTCATCTTGTATCTGGCTTGATCATTTCCCGCTTTCTCCCATTGACTTAGCCGCACTTGATCCTTTATAATACATCAACTACTTTCTTTGAGTGTCATTGGTCCTCATTAGTTGAAAATGTCCTCAAAGTAAGTTACTAAGTTTGGGACTGACGTTAGCTTTGTTATTTTGAAGAATGTAATTGCATCCAAGTATAAGGTTCCCATTTTCTTTATTTTTTTTACCCTTATTTGTTGTTAAGTATTAGTACTATATTGTGAACCTGTCTTAATCTAGTCTGAGTTATACTTATATGAAATGTATGAGAACCTAAAACTATTAATTTTTGTTGAAAAATTTGACTTATAATTATCATTCAGAAAACATATATCTTTCTTCCAACTAGGCAAATAGATATGATGCAACAAATATATTTGTACATCTCCATAATTTTATTTTCACTTATATGACTAATTGAACAATCACATTATTAATTCTATCAAGTTTGAGATATACTTATATGAAATGTATGAGAACCTAAAACTATTAATATTTGTTAATAATTATATCTACTAATATACTCAAACAAAAGAAACTTAAACCATGTGTCACGCAACCAATGATGTCACTTCAACATAAAGGACACTTAAATAAATAAATTAGTTTGAGCCAATCATAAAATCTGTATTTTACAAAATATAGTGTAATAAATATTATAAAAAATACCCGCACACGGTACGGCCACTAAACTAGTTGAACTTATCATATCAAATATTTCACTCCGTATGTGTGATTTCTTGCAGTTTAGTGTCTACCATGTTTTCAGGGAAGTCAATGATGTTGCAAATAAGCTCGCGACGCTTAGTTATAACGGTCCCTCAGCCAGAGTTGAAGTCTTAGAAAAGTTGATATCATCATCCAATAATGTTTTAGGTGACGCATTAATAGATGGTGATCATGTCTTAAAATGTTGACCGAATTAAAAATGGATCTAATAAAAGTTATCCTAATATATTTTCCTCTAACCAAAAAAAACAAAGGTTATCATAATATATTTTCTTTTAAAAAAAAAAAGAAGAATAAGATGGATTTCACATATAAGATGTGGTAATGATGATGAATTGATGGTGATGGCGTTATTGAATGCAGTCGTCGTCGTCGAGGATTGTGGACTTTGTAATTGTGGTCCTTCCTCCTCGTACTCTAACAACTTATAATAATATTACTTATTTAATTCAATTAGATTTAATAAATAAGACATTGATTTGAACCTATCCAATATTTATTCACACAATTATTTATTGTGCATTAATTTTGAAAGCTTACATTGTTTCTTATTTTCCATATCCGATTTGAGATAAATGATCGTATCAGAGATATTATACATATTTTATATCAACAAAACATTTCATTTTCTATTTAAATATTATTATTATTTTCGCATTATTATAATACTAGAGTTTAAATTATTTGTCGTTGTGCTCTTATAGGTTGGCCATAGGGTTTTGTTGTCTACACTATTTAATTATTTTAGATTGGTAAACAAAAATTAAAAAAAGTACAATCAAGTTTTATTCTAGAATTAATTTGCCTGCTTAGCGTTATTGCTAACATAGTTATGATCACGTACCATTATGAAAATGAGATAAATGGTTAGGACAAAATTTATATTGATTTATAACTATATCCTAAACATATATATATGTTAAGAAATTTTATAAAACATAATTCTAAATATAGTTGTATTATTATTGTAAATATGAGATCTATCTATTTATTAACGGAAGTCGTAAACGCACGACGATAAAATTCGCAAATGCAACACGGTGTTCTGTAACCGTGACGGTTACGAGTTCCGAATTCGTGACATATTTTTCACGGATCTGATGATTTTCTTTGTGAATTTCAACCAATAAAAATATAAATAAAAAAATAGAAGAAAATCATCACGGATCCGGAACCCGTAACCGTCACGATTACGGATTCTGGATCCATAATAATTTTCTTTGTGAATTCTAACCCAAAAAAAATCTGACACTGTCACGGTTACGGTGACAGATGTAATGATTTCTTTTTTTTACTGTTTTGCAACCCGTGACCGTGGCAGCCACGAATCCCGTAACCGTCGTGTGTTTACAAAATCCATCGCGTGTCCGTAATACCTAAAGAAATATTTTATAAATGTAAATTTCAAACGCAATTTTGTAAATGATTTAGTGAATTGTTCTACCTAAAGTAAAGTTATTTCCTTTTTAATATTAAGCTCTTGTATAGTTGACGTAGGCGTTGACACCAATTTTGTCATAGTTTAATTTGCATAGTACACTCACTTAAGTTTCTAAATATTAATGAAAATAATAATAATAATAATATTGCACGGGAAGATGAAGATTTGGTTGCAAATGGTAATTAATAACTATATACGAAAAGGACCCAATTGATTTTCATCAAAAAATTTCATATTACAACTGCACAAGCAATCGACCAAAACTGAAAAATAGTATTTTGTTTTCACCCTAAGAAATTAGGAAATGTTCGAATGTTTCCAAGTTGTACGATTTCCCCGCCTGCAACCTGGAAATTCATGAACAAATCCAGTTGAAGACGATATATATCTTCCATGGCTGATAACCTATTATCAAGAGATAGCAACAGCGACAGGAAAATGAGCGAAATTGAAGATACGGTTGAGTTGTACCAGCAAGCGGCAAATTCCTACAAACTTGCCAAATCATGTATGGCTTCTTCCCTTTCTCTCTATATTTTGTCGATTTAGGGTCCTTTCCATTCTTGTCTTCTTCAATCTATTCTTGTTTGCACGTTAATTCAGTGTCAATGCTGTGGTTTGCTCATTTCATATCCATATTACAGATATTATGTTTATGCCTAAATCTGGTGTATAATTCGATTTCTATCCATTTCTGCATAATACCAAACACAGATACGATATGAGCTGACCAAACAAAGATGCTAGTTATATTTGATTGTTTGATGCGACTACAAACCCGCAGAGCTTTCACACCACTCTTTACTCTTTACATAGTTCTGTTTACAACAAGAACAACGCGTAGGCTGATTTCAGCTTTATGTCTTGCAGGGGAGCAAGCTGCAGCAACTTACTACAAATTGGTCGATTGTCATCTCAGGGTATATTTGATTTTTAATATATCTTTTCTCCCTTCATTTTAGGTATCACCTAATATGTTGTAACTTTTAGATGGCCAACAAGCATGATGCTGCAACTTCCTATGTGGATGCTGCAAGCTGCTACAAGAAGATATCTCCTAAACGTAAGCACACCACTTGGTTGCGTAGAATCTACTCTCCTCCCCGTTTATCATACTTATTATTGCTTTCTTGGCTACTGTTTTAGAGGCCGTGTCATCTTTGGAGCATGCAATTGAGCTATTTTCTGACTTGGGCAGATTCAACCTAGCTGCACTTTATTGCAAGGTAAATTTTCTTCTGTATTTTTGCACTTACTCAGATTCAACTCAAATGAGAGATTTGAGTTGCTCTCTCCAAGTAATATATACAGGAAAATAGTTACCTTCCTAGTCAATTTCTGGCTAACTCAGTTCCCATATCTGTTATTCGGTTCAATCTTGTGAGAAATGTGAATATGAAAAGACTCAAACAGAACAGTGGATGTGGATTCAAAACATCTAAATTGTGTACTTTGTCTTGGAAATTGAGTTGAGTGTGTTAATCTATATACATTCAGGAAGTTGGGGGTTTATACGAGCAAACCCAAAATCTTGAGCAGGCTATTGTGTATTTTGAAAGGGCTTATAACTTCTTCCAAAGTGAAGATGTGCCAACGTCCGCCATTCAATGTAGACAGAAAGTTGCATTGCTCTCTGCTCAGCTTCATAAGTAAGCATTGTGATGTAGTTGGAAATTTTCATTCATCTCTCTTTCTAGTTTTACTTCTTTCATGGAATGAATAAAGTTACTAGGTCAGGTGTAAGTGCATGACGAGAAGGTATACTTTGCAGATATGACTTGCTTAAGTGTTGTAAAATTCACCATTAAGTAACTGCCAAAGAGAATTGCAGAAATACTCTTGTTCTTGATAAGGTTTCATATTCTAGGAAATATAGTAGCTTTGAGAATGCGGCTCGTGTACTTCATGTTACCTATTTACATTCTTGAAAATGCTGGACTGACCTGGCTGATTTACATATTGAGTTAGATACACAAAGGCATCAGAGATTTTCGAGGATATAGCATGGCAGTGTTTACACAATAATTCACTGAGATATGCAGTTAGGGGACATCTTCTTAATGCTGGCATTTGTCATTTGTGTGAAGGGGAAACTGTTGCAATAACCAACGCATTGGAATGTTACCAGGTTCCTCTTCATACTCTTTCTGCCTACTCTCCTGTTTTTGGAGTAGATGTCTGAACTGGCATTTTCATGACTTGATGCAGGACATGGATTCCACTTTCTCAAGAACCCGAGAGTATCAGCTTCTAGCCGTAAGTCTTGATTGGTTGTCTGATTCTGGAAACTAAAAACATGTATGAATGTCTTGATTGATATGCATGAATGACTTGATCTGGTGCTGAGGTGGAGCTAATATAATTTAGAAATTTGTGAAATTTCAATTTTCTTTAGGAAAAATGATACAATCTATAATATGTGAACCAAAAATAAAGTTTGAAAATTACCAATTCGTATGCAAACAATGGGCTAATAAACAAATTCGATACGGATTAGGTGTTTGGGTTTATGAGGCCGTAATTTATAGGAGGATTGGTAATTTTGGTAATATTTGGTTTTGTTGTAATGGTATTTGTCAGGATTTAGCTGTTGCAGTTGATGAGGAGCATGTTGAGGATTTGACTGAGATTCTTAAGGAATATGACAGCTTGAGTCCATTGGTATATCCAAAATTATGTAGGAGGAATGGGATGTGTGTGGGAGTCTGTCTCATCAAGTGTTATTTTGTGATTCAGGATGCATGGAAAACAAACATGTTGCTGAGAGTTAAAGAGGTGTTGAAAGCGAAGGAGGTAGAGGAAGCTGATCCCTCATGAACAAAGGCGTTGCTGATTTCCTCAGGTTGATTGTGTATTTTGGATATTCTTCAAGTAATGTATGCAGTTTGGTTGACAGTTCCCTTGTTTCTTTATCATGTAATTATTATATATTCTTTGTAAAAATATTGAAAAACTTGTTTTGATTCGTTTATGCATAAGCTCATGCCTCCTGCTGAAGCAAGATGAAGAAGCTAAACAATTCATCTTTGGGAATTGTACATTTTCAAACACAAGTATTTATAACATACGACTCTTGCCCAAAGTTCATCCATGTCCCTAAAAACCCTCCAATTAAGCTTGCTCACCATAGCAAAAGGTAGTTGGCCCAAGCCTTGCAAAAAAATATCCACAATACCTTTATTGCATGGATTTCACTCACCCAATCTTCCACCAAGAGTTAGAGCATTCACATTGGTTAATCTTAACCATGTTCTTAGATCCAACTAGGAGAGATGTATTCAAATTTTGCTAGAACCAAGAAAATTTGGTCTTATATAAGACTAATCTTAAGTACAATCTTAAGTGGACCCCATTATAAATCATTTTTACTTTTTGATGAAATAAATAAAAACTCAAATTAAATGGTAAGAAAAATTATATTTAAAAAAATAAAATTATTATGTTTTACATAATAATTTTTTTTATCTATAGACATCCATTTTATGTATATTATTTTATTTTAAAAATATGTTTTATTTGTACATATAACATATTGTTATATTTTTATAATTGTTAAGATCAATATGAGTGTTCTATTGATGTGGGTAGAAAGTAACATGTGTTCTTAAGATGATGTGGAAGAAAGAAAATAACTAAAAAGTACTAAAATATATGTTAAGATTAATCTTAACTTTCTATCAATCAGATGCCCCAAGCGCTCTATGATATGGGCCCCCCTTGTCTCTACTGGGAAGGGTGAATTTACTCAAACCAATTAATGTATTATTTGTATGCCAAATTCTCTAATAAAATATTTCTAAAGTGGTTGTAGCTAATTTGGTTTAACCACTATAAATCTAATGTCTTTCTTTTGTGTTTGTTGAATATTTTGTTCTTTCTTGATTTATACGCAACAAACTTGTATTAGAGCACGATTTTGGTTTGAGGGTTTGTAAGAGAAAGATGTTTTCTTCCAACATGAAAATCGACAAGTTTACACGGAGAAACAATTTCAGTTTAGAAGATAAGATGTCATCGTTGGTGAAACAATATGCCTTATGGAGGACATTGTCAACAAGGAGGAGAATCACAATGCCACTGAGATGTCCACTCAGGAGAATAAAGCGCATTCAACCATCATGTTGTGTCTCACAAAAGATGTCATATGTGAGGTTTTTAGATCTAGACATCTCATCAAATCGTGGTTAAAGTTGAAGAGCCTTTATGTGTCAAAGTCTTTGACCAACAAGTTGTATCTAAAGCAACATCTATTTAGTTTTCCCATACAGGAAGATATGCAACTTCGAGAACACATAGATCAATTGAATATTACTCTCCTAGAATAGCGTAGTATTGATGTTAAGAATGAGGATGTGGATTGTTGTAATTAGGAATCTTCTAAGGGACGGTTTATTTCGTGAAAGCTTTTATTTTTCTTCTTTCATAATCTACTATAATAGCGTAATATCGATGTTAAGATTGAGGATGCGGATTGTGATAAAAAAAAATCTTCACAAGCAATAATAAGAAACTCAAAGGGGTGGTTTATCTCCTGAAAAGCTTTTATTTTTATTCTTTCGTAATCTACTCGAATTTACAACACGGATGTAACACCCCAAATTCTGAGAACTCAGGGAGTTACTGGTTAGGACCTCACAATGGGTCCCGACCTTAGTTTGACAACAATTTTACTTGGATCTTACAACAAGGCACAAATGTATTTAAAACAATTTTAAAACATATTATTTTTTTTATGTATGAATGTACACATGTGACAGCCTTACAAAACATATATATAGATACATAACATGCATGTCGTATGAGAGACCCCCTGTCCCCATCTAATGAATACGTGGACCCGGCTGACCATCCGTTCCGAATCTCTCTGCAACTGTCTATCTCTACAAATCTACAACACGGATAAAACCGTTAGCTAACATTCTATGCATAAGTATAAAGGTAAAAGCACAAACACACAACATATACAATCAACATGCAACACTCAATCCGTTCCGAATCTCTCTGCAACTGTCTATCTCTACAAATCTACAACACGGATAAAACCGTTAGCTAACATTCTATGCATAAGTATAAAGGTAAAAGCACAAACACACAACATATACAATCAACATGCAACACTCAATCCTTTTTATTATCTTTTAATTAGGTGATATGTCATTACTAATGATACTTATTTTGTGACACGAGGGATTCCCAAACCTCGCCCCTGTCCCCGTTTACCAACGCGGAATGGTACTAATGCATCTGACCGTCTACCGGACTGGACTGGTCGCAGGGAACCTCCTAGACTCTCGCAAGAGCTAGGCAGATGATGTCACGACCCGTTATCATACACTTGGGTCAATTACGTAAATAATAAAGTCGGCCAAATCCGGTTTCGTTGTTTATCATAACTAACAAACACCACTCATACACATTACACTCATACAAGAAGCCAGCTAAGTAAGTCCGTGGAGTTACCTGAATCAGATCTCGACTTTCTAATTCGCAAATCGATCTGTACAGTAGGAATTCAGTGGCCTGTCAAAGGAGACAAGTGTGTCAGCACACTTTCTAGGTGATTAGAAGTCTAAGACTTCTAAGATAGTAGGTCTTAATAAAACGGAATTGATCACAATATTAATTTATGGTAAAATGACTATTTTACCCTTGGTCTCGAAACTTCCAAAAATTCCCTAATTCATGCCTAAACTCTTATTTGAGACTAAAGAGTCATATTCTAACTCCTAAAGATGAGTTTGGTTACAAACTGACAATTTACCCATTTCCTTATTTTCGGAAAGATCGTTAAGGTCCAACTTCGGCTTCAAATATAAAATTCGAATAATCTTATAAAAATTCCGAAATAATTTCCTAGATCATCTATGATATCTCATCTACTCCTAGGAGTAAGAATTTCTTAAAACTGTTCAACTATCACTTCTACAAAAATTTCTAAAGTTGATTACAACACTTAACGAACAACACACTGTCTAAACTTTGAAAAAATCATAACTCCTAAACTACTCGCTGGATTTATCCCAAATTTTGATATGTTCTACTATAAAATCTTATCTATAATATATCCAAAATTCAGCCGCAAAGAAGATCAAAATCCTATTTAAAACTATCTCACAAAACCGAATTTCAGCACAACAGAAAAACTGCATACGACTCAATCTTTGAAAAATCATAAATCCCAAACCACTCGCTGGATTCCTCTCAAATTTTAATATGTTCTACAACAGTATGTCAACCATATCATATCCAAAATTCAAGCCCAACGAAGATCAAGAGCTTATTAAAAACCATCTCACAAAACAGCATCACTTGTTGTTTTCCCCAACACTCAACACATATATAAAAACTGCATGATGCGTCAACTTTGGAACACAATAACTCTCAAACCGTAACTCCGATTCTTCCCAAATTTTAGTATGTTATACTATGTAATACGGTCTATGACATATCCGAAAACTAGCCAAAAATAAGAAGTCTAACTTACCCAAATCTGGACCCGAAGATGACTGTTTGTCACTTCCGAAAATTTCAGAAAACACCTCAGCTCTTCAAGCTATCTTCCGAGGCTGTTAGGGATGGATTGATGACACAAAGGGTACCCACATCAGCATATATATATTAAGGATCGATCAAAGAGAAGGACCAAGGAAGGACGGAATTGGATCTTACTCGATTCTATGACTCGTAGGCATGAGGAAGACAACCCAAGGCTGCTGCGGATCAGATTTGGGCTCCTCGCATCAGTGGTCTGCTGGATTGACAGAATAGAAGCAGCAGTCCGGGTGCCAGTTCAGTTCGACAGAAGGAGAAGTACTCGGTCCTGGGTGCCGGTTTGAGTCGACCAAAGAGACCAAGCCGCTACTGCTGCGTGGTTGCGAGATTGGAGACGAAGGGGCTCGTCCTGGTGCTGTTGTTGCCTGTAGGTCGCAAGGGAGGCGGTCCATGTTGTTGGTGTCGGCAGCAGAGGGCAAGCGAGGCAACAACTGGGCTTGTACGGAATCATTGTCGGGCGTGCAGGGAGAAGGTTGCCGCTGCTCAAGGGAGGAGATCGCCACTGCTGCTTCCGGGAGAGATCGGCTAGGGTTAACGAGGGAGAGTGAGGCTGTTGCGTTGAAGGCCGCTGTTGAAGACCGATGTTGCGCTGAAGGCCGCTGAAGACGCTGGATAGCGTGACTCTCCATCTCTGGGTTGCTGTGGCGTTGAAGAGGGCTGCTGAAGACCGAAGGGAAGGCGAGCAGTTGTACGCAGGTCCGGCGCTGCCCATGCCCTCATCACGTACCTGGGCCAGTGCACAAGCAAGGGTAGTTGGGCCACGTACAAGCAGTTGCTGATGGGCTGAAAAAGGCCAAGGGAATGCAAGGAAAGGTGGGCTGAAACAAGGCAAGAAGAAGTGGGCTGAAAGTTTGTCAAAAATCTGTCAAAACTCGTCATGGCCTTGTCAGTCCCATGAATGAGTTTGTCACAGATTTGTCGGGCTTTGTCATGGCCTCGTCTCAGCTTAGTCATGATCTCGTCATAGCTTGTCATGATCTCGTCACAGCTTGTCATGATCTCGTCTAAAGTCATCGATAGGAATGAATTATAATAACTAGGGTTTGATATAAATCTATCATTTTATGTGAATTAAATTCTACATAAAATAATAAATAATTATAGGAATTAGAGCTTGATATAACTTTATCATTTTATGTGAATTAAATTCTACATAAAATAATAAAATTTGTGAAGAAAGAAATACTAGATAGAATGGGAAACCGTCAACGGCTCGAAGTTGTTCGCTCCAAACGGTGTGTGCAAGCTTTAAATTTATAACCCTAGACGTAAGCTTAAAACAAGGATGCGAACCCGCAATGTACGGGTCAATCGTAGTAAAAAGCAAGGAATTCCAGGGGTCGATCACAGGGACTTAGTGAAACAAAGTCCAATCACGGTATGCTTAAGCAATCACTAATCACAAAGCAATTAAAATAATCAAAGATGATATAGAAGTCAATAAAGGAAACATGCAATTCTAGGGATTAAAACATCTAGTTGTGGTTCCAACTCAAGATCTAAAGATAAGCGGATAAAGCTGGGGTTTTTGCATAGGGAAGGTGTTACTAAAGTGGAATAGATCACCGGGTAAGTCTCACTACTCACTAATCCTAAACCATAACTCCTATTACCGGGTAAGTCTCAAGGAATCAAGATAAAGAACTATAACCTCAAACTAACTCACCATCTAAGGGAATAGAATCAACCTTTACCGGGTAAGTCTCAGGCTAACTCACAAAGATGGGATGGAAGCACACTCAAACCCCAATAAAGGATAAACCTTTATTACCTACACTTATGATCGTTGGTACACAAACTAAGGAATTACCGGGTAAGTCTCATCCTAAGCTTGCATTGAACCACGAAAGGTGTAATAAGAATAGGATTTGGCAAACTCTAACACTTAACTCTCAGTTTCGGGTCAGATAAGTCACCTCGGTCAGCCAAATTCCACCCCGGCCGAGATGTTCATCGACTGAGCGAGATGCTTAGGGTTAAGGTTAAAGACTCGAACTTTCAGGATCCTACTGGAATCTAAGATTATTCTATCATTGTTTTTCCCACAACCTTCAACCAATCACCCTAGAATCACACAAGGAAATTAGCCACTCATCATCATTATGAAAGTATTAATCAAATATATGGGAAGAAGGTGAATATTTGAACAAGAAGAATTTAATGAAAAGACTTCAATAACTGAATCAAATATCACAACAAAAGCGTTCCTTGGATATAAATCCAACAAAGGAAGACAACAAGGAAGGGAATCTAAGATGATCTTACTAAACCCTTCAAAAGCTATCAAAGCTATAATCTTCCTTCTTCAACCTTCAAAAAGGTTCTTCAAATCTCCCAACTGGAGTATGGCTGCTGCATACTTTTCTCGGTGTAAGCGGGATTTCCAACTGTATGCGGATGTCGGATTTGTGGGAAATCCGACCCTTTTTATAGGAAAATAACTCTCCAAAGATAAGATATCTTAGAAAAGATCTCTTCCCATAAAATAGGTAAAATATATCATCTAGTATATCTTCTTCCTTCCAGGAGCCAAGCCCAAAAATATAAGATCACTTTCCAAATATAAAAGATCTCAGCCAAGAATAAAATATTCTCGCCGCGTCCTAGGTATTCGCCTCGGTCGAGTCGACTTCCCTGGATCACCTCGGTCGAGTCGACTTCCCTGGATCACCTCGGTCGAGATGAATTTGTGGTCAACCGAGGTGATTCACAACTGAATGTGAAATCTCTCAAAACTGGCCCAAAGTGAATCTTTAATCCATGGCTATGCTTCCTGGATGGTTCTTTATGTTCCTCAATGTAGCTCCAATGACTCCATAGCTCCTTTTGCTCCTTTTTGATGCAAAACGTGTCATTTTACCTACGATTACAACAAAACTAGGTGTAGACCTCGATTCCAGCAAAGGTAGATGAAATGGTAATATAATCACATAATATACATACAAACATGTAGATTATGATAGATAAAACGTCCAAACAAACCCCAAAATATAGACTATAATTCATGCTATCAAAATACCCCATACTTAGTCCTTGCTTGTCCCCAAGCAAGTTCCGTATATAAAAGACAAGATAAAATGGATTATAAGTCAAGAAAATCAATGAAAAAGTCCTTCAAAAACATTTTATGGTATGCTACAATCATAGATCACTCTAAGAGAATACTTCATGGAATTTAAAATCAAAACATGTTCAAAACATTTTATAAATATAGAAAAGTTGTTCATCTTTGCATAAAATCATAGAATGCATAATAAGTCATAATTATCGAAATTAATCATGTATAATCCAGTTTAAACCACTAAGTCAATCGACAAGCTCAAGGTCTCAAGGGCTTCCCAAAAGAAAGGTCAAGAAACGTGTAGGGTAGGGATGTATGTAAGGTAATGTGGTGCTAGAATCCGGGAAAAGGATGAACTTCACTTTCACTTTGACTTACAACATCTTCCACCAATAAGCTTTGCTTATTTCACACTTTTTCTTTTACTTTACTTTTTGGGATGCATGGACAGAGGTGCACAATAACCGAAGCCTAAGAAATCAGCAATCATCAATTTCTTGAAATGTATCAAACCCTTGATGCACATACCATGACCCGTTAGGAATATCGCTCAATCCGACTTTGGCAAGACACAAACACCCGGCTATGTGAATGGTGCCGAGTTACTCATCTTCATGATTGACTTCCCCAAACCTAAGATTACTTTCTAACACTTTCACTTCCAGCCAACTTCTCAACTTTACTTCACTTGCTTTCACCACTTCGCTTGCTTCCAAATTCCCGGATAGGTAAAGGGAGGCAAAATGTATATGAGGGGCTAAGCATGATCAAGAAGAAGAAGAAAGAAGAATGAATTGCCTTGGTCTTTCCAGGAAGAAAGTGAGAGAACTCATAATGTGGTGTCAACCTTCAAATTCAACATAATTTAGACAAAAACAAAATATTAAACATGCCAATAATTTCAAACAAAGCATTTAGCAACTTAAACATATTATAAAACCTTTCAAACACATAAAGAATTTAAAACCAGTCAATAAACAAGATCTTCACTGAGATCATATCCAGATAAGTAACACAAAAAATCGTTTTCGAAAACTCTCAGTTAACCCACCTCGGTCGAGGTGTTCTTAGGTCAACCGAGGTGAAACACCTCGTTCGGCCAGAACTGCCCCGGTCGAGGTCCAAAAATTTTTTTAAAAACCAGTTTTCTTTCGGTTTCGACGTTTTTCTAAATCAAATAACCTGTAAGTATGCATGCAATCTCAGATAAACATATAGAAGCAAAAGTGAAGCATAAAATATCAATATCCGGTCAAGTGAAGTCATACATCAAATGTCAAATAATACACCACATAAACACCCCATACTTGGGACACACTGTCCCAGTGGGTCAAAATAAGTCTAAAGGATAAAAATACTCACCGGATAATAAGCTGAACTGCATAAAAATAATAAAGAAAATCATGCAGCTCTTAGTAGTCACGATCCGGTGGTGGTGGTGGTGGCACGTACGGATACTGGGTCGGGTCGAACGGATAGCCCATGATGTGCTCAAACTGAATCTGGGCCATCATGTGCTGGTAGTGCTGCCGCTCCTGCATCTCGCGGATATCCAGTGACAAAGTAGCATATGAATCAATAACCTGATCCATCAGGTCATCGATCCGTCTGTGAGCCTCTGGATCCCTGTGTCGGCGTGTCCTACGCCTAGCAGGTCTCACTGGAGAAGTAGCAGGTGCAAGCTCAGTGTCCTCCTCATCTAGATCTATAACTGGTGGTGCGCTCGTCCCTGCAGTATCTGCCCCTGTATCCATCAGGACTCCACCCTCTCTCATCAATTGTCTCCTCATCATCAACCTCCTCCTCAGCTGGGGCAGCTGCTGCCTCTTTGTAATCCTCCATCAGTGGAGCCCAAGCGGTCTGCCAATAGTGAGGGTCATAAACAGAAAAATATCTCTCCAGTACTCAAGTGGCACTAAGAAGTTCCGGTTCATCAACCGGTACTTCACAGACTGCTATGTGGGAAGGTAGGTGAAGGAGCTAATGACCTCTAGGGTCGGCTCCAAGTAGGCTGGGGCTCGGATCTCAGTAAACTGATCCAGCCCAATTGTAGAAATCATCCTCCTAAGGTCTCCGTCTACCTGGAGGCAATCAAAAGCGGACACGTCCAGGAAGCGAGGTGCAATCACTGGACGGCCAGAAATACGGTCATAATCGACCTGGTGTCTCTCATGGATCACCGGTCGATAGGGTCGGGAAGAAGAGGAAGAAGGGGAAGGTGAGGATCTATCCCTAAGGACAAGGCGTCGGTCAGAACTCATTTTCAATTCAGTCACTGTCAGGTTACCTCGGTCAACTGACAACACTCAAGAATCACCTCGGCCGAGGCACAGCTCGACTGGACCGAGGCGGAAAACTGGATTCTAATTCCTTCTAAAAATTCAGTTCTTTTCCCCCAAAATCACTACAACTGCTTCCTATGGGGTACTTAAGCCTTTCCTCAACAAATGCAAGGGCAACCAAAGCCCAAATCGAAGCGAAAAAGCGAGGTAGGGTTTCGGTTTCGTTTTTACCTCGTTCGGCCGAATCGGTTCAATTCTCTTGCAGATCGATGTTGCACTAGGATCCTCTAAGTCTCAATCGCAGTTTGGAGACATAAATCGTCGAAAACGAGCAGAAATTGAAGGAGGCGAGGTGAACTGTCGCCGCGGTCGAGGAAGGGTGAGATGGAAGAGAGAGAAAATAAATCCCCCTTTTATACCCTTTTCTGGAACTGCTGTCACCTCGGTCGAGATGGTCTCGACTGGACCGAGGTGGTACGGACCGAGGTGGTTCTTCAGAAAACCCTAGTCGCCTCGGTTGCTCAAGAATCATCTCGGTCGAGGTGCTCTGACAGCAACCGAGATGCCTAAGTCAAACTCCGTCTTCTCAAATTCTCGAACTTCTGTCCTTCCAGTTATGCTCCTTCCTAAGATGTCTCCTGTTATCTGTCTAGAACGCCAAAAACAATACAAAGCAAAGCAAAAGCAAAAACTATCTAAGCTAGACTAGAAAAAGGGAAAAGAAAGCAATACCTTGGGTTGCCTCCCAAGAAGCGCTTGGTTTAAGGTCGCTAGCTGGACCATGATGCGTCTCTCAAGTGTGGTGAGAGGTGCCCTCACCCCATACTTCACCTCCATCGTGGGGTGAAGTAAGTAAGTCTATCAAACGCTCCAACAAGTGTAAATGCTCATTGGGGAATGAATCGTCTATGGGTGGATCGTCCTTCTCACGTGAAGATGCAGGTAGCCGGCTGAGGTGATCCGCAACAGAATTTTTGGATCCCTTCTTATCGCGGATCTCTAGATCAAACTCTTGAAGCAAGAGAATCCATCGAATAAGGCGTGGCTTGGCATCTTTCTTAGCCAACAAGTAACGAATGGCTGCATGGTCGGTGTAGACAATGACTTTCGCCCCTACTAAATAGGAACGAAACTTCTCGAAAGCATATACAACCGCCAATAATTCCTTCTCGGTCGTAGCGTAGTTGCGTTGTGCTACATCTAGCGTCTTGCTAGCATAGTAAATGGCGGTGGTCCGTCCATCCTTCTTCTGTCCAAGCACCGCTCCTTCGGCTACATCACTAGCATCGCACATGATCTCAAAGGGCAAGGTCCAATCTGGAGGCTGGATAATAGGAGCGGAGATCAACACTTCCTTAATCCTGTAAAAAGCATCAAGACACTCCTGCGAAAACTCAAAAACAACATCTTTATTCAAGAGGTTAGTTAGAGGTTTAGAAATCTTAGAGAAGTCCTTGATGAATCTCTTGTAGAAACCTGCATGCCCGAGAAAACTCCTCACACCTTTAACAGAACAAGGGGGAGGGAGTTTCTCAATAGTCTCGATCTTAGCGCGATCAACCTCAATGCCTCGATTAGAAACGAGGTGTCCTAGCACAACGCCTTCACGAACCATAAAATGACACTTCTCCCAATTCAAAACGAGATTAGTGTCTTCACATCTTTTAAGCACTAGCGAAAGGTTAGATAGGCAATCATCAAAAGAGGAACCATATACAGAAAAATCATCCATAAATACCTCCATGATCTCTTCTATGTACTCGGAAAAGATAGCCATCATGCATCGCTGGAAGGTAGTGGGTGCATTGCACAATCCAAATGGCATCCTCCTATAAGCAAATGTCCCCCATGGACAAGTGAAAGTGGTCTTCTCCTGATCATCCGGATGGATAGGAATCTGGAAGAATCCACTATAACTGTCTAAGTAGCAAAAGTGTGAATGCTGGGCCAACCGCTCGAGCATTTGATCGATGAAGGGAAGTGGAAAGTGGTCTTTCCGTGTGGCCGTGTTCAGCTTCCAATAATCGATGCAAACCCTCCAGCCCGTAACGGTCCTAGTTGGGATCAACTCGTTGTTCTTATTCGTCACAACGGTCATCCCTCCTTTCTTCGGAACTACATGCACCGGGCTAACCCACTTGCTGTCCGAGATAGAGTATATGATACCTGCATCCAACAACTTAAGAATTTCCTTCTTCACAACCTCTTTCATGATCGGATTTGACCGTCTTTGAGGTTCCCGTGAAGTCTTATGATCATCCTCCATTAGAATTCTATGCATGCAGAAAGAGGGCTTAATGCCAATAAGATCATCTATAGTATAACCCAAAGCCTTTTGATGCTTTCTCAGGACATGCATTAGTTTATACAATTTAGTTTCGGAAAGGGAAGCACTAACAATGACGGGATAAGTGGAATCCGATCCAAGAAAGACATACCTCAAGTGATTCGGGAGTTGTTTAAGCTCCACAACTGGGGGTGCTTTCTGAGGGGGATCCTTGCTTCCTCCTTCCAGTGGAGTAGATCCAGAAACTGGACTTTCGGAAGTCTCAATTGAAATCGTCTAGCCATCGACCTCGGTCGAGGCGCAGAGGCGTTGACCGAGATGTTCTTCAGTCGCCTCGCTCAGTCCAGGAAGTGCCTCGGTCGAGGTACTACAACTGGAACCGAAGCTGGAGATCTTTGTCTCCTGGGTTAGCTTCTCAGTTTTAGCTCCTGGATCCTCTTCCAGTGCTTTTAAGCTCCGTATATCTGCATCACAAGAAGCATCTATACCTTCCTCCATTAAACTGAAGCTAATAACTCTTTCGAGTGGATCGTTAGTAAGGATAGAGCTCACTAATTCTCTTGATTCTTCTTCATCGTAGATGTTGAAGATATCATCACTCAGCTGCCCCCCTTTCATGGCTGCAAGTAGTGCGAACTCCACCTCATCGCTACCAATGTTGAATTTCAACTTGGCGTTCTTGCAATCCACGTTGCAACCCGAAGTTGCTAGAAATGGCCTCCCGAGAATAATGGGAACAGGATAATCTGCGGGAATGTCAAGTACAACAAAATCTATAGGTAGATAGAAGTTACCTAACTTGACTGGAACGTCCTCCAAGATGCCCACGGGATGGGTAATGGAGCGATCCGCCATATAAAGTCAAATCTTGACCGGCTTGGGCTCTCCAAGTCCGATCTTCACACATAGCTCCAGCGGGATGATGCTCACGCTGGCTCCTAGATCACAAAGGGGTTCATAAGTGACATTCCCAACTTGAATGGGAATGCAAAATGAGCCGGGATCTCTCAATTTAGGTGGCATCTTCTCCTTCATGATTTGTATGAGCTCCGAGGATTTAGATGTCATCCTAACTTCACCAAAGTCTTCCAGTTTCCTTTTCCTTGATAGGATCTCCTTCAAGAACTTCCCATAGGCGGGCATCCCTAGAATAGCATCAAGGAAAGGAATGTTAATGTGTAGTTTATTCATCAAGTCAAGGAACTTACCAAAGTGCTTGTCTAGATGTGCTCTGGCCCTTGACTAGGGGAATGGAAGTGGTGGTTTGTATGCAGGAGGTGGAACATAAACTTCAGTTTCCCCTCCGCTTTCTGTGGCTCCACCTCGGTTGGCATCTCGGCCGAAGTGTTCTTCGACTGTACCTGGACCGAGGTGGTCTTCGTCGGTACTGGCACCGGCCGAGGCACTGGATCTGCAGTTTTCAGTCCACTCCTCGTAGTTATGGCCATGATCTGGCCCTTAGGGTTGCTTTCCGTCCTTGCTGGAAGCTTCCCTGGATCTCTTGGCGCTTCATTTGCCCTACTTGCAAGTTGTTGTTCAAAGGCCTTTTGGGCCTTTGAAAATAAAGTCATAGAAGTCTCCATAGCGTTGAGCTTGATCAAGATAGCCTCCAGAATTGCGTCTTTCTTTTCCGGCTGAGACGAACTTGATCCTTGCCCTTGGCTTTTTAATGGAGTAGAAGAAGAAGAAGGGGAAGAGAGGAAAGGGTTAGAGGAATCGTTAGAGTTGGAGTTTGAATGATTGTTACCAGAATTTTGGTTGTTCACCCTCCAATTGTTGCTATTGGATCCTCTATTGTTGTTGTTGTAATTGTTGTTCCAGGAACCGTTGTTGTTGTTACGGTATCCGTTGTTGTTGTTGTTCCTTTGTCCTTGCTCTTCCTTCTTGGTTTGAGCAACCAAGAGTTCCGTCAATTGCTTCACGTCATTCTTCAAGGACGTGAGTTGATTGTTGTTGGGCTGAGTTTCTTGGAAGTTAACCCTTTTTACTCCACCTTCAGCTCCTTGGTGGGTGTACTTCTCCATATGCAAGGCTTGCTTTTCGATGAAGTCCCAAGCCTCGTCAATCGCCATGTCCATGAAGGTACCGGCGGAGAGTAGTTGGAGATTGAACTGGGTGCTTCCGTCCAGTCCTTTGAAGTATATCTCCAATAATTCTAACTTTGGAATCCCATGATGTGGGCAATCCAAAAGGATGTCTTTGAACCGCTCCCATGACTTGGACAGGCTCTCCTTGTCCTTCATGATGAAAGCGTTGATCTTCCCTCTCATTTCAGCGGTCTTTGAGGGGGAGAAGAATTTGGTCAAGAATTCCGTTGTCATCTCCTCCCATGTGCTAATTTTTCCTGGAGGAAGAGATTGATACCAAGTAAGAGCTCTATCTTTTAAAGAAAAGTAAAAAGGTCTTAGCTTGTAGTTGTTATTTTCAATCCTTGAAGGTCTCAAGGTTTCCATCAAGATCTCATAGTTTTGAAGATGTTGATGCGGTGATTCCTTCTCCATCCCTCCGAACTGGCATTGGCGAATCATGGATAGAACTTGCGGTTGAAGTTCGCAGTCATGGTCCGCTGGATCTCCTAAGTTAACTCCTGGACGCCTCAGTTGTTGATTAGGGTCCATCCTTTGACCTAGGGTTCGTCGGATTCCTGCAAGAAGAACGTCTCTGACTGGCATCCGAGGTGGAAGTACCTCGGCCGGGGCGTCAGGTACTGGGACCTGCCTCGGTCGAGGGTCAGCAACTGGGACCTGCCTCGGTCCAGCATCGGGAACTGGGTCTTCCCTCAATCGAAGTAGAATCTGGTCTCGTATGACGGCCATCTCTGCTTCGATTGCTTCAGTCTTGGTGCGAGTTTCTTCGTTCTCTCGCCTTAGTTCTTCCCTGCTGAGGCGTAGCAGCTCTAACGCCTCTTTCAATTCTGCCTCAAGATCGCGGTTTTCTTGTTGGGCCATCTTCGCTTCTCTCAAGCGTCGCTTGTATGTCTTTTCTGGTTCGGGATCGTAAGGAACGATTTCCTTCCCAGTGCGGGTTCTTCACATAAACCTAAGAAAGAACCTGCCAAGGTCACTCAAGTAGAGTGGTTAGTAGACATGGGGGCAAGTGCCCCAAGAGCAAACCATAACCGGCTCGGTCTAGACCAAGTCCCCGGCAACGGCGCCAAAAACTTGTTCGCTCCAAACGGTGTGTGCAAGCTTTAAATTTATAACCCTAGACGTAAGCTTAAAACAAGGATGCGAACCCGCTGTGTACGGGTCAATCGTAGTAAAAAGCAAGGAATTCCAGGGGTCGATCACAAGGACTTAGTGAAACAAAGTCCAATCACGGAATGCTTAAGCAATCACTAACCACAAAGCAATTAAAACAATCAAAGATGATATAGAAGTCAATAAAGGAAACATGCAATTCTAGGGATTAAAGCATCTAGTTGTGGTTCCAACTCAAGATCTAAAGATAAGCGGACAAAGCTGAGGTTTTTGCATAGGGAAGGTGTTACTAAAGTGGAATAGATCACCGGGTAAGTCTCACTACTCACTAATCCTAAACCATAACTCCTATTACCGGGTAAGTCTCAAGGAATCGAGATAAAGAACTATAACCTCAAACTAACTCACCATCTAAGGGAATAGAATCAACCTTCACCGGGTAAGTCTCAGGCTCACTCACAAAGATGGGATGGAAGCACACTCAAACCCCAATAAAGGATAAACCTTTATTACCTACACTTATGATCGTTGGTACACAAACTAAGGAATTACCGGGTAAGTCTCATCCTAAGCTTGCATTGAACCAGGAAAGGTGTAATAGGAATAGGATTTGGCAAACTCTAACACTTAACTCTCAATTTCGGGTCAGATAAGTCACCTCGGTCAGCCAAATTCCACCCGGCCGAGATGTTCATCGACTGAGCGAGATGCTTAGGGTTAAGGTTAAAGACTCGAACTTTCAGGATCCTACTGGAATCTAAGATTATTTTATCATTGTTTTTCCCATAACCTTCAGCCAATCACCCTAGAATCACACAAGGAAATTAGCCACTCATCATCATTATGAAAGTATTAATCAAATATATGGGAAGAAGGTGAATATTTGAACAAGAAGAATTTAATGAAAAGACTTCAATAACTGAATCAAATATCACAACAAAAGCGTTCCTTGGATATAAATCCAACAAAGGAAGACAACAAGGAAGGGAATCTAAGATGATCTTACTAAACCCTTCAAAAGCTATCAAAGCTATAATCTTCCTTCTTCAACCTTCAAAAAGGTTCTTCAAATCTCCCAACTGGAGTATGGCTGCTGCGTACTTTTCTCGGTGTAAGCGGGATTTCCAACTGTATGCGGATGTCGGATTTGTGGGAAATCCGACCCTTTTTATAGGAAAATAACTCTCCAAAGATAAGATATCTTAGAAAAGATCTCTTCCCATAAAAATAGGTGAAATATATCATCTAGTATATCTTCTTCCTTCCAGGAGCCAAACCCAAAAATATAAGATCACTTTCCAAATATAAAAGATCTCAGCCAATAATAAAATATTCTCGCCGCGTCCTAGGTATTCGCCTCGGTCGAGTCGACTTCCCTGGATCACCTCGGTCGAGATGAATCTGTGGTCAACCGAGGTGATTCACAACTGAATGTGAAATCTCTCAAAACTGGTCCAAAGTGAATCTTTAATCCATGGCTATGCTTCCTGGATGGTTCTTTATGTTCCTCAATGTAGCTCCAATGACTCCATAGCCTCTTTTTGCTCCTTTTTGATGCAAAACGTGTCATTTTACCTACGATTACAACAAAACTAGGTGTAGACCTCGATTCCCGCAAAGGTAGATGAAATGGTAATATAATCACATAATATACATACAAACATGCAGATTATGATAGATAAAACGTCCAAACAAACCCCAAAATATAGACTATAATTCATGCTATCAAAAGTCCGATTTGATTTGGAATTAAACGGAATAAAAATTTTGGATATTACATCAGTACCCCCTTAAAATAAGTTTCGTCCCGAAACTTAGGACAAGGTACTTAATTAAACGACTTCCATAAATTAAACTTGTATATCCTAGTCTCAATAAATTTTAAATTTTGTTTTCTAAACTCTTGTAACCCTATCAAAACGTAACGAAAAATCCGGTCGTTACAACGGATGTTACCTTGATTTTGTTGGTATCTTTATTGTGATCATATAAGAACTTTATTCAGTTATGTGTTTGAAAAAAATATTATTACTCTGAAAGATGTCAAGTTTGCCTCCATACAAGAGAGTTGCGCCATAAAACAAAAAGAGGTGTAGCTAAGAATAACCTAACATCTAACTTTTTTTTACTTGTGAAGGGAGGGACAAAAAAAATCAGGAAATAAGAAAAAAAAAACACGTCTAGTTCAACGGACTTAGCTCTTGCGAGAGCTAGGAGGTTCTTTGGGACTAGCCCATGCAGGTAGATCGTTGGATGCATCAAAACCATTCCTTGCTGGTATACGGGGATAAAGGTGAGTTTCGGGGATTCTCGTGTCACAAACCAAAGTTGAACTAGTAAAGGAATAACATAATCAAAGATAATAAACGGGTTGTGTGCAAGCATGTTGTGTGTGTATGTTTTCCTTATATGTATATGTGTCATTACCATTATCCTAATGTTTAGAATGTTAGCTAACGGTTTTATACCACTTGTAGATGCCTTCTAGGTTAGGGACGGTGACGAGTGATCCATTGGTAGTGAGGATCCGGGGTTCCGTACATTATAGGACGGGATCGGATTTATTTTATCGTTGTCAATGACTTTCGTTATGGATGTTTGTTGTTTTGAGAACTTGGCCGGAGTTTCCATTTTGTGTTGTATTTTGGATTATGTCATATTGCATTAAAAGCTAATTCATCGCCCATGCGGCTGAGAAGAACCGCGGTCGCAACAATTCGCGGGCGCGGCTCAGCCGTCCCGCGGGGGCGGCGATCTGAGTGGACGGGATTTTATTCCGTTCTATTTCTACCTTTAATTCCTTCCTTTTGAGATTCCGACTCCCCTCATTACCGTAACCCTAAGATGACCTTTGGACAACCCTGACCTTTTGTTTTCTCTGATAAAACAATTTTCCTTCCCTCATGTTCTCATTTCACGTATCTCTTTTTCTTCCTCTTCCTCCCTTCTCTCCTACTCCTCCATTCTCTTCCATAACTTCCTTCTTGTGAGCAGCCCCACAAAGGAGATGTATGCAGATCCGTGCTACAGAGTAAGTCTCATTCTCCTTCCTCCCTTCCTCATCCTTCTTCCGGCTTGCAACCCTAGGGTTGTGAAATCCATGAACTCACTCAAGAGCGTCCTTTCTTGTGCTTGTTCGTGTTTTTCTTTGCTCAGGTTGTGGAGAAGGATATTGATCTAGGGTTGGAAGCTAAGTGACGACCAAGCCAATAAAGGAGGCAATAGGAGGTCTGTTGTGCATCAAAGAACCGAAGAGCCACCATTTTAGAGTTCATCTGCAGGGGTAGATATTGTGACCCGTGGGGGCGGATTTTGTGAGCCGTGGGGTGGGTTCTTCTCTTCCGCGATCGCAACTTCTGAGTTACGCGGTCGTGCGTCTTTACTAGTAGGTCATTGATCTCTTGAGCTCTTCTTTTCCTTCTTCATCTTAGAGTTTGATTCATCTTAGTATCATGTTTATGTTAGCTTAGGATAGGGGAGATGTGAACGGCCAGGAGTGGCTTTGGACCTTGGTGTCATCTTGTGAGAGTTGATGGATTGTTGGTTTGATATGATGTTTTAAGATCATTTGGATCTTCAAGGCTAGTTGTTCATATTCTAGTATGGTTATGATATGAGTTTATAGGACAATGGAGACTGAGAGTGTTGACCTAGATTATGAGTTGGATGATCTTGTGAAAATCATTAGGACTAGAAGTCTAAGGACTTCTAGCTTGTGAGAGAGGTGTTAATAATGTTCCTTGTTTTGACCAGGCATTGTGTACCTTCCACGGGAAGTTGAGAGTGGTTCTATCGGGTTTAGCTTTGAGTCAGGTAAGTCCAAGGAGTTACTTAGATAGCTTCTGAGTATTAGCTTGATGTGTGTTGGTGGTGTATTTTGAGTTATGTTATAACAATGAAATCGAAATAGAACGACCTTTGTAATTTTAATTGGCCCAAATGTATGATAACGGGCGGTGACATCCCTACTTAGCTCTTGCGAGAGTTAGGAGGTTCTTTGGGACTAGCCATGCAGGTAGATCGTTGGATGCATCAAAACCATTCCTTGCCGGTATACGGGGACAAAGGTGAGTTTCGGGGATTCTCGTGTCACAAACCAGTTGAACTAGTAAAGGAATAACATAATCAAAGATAATAAACGGGTTGTGTGCAAGCATGTTGTGTGTGTATATTTTCCTTATATGTATATGTGTCTTTACCATTGGTAGTGAGGATGGTGACGAGTGATCCATTGGTAGTGAGGAGCCGGGGTTCCGTACATTATAGGATGGGATCGGATTTATTTTATCGTTGTCATAGACTTTCGTTATGGATGTTTGTTGTTTTGAGAACTCGGCTGGAGTTTCCGTTTTGTGTTGTCTTTCGGATTATGTCATATTGCATTAAAAACTATTTCATCGCCCGTGCGACTGAGAAGAACCGCGGTCGCGGCTATCCGCGGGCGCGGCTCAGCCTTCCCGCGGGGTGGCGATCTGAGTGGACGGGATTTTATACCGTTCTATTTCTACCTTTAAATCCGTCCTTTTGAGATCTGACTCCCCTCATTACCCTAACCCTAAGATGACCTTTGAACAACCCTGACCTTTTGTTTTCTCTGATAAAATAGTTTTCCTTCCCTCATTTTCTCATTTCACGTATCTCTTTTCTTCCTCTTCCTCCCTTCTCTCCTACTCCTCCATTCTCTTCCATAACTTCCTTCTTGTGAGCAGCCCAACAAAGGAGATGTATGCAGATCTGTGCTATAGAGTAAGTCTCATTCTCCTTCCTCCCTTCCTCATCCTTCTTCCGGATTGCAACCTTAGGGTTGTGAAAGCCATGAACTCACTCAAGAGTGTCCTTTCTTGTGCTTGTTTGTGTTTTTATTTTCTTAGGTTGTGGAGAAGGATATTGATCTTGTGTTGGAAGCTAAGTGACGACCAAGCCAACCAAGGAGGCAATAGGAGGTCTGCTGTGCATCAAAGAACCGAAGAGCCGCCGTTCTGGAGTTCATCCGCAAGGGTAGATATTGTGAGCCGTGGGGGCGGATTTTGTGAGCCGTGGGGTGGGTTCTTCGCTTCCGCAATCGCAACTTCTGAGTTACGCGGTTGTGCGTCTTCACCAGTAGGTTACTGATCTCTTGAGCTCTTCTTTTCCTTCTTCATCTTAGAGTTTGATTCATCTTAGTATCATGTTTAGGTTGGCTTAGCATAACTGAGATGTGAACGGAAAGCAGTGGTTTTGGACATTAGTGTCATCTTGTGAGAGTTGATGGATTGTTGGTTTGATATGTTGTTTTAAGATCATTTGGATCTTCAAGGCTAGTTGTTCATATTCTAGCATGGTTATGATATGAGTTTATAGGACAATGGAGACTGAGAGTGTTGACCTAGCTTATGAGTTGGTAGATCTTGTGAAGATCATTAGGACTAGAAGTCTAAGTATTTCTAGCTTGTGAGAGAGGTGTTAATATTGTTCCTTGTTTTGACCAGGCATTGTGTACCTTCCCACGGGAAGTTGAGAGTGGTTCTATCGGGTTTAGCTTTTGAGTCAGGTAAGTCCACGGAGTTACTTAGCTTGCTTCTGAGTATTAGCTTGATGTGTGTTGGTGGTGTGTGTTGAGTTACGTTATAACAATGAAATCGGAATAGGACGACCTTTGTAATTTGTAATTGGCCCAAATGTATGATAACGGGCGGTGACATCCCTGCTTAGTTCTTGCGAGAGCTAGGAGGTTCTTTGGGACTAGCCATGCAGGTAGATCGTTGAATGCATCAAAACCATTCCTTGCTGGTATACGGGAACAAAGGCGAGTTTCGGGGATTCTCGTGTCACAAACCAAAGTTGAACTATAAAAGGAATAACGTAATCAAAGATAATAAACGGGTTGTGTGCATGCATGTTGTGTGTGTATGTTTTCCTTATATGTATATGTGTCTTTACCATTATCCTAATGCTTAGAATGTTAGCTAACGGTTTTATACCGCTTGTAGATGCCTTGCAGGTTAGGGACGGTGACGAGTGATCCATTGGTAGCGAGGAGCCGGGGTTCCGTTCATTATAGGACGGGATCGGATTTATTTTATCGTTGTCATAGACTTTTGTTATGGATGTTTGTTGTTTTGAGTACTCGGCTGGAGTTTCCATTTTGTGTTGTATTTCGGATTATGTCATATTGCATTAAAAACTATTTCATCGCCCATGCGGCTGAGAAGAACCGCGGTCGCGGCTATCCGCAGGCGCGGCTTAGCCGTCCCGCAGGGTGGCGATTTGAGTGGATGAGATTTTATTCCGTTCTATTTCTAACTTTAATTCCGTCTTTTTGAGATTCAGACTCCCCTCATTACCCTAACCCTAAGATGACCTTTGGACAACCCTGACCTTTTGTTTTCTCTGATAAATTTTTTTTCCTTCCCTCATTTTCTCATTTCACGAATCTCTTTTTCTTCCTCTTCCTCCCTTCTCTCCTACTCCTCCATTCTCTTCCATAACTTCCTTCTTGTGAGCAGCCCAACAAAGGAGATGTATGCAAATCCGTGCTATAGAGTAAGTCTCATTCTCCTTCCTCCCTTCCTCATCCTTCTTCCGGCTTGCAACCCTAGGGTTGTGAAAGCCATGAACTCACTCAAGAGCGTCCTTTCTTGTGCTTGTTTGTGTTTTTCTTTTCTTAGGTTGTGGAGAAGGATATTGATCTTGTGTTGGAAGCTAAGTGACGACCAAGCCAACCAAAGAGACAATAGGAGGTCTGCTGTGCATCAAAGAACCGAAGAGCCGCCGCTCTAGAGTTCATCCGCAGAGGTAGATATTGTGAGCCGTGGGGGCGGATTTTGTGAGCCGTGGGGTGGGTTCTTCTCTTCCGCGATCACAACTTCTGAGTTACGCGGTCGTGCGTCTTCACCAGTAGGTCACTGATCTCTTGAGCTCTTCTTTTCCTTCTTCATCTTAGAATTTGATTCTTCTTAGTATCATGTTTAAGTTGGCTTATCATAGCTGAGATGTGAACGACAAGCAGTGGCTTTGGACCTTAGTGTCATCTTGGGAGAGTTGATGGATTGTTGGTTTGATATGTTGTTATAAGATCATTTGGATCTTCAAGGCTAGTTGTTCATATTCTAGCATGGTTATGATATAAGTTTATAGGACAATGGAGACTGAGAGTGTTGACCTAGCTTATGAGTTGGATGATCTTGTGAAGATCATTAGGACTAGAAGTCTAAGGACTTTTAGCTTGTGAAAGAGGCGTTAGTATTACTCCTTGTTTTGACCAGGCATTGTGTACCTTCCCACGGGAAGTTGAGAGTGGTTCTATCGGGTTTAGCTTTGAGTCAGGTAAGTCCACGGAGTTACTTAGCTTGCTTCTGAGTATTGGCCCAAATGTATGATAACGGGCGGTGACATCCCTGCTTAGCTCTTGCGTGAGCTAGGAAGTTCTTTGGGACTAGCCCATGCAGGTAGATTGTTGGATGCATCAAAACTATTCCTTGCTGGTATACGGGGACAAAGGCGAGTTTCGGGGATTCTCGTGTCACAAACCAAAGTTGAAGTAGTAAAGGAATAACGTAATCGAAGATAATAAACGGGTTGTGTGTAATGTGTCTGTATGTTTTCCTTATGTGTATATGTGTCTTTACAATTATCCTAATGCTTAGAAGGTTAGCTAACAGTTTTATACCGCTTGTAGATGCCTTGCATGTTAGGGACGGTGACGAGTGATCCATTGGTAGTGAGGAGGCGGGGTTCCGTACATTATAGGACGGGATCGAATTTATTTTATCGTTGTCATAGACTTTCGTTATGGATGTTTGTTGTTTTGAGAACTCAGATGGAGTTTCCGTTTTGTGTTGTATTTCGGATTATGTCATATTGCATTAAAAACTATTTCATTTTGCCTTTTATTTTTTCCATGTTGCAAGATCCGGTGATATTGTTCTCAAACTAAGGGTCGGGATCCATTGTGAGGTTCTAGCGCGTAGCATCCCAAGTTCCTCATATTTGGGGTGTTACAATTTGTCATATTGCATTAGAACGTACAAGACCACCACTACCTCCACGGATTTCGACAACTTGGTTTATTGGATTTAAAGTTGTATGTGGATTGTAGTTAGGATTTCTGGACCTTATAGTAGTATAGTTGCTTTTAGACTTGTTATATTATTGTTCCAGCATAGTCTTATATACATTATATCGTTATCATATGACATACTCTAGAGCGACAACATACGTAGGACGAGGAGGGGGAAGACCCCCCTTCCTTCTACGGTCCCGAGATGGGGACGTGTGGGTAAACCACCGGGAGCGATAGGTCGGGGACGTATCCCCATTGTGGACCCGCCAGTTGCAGATGTTCCTGCTGTGGAGGATGTTGAGATCGTTATTCCCGAGGCTAGGGATGGGGCCGCTACTAGGTCCGGAGCATGGAGGTCAGAGTCGGCCGAGTCTGTCCGAGTATCTACAAGAGCATCAGAGTACCGAGAGTACGTTCAGCAGGTTAATAAGGCTTTTAGGACTAGAGTACTAGCCCCAGCACCGCCGGTACTAGCGAGATCGGCGGAGGTTTCACAGAGGGTGACCCAGGTGGTAGTTCCACTAGAGAGAGCCGCACCGGTGATAGCTATTGAGGGCGGTATAGTACGAGACGAGACGAGGTCGCTGAGACCGGACTGCTGGTTGAAGACTGTCAATTGCGTGTACCCACTTTCAATGGGAAGGTGGGGCTAGAGGTAGAGCATTGATAGGCCACGTGGAGTTCGTATTGGAGTGGATCCGTTGTCTTGGGATCGTCTGGTGGAGCTAGTTCAAACTTTATTCCGGGATCAAGCATAGTACTAGTGGAGGACAATTCGGAGTAGAGTCGCCAGTTTTGAGCAGTTGTTGTACCTAGTTCGGGAGAGTTATTGCCCTGCATCTTTGAGGAGAGACAGAGTGCAGGATTTCTTAGAGGCGGGGTTCGAGGACGTCCCGGTGGCGGAGACAATCAGGAGGTTCCGGGAGGAGTTGGCACTGCTAGGTCTTGCCACACCTCTAGTGGACCAGCACGTGTACTTGTTCTCCTGGATATTGAGGGAGACCATCCACGCCTATCTTGCAGATTTTCGTTGTGATTCCTTGACAAATTACCAGGACCGAGCTTCAGCATATGAGAGGGACCAACCGGGTCCTAGGAGAGTTGCTCAGTCCAGAGGGCCGGATAAGAGGCAGGGGACGGGTCCAATCAGTGTAGGAGCAAGAGTCTCAAGTCATGGGTGTGGTCAGTTACAAGGACACCCAAGATATCAGTCTACCACGCCGATATCTGATAGAGGACAATAGTGTTTCAGTTGTAGAGGGTATGGGCATATTAGGAAAGAGTGTAAGAAGCCACCAGTGGCTTGTTTCAATTGTGTTTAGCTGGGTCACAAAGCTACCTTTTGCCGACAGAGCAAAGTACGTCATAACAGGGTTCTTCACCTGCTAGTATTGCAGGAGGTGGGATAGGCCACCTCAGTATCAAGCCCGGAGTCAACAACAGTGAGCCCCCGACCACACTTATTTTTAGGGTTCTGCCCCGGAACAAGGGAGAGGTAGAGGAAGTGGTGGAGGCACCACAGAGACTAGAGGCACTCAAGATAGATTTTTTGAGTTGAGGAGTGCAATCGAGCCAGCGGCGCCTCCAACCATAGGTACTATTCAGATTCATGGCTTCCATGTCAGAGTACTTTTCGATACGGGTGCTAAGCACTCTTTTATTTCCAATGATTGTGTAGATAGGTTTGCCTTAGATATGGTAGAAAGGAGACCCTTCATTATAGGGTTAACCGACGGGGGTAAGGTTTGCGGTACACGGGTGGTTCACGGTTACCCCATTCGTTTGGAAAACCGTGATTGGTTAGCCGAATTCTACGTCATGCACCTAGTGCATGAAGAAGTCATATTAGGGATGCACTGGATGGACCGCCATCGAGCTGTATTGGATATCAGTAGAAGGACCGTGATTATTACCACAGAGGCTGGCCATGAGAAGATTTTCCATGGTTGGGACCTCGGAAAGACCGGTACAATCATCAGTGCGGTCCGAACCGCGAGACTTATCGGGTAGGGATGTGAGGGCTTCTGGTTTTATGCCATGAAGGAGGAGACGATTCCGTCATTGGTGGAGACCCCGTAGCATGTGATTTTGAGGACGTATTTGGTGAGACACCTGGCTTACCTCCGTAGAGGAGTGTAGACTTCACAATTGAGTTAATGCCCGGCACGAGGCTGATCTCCAAGGCCCCATACCATATGGCGCCTGTTGAGATGTTTGAGCTGAAGAACCAACTCGAGGAGTTAGCAGAGAGGGGCTTCATTCGCCCTAGTGTGTCCCCCTGAGGAGCACCAATACTCTTCGTCCGGAAAAAGGATGGGTCGATGAGACTATGCATTGATTATCGAGAGTTGAACAAGGTTATCATCAAGAACAAATACCCATTTCCGGGTATTGACAATTTGCTAGACTAGTTGCAGGGAGCTACCGTGTTTTCACGTATTGATTTGAGGTCGGGATATCATCAGCCGAGGGTGAGAGAGGATGATGTGCCGAAGACGGCATTTTGGACCAGGTATAGTCATTATGAGTTTGACGTGATGCCATTCGGGCTCATGAATGCGCCCTCCGTCTTTGTGGAGTTGATGAACGGTATCTTCATCGACTTCTTGGACCAGTTCGTAGTAGTTTTCATTGATGACATCTTAGTATACTCTCGAGTAGAGAGGAGCATGTGGGACACTTGAGGACATTACTTAGAGTCCAACAGGATAGAGAGCTTTACGCTAGGCTCTCTAATTGCGAGTTTTGGATGCCGGAGGTGGCCTTTCTTGGTCACATAGTTTCCGCTGAGGGTGTCAAGGTTTACCCGGCGAAGATAGAGTTTGTTGTATCATGACCGCCTCCCAAGATGGTCAAGGAGGTGCACAGGTTACTAGGTCTGGCGGGGTACTACCGTAGGTTTGTGGAGGAATTTTCCGTGACTACCTGATAACATGGATTGTAGTCTATATTTTGGGACTAAATTAGACGTTTTATCTTTAATAATCTGCATGTATGGATGTATATTATGTGATTATATTGTTGTTTCATCTACCTTTGCGGGAATAAAGGTCTACACCTAGTTTCGTTGTAAATGTAGGTAAAATGGCACATTTTGGATTGAAATGGAGCTAAGGAGCTAAGGAGTCATTGGAGCTACATTCTGAAGCTTAAGGAAGATCCCAGGAAGCATGGAATTAATGAAGAAAATTTACTTTGGACCAAATTTGATAGATTTCACATTCAGTTGAGAGTCACCTCGGTCAACTATAATGTCACCTCGACCGAGGTGATCCTGAGGAGCGTCGGGACCGAGGCGAACATCCTGTCGCCGGCGAGATCATATTTTTTGGCTGAGATTTTTCTATTTTGGAAAGAAGATATCTTATATTTTTGGGCTGGATTTCTGGAAGGAAGATATTATTTTTGGGAGATTTATTTATGGAGATATGGATATATTTTATAGGAAATTATCTTTTTAAGGTATTATTATCTTTACAAGATAATTCTCCTATATAAAGGGTTGGATTTTCCACAATTCATCCATCTTCGGATCAGCTCATGCTTAGAGGCTGAGAGCATCCAACAATTAAGAGATTTTCTGGATGATTTTGAGGAAAGGATTGAAGATCAAGGAAGGAAGGATTCATAGTTTGAAGTTAGATTTAGAGGGAGTTTGTAAAACTTTCTTAGATTCCCTTTTGGTTTGTTGTCTTGTTCGATTTGTGATTTAAGGAATGCTGATTTGTTATTGTTTGATTTAGTTATTGAGTCCTTTTTCTTAAGGTTTTCTTGTTCAAATATTCATTCCTTTCCCATATATTTGATTATTGTTATCATGATGATTGTTGGCTAAGTTTCTTTTGCGATTCTAGGGTGATTGGCTGAAGGTTGTGGGAAAAACGATGATAAAATGATCTTAATCCCGGCAGGACCCTGAAAGCTCGTGCCTTTTTCTTAACCCTAACACACCTCGCTCAGTCGATGAACATCTCGACCGAGGTGGAACTTGGCTGAACGAGGTGAACCTTTTCCTGATCTGAAACTGAGAGTTAAGTGTTATAGTTTGCCAAATCCTATCCTTATTACACCTTTCCTGGTTCAATGCAAGCCTAGGATGAGACATACCTGGTGATTCCTTTGTTTGTTTACCTAAGATCATAAGTGTAGGTAATAAAGGTTTATCCTTTATTGGGGTTTGAGTGTGCCTTCATCCCATCTTTGAGAGTTAGCTTAAGACTTACCCGGTAAAGTTTGATTCTATTCCCTTGGGTGGTGTGTTGGTTTGAGATTATAGTTCCTTTCCTTAGTACCTTGAGACTTACCCGGTAATAGGAGCTTCGGTTTAGGATAGTGAGTAGTGAGACTTACCCGGTAATCTATTCCCATCTTAGAAACACCTTCCCTTTGCAAACCTCAGCTTTGTCCACGTTATCTTTTGAGATCTTGAGTCGGAACCACAACTAGATGCTTTAATCCCTAGAATCCGCATTTCCCCTTACTTGACTTTTACATCATCTTTGATTACTTTAATTGCTTTTGGTTAATTGCAATACTTGACAACCGATTTTGTGCTTTGTTTCACTAAGTCCCTGAGATCGACCCCTGAAATTCTTGCTTTTTATTACAATTGACCCGTACACTGCGGATTCACACTTTTGTTCAAGCATACTTCTTGGGTTATAAATTTAAAGTTTGCACACACCTTTTGGAGCGAACAATTTTTTTGCGCCGTTGTCGGGGACTTGGTCTAGACCGAGCCGGTTGCGGTTGTCTTTCGGGGTAATTGCCCTTGTTGCTATTAACCACTCTACTTGAGTGATTTCGCAAGATCTTTTTCTTAGGTTTATGCGAAGAACCCGTGCTGGAAAGGAAATCGTTCCTTACGATCCCGAACCAGAAAAGACATAAAAACGATGCTTGAAAGAAGCTAAGATGGCCAATCAAGGAGATCGTGATCTTGAGGCCGAATTGAAGGAGGCGCTGGAATAGCTGTTTCTCAATAGGGAAGAACTGCAGCGAGAAAGAGAGCAGACTCGCACAAGAACTGCAGAGATTGAAGCAGATATGGCCAATCTACGAGCCCAGATTTTGCATTGACCGATCCCAGATCCTCGACCGAGGCCGGACCCCGTCCCAGATGCCGCGGCCGAGATACTTCCACCTTGGATGCCTGTCCGAGATGTTCTATTTGCTGGAATTCCACAAACCCTAGGACAGAGGATGGACCCTAATCAGCAAGTGAGGCGTCCAGGAGTCAACCTAGGTGACCCAGCAGAGCATGATTACGAACTTCGACCGCAAGTTCTATCCATGATATGCCAATGCCAGTTTGGAGGTTTAGAGAGGGAGTCTCCGCATTAACATTTCCAAAACTACGAGATTCTAATGTAGACGTTGAGACCTTCAAGGCTGGAAAACAACAACTACAAGCTAAGGCCCTTCTACTTCTCTTTGAAAGACAAGGTGCTTACTTGGTATCAATCTCTTCCACCCGGAAAGATCAACACTTGGGAAGAGATGACAACGGAGTTTCTAACAAAGTTCTTTCCTCCTTCCAAGACCGCTGAAATGAGAGGGAAGATTAATGCATTAATCATGAAGGACAATGAGAGTTTGTCCAAATCATGGGAGAGATTCAAAGATGTTCTATTAGATTGCCCACATCATGGGATTCCAATGATAGAGTTGCTAGAGATATATTTCAAGGGATTGGATGGAGCTACTCAATTCAATCTTCAACTACTTTCCGCCGGCACATTCATGGATATGCCGATAGACGAAGCTTGGGAGTTCATTGAAAAACAAGCTTTGCACATGAAGAAGTATTCCTACCAAGGAGCTGAAAATGAAGTTAAGAGAGTTAATTTCCAGGACACTCCATCAAATGATAATCAACTCATCTCCCTAAAGAACGATGTGAAGCAATTGAAGGACCTTTTGGTAGCTCACACTAGGAAGGAAGATGGAGGAAGAAACAACAACCAAGGGTCACGGAACAACAATCACAACAACAATAGAGGCTCCAACATCAACAATTGGAGATCTAATCAACAAAATCCGGGTAACCCTTATGCCAAATCTAATAACTCTTTTAACCCCTCTTCTTCTTCTTATACTCCATTGAAGAGCCAGGAGCCTGGATCAAGCTTGTCCCAGCCAAAGAAGAAAAATGCAGTGCTGGAGGCCATCTTGATCAAGCTCAACGCTACGGAGATGTCCATGACTTCATTTTCGAAGATACAAAAAGCCTTAGAGCAACAATTCTTTAACAAGGCGAATGAAGCGCCAAGAGATCCAGGGAAGCTCCCAGCAAGGACAAAGAGCAACCCAAAAGGACAGATTATGGCAATAACGACGAGAAGTGGATTAAAAACTGCAGATCCAGTACCTTGGTCGGTGCCAGTTCAGACAAAGAACACCTCGGTCCAAGACCAGACAAGGAACACTTCGGCCGAGGTACCATCCGAGGTGGAGCCCCAGAAAGCGAAGGACAAATCTGAAGTTTATGTCCCACCTCCTGCTTATAAACCACCACTTCCATTCCCCTAGTCAAGGGCCAGAGCACATCTAGACAAGCATTTTGGTAAGTTCCTTGACTTGATGAATAAACTACACATTAAAATCCCTTTCCTTGATGCTATTCTAGCGATGCCCGCCTATGGGAAGTTCTTGAAAGAAATTCTATCAAGGAAGAGGAAGCTGGAAGACTTTGGAGAAGTTAGGATGACATGTAAATCCTCGTAACTCATTCAAATCATGAAGGAGAAGATGCCACCCAAGTTGAGGGATCCCGGCTCATTTTGCATTCCCCTTCAAGTTTGGGATGTAACTTATGAGGCGTTGTGTGATCTAGGAGCCAACGTGAGCATCATCCCGCTGGAGCTATGTGAGAGAATCGGACTTCGAGTGCCCAAGCCGGTTAAGATACGGTTATACATGTTGGATCGCTCTATTACCCATCCCGTGGGCATTTTGGAGGATGTTCCCGTCGAGCTAGGTAACTTCTATTTACCTACAGACTTTGTTGTACTTGACATACCCGCAGATTATCCCGTTCCTATCATTCTTGGGAGACCATTTCTAGCAACTTTGGGTTGCAATGTGGATTGTAAGAACGCCAAGTTGAAATTCAACATTGGCGGTGATCAAGTGGAATTTGTATTGCTTGCTGCAATGAAAGGAGGCCACTAGAAGATGACATCTTCAACATCTATGATGAAGAAGAATCGAGAGAATTGGTGAGCTCTATCGTTATTAATGACCCTCTTGAAAGAGTTATTAGTTTTAGCTTAATGGAGGAAGGCATATATGTTTCTTGTGATGCATATATACGGAGCTTAAAAGCATTGGAAGCAGATCCAAGAGCTAAAATTGAGAAACTAATCCAGGAGAGGAGAAATTCAAGTTTCGGTCCCAGTTCCAGTACCTCGACCGAGGCATTTCTGGACCAAGCGATGTGTTCTTATCTGAAGAAAACCTCGGTCACTCACCTCGGACTCTGACCGAGATCGGAAACGAGATAATCTCAACTGAGACTTCTGAAAGTCCAGTTCTTCGATCTAAGTCTTCTCCACTAGAAGGAGGAAGCAAGGATCCCCCTCAAAAAGCACCCCCAGTTGTGGAGCTAAAACAGCTTCCAAGTCACTTGAGGTATGTTTTCCTTGGACCGGATTCTACATATCTCGTTATAGTAAGTGCTTCCCTTTCTGAAACTGAATTGTTTAAACCGATGCATGTCCTGAGAAAACATCAAAAGACTTTAGGATATACTATTGATGATCTTATTGGTATTAAGCCTTCTTTCTGCATGCATAGAATACTAATGGAAGACGATCATAAGACTTTACGGGAACCTCAAAGACGGTTAAATCCGATCATGAAAGAGGTTGTGAAGAAGGAGATTATTAAGTTGTTGGATACATGTATCACATTTCCTATCTCGGACAACAAGTGGGTGAGCCCAGTGCATGTAGTTTTGAAGAAAGGAGGGATGACCGTTGTGACGAATAAGAACAACGAGTTGATTCCAACTAGGACCGTTACGGTCTGGAGGATGTGTATCGATTACAGGAAGCTGAACGTGGCCACTCGGAAGGACCGTTTTGCACTTCCCTTCATTGACCAAATGCTCGAACGGTTAGCCCAACATTCCCATTTCTTTTATTTAGATGGTTATAGTGGCTTCTTTTAGATTCCTATTCATCCGGATGATCAAGAGAAGACCACTTTCACTTGTCCATGGGGGACATTCGCTTATCGGAGGATGCCATTCGGATTGTGTAACACACCCGCTACCTTCCAGCGTTGCATGATGGCTATCTTTTCCGAGTGCATAGAGGAAATCATGGAGGTATTCATGGATGACTTTTCAGTATATGGTTCCTCTTTTGATGATTGCTTATCTAACATTTCTCTAGTGCTACAACGTTGTAAAGACACTAATCTCGTCTTGAATTGGGAGAAGTGTCACTTTATGGTTAGTGAAGGAATTGTGCTAGGACAACTCGTTTCAAACCGAGGTATTGAGGTCGATCGATCTAAGATCGAGACTATTGAGAAACTTCTGATGACATGAATTATGACCTATTTTTAGGCATGTATTTATATAGATTTTCCCTTTATTTTGCATGCATAGACATACATTCATGGCATTTATGGTTATATTCACCTACTTTGCAAGAATAGAGGTCTACACAGAGTTTTATTGCATTTGTAGGTAATTTGGCGAATTATGGAGCAAAAATGGCACATTTAAGGATTAAGCCTTGAAGCGGGACAAAAAGGAGCATAAAAGGAATTTAGGACGCGCCAAAGTATTCTTTGATACCGTCTGACGCGGCCCAAAGTATTTTCTGATACCGTCTGACGCGGCCCAAAGTATTCTCTGATACCGTCTGACGCGGCCCAAAGTATTCTCTGATACCGTCTGACGCGGCCCAAAGTATTCTCTGATACCGTCTGACGCGCCAAAGTATTTTCTGATACCTTATGACGCGGCCCAGAGGATCTTCTGATACCATCGGATTCAACTTCTTTTCAGCCCAAATATTTAGGGTTTTATCTTTAAACCCTAGATAGATCCCTACATATATTCGATAGCCTTCAACATTGAAGGGAGGACGGTGACAGCCCCGGGACTTGGAGTTAAATTCTCCAAAGGATACTTAGAGAGGCAGACTTGGAGGTCTTGCTATTTGGAGGGAAGATTTGGGGAAGTACGCACTTCCCTTTTTGCAAAGTTGGAAGATTTTAGGGTTTCATTTGAAGGCGGATTGACATCCCGTTCTTTGTTCCTTGAGATTTGTGAGAGATTCTTATTCTATCCTACATCTATTGAACGCAAGTTACTTTTGAGTTTTATTGACATTGGTTTTGTGTTTGTTATTGAGATTTCAAGGTTTTACCTTTTCTCCCTTTCATATTTGATATTTGATTCTATGACTATGATTATTGGCTAAAACCCTTTAGCAATTCTAAGGTGAAGGGTTGATAGTTGTGGCTTAGATAATGATAGATCGATTGTAATTTGATTGGACCCTGAGAGTTAGAAAAATATCGTCGACACCCTAAATCACGGCCTGTTCTTAGGTTTCCACGGCCGTGATTCTCAAGAACTACCCGTGATTTACCCCAGTTTACGAACCTTGCTTTTACTTTAATCCAAAGTTATAGATTTGCTTTAATCTAGTCTTGGCTTGCCCTTTTCTAGGTAGTAGTGAAGCCTCAACAACCTCTACTTCGATTTCGAGTGTCACAACCTTAATCGGTTTAGTTAGTCTTGATCCTTGGGGTACAAGTTTGGGTATTTGATATTAATTCTTGTCTTTAGATCCTTTCTATACTGAAGCCTCAACAACCTTTATAGAGAGTATTTCTAGATAAGTCATATAAAGCCTTGGAACTTCACCGTACATTGCTTTACCTTAGCATACCTTTGCAACTCTTAACTCTGTCTTTAGTTCTTTAGTATATCTTGAATCGATTGCCACAATTAGATACCTGGATCTTTAGGGTTGCTGTTTTCCCCAATATTTGCAAAGCTTATTACATTTCTTGCTTGACAATTTGCGAACTGAATTTGTTCCCCCCAAATCCCTGTGTTCGATACTCTGGAATACTTGCTAATCTACGGAGATCCGTACACTGCGGGTTCGCTTGCTTTTATTCTAGTTTTATAAATTTAAAGCTTGATTGCACGCACGCTAAGTGGCGAACAACTTCCTCCCCCTTGTTATGTTAAGGGTGTGCGGAGTTTTCTTGGGCATGCAGGTTTCTACAGGAGGTTCATCAAGGATTTCTCGAAGATTTCTAAACCACTAACTAAACTCTTGAATAAGGACGTTGTTTTTTGTTCGCTCCAAACGGTGTGTGCAAGCTTTAAATTTATAACCCTAGACTTAAGCTTAAAACAAGGATGCGAACCCGCAGTGTACGGGTCAATCGTAGTAAAAGCAAGAAAATTCCAGGGGTCGATCACAGGGACTCGGTGAAACAGAGTCAATACGGTATGCTAATGTCAATACTAACCACAAGAGCAATTTAACACAATCAAAGATGAATAAGAAGTCAATTAAGCAAACATGCAATTCTAGGGATTAAAGCATCAAGTTGTGGTTCCAACTCAAGATCTATAGATAAGCGGACAAAGCTGAGATTTTTGCGTGGGGAAGGTGTTGCCAAAGTGGAGTAGATCCACGGGTAAGTCTCACTACACACTAATCCTAAACCGTAACTCCTATTACCGGGTAAGTCTCAAGGAATCAAGATAAAGAACTATAACCTCAAACTAAGACACCATCTAAGGGAATAGAATCAACCTTTACCGGGTAAGTCTCAGGCTAACTCACAAAAATGGGATGGAAGCACACTCAAACCCCAATAAAGGATAAACCTTTATTACCTACACTTATGATCGTTAATACACAAACTAAGGAATTACCGGGTAAGTCTCATCCTAAGCTTGCATTGAACCAGGAAGGTGTAATAAGAATAGGATTTAGCAAACTCTAACACTTAACTTTCTGTTTTAGGTCGGATAAGTCACCTCGGTCAGAAGAATTCCACCCCGGCCGAGATGTTCATCAACCGAACGAGATGCTTAGGGTTAAGGTTAAAGACTCGAACTTTCAGGATCCTACTGGAATCTAAGATTATTCTATCATTGTTTTTCCCACAACCTTCAGCCAATCACCCTAGAATCACACAAGGAAATTAGCCACTCATCATCATAATGAAAGTATTAAAATATATGGGAAGAAGGTGAATATTTGAACAAAGAAGAATTTAATGAAAAGACTTCAATAACTGAATCAAATATCACAACAAAGCGTTCCTTGGATAGCAATCCAAAAAAGACAAGACAACAATTGAGGGAATTGAAGACAATCTTACAAAACCCTTCAAAAAGCTATAAAAGCTATGGTCTTTAATCTTCCTTCAACCTTCAAAAAGGTTCTTCGAAAACTCCCAAATTGGAGTATGCTGCGGCCGCTGCGTGTGTAAACCCTGATCGACGGTATAGCGTGATGATCAAATTGTGGAAATCCAACCCTTTTTATAGGAAAATAACCCTCCAAAGATAAAATATCTTAGAAAGATATATTCCCATAAAAATAGGTAAAATGTATGATTCTGCATATCTCCTTCCTTCCAGAAGCCAAGCCCAAAAATATAAGATCACTTTCCAAATTTAAAAGATCTCTTCCAAGAATAAAATATTCTCGCTGCGTCCTAGGTGTTCGCCTCGGTCGAGTCGACGTCTCTGGATCGCCTCGGTCGAGGTGAATCAATGGTCAACCGAGGTGAATCACAACAGAATGTGAAATCTCTCGAATCTGCTCCAAAGTGAATCTGTAATCCATGGCTATGCTCCCTGGATGTAGCTCCAAATGACTCATGACTCCTTTTGCTCCTTTTTGATGCAAAACGTACCAAATTACCTGCAATTACAACGAAACTAGGTGTAGACCTCGATTCTTGCAAAGGTAGATGAAATGGTAGTAAAATCACATAATGTACATACACACATGCAGATTATGAAAGATAAAACGTCCAAACAAACCCCAAAATATAGACTATAATTCATGCTATCAAAATACCCCATACTTAGCCCTTGCTTGTCCCCAAGCAAGTTCCTCATATAAAAGACAAGATAGAATGGATTATAAGTCAAGAAAATCGATGAAAAAGTCTTTCAAAAACATTTTATGGTGTGTAATTATCATAGATCACTCTAAGAGAATACTTCCTGGAATGAAAAACTTAATATGATCAAAACATTTTATAAATATAAGAAAGTTGTTCATCTTTGCATAAAATCATAGAATGCATAATAAATCATAATTATCAAAATTAATCATGTATAATCCAATTTAAACCGCTAAGTCAATCAACAAGCTCAAGGTCAAGAAACGTGTAGGGTAGGGATGTATGTAAGGTAATGTGGTGCTAGAATCCGGGAAAAGGATGAACTTCGCTTCACTTCGACTTGCAACATCTTCCACCAATAAGCTTTGCTTATTTTCACACTTTTTTTCTTTTTTTTTTACTTTTTGGGATGCATGGACAGAGGTGCACAATAACCGAAGCCTAGGAAATCTGCAATCATCAATTTCTCGAGATGCATCAAACCCTTGATGCACATACCATGACCCGTTAGGAATATCGCTCAATCCGACTTTGGCAAGACACAAACACCCGGCTATGTGAATGGTGCCGAGTTACTCATCTTCATGATTGACTTCCCCAAACCTAAAATTACTTTCTAACACTTCACTTCCAGCCCACTTCTCAACTTTAACTTGCTTTTACCACTTCGCTTGCTTCCAAATTCCCGGATAGGTAAAGGGAGGCAAAATGTATATGAGGGGCTAAGCATGATCAAGAAGAAGAAGAAGAAGAGAATGAATTGCCTTGGTCTTTCCAAGAAGAAAGTGAGAGAACTTAACCTGCGGTGTCAACCTTCAAATTCAACATAATTTGGATAAAAACAAAGTATTAAACATGCTAATAATTTCAAACAAAGCATTTAGCAAGTTAAACATATTATAAAACCTTTCAAACACACAAAGAATTTAAAACCAGTAGGTAAACAAAAATCTTCACTGAGATCATATCCAGATAAGTAACACAAAAATCGTTTTCGAAGACTTTCTGTTACGCACCTCGGTCGAGATGTTCTAGGTTCAACCGAGGTGAAGTGCCTCGTTTCGCCAGAATTTCCCCGGTCGAGGTCAAAAATTTTTTTTTTTTTTTTTTAACCAGTTTTCTTTCGGTTTCGACGTTTTTCTCAATCAAATAACCTGTAGATATGCATGTAATATCAGATAATCATATAAATGCAGAAGTGAAGCATAAATAAAATATCCGATGAAATAGAATGTCATACATCAAAAGTAGTCAAATAAGTACAAACACCCCATACTTGGGACACACTGTCCCAGTGGGTCAGAATAAGTCTAAGGACAGGATACTCACCGAACATAGCTAAACTGCATGAAGAAGTAAGAAACAGCTCCCAGATAAGACCATCTCGGTTGGCGAAGCACATATCGGTCGAGGTGTTCATACAATACCCGAGATGTATCTCAGTAAAGCTCGTTTCCTCAACTTCTCGAAATTTTGTTCTTCCAGTGTAGCTCCTGAATTGTGATCCTTCCTTTTGGAATACCTGGTTGTTGTCTAGAGGAAAACAAAAACAAAGCAACTATCTAAACTAAACTAGAAAAGGGAGAAGAAAGCAATACCTTGGGTTGCCTCCCAAGAAGCGCTTGGTTTAAGGTCGCTAGCTGGACCCTTCTCCATAGAATTACTCAATGTACCTTGAACACCATGGAGTGCTCATCACATCCATCATAAAATTCTTCCAAAAAGGTTCCGGTTCCTAATTTCACCGGCAAATGGTAAGATCTCCTACGTACAAGCTTGTACGGTTTGATTCTCATCGGAATCCTTCTAGCCTTCCTGCACTTCAATGGGACATAATCTAGCCTTGCGTCCCATCCTTTCCTTGATCGAGAAAATAGTTTCTCGAGAATCATAGCAGCTTCCCCATCTATAGCTTGGGGATGGTACAGGGTCCTGAGCATGCGAGGGACCCCATACTTGAACAAATAACACTTCGTTGCCTCAGCGGTGAAGCGCTTGTTAACTTCACTCCTTATAATCCAAGGAGCATCTTCCTCCAACAATTTCAAGAGAGATTTCATCTTGATCTTAGGAGGTTCTTTCGGAAGAGACCTCCAACTCTCCGGTGCTTTCCTGAAAAATTCAGAAATTTTAATAGGGAATTCGAATGGAGTAAGAGAATGTACCTTGTAAAGTTCTCCAAAGCTTGAGACAAGTTTCATGTTGGGTTGATGATCCACACACGAAATCTCTCTCAGTTCAGCTGGTCTTTCTTCCACCTTGACCACAATCTTAGTAATTTGGCCAAAGTCTTCTGCATCTGCCTCTTCCGGTTCTACAGGTTCTTCTTTCATCTCGACCGAGGTCACTTCCACCTCGACCGAGGTCTCAACAGTCAGATCGAGATCTTCCACATCTTCTTCCTCAAAAGCTTCAGGAGAAACTTCTGGTTTGACTAGAGGTATGCTCAAAACGCGCAACACTTCCTTATGCTCCTCTTCCGGCTTAGCATAGGATAGGGTGCTTTCCTTGAGCTCCTCCACCTTCTTCATCAACCTCTCCCATCTTGATTCAAGAGAATCTTCAAGAGGTTGCTCACAAATCTTTTTAGGGACATTCAGTTCATCCCACATCGCAAGTTCACGCTGAATGGCCTCTTCTCTTTCCCATTCATTGTTGAACCAATAGAAGGAGTACTTATCCTCCAAGTATTCATAATGGTCCGCCCTAGCACTTTGTCTTGCTATCCAGGCTGGATCAAACATGGCCATCAAAAATCCTGAAAACTACAAGACTCATAGGAAGGGTAGTTAGTAGCAACAGGGGCAAGTGCCCCGAAAGCAAACCGTACCGGCTCGGTCTAGACCAAGTCCCCGGCAACGGCGCCAAAAACTTGTTCGCTCCAAACGGTGTGTGCAAGCTTTAAATTTATAACCCTAGACTTAAGCTTAAAACAAGGATGCGAACCCGCAGTGTACGGGTCAATCGTAGTAAAAGCAAGAAAATTCCAGGGGTCGATCACAGGGACTCGGTGAAACAGAGTCAATACGGTATGCTAATGTCAATACTAACCACAAGAGCAATTTAACACAATCAAAGATGAATAAGAAGTCAATTAAGCAAACATGCAATTCTAGGGATTAAAGCATCAAGTTGTGGTTCCAACTCAAGATCTATAGATAAGCGGACAAAGCTGAGATTTTTGCGTGGGGAAGGTGTTGCTAAAGTGGAGTAGATCACCGGGTAAGTCTCACTACACACTAATCCTAAACCGTAACTCCTATTACCGGGTAAGTCTCAAGGAATCAAGATAAAGAACTATAACCTCAAACTAACACACCATCTAAGGGAATAGAATCAACCTTTACCGGGTAAGTCTCAGGCTAACTCACAAAAATGGGATGGAAGCACACTCAAACCCCAATAAAGGATAAACCTTTATTACCTACACTTATGATCGTTAATACACAAACTAAGGAATTACCGGGTAAGTCTCATCCTAAGCTTGCATTGAACCAGGAAGGTGTAATAAGAATAGGATTTAGCAAACTCTAACACTTAACTTTCTGTTTTAGGTCGGATAAGTCACCTCGGTCAGAAGAATTCCACCCCGGCCGAGATGTTCATCAACCGAACGAGATGCTTAGGGTTAAGGTTAAAGACTCGAACTTTCAGGATCCTACTGGAATCTAAGATTATTCTATCATTGTTTTTCCCACAACCTTCAGCCAATCACCCTAGAATCACACAAGGAAATTAGCCACTCATCATCATAATGAAAGTATTAAAATATATGGGAAGAAGGTGAATATTTGAACAAAGAAGAATTTAATGAAAAGACTTCAATAACTGAATCAAATATCACAACAAAGCGTTCCTTGGATAGCAATCCAAAAAAGACAAGACAACAATTGAGGGAATTGAAGACAATCTTACAAAACCCTTCAAAAAGCTATAAAAGCTATGGTCTTTAATCTTCCTTCAACCTTCAAAAAGGTTCTTCGAAAACTCCCAAATTGGAGTATGCTGCGGCCGCTGCGTGTGTAAACCCTGATCGACGGTATAGCGTGATGATCAAATTGTGGAAATCCAACCCTTTTTATAGGAAAATAACCCTCCAAAGATAAAATATCTTAGAAAGATATATTCCCATAAAAATAGGTAAAATGTATGATTCTGCATATCTCCTTCCTTCCAGAAGCCAAGCCCAAAAATATAAGATCACTTTCCAAATTTAAAAGATCTCTTCCAAGAATAAAATATTCTCGCTGCGTCCTAGGTGTTCGCCTCGGTCGAGTCGACGTCTCTGGATCGCCTCGGTCGAGGTGAATCAATGGTCAACCGAGGTGAATCACAACAGAATGTGAAATCTCTCGAATCTGCTCCAAAGTGAATCTGTAATCCATGGCTATGCTCCCTGGATGTAGCTCCAAATGACTCATGACTCCTTTTGCTCCTTTTTGATGCAAAACGTACCAAATTACCTGCAATTACAACGAAACTAGGTGTAGACCTCGATTCTTGCAAAGGTAGATGAAATGGTAGTAAAATCACATAATGTACATACACACATGCAGATTATGAAAGATAAAACGTCCAAACAAACCCCAAAATATAGACTATAATTCATGCTATCAAAATACCCCATACTTAGCCCTTGCTTGTCCCCAAGCAAGTTCCTCATATAAAAGACAAGATAGAATGGATTATAAGTCAAGAAAATCGATGAAAAAGTCTTTCAAAAACATTTTATGGTGTGTAATTATCATAGATCACTCTAAGAGAATACTTCCTGGAATGAAAAACTTAATATGATCAAAACATTTTATAAATATAAGAAAGTTGTTCATCTTTGCATAAAATCATAGAATGCATAATAAATCATAATTATCAAAATTAATCATGTATAATCCAATTTAAACCGCTAAGTCAATCAACAAGCTCAAGGTCTCAAGGGCTTCCCAAAAGAAAAGGTCAAGAAACGTGTAGGGTAGGGATGTATGTAAGGTAATGTGGTGCTAGAATCCGGGAAAAGGATGAACTTCGCTTCACTTCGACTTGCAACATCTTCCACCAATAAGCTTTGCTTATTTTCACACTTTTTCTCTTTTTTTTTTTTTTACTTTTTGGGATGCATGGACAGAGGTGCACAATAACCGAAGCCTAGGAAATCTGCAATCATCAATTTCTCGAGATGCATCAAACCCTTGATGCACATACCATGACCCGTTAGGAATATCGCTCAATCCGACTTTGGCAAGACACAAACACCCGGCTATGTGAATGGTGCCGAGTTACTCATCTTCATGATTGACTTCCCCAAACCTAAAATTACTTTCTAACACTTCACTTCCAGCCCACTTCTCAACTTTAACTTGCTTTTACCACTTCGCTTGCTTCCAAATTCCCGGATAGGTAAAGGGAGGCAAAATGTATATGAGGGGTTAAGCATGATGTTAAGCATGATCAAGAAGAAGAAGAAGAAGAGAATGAATTGCCTTGGTCTTTCCAAGAAGAAAGTGAGAGAACTTAACCTGCGGTGTCAACCTTCAAATTCAACATAATTTGGATAAAAACAAAGTATTAAACATGCTAATAATTTCAAACAAAGCATTTAGCAAGTTAAACATATTATAAAACCTTTCAAACACACAAAGAATTTAAAACCAGTAGGTAAACAAAAATCTTCACTGAGATCATATCCAGATAAGTAACACAAAAATCGTTTTCGAAGACTTTCTGTTACGCACCTCGGTCGAGATGTTCTAGGTTCAACCGAGGTGAAGTGCCTCGTTTCGCCAGAATTTCCCCGGTCGAGGTCAAAAAAAAAAAAAAAAAAAATTTTTTTAAAACCATTTTTTTTTATTTTCGGTTTCGACGTTTTTCTCAATCAAATAACCTGTAGATATGCATGTAATATCAGATAATCATATAAATGCAGAAGTGAAGCATAAATAAAATATCCGATGAAATAGAATGTCATACATCAAAAGTAGTCAAATAACGTCAAGTAGTCAAATAAGTACAAACACCCCATACTTGGGACACACTGTCCCAGTGGGTCAGAATAAGTCTAAGGACAGGATACTCACCGAACATAGCTAAACTGCATGAAGAAGTAAGAAACAGCTCCCAGATAAGACCATCTCGGTTGGCGAAGCACATATCGGTCGAGGTGTTCATACAATACCCGAGATGTATCTCAGTAAAGCTCGTTTCCTCAACTTCTCGAAATTTTGTTCTTCCAGTGTAGCTCCTGAATTGTGATCCTTCCTTTTGGAATACCTGGTTGTTGTCTAGAGGAAAACAAAAACAAAGCAACTATCTAAACTAAACTAGAAAAGGGAGAAGAAAGCAATACCTTGGGTTGCCTCCCAAGAAGCGCTTGGTTTAAGGTCGCTAGCTGGACCCTTCTCCATAGAATTACTCAATGTACCTTGAACACCATGGAGTGCTCATCACATCCATCATAAAATTCTTCCAAAAAGGTTCCGGTTCCTAATTTCACCGGCAAATGGTAAGATCTCCTACGTACAAGCTTGTACGGTTTGATTCTCATCGGAATCCTTCTAGCCTTCCTGCACTTCAATGGGACATAATCTAGCCTTGCGTCCCATCCTTTCCTTGATCGAGAAAATAGTTTCTCGAGAATCATAGCAGCTTCCCCATCTATAGCTTGGGGATGGTACAGGGTCCTGAGCATGCGAGGGACCCCATACTTGAACAAATAACACTTCGTTGCCTCAGCGGTGAAGCGCTTGTTAACTTCACTCCTTATAATCCAAGGAGCATCTTCCTCCAACAATTTCAAGAGAGATTTCATCTTGATCTTAGGAGGTTCTTTCGGAAGAGACCTCCAACTCTCCGGTGCTTTCCTGAAAAATTCAGAAATTTTAATAGGGAATTCGAATGGAGTAAGAGAATGTACCTTGTAAAGTTCTCCAAAGCTTGAGACAAGTTTCATGTTGGGTTGATGATCCACACACGAAATCTCTCTCAGTTCAGCTGGTCTTTCTTCCACCTTGACCACAATCTTAGTAATTTGGCCAAAGTCTTCTGCATCTGCCTCTTCCGGTTCTACAGGTTCTTCTTTCATCTCGACCGAGGTCACTTCCACCTCGACCGAGGTCTCAACAGTCAGATCGAGATCTTCCACATCTTCTTCCTCAAAAGCTTCAGGAGAAACTTCTGGTTTGACTAGAGGTATGCTCAAAACGCGCAACACTTCCTTATGCTCCTCTTCCGGCTTAGCATAGGATAGGGTGCTTTCCTTGAGCTCCTCCACCTTCTTCATCAACCTCTCCCATCTTGATTCAAGAGAATCTTCAAGAGGTTGCTCACAAATCTTTTTAGGGACATTCAGTTCATCCCACATCGCAAGTTCACGCTGAATGGCCTCTTCTCTTTCCCATTCATTGTTGAACCAATAGAAGGAGTACTTATCCTCCAAGTATTCATAATGGTCCGCCCTAGCACTTTGTCTTGCTATCCAGGCTGGATCAAACATGGCCATCAAAAATCCTGAAAACTACAAGACTCATAGGAAGGGTAGTTAGTAGCAACAGGGGCAAGTGCCCCGAAAGCAAACCGTACCGGCTCGGTCTAGACCAAGTCCCCGGCAACGGCGCCAAAAACTTGTTCGCTCCAAACGGTGTGTGCAAGCTTTAAATTTATAACCCTAGACTTAAGCTTAAAACAAGGATGCGAACCCGCAGTGTACGGGTCAATCGTAGTAAAAGCAAGAAAATTCCAGGGGTCGATCACAAGGACTCGGTGAAACAGAGTCAATACGGTATGCTAATGTCAATACTAACCACAAGAGCAATTTAACACAATCAAAGATGAATAAGAAGTCAATTAAGCAAACATGCAATTCTAGGGATTAAAGCATCAAGTTGTGGTTCCAACTCAAGATCTATAGATAAGCGGACAAAGCTGAGATTTTTGCGTGGGGAAGGTGTTGCTAAAGTGGAGTAGATCACCGGGTAAGTCTCACTACACACTAATCCTAAACCGTAACTCCTATTACCGGGTAAGTCTCAAGGAATCAAGATAAAAAACTATAACCTCAAACTAACACACCATCTAAGGGAATAGAATCAACCTTTACCGGGTAAGTCTCAGGCTAACTCACAAAAATGGGATGGAAGCACACTCAAACCCCAATAAAGGATAAACCTTTATTACCTACACTTATGATCGTTAATACACAAACTAAGGAATTACCGGGTAAGTCTCATCCTAAGCTTGCATTGAACCAGGAAGGTGTAATAAGAATAGGATTTAGCAAACTCTAACACTTAACTTTCTGTTTTAGGTCGGATAAGTCACCTCGGTCAGAAGAATTCCACCCCGGCCAAGATGTTCATCAACCGAACGAGATGCTTAGGGTTAAGGTTAAAGACTCGAACTTTCAGGATCCTACTGGAATCGAAGATTATTCTATCATTGTTTTTCCCACAACCTTCAGCCAATCACCCTAGAATCACACAAGAAAATTAGCCACTCATCATCATAATGAAAGTATTAAAATATATGGGAAGAAGGTGAATATTTGAACAAAGAAGAATTTAATGAAAAGACTTCAATAACTGAATCAAATATCACAACAAAGCGTTCCTTGGATAGCAATCCAAAAAAGACAAGACAACAATTGAGGGAATTGAAGACAATCTTACAAAACCCTTCAAAAAGCTATAAAAGCTATGGTCTTTAATCTTCCTTCAACCTTCAAAAAGGTTCTTCGAAAACTCCCAAATTGGAGTATGCTGCGGCCGCTGCGTGTGTAAACCCTGATCGACGGTATAGCGTGATGATCAAATTGTGGAAATCCAACCCTTTTTATAGGAAAATAACCCTCCAAAGATAAAATATCTTAGAAAAATATATTCCCATAAAAATAGGTAAAATATATGATTCTGCATATCTCCTTCCTTCCAGAAGCCAAGCCCAAAAATATAAGATCACTTTCCAAATTTAAAAGATCTCTTCCAAGAATAAAATATTCTCGCCGCGTCCTAGGTGTTCGCCTCGGTCGAGTCGACGTCTCTGGATCGCCTCGGTCGAGGTGAATCAATGGTCAACCGAGGTGAATCACAACAAAATGTGAAATCTCTTGAATCTGCTCCAAAGTGAATCTGTAATCCATGGCTATGCTCCCTGGATGTAGCTCCAAATGACTCATGACTCCTTTTGCTCCTTTTTGATGCAAAACGTACCAAATTACCTGCAATTACAACGAAACTAGGTGTAGACCTCGATTCTCGCAAAGGTAGATGAAATGGTAGTAAAATCACATAATGTACATACAAACATGCAGATTATGAAAGATAAAACGTCCAAACAAACCCCAAAATATAGACTATAATTCATGCTATCATTTTTGTATTTTTGTAGGAATGCCTTGATGCGTTTTACAGGATAAAGGAAGCGTTGATCTCCTCTCCCATCATTCAACCTCCCGGATTGTCTTTGCCCTTTGAGATCATGTGTGATGCAAGTGATGTGGCCGTAGGAGCTGTACTTGGGAAAAAGGAGGACGGCTGGACCAAAGCCATTTGTTATGCTAGCAAGACGCTAGATGAAGCTCAACTAAACTGTGCCACTACCGAAAAAAAGCTTTTGGCGGTTGTATATGCTTTTGAGAAGTTTTGCTCTTACTTAGTAGATGCGAAAGTTATTGTTTACACTGACCATTCATCTATTCGTTACTTGCTTGCTAAGAAGGATGCAAAGCCGCGTCTTATTCGATGGATTCTCTTGCTTCAAGAGTTTGACCTAGAGATCCGCAATAAGAAGGGATCCGAAAATTCTGTTGCGGATCACCTTAGCCGGCTACCATCCTCCTCGCACGAGAAGGACGATCTACCCATAGATGATTCATTCCCTGATGAGCACTTGCATCAGCTGGAACATTTAATAGACTTCTTTATCTCACCCCATGATGAAGGTGAAGTATGGGGTGAGGACACCTTCTAGCATATTTAAGGATGCCGTACGGTCCAGCTAGCGACCTTAAATCAAGCGCTTCTTGGGAGGCAATCCAAGGTATTGCTTTCTTTTCCCTTTTCTAGCTTAGTTTTAGATAGTTTGCTTTTGCTTTGCTTGTTTTGTTTTTGGCGTCCTAGACAGAAACCAGGTACTCTCAAAGGAAGGATTACAACTCAGGAACAACACTAGAAGGACAGAAGTTTGAGAAATTGAGAAGACAGAGTTTGACTGAGACACATCTCGGTTGCTGTCACAGCGCCTCAACCGAGATGCTCTTGAGGCAACTGGGGCGACTAGGTCTGACAATCCAGTCAACCACCTCGGTCTAGTCGGGACCACCTCGACCGAGGTGATATCGGAATCGGCGAGGGGTATAAAAGGAGAACAAATTTCTCTCTCTTCCCTCCCAACTCCCTTCTCGACCGCGGCGCATCCTTACCTCGTTTCTTCGTTTTCCACAATTTCTGCTTCGATTCCACAAAGAAAAGCAAGAGGATCAGATTGAAAGCAACAAACTGCAAGATAAACGCTTCGAATCGGCTTAATTTGGGGTAAATTGTCGAAAACCCTAAACTCCTCTCTCTTTACTGATTTGGGCAAGATTTGGCTTTGGTTGCCATCTTATATTGCTGAAAAGAGTATAAGTACCCCATAGGAAGCAATTAGTAGTGATTTTGGGAGAAAAGAACTGAAAATCAGAGAGAAGAAATTGCATAGCACTTCACCTCGGTCCAGTCGACCTGTGCCTCGGCCGAGGTGTTCTTCATTTTGTCAGACCAACCGAGGTGCTTTCCTGTCAGCAAACATGAACTCTAGATCTGATCGCCAGCTTGTTCTGAGGGATGTTGCTAGTGATTCCTCACCTTCTTCTGCTCCCCGCCCTTCTATACCGGTGATTCATGAGCGTCACCAGGAGGATTTTGACCGTATATGCGGGCGACCCATAGTCGCCCTGCGGTTCTTGGACGTCTCAGCATTTGAGTGCCTCCACATGGCGGAGGATCTGTGGAGGATGATCTCTATGGTAGGGCTGGAGAGATTTATGGAGATTCGAGCTCCAACCTACCTTGAGCCTACTATGAAGTTCGTGAGTTGTTAGCATGAAATATTGTGATATTTTAGGCACGTTTTCTAAGTGTATTTCATCCATATTGATAGTCATTGATTAAGCATTGATGCAATTGTGAGCTAGTTTGTCTATAATGTCGAAATAGAGATCTACACAAGCTTTATGTTGATTGTAGGCAATTAAGAGCTATTTCCGAACGGATTGAGCAAGGATGGAGTTTGATCGAGCATGTCCAAGGATTGAGGACATCTCTAGGAGCTAAGGAAGGTGCTAACTTGAAGAATAGCACGAGGAAAGGAAGAATCACGAACTACCCCTAAACCACGCTCTAAAATACGGCCGTACTACATTCCACGTTCAAGTCCATGGCCGTGGAACCTTGGCAAGGGGAGCGTGGTTCATTCCAGCAACTTCTACGGCCGTGGAAGGATTGAAACAAACCGTGACCAATTTCCACGCTCTAATTTACGGTCGTGGAACCCTTCCACGACCGTGATCTTGGCGATCTTTTACGCCATACTTTAAGCCACGATCTTCTACGCAATTGAGTCGGACTTATATTTTATCTTACACTATAAACGGACGGACGAAGAGAGATTCCGTCACCTTCGCTTACGCTTAGACGCACTTTCGCTTACACTTGGATTTGCCCTAATTTCGCATTTTGGCAGAAATTGTGATTGGGAGATTTGCGCTTTGCTATTGAGATTTCCGGATTGACGGAAGAGTTGAAGATTCGGAAGATTGTTCGTAAGAAGATTTCGCTTCTCATTTAGGTTTGATTAGAAGACGGATTGACATCCCGTTCTTCCTTCTTATCTATGATTCGTGATTGTTCGTGTTATTTCGGATCTATTGACATTGTTGTTCTTGATTTGTGGATTTGAGATTGACTTGAAAGTTATCGAAGGTTTTCGGAAGTTTTCATCTTTCATTCTTTTAAACCTTGAAATTGATATCAATATGACTGTTGTTGGCTAAAACCCTTTAGCAATTCTAAGGTGAAGGGTTGATAGTTGTGGCTTAGATGATGATAGATCGATCGTAAACAGATTGGACCCTGAGAGTTAGAGAGAATCGCCGACGAACCTAATCCACGGTCTGTTCTTGAACTTCTACGGCCGTGGAACTCAAGAACTACCCGTAATTTTGTGTTAGTTTACGAATTTGCTTTTACTTTAATCCAAAGTTAAAGATTTGCTTTAACTTAGTCTTGGCTTGCCTTTTCTAGGTGGTAGTGAAGCCTCAACAACCTCTACCTCGATTCTGAGTGTCACAACCTTAATCGGTTTAGTTAGTCTTGATCCTTGGATTACAAGTTTGGGTATTTGATGTTAATTCTTACCTTTAGAATCTTTCTATACTGAAGCCTCAACAACCTTTATAAAGAGTGTCTTTTAGGTGGGTCATATAAGGTTTTTGGAACTTCACCGTACGATTACCTTACATTCATATACCTTTGCATACCTCAACTCTGTCCTTAGGATTGTTGTTTTCCCAATAATTTGAAAAGCTTCATACATTTACTTGCTTGATAATCTATAACTGGATTTAACCCCCCGAATCCCTGTGTTCGATACTCTGGAATTCTTGCTTAACTATATCGATCCGTACACTGCGGGTTCGCTTGCTTGATTTCTAGTTTTATAAATTAAAGCTTATTTGCACGCACGCTAAGTGGCGAACAAGTTTTTGGCGCCGTTGCCGGGGATTTGGTCTAGGCTGAATTTGGTTATCGGTTGTCAATCTTGGGAGCTCTTCCCTTGTTATTTGATATCTTTTCGAGTGTATGTGCAGGTCTAGGAATACCGAAGACCTCTTACCTCTTGATCAAGAGCTTGAGAGGACTTTTAGGAGAAAGTGTAAGGAGAAACAAATGGCTGAAGAAAGAGAACGTGATCTCCAATCGGAGTTAGCAGAAAAGGAAGCTCAACTCCAATGGAGTGAGAAGACACGTAGGGAAGAGATGGATCGGACATGATGTTTCAAATGAGGTTGGAGATAAACAACCTTAAGGAGAAAAAGAAAAGGAGGAGACCGGGAAGATCGGTTAGAGCCAACTCAGCTAATGAGGATAGCGACTCCTCCATGCCACCGCTAGAGGAAATTGATCCCACGATCAATGTGAATCCATTCTATCCACGGCCAGCTGCAAATCGCCGTGTTCCACCTAGGAACGCAAGGATCGAACGCGTGGATGAGGAGCAAAGAACTCTTGGCCAAAGGATGGATCCAACGCAGCAACCACGTCGTTTAGGTGTGAACTTTGATGTTGACGATGTACAAGGGTTTAGCTTCAACCCGCAGGTCATTACCCTTGTTCGCCAAAACCAATTTGGCGGAACAAGCGCTGAATCTCCACACCAACACCTACAAAATTTTGAGTGTATGATGGAGACGATGAGGCCGAAGAACGCTACTACCAACAGCTACAAACTCAAGCCTTTCTTCTTCTCCTTGAAGGGGAAAGCATTGTCTTGGTATCAAGCTCTTCCAAGTGGGAAGCTTGAGACATGTGAGGATCTTTCCGCGGAGTTCCTCACTAAGTTCTTTCCGCCATCCAAAACGGCGGAGCTAAGAGGTAAGATCAATGCATTTTCCATGAGATCTAACGAAAGTTTGTTTCAATCTTGGGAAAGGTTTCAGGATTTGCTCTTGGATTGCCCTCATCATGGCATATCCAAGCTTGCACTTTTGGAGATATACTATAAGGGGCTGGATGTGGAGACACAATTCAAGCTCCAATCCCTCTCATATGGTACATTCATGGACATGAGGGAAGATGACGCTTGGGACTTCATTGAGATGCAAGCAAGGGTCATAGAGAAGTATTCTCACCGGAAAGTGGAGGGAAATCGTGTGGAGCACGGAGCAAAGCTCACACATGAAGCTCAAAATCAAATTTTCTCCCTCAACAATGAGATCAAAGAGTTGAAGGAAGCTATCAAGACCAACTTTCCAAAGCAACAAGGAAAAGATGTTGGCTACTTGGGCAACAACAACAACGGTGGTGAGAATACAAACCGCAACAACAACAACAACCGGAACAACAACCGGAATAATTGGAACGGCAACAACAACAACTGGAACAATAATTGGAACAACAATAGGGGTTCAAACAACAACAATTGGCGCTCTAATCAACAAAACTCCGGTAACTCTTATCCTTCCAATTCAAATTCACTAACTCCACCTTCCTCTTCCTCTATTCCTTTGAAAAGCCAGGGGCAAACATCTAATGGAGGAAGCACTTTGGGGAAGGAGAAGCCCGATCCCATGTTGGAGACGATTTTGGGAAAGCTTCAAGGGTTAGAGACTCGCATCATCAAAGTTGATGATCACATAACTAAGGTTGATAAAGCCCAAAAGGTTTTAGAAAACCAAATGTTTACTCATGCGGAGGAATTTCCTAGGAATCAAGGGAAACTTCCAGGAAAAACGGAGGACAACCCAAAGGGAAGGGTGATGGCAATCACAACTAGGAGCGGGGTCACAACTACCGATCCGCAGCCTAAGTTTGTTGAAGTCTCCGTTGAAAAAGAAAAAGAGAAGGGGAAGGAGAGGGAAGATGTCTACGTTCCTCCTCCGGCTTACAAACCTCCCCTGCCATTCTCTCAATCTAGAGCAAGAGCGCGTCTAGATAAACAATTCGGTAAGTTCATAGAACTCATGAGCAAATTGCATATTAACATACCTTTCATTGATGCTATTGTAGGTATGCCGGCTTATGGCAAGTTCTTAAAGGAGCTCCTCTCCAACAAGAGGAAGCTAGAAGATTTCGGAGAGATTAAGATGAGTTTAGATTCTTCGGATCTCATCAAGACCATGAAGGAGAAAATGCCCCCAAAACTAAAGGATCCGGGGTCATTTTGTATTCCCATAGGAGTGGGAGATGTCACATATGATGCATTATGTGACTTGGGAGCAAGTGTGAGCATCATACCACTTGCATTATGTAGGAAGATCGGTTTAGGCGACCCTAAACCGGTGAAGATGACGTTGTACATGGCGGATCGATCCATCACTCATCCCGTCGGTATTATAGAAGATGTCCCGGTCAAGCTAGGTAAATTCTTTGTACCCATTGACTTTGTTGTGCTTGACATTCCTGCAGATAGTCCGGTCCCGATCATACTCGGAAGACCGTTTCTTGCAACTTCCAGCTGCATAGTCGATTGCAAGAATGCTAGACTCACCTTTGACATAGGAGAAGAGAAGGTAGAGTTCGTTCTTTCCACTCTAGTGAAGGAACCAATCTTTGATGAGGATATATTCAATATCCAAGATGAAGAAGGGTTGTCTAGAGAGGAGGTAAGTGCTATTCCCTTCAAAGATCCTTTGCAAAAGGTCATTACTATGAGTCTAATGAATGTAGGGGAAGAAGAGGAGTGCAATGAGGCAATTGAAGCTTTAGAAGCACAAGAAGAAGTATGTGAAGAGGAGTTTGAGAAACTCCACGACGATGCAGAGAATGTACGGATCCACGACCATACACTATATTCCACGGTTGTGGATTTCACCGACCAAAGCGTGGCTCACTCCATAGGGTTACACGGTCGTGGAGGAAACAGAGCACCCGTAACTACATTCCACGCCCAAAATCACGGCCGTGGAGCATCCAAAGAAACCGTAATTTTGGCCGTGGACGAAGGCAAATGTGCCACTTCTTCAACTTCTTTTGATTCTTCTCCCACACCTTCTACTTCCTTAGACACTTCTAAGGAAGCATGGGAAGCTCCTCAAGAGCCATTGGAAACTCCTGCAGCTATGGAGTTGAAACAACTTCCTACACATCTAAGGTACGCGTTCTTAGGACCTAACTCTACTTATCCAGTAATTGTTAGTTCCGATCTAACCATAGATGAACATAGTAAGCTTATGGTTGTCCTTAGGAAACATAGGAAAGCTTTAGGTTATACTATAGAAGACTTAGTAGGAATCAAACCTTCCCTATGCATGCATAAAATCTTAATGGAAGAGGACTTTAGAACTTCAAGACAACCTCAAAGGCGGTTGAATCCGACCATGAAGGAGGTTATCAAGAAGGAAATTCTTAAACTTCTTGATGCAGGTATCATCTACCCTATCTCCGATAGCAAGTGGGTGAGTCTAGTTCAAGTGGGAGGAATGACGGTCATCACCAACAAGAATAACGAACTCATTCCTACTCGAACAGTAACGGGATGGCGGATGTGCATAGACTACCGCAAGCTTAACAATGCGACGAGGAAGGATCATTTCCCATTGCAATTCATCGATCAAATGCTTGAAAGGTTAGCGCAACATTCTCATTTTTGTTATCTTGACGGATATAGTGGTTTCTTTCACATTCCGATACACCCGGATGATCAAGAGAAGACCACATTTACGTGCCCGTGGGGTACGTTTGGCTATAGGAGGATGCCGTTCGGGCTTTGCAACGCCCCAGTCACCTTTCAAAGGTGCATGATGGCCATCTTCTCCGAATACATTAAGGAAATCATGGAGGTCTTTATGGATGACTTCTCCGTATACGGTTCCTCTTTTGACAATTGCCTTTCTAACCTTTCTCTTGTATTACAAAGGTGTGAAGACACTAACCTAGTTCTTAATTGGGAGAAGTGTCAATTTATGGTAAAGGAAGGAATTGTACTAGGACACTTAATCTCTAGTAGAGGGATAGAGGTAGATAAAGCTAAGATAGAGACCATAGAAAAGCTTCCTCCCCCAACTTCGGTGAAAGGGATAAGAAGTTTTCTAAGACATGCTGGATTTTATAGACGTTTCATTAAGGATTTCTCTAAAATATCAAAGCCGCTAACTAATCTATTGATGAAGGATGCATTTTTTGAGTTTTCGCAGGAATGCTTCGATGCGTTTAACATGATTCGGGAAGCTCTAATTTCAGCACCTATTATCCAACCTCCGGATTGGAATCTTCCCTTTGAGGTTATGTGTGATGCTAGTGACGTAGCTATAGGAGCTGTTCTTGGACAAAGAAAGGAAGGGCGAACCCATGCTATCTACTACGCTAGCAAGACGCTAGATAAAGCGCAGCTCAACTACGCCACTACGGAAAATGAATTTTTAGCCATTGTTTACGCTATTGACAAATTTCGCTCTTATCTTGTAGGTGTAAAGGTGATTGTATACACGGATCATGTTGCGATCCGGTATCTCCTTGCAAAGAAGGATGCGAAGCCAAGGCTAATTAGATGGATTCTTCTCCTACAAGAATTCGATCTAGAGATCCGCGACAAGAAGGGTTCGGAAAATTCTGTTGCGGATCATTTGAGTCGTCTAACACATCTAGAAGACGACCATCTACCTATAGATGACTCCTTCCCGGACGAACACTTACATATCATAGAGGAGTGCATCAAAGTGATCTCCAAAGGTAACGAACCATGGTTTGCTGATTTTGTTAACTATTTGGTTTGTCAGGAGATACCGCCCGGATTATCCTACGCACAAAGAAAGAAGTTCTTTAAGGATGTTCGGGAATACTTTTGGAATGAACCTCTCCTCTTTAAGAGAGGTCCGGATGGCATCATTCGGCAATGTGTGCCAGAAGATGAGATGCAAAGTGTCATCCGCCATTGTCATTCACTACCATGTGGAGGACACGCTAGTTCGAACAAGACTAGCGCTAAGGTATTGCAATCTGGGTTCTTTTTGCCTACTTTATTTAGAGATGTGCAAACCTTTGTTTCCTGCTGCGATGCTTGTCAAAGAACAGGAAATATCTCTAGGAGGAATGAGATGCCTCTCAATAACATCCAAGAGGTGGATATTTTCGACGTTTGGGGAATTGACTTTATGGGACCGTTCCCATCATCTTGTGGAAACCAATACATAATCTTGGCGGTGGATTACGTTTCTAGATGGGTGGAAGAAGTTGCCTCTCCCACCAATGATGCCATGGTGGTGGTTAAGTTCTTTAACAAGACCATCTTCCCACGATTTGGGACACCAAGGACAATCATTAGTGATGGAGGTTCTCACTTCATTGCCCGGCGCTTTGAAGCTCTTCTAGGTAAGTATGGGGTTACTCACAAGATCGCCACCCCTTATCATCCACAAACTAGTGGACAAGTTGTGATCTCAAACCGGGAGATCAAAGGAATCCTAGAAAAGACGGTTTCAAGGACTAGGAAGGATTGGTCCTTGAAGCTTGATGATGCATTGTGGGCGTACCGGACTGCGTACAAGACTCCCATAGGAACCACACCATACAACCTTGTGTATGGGAAGTCTTGTCACTTACCGGTAGAGTTAGAGCATAAGGCGTTTTGGGCCATCAAGTGGTTAAATTTCAGTATGAAGGAAGCGGGAGAGAAGCGTCTCTTGGACCTTAATGAGCTTGAAGAACTCCGCTTGAACGCTTATGAAAATGCCAAGATCTATAAGGAGAGAGAAAAGCGTTGGCATGATAAGCATATCATTCCAAAGGACTTCAAAGAAGGAGATCAAGTTCTCCTCTTCAATTCAAAGCTTCGTCTCTTTCCAGGTAAGCTTAAATCTCGTTGGACCGGACCTTTTCTAATAAAACGTATTTTTCCCCATGGTGCAGTTGAAGTATGGGGTGAAGCGGGCGGAAGCTTTAAGGTGAACGGTCAACGACTCAAGAAGTATACGCCGGAACTCCAAGCTGAAGAGTTCGCGCCTACCGCACTCGAATACCCCATACTTGAGACACATTGTCCCAATGGGTCAAATAAGTCTAAAGAAACAGGAAACTCACCAAACATAAGCTGAGCTGCATAATAAATAAAGAAAAGAAATCCTGCAAGCTCTAATCCTGATCTGCTGGTGGTGGTGGAGGATATGGTATGTACGGATGCTGAGACGGGTCGAATGGATATCCCATCATATGTTGAAACTGGATCTCCATCATCCGGCGCTGATAGTGCTGGCTCTCAAGTATCTGATGAGTCCGGCTATCCATCTCTCGGCGATGGTCATCAAGGCGCTCACTAATATCAACAGTAAGAGTGGGGTAGGAGTCTATCATCTGATCCGTCAAATCATCAATCCGGCGGTGAGTGACTGGATCCCTCTGCCTGCATACTCTACGCCTGGCAGGACGTGCTAGTGCTGCAGCTGGCTCGTCCTCTGTCTCCTCGTCGTCTAGATCGACGACTGGTATACTAGGAGCAGCTATATCCGTCCCTGTGTCCATAGCAACTCCATCATCATCCTCATCAGCCTCCTCATCAGCCTCCTCCTCATCCTGCTCCTGGTCTGCTGCTGTTGCGTCTCTAACGTCCTCAATAAGAGGAATCCACGCGGTGTACCAGTACTGAAGGTCAAATACTGAGAACTGAGATGACCATCTAATACCTTGAGGTGCAGTCTTCTCCCAGGGCATCGCCACATACGGCGTAGTAAGTCCACGAGGAACCAAGATCCTCCTCGTAATCATCTCCTGCAGACCAAGCGGCTTGGCAGCCGCTACCATAGTACAAGCACTCAAATCTAAATCCATGTAACTCGCAATGTGAGTCACTAGACCGCCGCAGCAAATATCTCCCTTCGCCTTCGCCTTTATCTTGTGTAAATCCTCAGCCAGCATCACTCCAAAGTCCGGAACTCCTCCGGTAACCATACAATATAGACTCAGCAACTCCCCCTGTCTAATCTTTTGGGCCGTCTCAGTACGTGCCAGAAGTGTCTCGCTAAAGATCCGGTGGGCTAATCTGAAGGCGAGGTAGAAGATAATACGCTCCTTGGAGTCTCCAGGTCTCCACCTATCAGCATGCTCAACTACGTGAGCTATCTGGCCCTAGAACTCTCGAGCCACGGCTCGAGAAGGAAAACCAGAAACTGTGGGGGTCGGGAAGCCAAAGATATCCCTCCAATGGTCCATCGGAACTAAGTAGTTCCGGTTCAGCAACCGGTACTTGATGGCAAGCTCTATAGGCAGGTAAGTCACGGAGCTCACAAACTCCAAAGTCGGCTCAAGGTAGGCTGGAGCTCTAATCTCAGTAAACTGCTCCAACCCTACCATAGCAATCATCTGCCTCAAATCATCATCTACGTAGAGGCAATCAAAAGCACCGATATCAAGGAATCGCGGTGCAACCACTGGACACGCAGCAATGCGGTCATAATCTACCCGGTGACGCTCATGGATCACCGGTATGGATCGACGATAAGAAGAAGAAGGAGAAGGGGAGGACCTATCCCTCAGAACAATCTGCCTGTCAGAACTCATTTTCCATTCACTGTCAGACCACCTCGGTCGGTTGTAATATTTCAAGAACACCTCGGTCGAGACGCAGGTCGACTGGACCGAGGTAGAAGGCTCTCCGATCGTAACTCTCAAAAATCCAGTTATTTTCCCCCAATATCACCACCAATTATTCCTATGGGGTACTTAAGCCTTTTTCAACACAATGCAGGGGCGACCAAATCCCAATTTGACCGAAACAGTGAAGAAAACCGAGTTAGGGTTTTTGTTCGATTTACCCCAGATTCGGTTGATTCGGAGCATTTTTGTTGCAGATTGTCGCTTGCAAACCGATCCTCTACTCTTTCCATGCAGTTTGGAAGCAAGAATCGTCGAAAACGATCGAGAAATGGGGAACGAGATGAATCCTTGCGCCGCGGTCGAGAAGGTGAGAGAGGGAAGAGAGAGAATTCAAAACCCCTTTTATACCCTTTTCTAGAACTGCTATCACCTCGGTCGAGATGGTCTCGACCGGACCGAGGTGATACGGACCGAGGTGGTTTGTCAAAAACCCTAGTCGCCTCGGTTGCTCAAGAATCATCTCGGTCGAGGTGTTGTGACAGCAACCGAGATGTGTCTCAGTCAAACTCCGTCTTCTCCAATTCTCGAACTTTTGTCCTTCCAGTGTTGCTCCTGGGTTGTATTCCTTCCTTAGAGATTACATGTTGTTTGTCTAGGACGCCAAAAACAAAGCAAGCAAAACAAAAGCAAATTATCTAAAGCTAAGCTAGAAAAAAGGGAAAAGAAAGCAATACCTTGGGTTGCCTCCCAAGAAGCGCTTGATTTAAGGTCGCTAGCTGGACCGTACGGTGTCTCTAAACAAGGTATAGTGGTGCAATCTCCTCAATCGGGACTTCCGGTTTGTAATTCTTGAGTCTATGACCATTGACCTTGAATCTTCCACTTTCTTTTCCCCAGATCTCGACTGCACCATAAGGGAAAACATGTTTCACAACGTAAGGTCATGTCCATCTAGACTTTAACTTACCTGGAAAGAGGCGAAGGCAGGAGTTGAAGAGTAGAACTAAATCTCCTTCTTTGAACTCCTTAGGAATGATACGCTTGTCGTGCCATTTCTTTGTCCTTTCCTTGTAGATCTTGGCATGCTCATAAGCGTTCAAACGCAGCTCCTCCAGCTCGTTGATGTCCAATAGCCGCTTTTCACCGGCGTCTTTGATGTCGAAGTTGAACCATTTGATCGCCCAATATGCTTTGTGTTCCAGCTCAACGGGCAAATGACAAGACTTCCCATATACCAAATTATAAGGGGTGGTACCAATGGGAGTCTTGAATGCAGTCCTGTAGGCCCAAAGAGCGTCGTCCAACTTCATGGACCAATCCTTCCTCGTCCTAGAGACGGTCTTCTCCAAGATTGCTTTAATTTCTCTATTAGAGATCTCGACCTGTCCACTAGTTTGAGGGTGATAAGGGGTTGCTACCTTGTGGGTTACCTCATACTTCGATAGAAGTGCCTTAAACTTCCGGTTGATGAAATGTGTCCCTCCATCACTGATGATGATGCGTGGAGTCCCAAAACATGGAAAGATAGTCCTATTAAAGAACTTCACTACCACCATGGCGTCATTAGTGGGAGCGGCAATGGCTTCAACCCATCTAGAGACGTAGTCGACAACTAGGAGAATGTAGAGGTTTCCTTTGGATGATGGGAAAGGTCCCATGAAATCTACTCCCCATACATCAAAGATCTCAACCTCTTGTATGTTATTGAGTGGCATCTCGTTCCTCCTAGATAAGTTTCCTGTTCTTTGGCATGCATCACAAGAGACAACAAACGTTTGCACATCCTAAAATAATGTAGGCCAAAAGAAACCGGAACATAATACCTTGGCGCACATTTTGTGAGCGCTAGCATGCCCTCCACAAGGAAGTGAGTGACAATGTCGTATGACACTAGTAACTTCATCTTCCAGAATGCATCTTCGAAGCAACCCATCCGGGCCTCTCTTAAGCAGTAGAGGTTCATCCCAGTAGTAATGGCGTACATCCTTAAAGAATTTCTTTCTTTGAGCGTACGTCAATCCGGGCGGTATTTCCTTGCAAACAAGATAATTAATAATGTCAGCATACCAAGGCCCTTTATTATCAGAAATTTGGTGGAGAAAGTGTTCCACCAACTGAGGATGAATATCAGAAAAGGGAGTAAGAAGTTTGTTATTCTCAGTTGACATCATCTCGCTTTCAACCTCGGTCGAGGTCCAGAGAGGGTGACCGAGATGTTCTTCAGTCAAGAACACCTCGCTTGGTCTAGAAAGTGCATCGGTTGAGGTACTGCAACTAGGACCGAAACTGGAGATTTTCTTCTCCTGGATTAGTTTTTCAAATTTAGTTGCTGGATCTTCTTCCAGTGCCTTTAACCTCCGTATATCGTCATAACAAGAAGCATGTGTACCTTCCTCCATTAAGCTAAAACTAATGACTCTCTCAAGTGGATCATTAATAAGGATAGAGCTTATGAATTCTCTTGATTCTTCTTCATCATAGATGTTGAAGATATCATCTTCTAGCGGCTCTGTTTTCATTGCCGTAAGAAATGCAAACTCAACTTGATCACCGCTAATGTTGAATTGCAACTTGGCGTTCTTACAATCCCCATTGCAACCCGAAGTTGCTAGAAATGGTCTCCCGAGAATGATAGGAACGGGATAATCTGCAGGAATGTCAAGCACAACAAAGTCTATAGGTAAATAGAAGTTACCTAACTTAACCGGAACGTCTTCCGAAATGCCCACGGGATGGGTAATGGAGCGGTCCGCCATGTACAACCGTATCTTCACCGGCTTGGGCTCTCCAAGTCCGATTCTCAAACATAGATCCAAGGGGATGATGCTCACGCTGGCCCCTAGATCACACAATGCCTCACAAGTGATATCCCCAACTTGAATGGGAATGCAAAATGAGCCGGGATCCCTTAACTTAGGTGACATCTTCTCCTTCATGATTTGAATAAGTTCCGAGGATTTAGATGTCATCCTTACTTCACCAAAATCTTCTAGCTTCCTCTTCCTTGATAGAATTTCTTTCAAGAACTTCCCATAGGCGGGCATCCCTAGAATAGCATCAAGGAAAGGGATGCTAATATGTAGTTTATTCATCAAGTCAAGGAACTTACCAAAATGCTTGTCTAGATGTGCTCTGGCCTTTGACTGGGGGAATGGAAGTGGTGGTTTATATGCAGGAGGTGGAACATAAACTTCAGTTTTGTCCGACGCTCTTTGAGGCTCAACCTCGGTTGGCACCTCGGCCGAAGTGTTCTTCGATTGTACCTGGACCGAGGTGTTCTTCGTCTATACCGGCATCGACCGAGGCACTAGATCTGCAGTTTTTAGTCTACTTCTCGTCGTTATTGCCATGATCTTTCCTTTAGGGTTTCTTTTTGACCTTGCTGGAAGCTTCCCTGGATCTCTTGCCGCTTCATTCGCCTTGTTAAAGAATTGTTATTCTAAGGCTTTTTGTGCCTTCGAAAATGAAGTCATGGACGTCTCCATTGAGTTTAGTTTGATAAAGATGGCCTCCAATACTGCATCTTTCTTTTCTGGTTGGGACGAGCTTGATCCAGGCTCCTGGCTCTTCAATGGAGTTGAAGAAGAAGAAGAAGAAGAGAGGAAGGGATTAGAAGAATTGTTTGAATTTGAGTTAGAGTAAGAGTTACCCGATTTTTGATTGTTGGATCTCCAATTGTTGTTGTTGGATCCTCTATTGTTATTGTAGTTGTTGTTTCAGGAACCGTTGTTGTTGTTCCTTGACCCTTGATATCCTCCCTCTTCCTTTTGGGTTTGAGCAACCAAAAGGTCTTTCAATTGCTTCACATCATTCTTCAAAGAGGTGAGTTGATCATTGTTTGATGGAGTTTCTTGGAAGTTGACTCTTTTAACTCCACCTTCAGCTCCTTGGTAGGAGTATTTCTCCATGTGCAAAGCTTGCTTCTCTATGAACTCCCAAGCTTCGTCAATCGGCATATCCATGAATGTGCCTGCGGATAGTAGTTGAAGGTTGAACTGGGTATTTCCGTCCAGTCCCTTGAAGTATATCTCCAACAACTCTATCTTTGGAATCCCATGATGTGGGCAATCCAAAAGGATGTCTTTAAATCTCTCCCATGACTTGGACAATCTCTCCTTGTCCTTCATGATGAATGCATTGATCTTCCCTCTCATTTCAGCGATCTAAGAGAGGGGAAATAATTTAGTTAAGAACTCCGTCGTCATCTCCTCCCAAGTGTTGATTTTTCCTGGAGGGAGAGATTGATACCAAGTAAGCGCCCTATCTTTCAAAGAGAAGTAGAAAGGCCTTAGCTTGTAATTGTTGTTTTCCAGCCTTGAAGGTCTCAAGGTCTCCATCAAGATCTCATAGTTTTGCAGATGTTGATGCGGAGACTCCCTCTCTAGCCCTCCAAACTGGCATTGGTGAATCATGGAAAGAACTTGCGGTCGAAGTTCATAGTCATGGTCCGCTGGATCACCTAGGTTGACTCTTGGACGCCTCAGTTGCTGGTTGGGGTCCATCCTCTGCCCTAGGGTCTGTGGAATACCTGCAAAAAGAGCATCTCGGACTGGCATCCGAGGTGGAAGTATCTCGGCCGGGGCAACTGGAGTTGGGTCCTGCCTCGGTTGAGGATCTGGAAAGAAGGTATCACACCAACAAGGTATGCCCTGGTAAGGAGTTATAGTCTTAAACCAACACACCAACTAAGGGAATAGAATCAACCTTTACATGGTAAGTCTCAGGCTAACTCACAAAGATGGGATGAAGGCACACTGTTAGCATGAAATATTGTGATATTTTAGGCACATTTTCTAGATGTATTTCATCCATATTGGTGTTCATTGATAAATCATTGAAGCAATTGTGAGCTAGTTTGTCTATATTGTCGATATAGAGATCTGCATAAGCTTTGTGTTGATTGTAGGCGAATAAGAGCAAAAACCGAACGAAATAAGAGAGAATGGAGGTAGATTGAGCATATCCAAGGATTGAGGACACGACAAAGAAGTTAAGGAAGATGCTAGGATGAAGAATGGCACAAAACAAAGGGAATTACGAGCAACCTATGCTTCCACGCTCTAAAATACGGCCGTAATGAAGTCCACGCTCTAAACCACGACCGTGGAACTTGGCAACATGAGCGTGGAGCATTCCAGAGAGTTACACGGTATAAAGTACGGCCGTGGAAGTTGTGAAGAACCGTGATGGAATCCACGCTCTAAACCACGGGCGTGGAACCCTCTATGACCGTGATTTAGGCGATCTTTTGACGTACTAATTAAAGCCACGATCTTTTACACAATGGGCTGAAGGGTTATTTCTATCCTTCCCTATAAAAGGACAAGAGGAGGGAGAAATCGAGGACCGCGCTTAGACCTTGCTTACACCCTCGCATAGAGCATCATCCCTTGGAGATTCGCTTCCGCACATTGAGGGTATTATTGGACGTACGGAGATTACGTCTTTTGTCCTTAGGTTTGATTAGAAGACGGATTGACATCCCGTTCTTCGTTCTTATCAAGGATTGTGATTGTTTGTGTTATTCCAAATCTGATATACATCATTACTCTTGTTTGTGGATTTGAGATTGATTTGAAGTTTATTGAAGGTTTTCGAAGGTTTTCATCTTTCATTCTTCTTAATCTTGAATTTGATATTATAATGACTGTTGTTGGCTAAAACCCTTTAGCAATTCTAAGGTGAAGGGTTGATAGTTGTGGCTTAGATGATGATAGATCGATCGTAAACATATTGGACCCTGAGAGTTAGAGAGATTTCGCCGATGAAGCCAGAATCACGGTGTATTCTTGAGTTCCACGGCCGTGGAATCTCAAGATCCACCCGTAATTTTCCTTAGTTTACGAACCTTGCTTTTACTTTAATCCAAAGTTAAAGATTTGCTTTAGCTTAGTCTTGGCTTGCCTTTTCTAGGTAGTAGTGAAGCCTCAACAACCTCTACTTCGATTTCGAGTGTCACAACCTTAATCGGTTTAGTTAGTCTTGGTCCTTGGGTTACAAGTTTGAGTATTTGATATTAATTCTTGCCTTTAGTTAGTCTTGATTTCTCGCAAGAATGCTTAGATGCGTTTAATATGATTCGGGAAGCTCTAATCTCAGCCCCGATTATTCAACCTCCGGATTGGAATCTTCCGTTTGAGGTTATGTGTGACGCAAGTGACGTAGCCATAGGGGCTGTGCTTGGGCAAAGAAAGGAAGGGCGAACCCATGCTATCTATTACGCTAGCAAGACGCTAGATAAAGCGCAGCTCAACTACACCACTACAGAAAAAGAATTCTTAGCAATTGTATATGCAATTGACAAATTTCGCTCTTATCTTGTAGGTGCAAAGGTGATTGTGTACACAGATCATGCTACGATCCGGTATCTACTTGCAAAGAAGGATGCGAAGCCAAGGATAATTAGATGGATTCTTCTCCTACAAGAATTCGATCTAGAGATCCGCGACAAGAAGGGTTTGGAAAATTCTGTTGCGGATCATTTGAGTAGTCTAACATATCTAGAGGACCACCATCTACCTATAGATGACTCCTTTCCGGACGAGCATTTACATATCATAGAGGAGTGCATCGACGTGATCACCAAAGGTAACGAACCATGGTTTGCTGATTTTGTTAACTACATGGTTTGTCAGGAATTACCACCCGGATTATCCTACGCACAAAGAAAGAAGTTCTTTATGAATGTTCGAGAATACTTTTGGAATGAACCTCTCCTCTTTAAGAGAGGTCCGGACGGCATTTGTTACGCTAAGATTGTGTGTGCACGCAATAAGCCTTAAATTTATACTCGTTATATTTCTACTAACTCCTAGCGAACCCGTAGTGTACGGGACGTTTTGTAGTAGGGATAGTATTCCGAGGTCGAACACAAAGGCTGAGGTGAGATTGATTCGATTAGTGATTAAATTTAGTGAAGATCTAGGCTTAAGAAAAGAGAAAGAAATAAAGAAATGAAAATCTCAATGTTTTTGGTTGGTTTTTAGGTGATCAATCAAGGATCACAAATCATGCAAAGTAAACAATCAACTAAGCTAACACCACAAGTAAACAAAGCAAGCACGAAATATATGATCAACGAGAGAAAAGGCGGATTCTAGGGATTGGAAATTCCGGTTATGGCATGGGACTCAAGCTATATAATCATTCCTTGGATTTCTAAAGTACGTTGGAAGTAAATGTTTCTAGGTTGGGATCAATCACCGGGTAAGTCTCATGATCCTCTAGTCCGTTCCTAAGGTCTCATCACCGGGTAAGTCTCAAAGAACCTAAGGATAGGAATTCTACACAAACCGGATAGTATTCTAGGGGTCCAACCTCTCTTTACCGGGTAAGTCTCAGAAAGGCAAGTCCTAAACAACTATCCTAGCACACTTAATCGAATAGCGGCTTACGAGGCTCACTACTACCTAGAGTTTGTCATCTTCGATATCTAAGAGTAAGAATCACCGGGTAGGTCTCTTCTAACACTTAGTTGCCAACACTAGGGCACCCTAGGATATATTTGACTCAACAAACACTAGGATTTCAACATTCTAACAATCTAGAACTTAGATCCATCAAATCAAACGAACCAGGCAAACCACGGGCTGTTCTACCACTTCCACGGCCGTGGACTGGCAAGAACAAACCGTGGACTACAGTAGTGACTTTGTTCGAGCAAATGAATCATCCAAGGGCAAATCTAAGTCCATCCTATCATAGTCCTAGCCATAACCATCCTTTCCTTACCCTAGAATCGCATCTATTTAGCCTACAACATACATCATCATAATCGAAATCATCAAACATAAAATCATAGCTTCCATTTGCAAGATAATGAAGAGAAAGAGGTGAACAAGTGAAACAAGTAAAGCCAAGCTAAAAGTAAGATTAGAAAGACTCACAACCCTTCAAAAGAAGGTTTAATCGATTCTTACAACCCTAGAAATCGATTCCGAAAATCTTCACTACAAAACTTGTCAAAGACTAGCAATGGTGTGTTCTTCTCTTCTTCTCCAATGGAGCTTCTTCCTCCTCCAATGGTAGCTTCCTTCCAAGCTTCCAATTGAGAGAATCTTATTATTGAGAGTGTGGTGCAGAGTGTGGATTTGATTGGATGATAGGGGATGTCCTCTCTCAGCCTTGCAGGACGACTTTTATACTACAACCTTGCTAGAGTCGGCCATGAGATCGTGGCACACCAGTCACAACCGTTTGGCGAAAACCACGGTCCATTTCTACGGTCGTGGAAGTGCCAGTGACCGTGGTTTTGATGCTTCAGCTTGATTTGGATCATTGAGTCACGATTTGGTGCATGGCTTGCACCAACAAGGTCCCATGGGTCTTCCTTAGCCTCTAGCTTGCATCCCAAATGAGTCCGAGGGTGTGTCATCTTGATGAACGATCCTCAAACGTATCGATTGAGCTCCTAAATCTCCCAAAATACCTACAAAGCAATGCAAAAGTCCGTGTAGACGTCTATCTCGACAAAATACGTGAATTGGGTACAAACGTCGTGAACTAGTGCTAAACCATGCATGAATGAGCGAAAAATCTATCTAAATGATTACCTAATCCTAAGTCATAAATCGTTTTATCAAAAATACCCCATACTTAAGGTTTGCTCGTCCCCGAGCAAGTTCCCAACTATAGACTAAGAGATGACATGATTTATGTATGCAGAAAAATGGCAAAATCTTTTTGGAGTTGTGCTTCTAATATTGGATAACCTTCATAGTCATGTTTTATGGCAATGGACAAGCAATCATGCATCAAATAAGTGAAGGCATGGAAAGACAATTGTACTTAACTCGAAAGCATGCATGAAACATAAAAATGAAGAAGTCAAGATGATCAAGAGCATATCCAATCTAGATTACTAAGTCTTACACACATGCAAATAGGTCATAAGGGCTTGTGAGATAAAATGCCAAGAAACGTTGTGATTAGGTGGGGACTTTTCTAGGCTATGTGATGCTAATCCGGGAATGGAACTAACTCCACAATTTTGTCCTTGATCAACTTCCACTTATTTTTGAGACAATGGCATTGGTGTACAAAAGCCGAAACCTTGGTGATTAGTCGTCCTCGGGTTATTTCTATTTTTCGAGGTGCATCCACACCGGGCACACATACCAAAGCTCGTTAGGACTATTGGTTTATTTGACTTTGCCAAGGCACAAATACCCGATTATGTGAATGGTGCCGAGTTACTCGTCATTTAAACCAACGTCCCCAAACCTATACTTTTGTCTACACTTTCACAACAAATTCAGCATTTCATTCATGACATTCTTTCATCAACATCTTCACCCCACACTTGCTTTTCACACACTCAACACACTAATATGCTCCTATTCCCGGAGGGGTCAAAAGAGGTCAAATTTATATCAATTGAGGTGCTCAAACAACATGATCAAGATGAGAAGTAGAGAAAGATGAATTGCCTCATTCATTCCTAGATGATGTGCAAGAACTAGCATGTAATTTCGACTTTCAATACTCAATCCAATCAAGGCAAACATCATGATCACAATCCATTCATGGGATTCAATATAAGTACTTCAAGTCCACATATGCATTCATCAATTTAACACATAAGGCCATCCATAGCCAATCCACAAGACAAGATTTATCATTAGGGTCATATCCAAGCCTAGAAAGCACAAAAATTTTTAAATTTTCTGATTTTTTGGATTTTTTCGAAATGAGTATATACAATGCAAGACATGTGATAATATTAAACTATCCTAGATGCTAATCATGCAAAGGATCATGCAAACCCCACCCCATACCTAGAAACACATTGTCCCCAATGTGTAAATGAAGTAAAGAAGAGTGAAAGAGGGTTCTCACAATGTAAAAATGGTTTGCTTCGGTATTTGGAATTACTCAAGTGGATTGTAGGTGGATGATCTTATAAACAATGGTAGAGAGCTCTAAGTGTCCATCAAGGCGTCGGGACCCGCGCTAGGCACCACTAGCCGTCCAAGTTCCGCGTCCGCTCCACCCATAATTGATGAGGGGTTCATCATCATCATTCACATGCCATGCAAGGCTTCCATGCTACCAAGACTCTAGCACAAACACAAAGCACACCAAACACACAAAAACAGAAAAATCAAAACAAAAACAAAAACGAAAAGGGAAAGATGTTACCAATAGGTTGCCTCCCATCAAGCGCTTCTTTAAGGTCATTAGCTTGACCACACTCGGGGGCGTCTACTCAAGGTGAAGTGGGGCAATCATATCCACCGGAGCTCCCGGGATATACTTCTTCAACCGATGCCCATTCACCTTAAAATCTCCACAATGCTCCCCTCCTATCTCAATTGCTCCATGGGGAAAGATCTTCTTCACCACATAGGGACCGGTCCACCTCGACTTTAGCTTTCCGGGGAAGAGCCGCAGCCTTGAATTGAAGAGAAGGACAAGGTCGCCTTCACTCAACTTCTTAGGGATGAGGCGCTTATCATGCCAACGTTTGGTCCTCTCCTTGTAGATCCTGGCATTTTCATAGGCATCCAAACGGATCTCCTCAAGAGCATTCATATCAAGCAATCTCTTCTCACCGGCCTCCTTGAGGTCAAAATTTAGCCACTTAATGGCCCAATAAACTCTATGCTCCATCTCTACCGGAAGGTGGCAAGACTTGCCATAGACTAACTTGTAAGGAGTGGTGCCAATTGGTGTCTTGAAAGCGGTTCTATATGCCCATAAGGCATCATCGAGCTTCATAGCCCAATCCTTTCTCGTTCTAGAGACCGTCTTCTCAAGAATTCCCTTTATCTCCCGGTTGGAGATCTCCACTTGGCCACTAGTTTGGGGATGGTAAGGTGTTGCCACCTTATGAGTCACCCCATACTTAGCCAAAAGTGCCCCAAAGTTCCTATTAGTGAAGTGCTTCCCTCCATCACTTATGATCACCCTTGGTGTTCCAAACCTAGGAAAGATCACTTGGTTGAAGAACTGCACCACCACCTTGGCATCATTTGTGGGAGAGGCGATTGCCTCCACCCATCTTGAAACATAGTCAACCGCCAATAGGATGTAGAGGTTGCCACATGAGGAGGGGAATGGCCCCATGAAGTCCACACCCCACACATCAAATATCTCCACCTCTTGTATGTTGTTCAAGGGCATCTCATTCCTCCTTGAGATGTTGACCGTCCTTTGGCAAGCATCACAAGCTACCACAAAATTTTGCACATCCTTGAACAAACTTGGCCAAAAGAAGCCCGATTGCAACACCTTTGCGCATGTCTTGTGGGAGCTAGCATGCCCTCCACATGGCAAGGAATGACAATGGCGGATCACACTCTCCGCCCCATCCTCCGGTATGCATCTTCTAAACACTCCATCCGGCCCTCTCTTGAACAAAAGTGGTTCACTCCAATAGTAGTGCCTCACATCTTTGAAGAACTTCTTTCTTTAGGCATACGACAAACCGGGAGGCACTTCCTCACACACAAGATAGTTCACAATGTCGGCATACCATGGCTCACTTCCTCTAGACACTTGGAACAAGCACTCCCCCACCATTTGCAATTGCTCATCACGGAATGAGTCATCAATCGGGATGTCATCTCTCTCAAGCTCCAATGGTGGGAGTCTACTAAGGTGATCCGCCACAGAATTTTCGGACCCCTTCTTGTCCCGGATTTCCAAATCAAACTCTTGAAGAAGAAGGATCCACCGAATCAACCTAGGTTTGGCATCCTTCTTCGTAAGGAGATAACGGATCGCAGCGTGATCTGTATACACTATGACCTTCGCTCCAACAAGATATGAGCGGAACTTCTCAAATGCATACACAACCGCTAGCAACTCCTTCTCAGTGGTAGCATAATTGAGTTGGGCATCATCTAGCGTCTTGCTACAATAATAAATGGCATGTGTGCGCCCATCTTTCCTTTGCCCTAAAACAGCCCCAACGGCTACATTACTTGCATCACACATGATCTCAAACGGTAAACTCCAATCCGGAGGTTGCATGATAGGTGCGGAGATCAAAGCGTTCTTCAACCTGCAAAAACTTCAAGGCAATCCTTGGAGAAAACAAACTCAACATCTTTCATTAGTAGGTTAGTAAGAGGCTTAGAGATCTTAGAGAAGTCTTTAATAAACCTCTGGTAAAAACCGGCATGCCCTAGAAAACTCCTTACCCCCTTCACTGAGGTAGGTGGTGGCAACTTCTCTACCGTTTCAATCTTGGCCCTATCAACCTCAATGCCACGGTTGGACACTAAGTGTCCCAACACAACACCTTCACTTACCATGAAGTGGCATTTTTCCCAATTCAAGGCTAGATTAGTCTCCTCACATCTTTTAAGCACTAAAGACAAGTTAGCTAAGCAATTATCAAAGGAAGATCCATAAACAGAAAAGTCATCCATAAACACTTCCATGATATTCTCAATGTATTCAGAAAATATAGCCATCATACACCTTTGAAAGGTGGCGGGTGCATTACACAACCCAAATGGCATTCTCCTATATGCAAAAGTACCCCATGGACATGTAAATGTGGTTTTCTCTTGGTCATCGGGGTGGATAGGGATTTGGAAGAATCCACTATAGCCATCTAAGTAGCAAAAGTGGGAATGTTGAGCTAACCTTTCTAACATTTGGTCAATGAAAGGGAGGGGGAAGTGATCTTTCCTAGAGGCCATGTTCAACTTCTTATAGTCAATACACATCCTCCATCCCGTAACTATCCTAGTTGGGATTAGCTCATTGTTCTTATTAGTCACTACGGTCATCCCACCCATCTTAGAAACTACATGCACAAGACTAACCCACTTACTATCCGAAATAGGGTAGATGATTCCCGCATCTAGCAACTTAATGATCTCTTTCTTGACTACCTCTTTCATTATAGGATTCAATCTTCTTTGATGTTCAATAGAGGGTTTATGGTCATCTTCCATCAATATCTTATGCATGCACAAAGAAGGTTTTATGCCAACTAAATCATCAATAGTATAGCCAATGGCTTTCCTATGCAATCTTAGCTCATGCAACAACTTAGCAAGTTCATCATCATTCAAGCATGCATTCACAATCACCGGATATGTAGAATTATCATCAAGAAAAGCATACTTCAAATGAGAAGGGAGGGGTTTGAGTTCAAGTTTAGGAGGACCTTTATCGAGTGGAGACGATCCAAAAAACGTTGGTTGAAATGAATCCAAAGCAAATGAAGGCACTCCAAGGCTCCTTGAAGCTTGATCAACAACAAGGGCTGCTTGGGGAAACCACGGGCAAGTCCACGGATCCTGGCACATCCACGGCCGTGGACCTTGCAAAACTTGCTCATCATAGCACTCCAGAGAGTTCCACGGCCGTGGAACACCCTCCACGACCGTGGTTCCTACAGGTACTTAGCATGCTCTCGTGAACTTCAAATCCAGCTCTTGTCTCCTTTTCTAATGCTTCCAAGGCCTTGATTTCTTCATTGCAAGCCTCCTCAACACCTTCCTCCATCAAGTTTAAACTAAGAACCTTCTCCAAGGGGTCCTTGATCAAGATCGAGCTCACAACTTCTCTAGACTCCTCTTGCTCGACAATGTTGAATACATCTTCATCAAGGGTTGGCCCTTTCATCATTGTGGACAGCTTGAACTTGATATTCTCTTCTCCAATGTTGAAGGAGAGAATTCCATTTTTACAATCCACCAAGCATCCGGAAGTGGCTAGCAAAGGTCTCCCTAGGATGATGGGAACCGGATAGTCCGCCGGAATGTCCAAGACAACAAAATCAATCGGCACATAGAACTTCCCGAGTTGCACCAGTATGTCTTCTAAGATCCCAACCGGATGAGTGATAGAACGGTCCGCCATGTAGAGGGTCATCTTGACCGGTTTTGGCTCCCCTAGCCCGACCTTGTTGCAAAGTGCAAGTGGTATGATGCTTACACTTGCCCCAAGATCACAAAGGGCTTCATACTTCACTTCTCCCACTCCGATTGGCACACAAAAAGATCCCGGATCTCTTAGCTTAGGAGGCATCTCCTCCTTCATGGTTTGGATCAATTCCGAGGACCTCTTAGTCATCCTTACTTCCCCATACTCCTCCAACTTCCTTTTGTTGGAGAGTATTTCCTTCAAGAACTTGCCATATGCCGGCATACCTAAGATATCATCCATGAACGGAATGTTAATATGCAATTTAGACATAAGTTCAAGGAATTTACAGTGTTTGTCCAAGCGAGCTCTTGCTCGCGATTGAGGGAACGGTAGTGGTGGCTTGTATGGAGGCGGTGCCACATGTGTTGGCTCAACATCCTTGCTCTTGCCTCCATCTTCTTGCAATATCTCTTCTTCTATCACTACTTGCTTTCCCTTAGCATTCTCCATGGGAAAGGGCTCCTTCATGCTCAACCCGCTCCTTGTAGTGATGGCCAACACTTGGCCTCTTGGGTTATCTTCGGTTCTTCCGGGAAGCTTTCCCGGATCTCTATGAGTTTCACCCGCCTTTTGGAACACTTGTGCTTCCAAAACTTTTTGAGCCTTAGAAATTGAAGTCACCGTGCTCTCAAGACCACTCAACCTTCCAAGCAATTGCTCAAACATCATCTCGGTTCTATCCTTTGGAGGTTGAGTAAATCCTCGTGGAGGTTCTTGTGAAGCCTTTGGTGGTGGAGTTGTGCTTGTGGAAGCGGGAGGGTTCAAGGCACCATCCGGGTTAGAATAGGAAAACCCGGGATGGTTGTGGTTAGGCCGGTAATTGTTGAATTGCCGGTTGTTGTTGAAGTTCCTTGGGCCTTGATAGTTGTTGTAGTTGCCCCTTCCCATGTAGTTCACATCTTCCTCCTTGGAAGACAAGTTTGCTTGCACTTGAGGGGTCGCTTGATTCTTCAAAGTTGTAGCACACAACTCCCCCAAAGACTTTAGCTCGTTGTTGATGGCGTCAAGCTTGAAATTGCTCATGGTGACTTCACTCACCTCATATGCTCCCGCCTTTCTTCCATCACTCTTCCTATGGGAGTATTTCTCAATCACTAAAGCTTGTTTCTCTACAAACTCCCAAGATTCATCCACATGCTTTTCCATGAAAGTCCCACCGGAAAGAGATTGGAGCTTGAATTGGCTATCTTCATCAAGTCCTTTCAAGTAGATTTCCAATAGCTCAATTTTTGGTATAGCATGGTGTGGACAATCTAGGAGAAGGTCTTTGAACCTCTCCCAAGACTTGAACAAGCTTTCTCTATCCTTCATCACGAAGGCATTGATCTTCCCTCTTAATTCGGTAGTCTTGGAAGTTGGGAAGAACTTAGTCAAAAACTCGGTTGTCATCTCCTCCCAAGTACTCACTCGCCCTTGTGGAATAGATTGATACCAAGCCAAGGCTTTGTCCTTAAGAGAGAAGGAAAAGGCCCTAAGCTTATGGTTGTTGCTCTCCAATCTAGGCGGTCTAAGAGTCTCCATCAAGATCTCATAGTTCATCAAGTGTTGATGAGGAGACTCTCCTTTCATCCCTCCAAATTGATTATGCCGGATCATTTGTAGAACTTGAGAGCGGAGCTCGTAATCATGGGCTGCGGGATCTCCTAAGTTCACACCCGGACGGTGTGCTCTTTGTGCCGGATCCATATGTTGCCCTAACATTTGTGGCTCTTCCATAGCAATTGGCACAACCCGAATATTAACCGCCGGCTGTGGTTGTGGTGGAGGTGGAGGAGGTTGTTGACGATTAAGCTCTCTTTGCACAAGAGCTTGCCTAATCTCTTCAATCTCCCTTCTAGTTGCCTCTTGCCTCTCATTGGCAAGTCTCCTTTCATTCTCCAAAGCTTCATCCCTTATCCTAATTTGCTCTAAAGCCTCATCCAACTCAGCTTGGAGATCTCTTCCGGCCATCTCTTTTCCTTTTCTAATGCTCTTGGATCTAGATCTAAGGGTTTTCTCCGGTTCGGGATCGAATGGAGCTAAATCCTTGCCACGAGATCTTCGCATACACCTAAAGAGTGAGAGATGTCCTGAAAAGCAAAGACACAAACCAAAAAGAGATCAAAAGCAACAAGAAAGACCTACACTATAAACAATCACAAATAATGACTCAATCTAGACCTAGTCCCCGGCAACGGCGCCAAAAACTTGTTACGCTAAGATTGTGTGTGCACGCAATAAGCCTTAAATTTATACTCGTTATATTTCTCCTAACTCCTAGCGAACCCGCAGTGTACGGGACGTTTTGTAGTAGGGATAGTATTCCGAGGTCGAACACAAAGACTGAGGTGAGATTGATTCGATTAGTGATTAAGTTTAGTGAAGATCTAGGCTTAAGAAAAGAGAAAGAAATAAAGAAATGAAAATCTCAATGTTTTTGGTTGGTTTTTAGGTGATCAATCAAGGATCACAAATCATGCAAAGTAAACAATCAACTAAGCTAACACCACAAGTAAACAAAGCAAGCACGAAATATATGATCAACGAGAGAAAAGGCGGATTCTAGGGATTGGAAATTCCGGTTATGGCATGGGACTCAAGCTATATAATCATTCCTTGGATTTCTAAAGTACGTTGGAAGTAAATGTTTCTAGGTTGGGATCAATCACCGGGTAAGTCTCATGATCCTCTAGTCCGTTCCTAAGGTCTCATCACCGGGTAAGTCTCAAAGAACCTAAGGATAGGAATTCTACACAAACCGGATAGTATTCTAGGGGTCCAACCTCTCTTTACCGGGTAAGTCTCAGAAAGGCAAGTCCTAAACAACTATCCTAGCACACTTAATCCAATAGCGGCTTACGAGGCTCACTACTACCTAGAGTTTGTCATCTTCGATATCTAAGAGTAAGAATCACCGGGTAGGTCTCTTCTAACACTTAGTTGCCAACACTAGGGCACCCTAGGATATATTTGACTCAACAAACACTAGGATTTCAACATTCTAACAATCTAGAACTTAGATCCATCAAATCAAACGAACCAGGCAAACCACGGGCTGTTCTACCACTTCCACGGCCGTGGACTGGCAAGAACAAACCGTGGACTACAGTAGTGACTTTGTTCGAGCAAATGAATCATCCAAGGGCAAATCTAAGTCCATCCTATCATAGTCCTAGCCATAACCATCCTTTCCTTACCCTAGAATCGCATCTATTTAGCCTACAACATACATCATCATAATCGAAATCATCAAACATAAAATCATAGCTTCCATTTGCAAGATAATGAAGAGAAAGAGGTGAACAAGTGAAACAAGTAAAACCAAGCTAAAAGTAAGATTAGAAAGACTCACAACCCTTCAAAAGAAGGTTTAATCGATTCTTACAACCCTAGAAATCGATTCCGAAAATCTTCACTACAAAACTTGTCAAAGACTAGCAATGGTGTGTTCTTCTCTTCTTCTCCAATGGAGCTTCTTCCTCCTCCAATGGTAGCTTCCTTCCAAGCTTCCAATTGAGAGAATCTTCTTATTGAGAGTGTGGTGCAGAGTGTGGATTTGATTGGATGATAGGGGATGTCCTCTCTCAGCCTTGCAGGACGACTTTTATACTACAACCTTGCTAGAGTCGGCCATGAGATCGTGGCACACCAATCACAACCGTTTGGCAAAAACCACGGTCCATTTCCACGGTCGTGGAAGTGCCAGTGACCGTGGTTTTGATGCTTCAGCTTGATTTGGATCATTGAGTCACGATTTGGTGCATGGCTTGCACCAACAAGGTCCCATGGGTCTTCCTTAGCCTCTAGCTTGCATCCCAAATGAGTCCGAGGGTGTGTCATCTTGATGAACGATCCTCAAACGTATCGATTGAGCTCCTAAATCTCCCAAAATACCTACAAAGCAATGCAAAAGTCCGTGTAGACGTCTATCTCGACAAAATACGTGAATTGGGTACAAACGTCGTGAACTAGTGCTAAACCATGCATGAATGAGCGAAAAATCTATCTAAATGATTACCTAATCCTAAGTCATAAATCGTGTTCTCAGCATTATTCGGCAATGTGTGCCGGAAGATGAGATGCAAAGTGTCATCCGTCATTGTCATTCACTACCTTGTGGAGGACACGCTAGTTCGAACAAGACTAGCTCTAAGGTATTATAATCTGGATTCTTTTGGCCTACTCTATTTAAAGATATGCAAACCTTTGTTTCCTGCTGCGATGCTTGTCAAAGAACAGGGAATATATCTAGGAGGAATGAGATGCCTCTCAACAACATCCAAGAGGTGGAGATCTTTGACGTTTAGGGAGTAGACTTCATGGGATCTTTCCCATCATCTTGTGGAAACCAGTACATACTTTTAGCGGTGGATTATGTTTCGAGATGGGTTGAAGCAATTGCCTCTCCCACCAATGATGCTTTGGTAGTGGTTAAGTTCTTTAACAAGACCATCTTCCCACGATTCGGGACACCACGGAGTATCATTAGTGATGGAGGTTCTCACTTCATTGTCCGACGCTTTGAAGCTCTTTTAGCTAAGTATGGGGTGACTCACAAGATCGCCACCCCTTATCATCCACAAACTAGTGGACAAGTGGAGATCTCAAACCGGGAGATTAAAGGAATCCTAGAGAAGACGGTTTCAAGGACAAGGAAGGATTGGTCTTTGAAGCTAGATGACGCATTATGGGAGTACTGGACTGCATATAAGACTCCCATCGGAACAACGCCATACAACCTTGTGTATGGGAAGTCTTGTCACTTACCGGTAGAGTTGGAGCACAAGGCATATTGGGCAATAAAGTGGTTGAACTTCAGCATGAAGGAAGTGGGAGAGAAGCGTCTCTTGGACCTCAATGAGCTTGAAGAACTTCACTTGAACGCCTACGAAAACGCCAAGATCTATAAAGAAAGAGCGAAGCGTTGGCATGATAAGCATATCATCCTAAAGGACCTCAAAGAAGGAGATCAAGTTCTCCTCTTCAATTCAAGGCTTCGTCTCTTTCCAGGTAAGCTTAAATCTCATTGGACTGGACCTTTTCTAATCAAACGTGTTTTTCCCCATGGTGCAGTTGAAGTATGGGGTGAAAAAGGCGGAAGCTTTAAGGTGAACGGTCAACGACTCAAGAAGTATACACCGGAACTCCAAGCTGAAGAGTTCGCGCCCACCACACTCGAATAAGTGCGAATATGGTCTAGCTACGGACCTTAAACAATGCGCTTCTTGGGAGGCAACCCAAGGTATTGCATTTACATTTTTGTTTTTGATTCATAGCTTAGAGTAGTTTAGACGTTTTTGTTTTGTTTTGCCTTCGATACCTTCCGGTATGTTCATGTTTTTGGATGTACGATCAGTGGAAAAGGAAAAGAGAAGAAAAGGTTGAAGAAAATTGACGAAACTTGAACTTTTGCACATTACAGAGAGTTCCACGGCCAAAACCACGGCCGTGACAACTATAGTGACCGTAATTTGCAAAAGCCTTTGAAAAATCACCAAAACCACGGGTCCGTACAAAACCACGGCCGTGGAAACCCCCGATAGACCGTGATTTTCAAAAATTTTTACGGCCACTATATAAACCACCTTCTCTTCACAAACACCACCAAAATCCCAAAATCCACGCCCAAAACGCCGTAATCAGCCTCTTTCCCCTAAATTCTCGTTCGTTAATCGTTTTTAACGATTCTTTGACCAAAGTTGAAGCAATTGCCGTCACCTACAAGATCCAAGCAACGATTCGAGCGGCAAATCACCGGAGAAGACAGAATTCGGATTTCAAAATCCGAAAACCTAGGTTTTTCAGCCCTTCTTTCTCTTTGTCGATTCGGCTCCGTTTTTGCTAGAATTTTTAGGAGAACTGATTGGAATTGGACTGAAATTAGTCTAGGGCTGCTTGCTGTTGAGTTTGGTGTGAATCTGCTGAGTTTTGAGAAATTACAAACCGAATCACGGTCTCTGGGCATTCCACGAGCGTGGAACCTGAAGAATAGACCGTGGTTTCTAACATAAATGGATTTTGTAAGGAGAATGTCTGAGAGAAATAAAAAGAGGAAAGGCAATACTTCTTCCTCTTCTAGAGCACCACCTGTTGAGCCCCCATCACCCCCATCACCCCCATCACCACCATCACCACCTTCCCCTAGGGTCCCTACGATTCATGAGGACCATCTCTATGCCTTAGAAAGGATAGAGAAAAGAGCGGTCATAGGACCGAGATACTTACTACTTGAGGAGTTAGAGCCTTTGCATGTGGTAGGGGATCTCACTTGGCTACTAGATAGAGCCGGATTGGTCATCTTCTCCGCTATTCGAGAAGATGCATATGAGGAGATCACTAGGGAGTTCGTGGTCTCGTTTGAGCATAGCCACGTTGACAGGACCGTTTCTTTACGGGTGATGGAGAGAAACTATGAGTTTTCTATTAGAGAGTTTGGAGCCTTCTTTGGGTTCCATGAGACCTTCAATGGTCGATTCTCTAGTGGCGTGTACGCCAAGGATTTCAGGGAGGAGATATCTATGATATACGCTAGCGAGGACCGCTGGCAACCTGTTGATACCAAGGCTAGGTTGATCTATCACTTAGCCTTGAAGATTGCCCATAGAGTGCTTTGTGAGTGTCTCTTCCCTAGGATGGAGACACCTCAGAAGATTAAGATGGATGAGTTGTTTTTGCTTTACTGTATGTTGTACGGTAGGCTAGCTGACTGTGCCACCCTCTTAGCTTTTACTATGAGCAAGCTAAAGAACAAGAGGGCCGGCAACATTGGATACGGTGGGATGGTCACCCACCTTGCTAGGCAGTTAGGGATAGACTTATCCGCGTGCACCCGCATTCCAGCTAGACCTCTAGGACTTCAGAGCCTCATGACTAGAGGCATCCTCTTCCCTAGACATAGAGGTCCACCTACAACTTCTATGCCTTGGGAGAGTAGGACACGTAGAGGGGTTACATGGCTTCCTGAGTATTCCATTATGGCTGGACGCCATAACTGGAAGGAGACATTCGCTGCTATGCATGCGAATAGACTAGTAGCACCGCCCTACGTTCCCCGTGAGCCACCAGTTGTAGAGGAGGAGGAGATGAGAGGAGGTGATGAGTATGAGGGAAGAGGAGGAGAGCATGACTTTGGTACCTTTCCGGATCAGCCGGATGCAGTTCCCGACCTTCCTAGACACTCTCCCCGTCCCACTAGAGCTTCAGGTTCTTCCTCTCGCCGTGCTAGTGTGAGCGAGAGACCTACATGGATGGCATATCCTCCTTCATGGTATAGCACTCAGCCGGAGTGGATGGGAGCTCCACCACCTTGGCATGCCCAGCCACCACCTACACCAGCACCGTCAGACGCACCGGCATGGTATAGCCAGCCGCCCGGATGGTATGAGCAGCTGCCGGAGTGGGCCACCGATCTTTCCACTAGGGTCGGAGCCTTGGAGATCCGTGCAGATGCTAGGGATGCACGAGCCGACGCGCATGACCGCATGATGAGAGATATTTACCGCCAGCAGTTTGGGCGGAACTATGATCCCGGCTTCTTCCCGTTCCCACCACCACCGGCACCTCAGTGATGACCTTGGACGATCCACCGTTTTAGCCGCTCCACCACCGTCTTGTGAGTTCTTTTTCTTTCTTTCTTTTCTTTATTTTTCTTTTTGAACATTAGGGACAATGTTTGTCTCAAGTATGGGGTGGGGTGTGACTATTCGTTTGTAACAACTCTACTCACTTTGTATACTTTGATCGAGAACACCTTGCATGTTTCATTCCATTGTTACACGTTTCATTATCGCATTGCATGAAAAAGCTTTTGAAAAACCCATAAAAATTGTAAAATTTTGAAAATTTTGTGCTTCTAAGGATAGAGATGACTTCTATGATAATCACTACTTGTGAATTGAGTTTTGATGACAATTGCATGCTTAAACAAATAGTAAATTGAAAAGAAATTGAATGAGTTAATTATTCCTCTTTTGCAAGTTTCATAATGTGAAGAATGTTACCTAAATCATATTGAGAAATCAAGGTTGAAATCACATGATAAGTTCTTATACTTCTTGTTGAAATGATTAAGGCAATTCGATTTTCTTTCTTCTTTCTTTGATCGTTTAGCCCCTCAATGAAATAATGGCCTCCTTTACCTATCCGAGAATTTGGAGGAGTTGATATTTGGCATATTTGATGTGGGAGGGCCATGAAAGCCAAATTTTGCATTCAAAGAATAGAAAGAACTTATAGGTTTGGGGAAGTCAATCATGACGATGAGTAACTCGGCACCATTCACATAGCCGGGTGTTTGTGTCTTGCCAAAGTCGGATTGAGCGATATTCCTAGCGGATTATGGTATGTGCATCAAGGGTTTGAGGCATCTCGCAAAATTGAGAACCGCCAATCTCCTAGGCTTCGGTTTTTGTGCACCTCCGTCCATAACTCCAAAAGTAAAGTCGAAAAATGAATTGAAAAGAAGAGAGCGAAGCTCTAAGTTGAAAGTGTAGCGAAACCGCAAGAGAAAAAGAAAAGAGTTAGTTATCCACTTTCCCGGATTCATGCACCATATTCCTTAAAGTTTTCCTTCCCTTTCCGCATTCTAGACCTTGTTTGAAAGTCCTTAAGATCAAGAGAATGATATATGACTTGGTGATCTAAATTGAAGTTTCTTATGATTGATTTTGATAATGTTTGAAGGTTATGATGTTTACATGGAAGTTTCATCAATTCATGAGTTTTCTTTACTCTTTACTCTTTGATTATGTATATGAGAGTCTTATGAACAAATGAAGCAAGATTTGAGAATGATCAATTGACTAGGAAGCACATTCATCTAAAAGAAGTTTTGTTTTTGAGAGTGCATCCATATTTCATCCTAACTTGAGTTTTAAAGTTTTTGAAAGACCTTGCTTAGGGACAAGCAAGTGGCAAGTATGGGGTATTTTGTTAGCATGAAATATTGTGATATTTTAGGCACGTTTTCTAGATGTATTTCATCCATATTGGTGTTCATTGATAAAGCATTGAAGCAATTGTGAGCTAGTTTGTCTATATTGTCGATATAGAGATCTACATAAGCTTTGTGTTGATTGTAGGCGAATAAGAGCTAAAACCGAACGAAATAAGAGAGAATGGAGGTAGATTGAGCATATCCAAGGATTGAGGACACCACAAAGAAGCTAAGGAAGATGCTAGGATGAAGAATGGCACAAAACAAAGGGAATTACGAGCAACCTATGCTTCCACGCTCTAAAATACGGCCGTAATGAAGTCCACGCTCTAAACCACGGCCGTGGAACTTGACAACATGAGCGTGGAGCATTCCAGAGATTTACACGGTATAAAGTACGGCCGTGGAAGTTGTGAAGAACCGTGATGGAATCTACACTCTAAACCACGGGCGTGGAACCCTCTATGACCGTGATTTAGGCGATCTTTTGACGTACTAATTAAAGCCACGATCTTTTACACAATGGGCTGAAGGGTTATTTATATCCTTCCCTATAAAAGGACTAGAGGAGGGAGAAATCGAGGACCGCGCTTAGACCTCGCTTACACCCTCGCATAGAGCATCATCGCTTGGAGATTCGCTTCCGTACATTGAGGGTATTATTGGACGTACGAAGATTACGTCTTTTGTCCTTAGGTTTGATTAGAAGACGGATTGACATCCCGTTCTTTGTTCTTATCAAGGATTGTGATTGTTTGTGTTATTCCAAATCTGATATACATCATTACTCTTGTTTGTGGATTTGAGATTGATTTGAAGTTTATTGAAGGTTTTCGAAGGTTTTCATCTTTCATTCTTCTTAATCTTGAATTTGATATTATAATGACTGTTGTTGGCTAAAACCCTATAGCTATTCCAAAGTGAAGGGTTGATAGTTGTGGCTTAGATGATGATAGATCGATCGTAAACAGATTGGACCCTGAGAGTTAGAGAGATTTCGCCGATGAAGCCAGAATCACGGTGTGTTCTTGAGTTCCACGGCCGTGGAATCTCAAGATCCACCCGTAATTTTCCTTATTTTACGAACCTTGCTTTTACTTTAATCCAAAGTTAAAGATTTGCTTTATCTTAGTCTTGGCTTGCCTTTTCTAGGTAGTAGTGAAGCCTCAACAACCTCTACTTCGATTTCGAGTGTCACAACCTTAATCGGTTTAGTTAGTCTTGGTCCTTGGGTTACAAGTTTGGGTATTTGATATTAATTCTTGCCTTTAGATCCTTTCTATACTGAAGCCTCAACAACCTTTATAGAGAGTGTCTTTAGATAAGTCATATAAAGTCTTGGAACTTCACCGTCATTGCTTTACCTTAGCATACCTTTGCAACTCTTAACTCTGTCCTTATATCTTTAGTATATCTTGAATCGATTGCCAAAACTGGATTCCTGGATCTTTAGGGTTGCTGTATTCCCAATATATTTGCAAAGCTTTACCCTTTTACTTGCTTTACAACTTTACAACTGAATTTGTTCCCCCCAAATCCCTGTGTTCGATACTCTAGAATACTTGCTAATCTACGCCGATCCGTACACTGCGGGTTCACTTGCTTTTAATCTAGTTTTATAAATTTAAAGCTTGATTGCACGCACGCTAAGTGGCGAACACACACTCAAACCCTAATAAAGGATAAACCTTTATTACCTACACTTATGATCTTTGGTAAACAAACAAAGGAATTACCGGGTAAGTCTCATCCTAGGCTTGCATTGAACCAGGAAAGGTGTAATAAGAATAGGATTTGGCAAACTCTAACACTTAACTCTCAGTTACGGATCAGAAAGGGTCACCTCGGTCAGTCAAGTTCCACCCCGGCCGAGATGTTCATCGACTAAACGAGATGTTCTAGGGTTAAGGATAAAGACTCGAGCTTTCAAGGTCCTACTGGAATTTAAGATTATTCTATCATCGTTTGTCCCACAACTTTCAACCAATCACCCTAGAATCGCACAAGGAAATTAGCCACTCATCATCATGAAAGCAATAATCAAATATACGGGAAGAGAATGAATATTTGAACACAAAAACCTTAATAATAAGGCTTCAATAACTGAATCAAATATCACACAAATAAGCGTTCTTTGGATCACAAATCCAACAAGACAATCAACAAGAAGGGAATCTAAGAAGTCTTACAAAACCCTTCACAAAAGCTATAACAAGCTATCAATCCTTCCTTCAATATTCCTTCAACCTTCCAAAAATCCTTCCTACCTGCAGCTTCTTCATTCCCTAAGTGTTGTGATGGTAGTGGGTTGCTCAATTTGTGGAAAATTCAGCCCTTTATATAGGAAAACTATCTTCCAAAGATAAAATATCTTGAAAAGATATTATCCTAATAAAATATATCTTAATCTCTAAAATAGATCTCCAAAATATATAATCTTCCTTCCAAAAATCCAGCCCAAAAATATAAGATTTCTCCTTCCAAAAATAAAAGATCTCAGCCAAGAATAAACGATCTCGCCGTGTCAGGGTATTCGCCTCGGTCGAGACGCTCCTCTAGATCACCTCGGTCGAGATGGTACTGTAGCTGACCGAGGTGGCTCTAAACTGAATGCAAAATCTCTCAAATCTGGTCCAAAGTGAATCTCTTTGTTAATTCCTTGCTTCCTGGATTCTTCCTTAAACTCCTGAATGTATCTCCAATGACTCCTTAGCTCCTTTAGCTCTATTTTAGTCCAAAATGTGCCATTTTACCTACGATTACAACGGAACTTGGTGTAGACCTCGATTCCCGCAAAGGTAGATGAAACGACAATATAATCACATAATATACATCCAAACATGCAGATTATTGAAGATAAAACTTCTAAACAAGTCCCAAAATATAGACTATAATACATGATATCAGGTGCCGAGGACCATCATCTCAAATAGGGCGGACGCTTTACCTCAAGGTTCTAGAAACAGGTTCACGCCACCCTAGGTACGAGCCTTCATTTCACAACCGCATATCATCCTCAGACGGACGGTCAGTCAGAGAGGACTATATAGACCTTGGAGATATGTTGAGAGCCTGTGCTAGATTGGGGACAGGTATGGCCAGAACACCTTCCTTTGGTCGAATTTTTGAACAACAACAGCTAGCATGCGTCGATTGGGATGGCTCCTTATGAGGCAATGTATGGACAGAGGTTGTAACACCCCGAATCCGCTGGACTCGGAGTGCCACATTGGGCTAGGATCTCACAATGGATCCTGACCCTAGCTTGACAACAAGTTCAATGGATCTTACAACAAGGCACATATAGATTAAACCAAATACATAAAACTATATAAGATACATTAAAAGGGTTTTACAACAACAAAGCCGAGTACAAAACAACATCCATAAACATCAAGTACAAAAGTCCCATATGCCGCGAGCAACCTAATGTACAGAAATCCTCGGCTAGTCACCCCATCCGGCTCACTCTGCGGTCTTCCTAACCTGCAGATCATCTACAACACGGTATACACCGTTAGCTACAATAATAAATAAGAATGAAGGTAATAGCAAAAACACACATCCACACATCACACATGCAATGCCACACACACATTCATTTATTATCTTCAAGTACGTTAATCCATTACTAATTCAACTTATTTTTGTGGCACGAGGAGCCTAAAGAACCTCGTCCCTTCCCCAGTTAACACAAGGGTTTGCATTGGGGTGATCATCACTTGTCCCCCTGTGTTACTGGCTTCCGGGCACCTCTCCTACCCTCGAGTGGAGGTATATGTGGTCACGACCCATTATAATACACTTGGAACATTGAATGTAATAAATGGTCATCCTAGTCCGGTTTAGGTTATAAATGCTCAACCATATGAACACACACAACCATTACAATCACTCAAATTAAAAATTGTATGTTAAGTAAGTCCTATGGACTTACCTGATATACTCGTACCCTGTACCACGTCACAACTTCCCCTTGGGGAAGTAATCAACGCCTGTAATAGCAATGCACACATCATCATATACTGCAACGGTTAGGAGACTCGTCTCCATAACCACAACCATCCTACAACCTCAATCTAAACCTCGAGATCATAAAATGCTCACAAATGCCTAAGGCATAACCTTAACATAAACACAAGTGCCTAAGGCACATCTCTATCATGCAACTCATCATACTCATCCTAACCAAGCTAGCCTAGCCAACATCTAAGCCAAGGCCAAAGGAAAGGAAAGAAGGAATCATACCAACAAGGTATCCCCTGGACGCACCAGCGCAAACAAAGGAAGCAGGGGTTGAACTAGTGAGGTGCAGGGGCGGCTCACTCAAGGCACAGGGGCGGCTCACAGCAAAGCGCAGGGGCGGCCTAGTGCAAGGGCGGCCAATTGTGCAGAAGGTTGGCCCCGACTTCTCTTCGATCTTTCTCGTGACTCTCTTCACCTCTTCATCACACAGCGGCATAACACATACATATATGCCCATGTATGAACATCAAAACATCCAGGAAAGGATCCACACAAGCTCAGCTTGTGATCCTAAGCTAAAGAAGAAGGAAGAAGCAAGGAAAGAGGAAAGAATGAAAGAAAGAAAGGAAAGATGGCTTACCACAACCAAAACCCTAAGCAGCAAAGAGGAACAACACACCTCACCACCTCAGCACATCAACCATAACACACAACATCAACCTCATGATTATCCCAAGCCAAAACCACAACCAAACTCTCAAAACTCTTTCACAAGATCAAGAAAGATCAAAGAAGTAAAGAGGAAGAAGAAGAAGAAGAAGAACAAGAAGAAGAAGAAGAGCGTACAAAGGGGAATGGAGCTGAAGAGGATGAAGAAACCCTCTCAAAGAATCAAAGGATGGCTTATAAAGGAAGCCAACGGCAAAGCACGGGTCAAAGGGTCAACGAAGGCGGTTGCACCAACACAGAGCCGCAAGGGCGGACTTTGTGAGGCGCAGGTGCGGCCATCTGGGTCCGCAGGGGTGGCTGTTGCTCCAGCAAAGGCTCAGCAAGGCTCCTAAAACTCCAAGGTCTAAGGATCTTATATCACACTCCCCTAAAAACAAGTTTCGTCCCAAAAATTGCAAGATCCCAAATCCGCTCGGACCCATAAGCCGAGGTATAATATCCCTCCTAGAGATATCATGTCACAACCTATAACATTCTATATCCTCAAACACAACATGGAGGAATCATCACTCCAGCACACAAACATAAACTCTAAACAAGGCCTAGAGGAAGATCATCTCTAGCCGAACACTAACCACATCACACTGGGTTGGAGGAAAACCGTCCCCATCTAAAACGTACACATAACACTACTACATGGAGGAAAATCATATCCACTCACACTATGTCCATCAATGATAGCATGGAGGAAAGAACCATCTCCTGCTAATCCTAACACACACACCATAACATGGAGGAAAGAACCATCTCTAGCTATACCTATCTCGTGCCAGCAAACAATATCTAACAGATCATATGCACATATCACAACTAGCATGAAAACACAACATATCACATAAAGACATAGCATAACATGAACTCACCAAGATGGCACTAAGATCTACTCGTGGATCCTACATGTGCATCTATCTCGGCGTAGAACTTTGGATAGTTCCTCTGGATACTATCCTTAGTCTCCCATGTAGCCTCATCAGGTCCTCGTCTAGACCACTGTATTTGCAGCATAGGAATGTCCTTCGATCGCATGCGTCTCACACCTTGCTCTAGGACTGCAATAGGGTGCTCTACAAAGGTGTGGTCTGACTCAACCACTAGATCATCATAACTCACAATGTGCCTTGGATCTGGTATGTACTTCCTCAGTTGAGACAAATGAAACACAGGGTTGACACCCTCTAACCTCGGAGGCAATGCTAATTTGTAGGTTGCTCTCCCAACTCTATCTAGTATCTCAAAAGGAACGACATATCGAGGACTCAACTTCCCCTTTATGCCAAAACGTATGACGCCTCGCATTGGAGATACTCTCAACCACACATGAACTCCTACCCTGAACTCTAAAGGTCGACGCCTCCTGTCTGCATACGACTTCTGGCGACTCTATGCAACCATCATCCTCTCTCTAATCAGCGCTACTCGATCCATATCATCCTGAATCTGCTCTGGCGCTATCCCACTGATACTACTAGGCTCATCCCAACATAAAGGTGTACGGCATCTACGTCCATACAATGCCTCATAAGGAGCCATCCCAATAAATGCATGCTAGTTGTTGTTGTATGAGAACTCAACAAGTGGGAGGTAATCATATCATCCTTGTCCCCAATCCAACACACAAGCTCACAGCATATCCTCAAGGGTCTGGATGGTCCTCTCAGACTGACCATCTAACTGGGGGTAAAATGCAATCGTGAAGTGCAGACTCGTCCCCAAGGCATTCTGAATCTGCTGCCAAAATCTCGAGGTAAACCGTCCATCTCGATTAGAGATGATCGTCCTCGGAACACGTTGAGTCTCACTATTTGTCTAGTGTACTCCTCAACCAATCTGCTCACCGGCCACGTCTCTCTGATAGGAATGAAACGTTCCGTCTTCGTCAGTCTGTCAACAATAACCCAGATAGCATCAAAGTTCCTACTGGCTCTCAACCTGGTCACAAAATCCATGGAGACATCCTCCCACTTCCACTGCGGTACTAGCAGTGGATGGAGCTCACCTCCAGGTCTAAAATGCTCTATCTTGACCTGTTGACAAGTCGCACACTGGGCCACATATCTGGCTACATCGGGCTTCAGCCCTCCCCACCAATATGAACGTCTCACATCATGGTACATCTTACTCGTACCTAGATGTACAAAGTAAGGTGTCCAGTGAGCCTCCTGTAAAATCCTTTGTCTCAACTCTGCATCAACGGGTACATAGACGCGGTCGCGGCGTCTCATAACTCCATCTGTTTAATGGTGAACTATGGTGCCTCCCCACGAGACATCCTCTCTCTAATCCTTGTCAAGGTCGGGCGGGTCCCCTGCTTTTGTTGGATCTCATCCAACAGACAAAGTAAAACCTCTAAAGCAAACAACTAAGCATCTTCATTAGGAAACTGGATGTCCATCTCTAGCCAAGCTAGATCCCTCTGAAGTTGAGGTTGTACAGTCAATCTAACAATCGCCTTCTCTCGAGGCGTCTTCCTACTCAAGGCGTCAGCTACAACATTTACCTTTTTAGGATGATACAAAATCTCAAGGTCAAAGTCCTTGATCAACTCAAGCCATCGACGATGGCGGTTATTCAATTCCCGCTGCGTCAAAATGTACTCCAGACTCTTATGGTCTGTGAGGATCTGACATGTGGCACCATACAGGTAATGTCTCCAAATCTTCAAAGCATGAACTACCGCTGCCAACTCCAGATCGTGAGTCGGGTTGTTCTCCTCATACGTCTTCAGCTATCGAGACGCATATCCAATCCCTCTGCCTCTCTGCATCAGTACACATTCCAAGCCTAGCTTGGATGCATCACTGTAGACCACAAAATCCTTAGAACCCTCTAGTTGTGCCAAGATAGGAGCAGAAGTCAAACACCTCTTCAACTCCTCAAATCTTTGAGCACACTGGTCGGTCCATACAAATCTGGTAGTCTTCCTCAGAAGACTCGTCAGTGGACGGGCAATCACCGAAAATCCCTCCACAAAACGTCTGTAATAACCGGCTAGGCCAATAAAACTACGCACTTCCTTGACATTTGTCGGTGTCCTCCATGCAGCAACAGACTCAATCTTCGCCGGGTCAACCATAATCCCATCGGTGGAGACGATATGTCCAAGAAAAGCAACCTCAGACATCCAGAACTCGCACTTAGAGAGCTTGGCATACATCTCTCTATCCCTCAAAATCTGCAACAATGTCCTCAGATGACCGGCATGCTCCTCTCTGCTACGAGAGTATACCAGAATGTCATGAATGAAGACCACTACAAACTGATCCAGGAAGTCGATGAAGATATTGTTCATCAACTCCATGAAAACTGCTAGGGCATTCGTCAGCCCAAATGGCATCACTACAAACTTTTAGTGTCCATAACGGGTACAAAATGCCATCATGTGCACATCCTGCTCTCTCACCCTCAACTGGTGATATCTTGAGTACAAGTCAATCCGGGTGAAAGCGGTTGCTCCCTGAAGCTGATCAAGTAGATCATCAATACAAGGCAGTGGATACTTGTTCTTGATGGTCACCTTGTTTAGCTCTCTGTAATCAATACATAATCTCAACGATACGTCTTTCTTTCGCACGGAGAGGACAGGTGCACCCCATGGTGATACGTAAGGGCGGATGAAGCCCTTCTCAACCAACTCCTCGAGTTGCTTCCTCGGCTCCAACATCTCGATAGGCACCATACCATATGGGGCCTTCGATATCATCTCGTGCTAGGCTCCAACTCGATGCCGAAGTCCACACTCCTTTGAGGCAGCAAACTAGACGGCTCTGCAAACACGTCTGTAAACTTGCAAACCACGGGTATGTACTCCAAAGTTGGGCTATCTCCCTCCTTTGTGGCATAACACAAGAAGGCATCACATCCCTGTGCTATCAGCCTCGATGCTCGTATAGCACTAATAACAGATCCCGTCTTCCCTAGGTCCCAACCATGGAAGATCTCTATCGGACCTATGTCGGTAGAGACTGTAATAGTTCTCCTACCCACACCTAACACCGCACGGTGTCTACGCATCCAATCCATTCCTAAAACGACTTCTTCATGCATCAAGGGCATGACTAAGAAGTCAACAAGCAACACACGAGTCCCTAAGCGAAGGGGACAACTACGTATCTCACAGATACCCTTGACCCTTCTACCATCAGGTAACGCTATGGTAAAGGATGTCCCCTCTATGGTAGATAAACTCAAACGCTAAACACATGCAGTAGAAATAAAGGAATGCATAGCACCCGTATCAAATAAAACTCTAACAGGTAACCCATGTAATAGAATGGTACCTGTAGCAGCTGATGCTAGCGGCTCCTCAACACTCCTCAGCTCAAAAACACAGCCTCGAGCTCTTCAGGCATCACTAGTACCTCTACCTCTACCTCTACTTGGTCCCGGAACTGAACCCTGAGTAGCAGGTGTATCTGGGACTCTTTGTTGTCCCTGTGCCTGATGTTGAGGTGGTCTCTGCCCACCTCCTACTACACCGGCAAGGGAAGAACCCTACTGTGATGACGATTTGCCCTTACGGCAAAATGTAGCTCTATGTCTTGGCTTCCCACGCGAGAAGCAAGTCAGTAGTGCTCTCGGACACTCAGTCCTCTGATGTCCATAGGCCCCGCAGTTGTAACACTGCCGGCCTCTATCAGTCGTCTGTGTAGACACTGGACCACTCGAGTGGCCTTGAGGCTGGCCTCGCCCGTATCTAGATGCTCCTACACAAGTCTGTCCTGTGCGCTCTCTCTTCTCAGACAGTCCTGTCTCAGAATTCCTCCTCTGGCTGGCTCTCTCTCGCTCATAAGTAAAGGCTCGATCCTGGTAGTCTGCCAAGGAATCACAGTCGAAGCCCGCCATATATGAACGTGTGCTCTCCCTCAGATGACGGGAGAACAGGTAGACATGCTAGTCCTTAGAAGGTGCAGCTGGACCCAACAAAGCTAATTCAGTCTGGAAGCGGCAGAACTGTTCCCTCAGCAAAGTCCTCAACAAAGTCCTACAACTTCTCCCTCCTCAGTGAGGCAGGGCAGAGTTGCTCCCTCAGCAAAGCCCTCATCAGCTCATAGCTGGTAACTCGGGTTTGTACGGTCCCCCACCACTAATGAGCAAGGTCACGGAAAACAGACTGAACTAGCTTTATCCGTCTGTCCACATGACCTCTAATACACTCTAAAGCTGAGTCTACATGTCCTATCCTGACCTCAGTCTCTAAACCAATCTGCCCTGAGAAGGGTGGTACTCCCTGCTGATGAAACACCTTCAACCAGGTATCTAGTCGAGCCCCTTTAATCTCCTCTACAACACGGGCAGTCTCAGCAGCACGTGCTTGCATAACCGGCACCTGAGTGGCTCCATGGGATCTCTCAGATGATCCCTCATGCACTAGGAGATTTGGGGCTCGCCTGCCTGCTCTGATGGCCTTCTCAAAATGTCTGAGGTACTCTCTAAACTCTGGTCCTCCCATGGATACACGATCTGATTCATCTAACTGGGCTCGATGTGCCTGCCGTCTCCTGGATCCACCACTCCTCGTCTCTAGGACAACACTCTCAGCAACCTTCTCAGGAGCCTCCTCCACCACCGGTGGATCAGCAGCGGGAGCTGGTCCCTGACCTAGTTCTCCTGGAGGAAGAGGTGGTCTACCTCTACCTCGACCTACAACATCAGTAGCTCTAGTCCGAGCCATATGCGGGGTATGCACACCTAACTTATAAGGCTCTATATAGGCCATATGTATAGATATATATATATATAATACTTAATATTACATGCATACACATCACCACATATAAGATAGCTATATATATATATGTATATATATCCTGTGGAGATCCTCAGAAGGGTGACGGCTTCTATACATACTATCCCAAAACACCTGTACTCGCTTTAAAACCAAAACCTTTTAAAAAGTCGGACCCCTTTCGGGTTCTGTTTATTTATCCACTCTACCTTTATTGCAGATAGCAAGTGCCATTGTTGTCAACCTGGACTCTGATACCAACTTTGTAACACCCCGAATCCGCAAGACTCGGAGTGCCACATTGGGCTAGGATCTCACAGTGGATCCTAACCCTAGCCTGACAACAAGTTCACTGGATCTTACAATAAGGCCCAGGTAGATTAAACCAAATACATAAAACTGTATAAGATACATCAAAAGGGTTTTACAACAACAAAGCCGAGTACAAAACAACATCAATAAACATCAGATACAAAAGTCCCATATCCCGCGAGCAACCTAATGTACAGAAGTCCTCGGCTGGTCACCCCATCTGGCCCACTCTACACTCTTCCTCACCTGCAGATCATGTACAACACGGTATACACCGTTAGCTATAGTAATGAATAAGAATGAAGGTAATAGCACAAACACACATCCACACATCACACATGCAATGCAACAAACACATTCATTTATTATCTTCAATTAAGTTAATCCATTACTAATTCAACTTATTTTGTGACACGAGGAGCCTAAAGAACCTCATCCCTTTCCCCGTTAACACACAGGTTTGCATGAGGGTGATCATCACTCGTCCCCCCTATGTTACTGGCTTCCGGGCACCTCTACTACCCTCAAGTGGAGGTATATGTGGTCACGACCCGTTATAATACACTTGGGTCATTTAATGTAATAAATGGTCATCCTAGTCCGGTTTAGGTTATAAATGCACAACCATATGAACACACACAACCATTACAATCACTCAAATCCACAACTGTACACTAAGTAAGTCCTGTGGACTTACTTGATATACTCGTACCCTGTACCACGTCACAGCTTCCCCTTGGGGAAGTAATCAATGCCTGTAATAGCAAGGCACACATCATCATATACTACAACGGTTAGGAGACTCGTATCCATAACCACATTCATCCTACAACCTCAATCTAAACCTCGAGATCATAACATGCTCACAAATGCCTAAGGCATAACCTTAACATAAACACAAGTGCCTAAGGCACATCTCTATCATGCAACTCATCATACTCATCCTAACCAAGCTAGCCTAGCCAACATCTAAGCCAAGGCCAAAGGAAAGGAAAGAAGGAATCATACCAACAAGGTATCCCCTGGACGCACCAGCGCAAACAAAAGAAGCAGGGGCTGAACCAGTGAGGCGCAGGGGCGGCTCACTCAGGGCACAGGGGCGGCTCACAGCAAAGCGCAGGGGCGGCCTAGTGCATTTGCAAGGGCGGCCAACTGTGCAGAAGGTTGGCCCCGACTTCTCTTCGATCTTTCTCGTGACTCTCTTCACCTCTTCATCACACAACGGCATAACACATACATATATGCCCATGTATGAACATCAAAACATCCAGGAAAGGATCCACACAAGCTCAGCTTGTGATCCTAAGCTAAAGAAGAAGGAAGAAGCAAGGAAAGAGGAAAGAATGAAAGAAAGAAAGGAAAGATGGCTTACCACAACCAGAACCCTAAGCAGCAAAGAGGAACAAGACACCTCACCACCTCAGCACATCAACCACAACACACAATATCAACCTCATGATCATCCCAAGCCAAAACCACAACCAAAATCTCAAAACTCTCTCACAAGATCAAGAAAGATCAAAGAAGAGAAGAGGAAGAGCGTACAGAGGGGAATAGAGCTGAAGAGGATGAAGAAACCCTCTATGAGAAGCAAAGGATGGCTTATAAAGGAAACCGGCCGCAAAACACGGGTCAAAGGGTCAACGAAGGCGGCTGCACCCACACAGAGCCGCAGGGACGGACTTTGTGAGGCTAGGGGCGCCTAGCCGCAGGTGCGGCCATCTGGGTCCGCAGGGGCGGCTGCCTGGTCCAACAAAGGCTCAACAAGGCTCCCAAGACTCCAAGGTCTAAGGCTCTTACAGAGGTGTCGTACCCCTTTGTGCTGGGATGAGCCAAGGAATATGAGTGGAGTAGCACCCGAGCAGGTACAAGACGATATGACTCGGGTAGCGATGATCCATGAGCGGATGCTCGCCGCACAAAGTCGTCAGAGGTCTTATGTTGATAAGAGGCACATGCCTCTAGAGTTTAGAGTGGGAGCACATGTCTGGTTGAGAGTGTCGCTGATGTGAGGCGTTAGACGTTTCGACATTAAGGGGAAGTTAAGCCCCCGATATGTCGGACCATTTGAGATCCTAGAGCGGGTTGGAGAGGTGGCTTATAGTTTGGCGTTGCCACCGAGGTTATATGGTATTCACCCAGTTTTCCATGTGTCTCAACTGATGGAGTACATTAATGACCCCGGGTTTAGGCTGGCTTAGCATAGCTGAGATGTGAATGTCAATTATTGGCTTTGGACTAAAGTGTCATCCCTGGGGGCGGATTCTATGAGCCACGAGGGTGGGTTCTGTTCTTCTGCGATCGCGGATTCTGAGTTCCGCGGTCGCGTCTCTTCACTAGTAGGTCACCGATCTCTTGAGCTCTTCTTTTCGTTCTTCATCTTAGAGTTTGATTCATCTTAGTATCATCTTTAGGCTGGCTTAGCATAGCTGAGATGTGAATGTCAATTAGTGGCTTTGGACTAAAGTGTCATCTTGTGAGAGTTGATGGATTGTTGGTTTGATATGTTGTTGTAAGATCATTTGGATCTTTAAGGCTAGTTATTCATATTCTAGCATGGTTATGATATGAGTTTATAGGACAATGGAGACTAAGAGTATTGACCTAGCTTATGAGTTGGATGATCTTGTGAAGATCATTAGGACTACAAGTCTAAGGACTTCTAGCTTGTGAGAGAGGTGTTGGTATTGTGCCTTGTTTTGACCAGGCATTATTTACCTTCCCACTAGAAGTTGAGACCGGTCCTATCGGGTTTAGCTTTGAGTAAGGTAAGTCCACGGACTTACTTATCTAGGTTCTGAGTGATGTGTGTTGGTCATGTGTGTTGATTTATGTTATACAATGAAACCGGAATAGGATGACCTTTGTAATTTGTAATTGGCCCAAGTGTATGATAACGGGTGGTGACATCACTGTCTAGCTCTTGTGAGAGCTAGGAGGTTCTCTGCGACTAGCCCAGATAGGTAGACAGTTGGATGCATCAAAACCATTTCTTGCTAGTCTATTGGGACAAAGGCGAGTTTTGGGGATTCTCGTTTCATAAACCAAAGTTGAATTAGTAAAGGAATAACGTATTCAAAGATAGTAACTAGGTTGTGTGCAAGCATGTTGTGTGTGTATGTTTTCCTTATAGGTAATGTGCCTTTACCATTATCATAATGCTTAGAATGTCAGCTAAGAGTTTTATACCGCTTGTAGATGTCTTGCAGGTTAAGGACGCTTACGAGTGATCTAGTGGTAATGAGCAGCCGGGGTTCCATATATTATAGGAGGGGATCAGATTTATTTTATCATTGTCATAGACTTCCGTTATGGATGTTTGTTGTTTTGAGAACTCGGCTAGACTTTCCGTTTTATGTTGTATTTCGGATTATGTCATATTGCATTAAAAACTATTTCGTTTTGCCTTATATTTGTACCATGTTGCAAGATACGGTGAAATTGTTGTCAAGCTAAGGGTTGGGACCCATTGTGAGGTTCTAGCCCGTAGCATCCCGAGTCCCTCAGATTTTGGGTGTTACAAGATTCAACTAAACAAACACTAGGATTTCAACGATCTAACATCCTAACATACAAATTCATCAATTAAGGAGCAATAGACGCAAAAATTGGGTGGATCTTAAGAAATCTAGGCCGCTTTTATGTGAAGAACAAGTCGATTTTTCCCTATGAGTTAGGTTTCGGGCACACAAATCATCCTTAACTAACATGCAAGTCCATTCTATCATCATCCAAGCCATAACAATCAATCCATCATCCTAGAATCACAACTACTTAGCAAATAACATGCATTTCAACATCAAAAACCATCATACAAGCACACATGCAATCCATAGCAAGAAGATGAAGTAAACGCAAGTGAAAGAAAATAAACGTAGTTGAATATTAGTTCAAAACAAGTCTTACAACACTCCAAAAGCTTGTCCAAGTCAAATCTTACAAGCTACCACAAGTTTCTCACCAAAATCACTCAAACACTCACTCTAGATCTAAGGTTTGATGTGTTCTTCTTCCTCTCAATGAGAGTGTTTTTCTTCACCTTCAAAGTCTCCCAACAACAATGGATAGCTCTTTGCAAAAGTCACAGGCTGCACAACCAAACCCACACTCTACCAAGGAAAAGCGAGGGTCGGGCATAGTAGAAATGTGACAAGTGTTGAGCACGTCAGAACAGGAATCTCGGCCTCATCTAGACACAAAAATCGGCCAATTTTCCTGTCTAGGTCGATTTTTCTGTCACTTTCAGCTTGCCTTGGATCATCAAATCATGAGTTGGTGCAAGGCACGCACCAACTAGGGCTCTTGTGTTCTTTGCTCCAAGCTTGCTCCTTCGGAACTTTGGATTTGAACCGCCACGACGCTTGATCCTCGAATGTGTCAATAACGTCCAAAAGATCCCCGAAATACCTACAAAACCGACAAAAGCTTGTGTAGACATCTTTTCTAGCAATATGACTCGATTAAGCATAAACGTCATGAAGTAACGTCCAATCATGCACGAATAAGGGGAAAAGTACCTAAATGAATAAAGTTCAAGCCTAAGCTACAAGATGACATGAGTTATGAAAGTGGAAAAACAGAGATCTTTTTGCGAATGTGCTTCTAATCATAGATCACCTTCATAATGATGTTTCATGGCAAGGGATGAGCAACTGTGTACCAAAGAACAAAGGCACGCAAAGACAATACACTTAGCTCAAAAATATGCATGCAAATAAAATCGAGAATGTCTAGATGATCATGAGGATATCAAATCTAAATCACTAAGTCATAACACATTTGCATACAGGTCTTAAGGACTTAGGAAGGAAGAGGCTAAGAAACGTGTCAAAGGTGGGATTCTTTAGGCAATGTGGTGCTAACCCGGGAAAGGAACTAATCCACAACTTCATTTTGTTCATCATCCCCCATAAGTGTAAATTTTCTCCTTCTTTTTCTTTTCTTTCTTTTCTTTTTGTTTTATTTTTATTTCACTTGAGAAAATGACATCGGTGCACAAAAGCCAAAACCTTGGTAATTAGCGGTCCTCGGGAATTTTCCGAGGTGCCTCACACCGGATGCATATACCAAGTCTCGTTGGGATTATCGGTTATTCCGACTTTGGCAAGACGCAAACACAGGATTATGTGAATGGTGCCGAATTACTCGGGTCATCATAACCAACATCCCCAAACCTTTTTTTCTACACTTTCACAACACATTTAACAGCTTCATTCACAACATTCATTCATCAACATCATCACCCAACACTTGTCTTTCACACACTCAAAACATTAACATGCTCCTAATTCCCGGATGGGTCAAAAGAGGTAATACTTTTCAATCAGGTGAGGTGCTCAAACAACATGATCAAGATGAGAAGAAGAGAGAATCGAATGCCATAATCATTCCTAGATGATGTGTAAGAACCTATCATGAAATTTCAATTATTAATTCTCAATCCAACCTAGATAACAATCATCATCACTATTCTCATATGAAATTCAAGCAAAGTATTCAAGTCCACATATGCATAAATTCCTTCAACACACAAAGTCCATCCAAAGCCAACTCACACACATAATCATCACATGGTTCATATCAATCTTAGAAGCACAAAAATTTTTAATATTTTTCGATTATTTTTTTTTTGAAAAATATATGTACAGTGCAAAACATGAAAAGAAATATGTGGCAGTAAAATGAAACTATCCTAGTTGTGATCATGCAAAGAATTATGAATACCCCACCCCATACTTAAACCACATTATCCCCAATGTGAAAATAAAGTAAAGAAGAGTGAAAGAAGGTGCTCACAATGTAAAAATATAGTCATTTGGTATTCGGTTCACTCATGTGTAGTGGTGGTGGTGGATAATCAATCAAACCGGGTAGAGAGCTCATCATAATCATTTTGGTATCGGGGCCCACGCCAAGGTGTATGCAAGATGGGAGCTCTTCCATCCCACCATGGCACCTTAAGCGGTCCAAGTCCCATGTCCGCTCCACCCATGGTTGATTCGGGACCATCAAAGCATCCTTTAACCTACAAAAGGCTTCAAGACATTCCTTCGAGAAAACAAACTCTTCATCCTTCATTAATAGGTTAGTGAGAGGTTTAGAAATTTTAGAGAAATCTTTGATAAATCTCCGGTAAAAACTAGGATGCTCTAAGAAACTCCTTACCCCTTTTACCGATGTAGGTGGTTGCAACTTCTCAATTGTCTCGATCTTGTCCCTATAAACCTCAATGCCTTGGTGGGAGACCAAGTGTCCCAACACTATGCCTTCACTAACCATGAAATGGAACTTCTCCCAATTCAACACAAGGTTAGTTTCCTCACATCTCTACAACACCAAAGACAAGTTAGTCAAACAATTATCTAAAGAAAAGCCATAAACCGAGAAATCATCCATAAACACTTCCATTATGTTTTCAATATATTCCGAAAATATGGTCAACATACACCTTTGGAAGGTGGCGGGTGCATTCCACAACCCAAATGGCGTTCTCCTATATGCAAATGTTCCCCACGGGTAAGTGAATGTGGTTTTCTCTTGGTCATCCAGGTGACACGGGAATTGGAAGAACCCGCTATAACCATCAAGGTAACAAAAATGTGAATGTTGAGCTAACCTCTCTAGCATTTGGTCAATAAAGGGGAGAGGGAAATGATCCTTTCTAGAGGCCACATTCAACTTCCTATAGTCAATACGCATCCTCCAACCTATAAACGTCCTAGTTGGGATGAACTCATTGTTCTCATTAGTCACTACGGTCATACCACCCTTCTTAGGAACTACATTTACGGGATTAACCCATTTACTATCCGAAATCGGGAAAATAATTCCCGCATCTAGCAATTTAAGGATCTCTATCTTCACTACCTCTTTCATTATTGGGTTCAATCGTCTTTGAGGTTCAATAGAGGGTATATGGTCATCTTCCATTAATATCTTATGCATGCACAAAAAGGGTTTAATGCCTACAAGGTCATCAATGGTGTATCCTATAGCCTTTCTATGCAATTTTAACTCAGTCAACAATCTATCAAGCTCATCATCATTCAAAGATGCATGCACAATCACGGGATAAGTAGAATTTGAACTAAGAAAAGCATACTTCAAATGAGAAGAAAGAGGTTTCAAGTCAAGTTTAGGAGGACCTTTTTTGATTGTATGTGATCCATACAACGTATCTTGAGATGATTCCAAGGCCATGGAAGACTCCCAAAGCACCTTGGAGTTCCATCAACACACTTGGATGATCTCCTTGAAGTTCAGAAAAATTGCCACCTCTTGAGAAATTTAGGCCGAATTTTTGGTCAATCTCAGCTACGACATTGGAAAAATCGGGTAAAATTAAAGATTTAGTGGAAAAATAGGCCAAATTTCTTGTAGGTATTTGCCCCTCCTTCGAGCACTTCAACTTTTCTCTTGGTAGCTCTTGATGACATGATTTATGAAACTAGTTTAGACATTCATATAAGTAGTTTTTCCCCTTATTCATGCATAGTTTGGCCTTAGTTCGTGACGTTTATGCTTAATAGAGTCATATTGCTAGAAAATACGTCTACACGAGCTTTTGTCAGTTTTCTAGGTATTTCGGGGATCTTTGAGACATTATTGATACATTCAAGAGGTTCCATGGAAAGCAAGCTTGGAAGAAAGAAGAAGACAAGGACTCTAGTTGGTGCGAGCCATACACCAACTCATGGTCAACCATGATCCAAGCTAGGCTGGACCAAAATCTTAGTTGAAGGCCGAAGGATCTCGGCCGAGATTGTCCATAAGGCATCCGAGATTCATGTAATGAAGATGTCCGACACTTGGCACACATCTTCTACATCCGACCTTTGCTTTTCCTTGGTTGAGTGAGGGGTTGTATGTGAAGGTTGTGACCTTTTGCAAAAAGATCCAGATCATATCCATTGTGTGGGGAGACTAAGGAGGAAGAAGAAGAAACACTCCCACTCAGAGGAAGAAGAACACACCATATCCTAGATATAGAGTGACATTTGAGAAACTTTTTTGTGAGAAACTTGTAAGAGCTCGTTGGATCTGATTTGAGCTACTCCTGTAGACTTGTAAGACTTGCTTTGGATTGATTATTCAGCTAATTCATTGTTTTTATTTGCCTTTACTTCTCATTATCTTGCTATGGGATGCATGTGTGTTTGTATGATGACTATTGATTTTGAAATGAATGTTATTGGCTAAGTAGTTGTGATTCTAGGGTGATGGATAGAAGGTTATGACTTGGATGATGATGATGATATAATAGACTTGAATGTACCTTAGGGTGACTTGCATGCTCGAACCCTAGCTCAGACCAAAATCTCGGCCTGTTCTTCATACATTTTGGCCGAGATCCCCTATGATCCACCTGAGATTCTTGTTCTATTATTGTTATGTTGATGAATCTACATGTTAGGGTTTTGAGTGTTACAATCCTAGTGTTTGTTGAGCTTAATCCAGCATTAGGGTGACCTATGATAGTAAAATAAGTAAGGGATGAAACTTACCCAGTAATTCCCACTCTTAGGTATAGAAGAAGAAGAATAAACATTCCGTTGAAGCCTCTATTGTACAAAAAAGGTTAATCCAAGTAGCAATAATTGAATTTTTTATAGAACTTCTTCTTCTGATGATAGATGAGTCCAGGAGGCAACTCGTTGCAAACTAAAAGGTAAACAATATCAACATACCAAGGCATGTCTGATTCTTGTGTGGAAATTTGGAAGAATGTCTCAAGGTTGAAGAGGTGATCGTTTATGAACTCATCATTAATGGGAACATCAATAGGATTTGTATGAGTAGAAAGTGAAAGACGGTAGAATGTGATTGGTCAAGGTAGGCGTAGGTGAGAGATCTTATTAGATATAGTTATCTTTTACTTATTTTTAATACCTTTAAAGCCCTCAAACTTTCTGAAGGTATCTTTTTGGTTGAAGAGGTGATCCTATCTTTTTGATCATCCATGAACTCGTCATTATTGGCCTCATATGCTTAAAGATGTTGAGAATATGATTAAGAGATGTCTTGTGTGCTTGAAAGCTAAGGCTAGATTAAAACCACATTGTTTGTACACTCCCTTACCTACGCCTACCTCTCCTAGGCTAGACATTAGTATGGACTTTGTTGTAGGATTGCCTAAGACTAAGAAGGGGAGAGATTCTATCTTTGTGGTTGTTGATCGTTTTTCTAAAATTGCTCATTTTATTTCTTGTTATAAGACCGATGATGCTTATAATGTTGTTTACTTGTTCTTTAGGGAAGTTGTTAGGTTACATGGAGTACCTAAGACTATTGTGAGTGATAGAGATGTTAAGTTCCTTAGTTTTTTTTGGAAGACTCTTTGGAGAAAACTAGGAACTAGGTTGTTGTTTTCAACCTCTAATCATCCTCAAACGGATGGTCAAACAGAGGTTACTAATAACCTAATGCCTTTTGAGTGTGTCTATGGGTTGAATCCTTTGACACCTTTTGTTCATATACCATGTCTATCGAGGAGTTAGTAGATTTTAATGCAGAAAAACAAGTAGATTTCATCAAGGAGTTGCATGAGAGGACACGCATGAGGCTATATGAGAAAGGCAAGGTCGTGATTGTCAAGGCAAATCGGAATCATGAGGAGATGTTATTCAAGCCAGGAGATCTAGTTTGGTTGCATCTAAGGAAAGAGTGATTTCCGGACAAGAGGAAGTCCAAGTCGTATCCAAGAGGAGATGGACCATTTCGAGTCAAACTTAAGGTTGGCAACAACACTTATGTTTTGGAGCTTCTGAACAATTATGATGTGAGCCCTACCTTCAATATAGGAGACTTGAGTCCTTATGACAATAGTGATGAGCATGTTGATGATTTGAGAACGAATCCTTTCCAAAAAGGGGTGTATGATGAGGGACCATCCCCTACACTTCCTAATCAAGGGCCAATCACTAGAGCTAGAGCTAAGGCATTGAAGAAGAAGGAGTTCTCATCTATAAAAGCCATCCAAGAAGAGGTTACTAGCTTATGGGCATCATGTGCATCTAAGGAGACCTTACTCATGACTAAGTCTTCCTTAATCACACTGATCTCTACAGTGGAGGAACTATACATGTGTGAGGATGATTTTGGAAGCAAGGAAAGTGGCTAGAACGAGAATTGTGCAAACTAGTAGAAATCTCGTCCTTGAGAACCAAATATCGCCTGAGATTCCAGTCGAGATTTTCATCTATCAAGATCAATAAAGATCCAGTCGAGATCTTGTTAAGTTGCTTAGATATTTTATTTTTAATACCTTTAAAACTCTAAACATTCTAAAGGTATATCTTTTGGTTTTGATCTTATCTCTTAGAATTATATGTTATTTCTTTATTTCATCTTTTTAGAGGAATCTCTCCTATAAATAGCCATAGAGGACGAGATTCATAGGTAGATTTGACTGATTATTATTTCAACAATATTGTGAGGTACTCACTACTTTGTTTATGAAGTTTATGTTTTATTCATTTCAATTCAATAAAAAGAGAGTCTTTGATTGAATTGTTGTGAGTCCTTACTAGGTTGTTTTTTTGTGTGTTAATCTTATTGAAGATTGGTGCTACTAGTCAAACTAGTCTTTCCTTGTTCTTGTCTTATTTAGAAGGCTTGTGTAAGGTTACTGATGCGGGGATAAGCCGCAAATCCCGGTCTAGATTAAAGTCCTTAACTGAGATAAAACCGGGCTGTTCTAAGGAATAAATAGGTCGATTTTTCTGATGAAAAGGTCGATATTTCGACAAACTCAGAACACGGATTAGTGAATGATATGGAAAAAAAAAGAAGATGATTATGGAATGATAAATGAAAGATATAGGAAGATATGAATCAAGATAGTTCCGCAAAAGAACGTTGACCAATGATGTGTCAAAACCCTTAAACGAGAAGATTACCTTAACCCATACTTCTTGAACCTTACACAAGTCTTCTAAGTAAAACAAGCACAAGGATGGACTAGGATTGACCAGGAGCACCAACCTTCAACAAGATTAACACACACAAGCACAATCTAGCAAGAACTTCACAACGATTCAATCAAGGCTCTCTCTTTGATTGAATAGGAATGAATAAAATACAAACTTCGTAAGCAAAGCTGTAAGTTCACACAATATGTGAAAAATATCAAATCTAATCTAATCCACCAAACAATCTCCCCCACTAAGGCTATTTATAAGGGAGACTAATCCTACTAAAACTAGAAAAAATCTAAAAGATATGATCTATAAAATATATCCTTTAAAATATAATCTAGAAAAGATATCTTTAAAAGATATAAAATCTAAAATCAAAAATGCTAGAATCTAAATAATTCCTTAAGATAGTCTGAGAGATTTAAGTAATTATAACAAGATATAACTGCCAAAAGATAGAAGATCATGGCCGGATCTTTTGCAACTCATTCCAATGAAAGAAATCGGATCTTGAAATCGACTGAATTTCCTACAGGAAAATCGGTCAATTTTTTTGGAAATTGGTCGATTTTCTTCTCTGGAACTCTTCTTAGCTTTTATCCTTCTTCATTGCTTGATAGATCTTCTTGGTCGTGGCTTGGCTCTTCTATAACAATCAACAATGTCACTAAGGAACTCCTAAGAGTGATGAGAGTTTCCTTGAGGGTATATGTCTTGAGAAGATCCGTAACTTCATCTTGGATTGCCTTAGCACTTAACCGTGTGATCGCTCCATCCATAATCGATTCTGCAGAAGGCGAAGGTGAAGGAGTTGTTGTCTTATCTTTCAATGCTTTAGCCTTTGAGCGTGTAACTGGTCCTTGTATTGGAGATGATCTCACATCAGACTCCCCTTCTTGAGAAGGATTCGTCCCGAATCTCCGATGCGCTCATCTCGAAGCTCGTATGGACTTAAATCACCAACGTTGAAGATGGGACTTACACCATAGTCATCTGGAAGCTCTAAACATAAGCATTATCACCAACTTTCCTCTTGACCTTGAAAGGTCCGTCTCCACGTGGAGATAACTTAGACTTCCACTTTTTTGAAAATCGCTCTTTCCGTAGATGCAACCATACAAGATCTCCGGGATTGAATAGCATCTCCTTGCGACTCCGATTAGCTTTGGAAGCAACGGAAATCCCTTTTTGCTCCAGTCATGAGCGCGTCTTCTCATGTAACTCCTTCATGAACTCCAACTGCTTTCCCGCAACAAAATCTACTCGATCCTCTAAAGGCAACGGTATAAGATCGAAGGGAGTCAAAGGATTCACTCCATAATACGTTAGTAGATGAATTCAAGGTAAAATTATAAGCAAATTCAACATGTGGCAATACATCTTCCCAACAACTTTGAAAAGAAACTAAGGAACTTTGTACCTCCATTTGACCATCCATTTGAGGATGACTAGAAGTTGAAAACAACAACTTTGTACCTAGCTTTCCCCAAAGCGACTTCGAAAAGAAACTAAGGAACTTGACATTTCTATCACTCACAATAGTTCTTGGAATTCCATGCAATCTAACAACTTCCTTGAAAAAACAAGTTAGCTACATTATATGCATCATCAGTTTTATGGCAAGCGATAAAACGAGCTACTTTAGAAAAACGATCAACAACCACAAATATAGAATCTCTCCCCTTCTTAGTCCTTGACAAACCTACAGCAAAATCCATACTTATGCCAAGCCAAAGTGATGTAGGAATAGGTAGAGGAGTATACAAATCATGTGGTTTTAGTCTTCATTTTGCTTTTAGACAAACAAGGCATCTCTTAATCAAGTGTTCAACATCCTTGAACATATGAGTCCAAAAGAAGTGAGAATGAAGCATGTGATAAGTCTTTTCTCTTCCAAAGTGTCCCACAAATCCTCCCATATGTGTTTCCTCAACTAATAATAATCTCACAGAATATCTAGGAATACAAACTTTATCCTCATGGAACAAAAATTCTTCAAAAAGATAATACTTATGTCTCGATTGGGATAAAAATCGGTCAGAAAATCGGTCGATTTTCCTGATGCTGGGTCAATTTTTGCATCCAGTGTAGATGTCGCCAAAGTCTTCATCATCCTGGTAAAGTTCTTTGATATAAAGCAATCAAAGGACTTTGGAATTCATGTTGTGATCAAAGTATACCTCTTAGAAAGGGCATTTGCTACGACATTATCCTTCCCTTTCTTATATTTGATATTAATAAGGAAATGTCTCGATAAACATCATCCATCGCCCATGTCTCCTGTCCAACTTATCTTGACTTCAAAAATGCTTCAAAGACTCATGATCAGTTCTAAGAATGAATTCATTAGGCCAAAGATAGTGTTTCCATGTTTTGAAAACTCGAAATAAAGCATATAATTCCTTGTCATAAGTACAGTAATTCAAACATAGACCTTTCAATTTCTCGCTAAAGTAGGCTAGAGGTTTACCTTCTTGCATGAGTACGCCTCCTATAAAAATACCTGAAGCGTCGCACTCTAATTCAAAGGGTGATAGCATGAAATATGACTATATTTTAGGAACTTGTTTTGGTTGTTTTTCCCCTTTTGTTGTGTACATGGATATGAGTTTGAAGCATTTATGAGCACATTCACCTACTTTGTCGATATAGAGATCTACACAAGCTTTGTTTTGTTTTTAGGTGAATAAAGGTTTGAATTGGAGCATATATGAGGAGAAGGGAGTATTTGATCATGCTAGATGTCAAGAGGATGCTTTGGAGAAGCTAAGGAAGGAGCATGGTTGAAGAACTTCACGAAACAAGAGCTTTCACAAGGGAATTTGAGCTTCCACAGCCAATTCAAGAATTCCATGACCGTGGTTTTGCCATCAAGATCGTGGAAAGTGATGTTGAGGAGCACCAGAAGGTTCCACGCCCTAAACCACGGTACTTGACTGTGATTTCCTCAACGTCGCCACATGTCATTTTTGCCACGTCATCAATAATTATCGGGCTTTTGTCGTAACCCTAAATTTCTCTATAACAAGGCTGAAGAGAGGAGAAAACAACACCTCCGCATTTAACCGCGTATTGACGGCTTGCATCTAGGGCAATTGCTTGGAAGATTCAATGCTTAGGGAAGATCCTGAGAAGGACGCGATTTGAAGATTGTGTACTTCGAGATTATCTTAGGGTTTACATTTGGAGACAGATTGACATCCCTTTCTTTATTGTTTCTCGAGATTGTTGTGAGGAATTCTATTCCCTTTTCTGCATTCATCAAACATAAACATTTGTTGTTCGGATTTGAGATTGGTTATTTGAATATTATTGAGTTTCCGAGGTTTTACTATTTTCCTCTTTTAAACTTGATTTTTGATTCAATGATGATGGTTATTGGCTAAAACCCTATAGCAATTCTAAGGTGAAGGGTTGATAGTTGTGGCTTAGATAATGATAGATTGAACCAAAACAGATTGGACCCTGAGAGTTGCGAGAACTTCGTCGACAACCCTTTTCCACAGCCTGTTCTTGAGTTCCACGGCCGTGGTTCTTCAAGATCCAGCCGTGGTTTTCCTCTGTCGTACGTACTTTGCTTTTGCTTTAATACAAAGTTAGAGATGTGTCTTAACCTAGCCTTGGCTTTCCTATCCTAGGTAGTAGTGAGAATCAACATCCTCTATTTCGGTTTTGAGTGTCACAACCATAACCGTTTTGGCCTATTTTTGATTTTCTTGGATTTGGGCATGGGTATTTGAGAGTAATTCTTATCCTTTGATCCTTTCTATACTGCAGCCTCAACAACCTTTATAGAGAAAGTCTTTGGGTGAGACATATGTAACACCCCAAATTCTGAGAACTCGGGGAGCTACTAGTTAGGACCTCACAATGGGTCCCGACCATAGTTTGACAATAATTTTACATGGATCTTACAACAAGGCACAAAAGTATTTAAAACATTTGAAAACTGTAAACAATATATACATGGAGAATATGTATCAGCCTTACAAGAAAAGCTACTAAAAAGATGCATATGAAGAACAGAAGACATCCCCGTCCCCAACTAAATGAGTACGTGGACCCGGCTGACCAGTTCCTCCGGATCTCTCTACAACTGTCTTAACCTGCAAGGCATCTACAAGCGGTATAAAATTGTTAGCTAACATTCTATGCATAAGTATAAAGGTAAAAGCACAAACACAACATACACAATCAACATGCAACACTCAATCCTTTTATTATCTTTAATTAGGTGATAGGTTATTACTAATGATACTTATTTTGTGACACGAGGGATTCCCAAACCTCGCCCCTGTCCCCGTTTACCAACGCGGAATGGTACTAATGCATTTGACCGTCTACCGGACTGGTCTGGTCGCAGGGAACCTCCTAGACTCTCGCAAGAGCTAGGCAGATGATGTCACGACCCGTTATCATACACTTGGGTCAATTACGTAAATAATAAAGTCGGCCTAATCCGGTTTCGTTGTTTATCATAACTAACAAACACCACTCATACACATTACACTCATACAAGAAGCCAGCTAAGTAAGTCCGTGGACTTACTTGAATCAGATCTCGATTCTCTTAATCCCCACTCAATCTGTAATTGTATAACTCGGTTGCCTGTCAAATAAGGCAAGTGTGTCAGCACACTTTTTAGGTGATTAGAAGTCTAGGACTTCTAAGATAGTAGGTCTTAATAGAACGGAATTGATTACAATATTAATTTATGGTAAAATGACTATTTTACCCTTGGTCTCGAAACTTCCAAAAATTCCCTAATTCATGCCTAAACTCTTATTTGAGACTAAAGAGTCATATTCTAACTCCTAAAGATGAGTTTGGTTACAAACTCGCAATTTACCCATTTCCCTATTTTCGGAAAGATCGTTAAGGTTCAACTTCGGCTTCAAATATGAAATTCGAATAAACTTATAAAAATTCCAAAATAATTCTCTAGATCATATATGATATCCAATCTACTCATAGGAGCAAGAATTTCTTAAAACTGTTCCACTATCACTTCTATAAAAATCTCTTAAGTTAGTTACACCACTAAAAAAAATATTCCATACTTAGTCAAAATTCCACTGCTGGAAAACAGCTCAACTACACTACTTTGGAACCTTATAACTTCAAATCCGACCGTTCATTTATTCTGAAATTTTAACACTCTAAACTACCTATATCTACACACAACATGTCAAAAATTCAACGGTGGATCTTCGATCTAAGATCTCGAAACTAGATCCTAAGATCAGCAGTTTCACACAAATTTCTGGAACAAACAGCTCTACTAGGTCTTTAATTCGATTCCCCTGGACAACAGTCTCTTTTAATTATACTTACCTATTTATCCAAGGTTCTATACCTAACAACAGCAACAATGTTTTCTCTCTAATCTATCCTCACATCAAGAATTAACCCTTACATCTCACGGTTCAAGAGGCCAGAGCAAGACTTACATACCTAGGAATAGAAGCTATGTGAATCACTGCAGTCCAACGTCAAGGTTCAGTGGCTTAGGGAGGGCGGCCTCCTGGCTACTGGTGAGGGAGAGATCTTGTCTGATGAAGTCGGGAGCCTCTCAACCTACTACAACACTGCAAGGGCCATTGTAGTTACTAGATCCAATACAAAGGATAGGTATAGAAGGGAACTGAGTCCCTACCTGGAGTGTTCGAATGAGAGGCGTTGAGGAGTGTCCTCTGTCTCGCTGGAGTTAAAAATGAGGGGGAAAGGGTGTTGCCTCGGCTGTAGGGTCTGCACTATCCGTCTAGACCAAGAGGGGAGGAGTTTCATGGAACGAAAGATATAGACGGATCACTTGTTGAAGAGGCCACTAGGTCGTATGCAGATCTGGAAGGTCGGGTGTCATCCCTGATGCAAGAGATGGATCAAGAAGCGTCTGGCCTTGATGGTCGCTTGTTATGGAGGAGAGTCGGGTACAGGTTCACGTGTAGAGGCTTGTTGTTGCGTTTTTGTTGGGAGGTCGAAGGGATGGCGAGGCGTGCAAGCTGCTGCTACGTCTGTGCTGGGAGGTCGAAGAAATGGCGAGGCGTGCAAGCTGCTTCTACGTCTGTGCTGGGAGGTCGAAGGAATCTTGGGAGTTGAGGCGATGCATCTGGACGTACAGGAAGGCAGGCGTGGGGCTGTGGACGGGTCGAAACAAATGGAAGGAACATTTATTGTCCCGGCAGTTACGTTTTGAAGGGAAGAGAGAGTACTCTTGCTTGTTGGGCTGACTCGAGGACACAGCTCCTGGGCTAGACTTGAGGCATGGATTCTAGGTTGGTGGGATTCCTGGGCTGGCGTGGAGCAAAAGGGCTGGATCTGAGCAAGAAAACTGGGCTGAAACACCACTGTTGGGCTGCTTGTGTGACTCTAGAAATGGCTGGCTGAAAACAAGAGGGAAAGGGCTGAGATTGTCAAGAAAGGGTGGCTGAGGTTGTCAAGACTTGTCAAAACATGCCATGGCTTTGTCAAGCCCATGCATGGCTTTGTCATGATCTTGTCATAACTCGTCAAGGTCTCGTCTTGGTCTCGTCAAAAGGACGTCATGACTTTGTCGAGGACATGTCATGATATAAACTAGAGTTTGATAGATTAGGGTTTGATATAAAATTCTATCATTTTATGTGAATTAAATTCTACATAAAATGATAAAATTTTTGGAGTATGAAATACTAGATAGAACGGAAAACAATCAACGGATCGAAATCCGATTTGATACAGAATTAAACGGAACGAAAATTCCGGATATTACATCAGTACCCCCTTAAAATAAGTTTCGTCCCGAAACTTAGAACAAGGTATTTAATCAGACAACTTCCATAAATAAACTTGTATATCCTAGTCTCACTAAATTTTATATTTTGTTTTCTAAACTCCTCTAACCCTATCAAAGCGTAACGAAAAAAAATTCGGTCGTTACAACATATAGGTTTGGAACTTCGCCGTACATAACCTTACATTAGATATACCTTTGCAATCCCGACTCTATCCTTATATCTATAGAATATCTTGAAATCGATTGCCACCATTGGACACTTGGATCTTTAGAATTGTTGTTTTCCAAATATATTTGCAAAGCTTCTATATTTTACTTACTTGACAACTTGTGAAACGATTTTATTCTCACCAAATCCCTGAGTTAGACTCTAGAATTTCTAGCCTTACTACACCGATCCATACACTACGGGTTCGCTTTTGCATAAGTTCTAGATATAAATTTAAGACTTTGACGCACACACCTTAGGGCGAACAAGTTTTTGGCGCCGTTGCCGGGGATTTGGTCTAGACCAAATTCGGCTCTCGGTTGTCGAGCTTGGGAGCTTTGTTCTTGTTATTTGATATTTCTTTTCGAGTGATTTTTGCAGATTCTTTGGGAATATGAGAAGGTCTAGATCACTAAAGACCTCGTTCATTTTGATCCCGAATTGGAGAAAACTTTGAGGAAAAAGCTAAAGGAAAGAAAAATGGCTGAAAATAATTAAAGGATCATCCAAGAGGAGTTGGATGAGACTCGAGGTCAACTCAAATTGAGTGAGAAGGCTCGTATGGAAGAACTAGAGCACCATCAATTTCAAATAGATGAGCTTAAGGCCATGATGCTAGATATGAAGTTGGAGATGAATGACACTAAGAAGAAGAGAGCTAAGTCAACTAAGTCCGTCAGAGCTGAATCATCCGACAATGATGATATGCCGGAGCTAGAGGGCATTGATCCAATAATCCATCCAATTTGTGAAAACCCTAGGGCATGTGTTGAACCTTGCATTCCCGCTAGAGAGGTGAGAGCCACTCATGTCGAGGAGGAGCCACGGACTCTTGGACAACGGATGGATCCAATTCAGCAACCATGCCGTCTAGGTGTGAATTTCGGAGGCAAAGACGGCCAGGATTTCGGATTTAGCCCGCAAGTTATTACCATGGTTTTCCAAAGTCAATTTGATGAAACGGATGCTGAATCTCCACACCAACACCTACAGAATTTTGAGATTCTTATGGAGTCAATGAAGCCGAAGAGGGTTGTCAACAACAACTACATGATAAAGCCGTTCTTCTTCTCTTTGAAGGACAAGACTTTAGCTTGGTATCAAGCTCTTCCAGCTGGAAGACTTAACACATGGGAGGATTTGACTTCGGAATTCCTCACCAAGTTCTTTCCGCCATCTAATACAGCGGAGATTAGAGGTAAGATTAATGCTTTTTACATGAAACCTAACGAAAGCTTGTTTAAATCTTGGAAAAGGTTTCAAGATCTACTATTGGATTGCCCGCACTATGGCATTCCAAAGCTGGAATTACTGGAGATCTACTACAAAGGGCTGGATGTGGAAATGCAATTCAAGCTCCAATCACTCTCTTGCGGAACATTCATGGACATGAGAGAGGACAATGCTTGGGACTTTATTGAGAAGCAAGCCCAAGTGATTGAGAGGTATTCCAACAGGAAAGTCGATGATAGGAATCGAAATTCAGGAGACCAAGGATCAAAGCTAACTCAATCTGCACAAACTCAAATATTTTCCCTCAACAATGAGATCAAGGAGTTGAAGGAAATCATAAGAGCCGGCCTTCAAAAGACGAAGGAGAAAGATGTTGGCTACTTTGGAAGGGAGAATAACAATCAAGGAAATAGGAACAACTACCGGAAATAATAATTGGAACAAAAACAACAACAGGAACTCCAACTACAATTGGAGATCGAACCAACAAAATTCCGGTAATTTCTATTCAAATGCTGGAAATTCACTAACACCCCCTTCTTCTTCTTCTTCTACCCCTTTGAAAAGCCAGGGGAAAACATCAAATAGCTCAAGCAAGACGGAGAAGGACAAACCCGATCCTATGTTGGAAACGTTTATGGGAAAGCTACAAGGATTGGAGAACTACATTACCTCGGTTGATAAAGCACACAAAGCTTTAGAAAACGAAGTGTTCAACAAAGCCGAAGAAGTTCCTAGAGATCAAGGGAAGCTTCTCGGAAAGACGGAGGACAATCCGAAAGGAAGAGTGATGGCTATTACAAGTAGGAGTGGTGTAACAACCACCGACCCGCAACCTAAGTTTGTAGAAGTCCCCGTTGAGAAAGAAAAGGAGAAGGAGAAGGAAAATGTCTATATTCCTCCTCCAGCTTACAAACCCCCTCTACCATTCCCGCAATCTAGAGCAAGAGCGCGTCTAGATAAGCAGTTCGGTAAGTTTGTTGATCTAATGAGCAAACTGCATATTAACATACCTTTCATTGATGCAATTGTAGGTATGCCCACTTACGGGAAGTTCTTGAAAGAGATCCTCTCTAACAAGAGGAAGCTGGAAGACTTTGGCAAAGTCAAGATGAGTTCGGAATCTTCGGAGCTCATCAAAACGATGACGGAAAAGATGCCCCTAAAGCTGAGAGATCCGGGGTCATTTTGTATTCCAATAGGAGTTGGAGAAGTCACATATGATGCTCTTTGTGACTTAGGAGCAAGTGTAAGCATCATCCCGCTTGCTTTGTGTAGGAAGGTCGGTTTAGGTGAACCTAAACCGGTGAAGATGACGTTGTACATGGCGGATCGATCCATAACTCAACCCGTCGGCACATTGAAGACGTCCTAGTCAAGCTCGGTAAGTTCAATATTCCAATAGATTTTGTTGTGCTTGACATTCCTGTAGATTGTCCGGTCCTGATCATACTTGGGAGACCATTTCTTGAAACCTCCGGTTGTATGGTGGATTGCAAGAACGCTAGACTAGCCTTCGATATAAGAGAAGAGAAGGTTGAATTTGTTCTCTCAACTTTGGTGAAAGAATCTGCACTTGGAGAGGATATGTTCAACATCTATGACAAAGAAGCGTCTAGAGAGGAAGTAAGTTCGATCTTATTTAAAGATCCATTGCAAAAGGTCATAACCATGATCATCATGGAAAAGTGAGAAGATGAGGATTGCAATGTTGAGGTTGAAGCCTTAGAGGAGCTAGAAGAGATGCAAGATGAAGAGTTAGAGAAATTGTACGATGGCTCAGAAAATGTGAGAAACCACGGCCAATCGTTCTATTCCACGACCGTGGTTTCACCAATTCAACCCGTGGAGTGTTATTTCAAGAGCTCCAGAGACATCCAAGCCCTAAACCACGGCCGTGGAAGTAACAGGTGTACCGTGGTTTTGGGAAATTCTGAGAACAATTCCATTCTCTACACAACTACTCTTGAGTCTTCTTCAATCACTCTCACACCCTTAGAGACTTCTAAGGAAGCATTGGACACACCTCAAGATACATCAAAGGCATCAATAGCTTTAGAATTGAAGCCGCTTCCCACACATCTTCGGTATGCATTTCTTGGAACTAATTCTACTTTTCCCGTTATTGTTAGTTCCGATTTAAATGAAGATGGACATGAGAAACTAATGGCTATTTTGAGGAAACATAGGAAAGCCTTATGTTATACCATATAGGATCTTATAGGAACTAAACCGTCTTTATGTATGCACAAGATTCTAATGGAAGAGGATTTAAAGCCTTCACGACAACCTCAAAGACGGTTAAATCCGATCATGAAAGAGGTCGTTAAGAAGGAAATCCTTAAGTTACTTGACGCATGTATCATCTATGCTATCTCCGATAGCAAGTGGGTGAGCCCCGTTCAAGTTGTCCCAAAGAAGGGAGGAATGACAATTTTCACCAACAAGAACCACCAACTCATTCCAACGAGAACCGTGACGGGATGGAGGATGTACATTGACTACCGCAAGCTGAACAATGCGACTAGGAAGGATCACTTCCCGCTACCATTCATCGATCAAATGCTTGAGAGTTTAGCACAACACTCCTATTTTTGTTACCTTGACGGTTATAGTGGTTTCTTTCCGATTCCAATTCACCCGGATGATCAAGAGAAGACCATATTCACGTGTCCATGGGGTACCTTTGCTTATAGGAGGATGCCATTCGGACTTTGCAATGCTCCAGCCACCTTTCAAAGGTGTATGATGGCCATCTTCTCGGAATACATTGAGGAAATCATGGAAGTTTTTATGGACGATTTTTTAGTTTATGGTTCCTCATTTGACAGTTGTCTTGCTAACCTTTCTCTTGTTTTGCAAAGATATGAAGACACTGACTTTGTTCTAAATTGGGAGAAGTGTCAATTCATGGTTAAGGAAGCCATCGTGCTAGGACATTTGATCTCTAATAGAGGGATTGAATTTGACAAGGCTAAGATAGAGATGATAGAGAAGCTTCCTCCTCCATCTTCAGTGAAGGGGATAAGAAGTTTCCTAGGACATGCAGGGCTTTATAGGAGATTCATCAAAGATTTCTCAAAAATTTCGAAACCACTAACTAATCTATTGATGAAGGATGTTGTTTTTGATTTTTCGCAGGAATGTTTAGATTCCTTCTATAAGATTCGAGAAGCTCTCATCTCAGCCCCGATAATCCAACCTCCGGACTAGAATCTCCCGTTCGAGGTTATGTGTGATGCGAGTGACGTAGCTTTTGGAGCGGTGTTTGGACATAAGAAGGAAGGCCGCACTCACGCCATCTACTATGCTAGTAAGACGCTAGATGAAGTGCAGCTCAACTACGCCACAACTGAAAACGAACTTTTAGCCGTTGTACATGCTTTTGAAAAGTTTCGTTCTTATCTTGTAGGAACAAAGGTGATTATATACACGGACCATTCAACAATACGGTATTTGCTCGCCAAGAAAGATGCGAAGCCGAGGCTGATTAGATGGATTCTTCTTCTCCAAGAATTCGATCTAGAGATTCGCGACAAGAAAGGCTCAGAAAATTCTGTTGCGGATCACTTAAGTCGTCTACCACACACCGAAGGCGACGATCTACCTGTTCGCTCCAAATGGTGTGTGCAAGCTTTAAATTTATATCCCAATAAATATGCTTAAAACAAGGATGCAAACCCGCAGTGTACGGATCAATTATAGTAAAAAGCAAGAATTTCGGGGTGTCGATCTCAGGGACTTAGGTGAAACTAAGCAAGTATAGGTTGTCAATGCAACTAATAACCACAAAAGCGATTAAAGAAATCAAAGATGATAATAAGGTCAAATAAAGGGAAGAATGCAAATTCTAGGGATTAAAGCATCTAGTTGTGGTTCCAACTCAAGATCTAAAGATAAGTGGACAAAGCTGAGATTTTGCAAAGGGAAGGTGTTTCTAAAGTGTGAATAGATCACCGGGTAAGTCTCACTACTCACTATCCCAAACCAAAGTTCCTATTGCCGGGTAAGTCTCAAGGTACTAAGGAAAGGAACTATAATCTCAAACCAACACACCAACTAAGGGAATAGAATCAACCTTTACCGGGTAAGTCTCAAGCTAACTCACAAAGATGGGATGAAGGCACACTCATACCCCAATAAAGGATAAACCTTTATTACCTACACTTATGATCTTGGGTAAACAAACAAAGGAATCACCGGGTAAGTCTCATCCTAGACTTGCATTGAACCAGGAAAGGTGTAATAAGAATAGGATTTGGCAAACTCCAACACTTAACTCTCACTTTCGGATCATAAAAGGTCACCTCGGTCAGTCAAGTTCCACCCCGGCTGAGATGTTCATCTACTGAGAGAGGTACTCTAGGGTTAAGGTTAAAGACTCGAGATTTCAGGGTCCTATTGGGATTAAGATCATTCTATCATTGTTTTATCCACAACTTTCAGCCAATCACCCTAGAATCGCACAAGGAATTTAGCCACTCATCATCATGATAACAATAATCAAAAATATGAGAAGGGATTGAATACTTGAACACAAAAACCTTAAGAAGAAGGCTTCAATAACTGAATCAAATAATCACAAATCAGCGTTCCTTGAATCACAAATCAAAGAAGACAAAGAACCAAAAGGAATCTAAGAGAAACTTACAAACTCGTTCAAAAGCTATCTCAAAGCTATTAATCTTCCTTCCTTCATTCTTCAAAACTTCCTTCAAACTTCCAGAAAATCTTCCTAATTGCAGTGTATTCTCGGCTTCCAGCCTGCGGTGATGCTGAATTATGGAAAATCTACCCCTTTTTATAGGAGAATTATCTTCTAAAGATAATAATATCTTAAAAAGATAATTTCCTATAAAATATATTATATCTCCAAAATAAATCTCCCAAATATATGATCTTCCTTCCAGAAATCCAATCCAAAAATATAAGATATCTTCCTTCCAAAAATAAAAGATCTCAGCCAAAAGATATTATCTCGCCGGCGCCAGGGTGTTTGCCTCGGTCGGGACGCTCCTCAAGATCACCTCGGTCGAGGTGATACTGTAGCTGACCGAGGTGAGTCTCAGCTGAATGTGAAATCTCTCAAATCTGGTCCAAAGTAAATCTTCTTCATTAATTCCTTGCTTCTTGAGTTCTTCTTTAAGATCCAGAATGTAGCTCCTATGACTCCTTTGCTCCTTAGCTCCATTTCGATCCAAATGTGCCATTTTACCTACGATTACAACGAAACTTGGTGTAGACCTCGATTCCCGTAAAGGTAGATGAAACAGCAATATAATCACATAATATACATCCATACATGCAGTTTATTGAAGATAAAACGTCTAAACAAGTCCCAAAATATAGACTATAATACATGCTATCAAAATACCCCATACTTGTCCCTTGCTTGTCCCCAAGCAAGTTCCAAATCTTAAGTACAAGATAGAATGGATTATAAGTCATAAATGAAAAGTATTTCAAAACATTTTTGGTGGTGTGCTCTATTCATAGATCACTCTAAGAGAATGCTTCATGACAAATAAAATCAAAACATGATCAAAACATTTTATAAATATGAGAAAGTTGTTCATCTTTGCATAAAATCATAGAATGAATAATAAATCATAATTATCGAAATTAATCATGTATAATCCAGTTTAAACCACCAAGTCAATCAACAAGCTCGAGGTCTCAAGGGCTTTTCAAAAGAAAGTCAAAAAACGTGTGAGGGTGGGATGTGTATAGCGAATGTGGTGCTAGAATCCAGGAAAAGGATCTTCACTTCACTTGCTTTGAACTTCAACATCTTCCACAATAAGCTTTGCTTATTTTACTTTTTTACTTTTTGGGATGCATGGACAAAGGTGCACAATAACCGAAGCCTAGGAGATTAGCAATCATCAATTTATCGAGATGCCTCAAACCCTTAATGCATATACCATGACCCGTTAGGAATATCGCTCAATCCGACTTTGGCAAGACACAAACACCCGGCTATGTGAATGGTGCCGAGTTACTCATCATCATGATTGACTTCCCTAAACCTATTTGTTTCTTTCTAAACTTCCAGCCAACATCTCAACTTTTCTTTCACTTGCTTTTCACTTGCTTGCTTCCAAATTCCTGGATAGGTAAAGGAAGGCAAATATGTATATGAGGGGCAAAAGCATGATCAAGAAGAAGAAGAGAAGAGAGTGAATTGCCTTAATCATCCCAGGAAGAAGGTGAGAGAACTCATCTTGTGGTGTCAACCTTCAAATTCAACATAATTTGGATAAAAACAAAGTATTAAACATGCCAAAATTTAAACAAAGCATTTAGAAACTTGAACATATCATAAAACCTTTCAAACATATAAAGATTCTAAAACCAATCTGCAAACAAAATCATCACTGAGGTCATATCCAGAAAAGAAGCGCAAAAAATCGTTTCGAAAATTCTCTCAATTAAACCGCCTTGGTCGAGGTGTTCTAAGTTAACCAAGGTACTTGACCTCGTTTGGCCAGAATCATCCCGGTCAAGGTCATAAAAAAAATTTCTTAACCAGTTTTTTACGTTTTTCTTAGTCAAATAACCTGTATGCATGCATGTAATCTCAGATAAGCACATAGAGCATAAAGAAAGATCATAAATATCAAGTCGAGTCATACAAGCATACATAATGTCGAATAATACACATAAATACCCCATACTTGGGACACATTATCCCAATGGGTCAATATAAGTCTAGAAAGCAGGAGAACTCACCGGATATGCTGAGCTGGGTAATAAATAAAGAAAAGAAAATCCATGCAAGCTCTAGTCCTGATCTGCTGGAGGTGGTGATGGATACGGGATGAAGGGATACTGAGATGGTTCAAACGGATAACCCATGGTATGCTGGAACTGTATCTCCATCATCCTGTGCTGATAGTGCTGGCTCTCCCTCATCTCCATCATCTCTAGGGACAAGGCGGTGTAGAAGTCGATCATCTGGTCCGTCAGCTCGTCAATCCGTCGGTGAGCTACGGGATCTCTTTGTCTGCGGACTCTGCGCCCAGAAGGACGTGATGGTGATGCAGCTGCCTCCTCCTCTGTAGCCTCGTCGTCTAAATCGACAACTGGCACACTGGGGCCGGCTGTATCTGTACCTGTCTCCATGGCCCCACCGCCATCATCATACTCCTCCTCCACCTGAGTTGGGGCAGCATCTCTAGCATCCTCTATGTAGGGCAGCCAGGCGGAAGACTAGTACTGTGGATCAAAAATTGAGAACTGATCTGACCATGGAATACCCTGAGGGGCAGTCTTCTCCCAAGGCATCGCCACGTACGGTGTAGTAAGGCCACGAGGAACTAGTATCCTCCTCATGATCATCTCCTGAATTCCGAGCGGCTTTGCAGCCGCCACCAGTGTACATGCAGTCAAATCAAGATCCATAACTGTAGCGATATGAGTCACCAGCCCTCAACAACATATATCGCCCTTCGCCTTGGCCTTGATCCGATGTAGATCCTCAGCTAACATGGCCCCAAAATCAAGCACCCCTCCAGTCAGCATACAGAAGAGACTCAGCAACTCTCCCTGTCTAATCTTTTGGGGCGTGTCAGTACACACCAGAAGGGTCTCATTAAAGATGCGGTGGGCTAGACGGAAAGCTAGGTGGGATATAATGCGCTTCCTGGAGTCTCCAGGTCTCCATCTATGAGCATGCTCCACTACATGGGCAATCTGCCCCCAGAACTGTCGAGCTACGGCTCGAGAGGGAAAGTCGGGAACTGTAGGGGTCGGGAAGCCAAATATATCCCTGAACTGGTCCATAGGAACCAGGTAGTTCCGGTTCATCAACCGATACTTGATGTTGTTCCTCTCAGGCATGTGAGTAATAGAACTCACAAACTCTAGGGTCGGCTCGAGGTAAGTTGGAGCTCTAATCTCCATAAAATGCTCTAGCCCAACCATGGATATCATCTTTTTCAAGTCCTCCACCACGTGGAGGCACTCGAAGGCTGGGACATATAAGAAGCGTGGGGCAACAACAAGGCGCGCGCATATACGGTCAAAGTCAACCTGGTGACGCTCATAGATCACCGGGATGGAAGGTCTAGAGGAAGGGGAAGGGGAAGAACCACTAGGGGTATCTCTCAGGACAAGCTAAAGGTCGGAACGAGAAGTCATGGATTATGCTGACAAGGTACCTCGGTCGGTCTGATAGACTTGAAGAGCACCTCGGCCGAGACACAGCTCGACTGGACCGAGGCGAAAAGCTGTTCGAATTCTCCTATCTGATTTTCAGCTCTTTTCCCCCAAATTCACTACCAATTTCTTCCTATGGGGTACTTATATTCTTTTCAGCACAAAAACATGGCAACCAAAGCCACAATCCTCTAAAATCAGTAAAGAGAGAGAGAGAGTTAGGGTTTCCGAAAAATTACCCCATATTAGGTCAATTTGAGGCATTTTTCTAGCAGTTTCTCGCTTGCAATCCGTTCCTCTTGCCTTTCCTTGCGAGATCAGAGCAAAAATTGTCGAAAACGGTCAAAAATCGAAGAAACGAGATGGAGAAGCGCCGCGGTCGAGAAGGAGTTGGGAGGGAAGAGAGAGATTTCATTTCTCCTTTTATACCCCTCGCCGATTCTGCTGTCACCTCGGTCAAAGTGGTCCCGACTGGACCGAGGTGGCTGACTGGATTGTCAGACCTAGTCGCCTCGGTTGCTCAAGAATCATCTCGGTCAAGGTGTTGTGATAGCAACCGAGATGTGTCTCAATTAAACTCTGTCTTCTCAATTTCTCGAACTTCTGTCCTTCCAGTGTTGCTCCTGAGTTGTAATCCTTCCTTAGAGAGTACCTGGTTTCTGTCTAGGACGCCAAAAAAAAACAAAGCAAAGCAAAAGCAAACTATCTATAACTAAACTAGGAAAAGGGAAAATAAAGCAATACTTTGGATTGCCTTCCAAGAAGTGCTTGATTTAAGGTCGCTAGCTGAACCGTATGGCATCTCTAAACAAGGTATAGTGGTGCAATCTCCTCAACCTGGACTTCCGGTTGGTATCTCTTAAGCCTATGACCATTGACCTTGAAGCTTCCGTTTGTTTCTCCCTAAATCTCAACTGCACATAAGGGAAAACATGTTTCACAACGTAAGGTCCTGTCCATCTAGATTTCAACTTACCTGGAAAGAGGCGAAGGCGGGAGTTGAAGAGTAGAACTAAATCTCCTTCTTTGAACTCCTTAGGAATGATACGCTTGTCATGCCATTTCTTTGTCCTTTCCTTGTAGATCTTTGCATTCTCATATGCATTCAAACGCAGCTCTTCCAGCTCATTGATGTCCAATAGCCACATCTCACCGGCTTCCTTGATATCGAAATTCAACCATTGGATTGCCCAATACGGCTTGTGTTCTAACTCAACGGGTAGATGGCAAGACTTCGCATATACCAAATTGTAAGGGGTGGTACCAATGGGAGTCTTGAATGCGATCTTGTAAGCCCAAAGAGCGTCATCCAACTTCATGGACCAGTCCTTCCTCGTCCTAGAGATGGTTTTCTCCAAGATTGCCTTTATTTCTCTATTCGAGATCTCGACCTGTCCACTAGTTTGAGGGTGATAAAGAGTTGCTACCTTGTGGGTTACCCCATACTTCGATAGAAGTGCCTTAAACTTTCGGTTGATGAAATGTGTCCCTCCATCGTTGATGATGATAAGTGGTGTCCCAAAACGTGGAAAGATAGTCCGATTGAAGAACTTTACAACCACCATGGCATCATTAGTGGGGGAGGCAATGGCTTCCACCCATCTAGAGACGTAATCGACAGCTAGGAGAATGTAGAGGTTCCCTGCGGATGAAGGGAAAGGTCCCATGAAATCAACTCCCCATACATCAAAAATCTCAACCTCCTGGATATTGTTGAGTGGCATCTCGTTCCTTCTAGATAAGTTCTCTGTTCTTTGGCATGCATCACAAGAAACAACAAACCTTTGCACATCCTTAAATAATGTAGGCCAAAAGAAACCGGAACGTAATACCTTAGCGCACGTTTTGTGAGCGCTAGCATGTCCTCCACAAGGAAGCGAGTGGCAATGCCGTATAACACTAGTAACTTCATCTTCCGGAATGCATCTTCGAAGCATCCCATCCGGACCTCTCTTAAACAGTAGAGGTTCATCCCAGTAGTAGTGGCGTACATCCTTAAAGAATTTCTTCCTTTGATCGTACGTCAATCCGGGCGGTATTTCCTGGAAAACAAGATAATTAACAATGTCAGCATACCAAGGTTCTTTATTATCAGAAGCATGGTGGAGTAGTGCTCCACCAACTATAAATGAGTTCCAGAAAAGGGTGTAAGAATTTTGTTGTTCTCAGTTGAAGGCGTCTCGCTTGCTGTCTCGGTCGGTGCCCGAGGTGAGTGACCGAGATGTTCTTTAGATAAGAACACCTCACTTGGTCCAGAAAGTGCCTCGGTCGAGGTACTACAACTAGGACCAATACTAGAATTTCTCCTCTCCTGGATCAGTTTCTCAATCTTAGCTCCTGAATCTTCTTCCAGTGCCTTTAAGCTCCGTATATCTGCATCACAAGAAGCATATATACCTTCCTCCATTAAGCTAAAACTAATAACTGTTTCAAGAGGATCATTAATAAGGATAGAGCTCACCAATTCTCTTGATTCTTCTTCATCATAGATGTTGAAGATATCATCCTCCAACGGCTCTCCTTTCATTGCTGCAAGCAATGCACATTGCAACCCGAAGTTGCTAGAAATGGTCTCCCGAGAATGATAGGAACGGGATAATCTGCGGATATATCAAGTACAACAAAGTCTATAGGTAGATAGAAGTTACCTAACTTAACCGGAACGTCTTCCAAAATGCCCAGGGGATGGGTAATGGAGTGGTCCGCCATGTATAATCTTATCTTCACCGGCTTGGGTTCTCCAAGTCCGATCTTCACACATAGCTCCAGCGGGATGATGCTCACGTTGGCTCCTAGATCACACAACGCCTCACAAGTTACATCCCCAACTTGAATGGGAATGCAAAATGAGCCGGGATCTCTCAACTTGGGTGGCATCTTCTCCTTCATGATTTGAATGAGCTCCGAGGATTTAGATGTCATCCTTACTTCACCAAAATCTTCCAGTTTCCTCTTCCTTGATAGAATCTCTTTTAAGAACTTCCCATAGGCGGGCATCCCTAGAATAGCATCAAGGAAAGGGGTGTTAATATGTAGTTTATTCATCAAGTCGAGGAACTTACCAAAGTGCTTGTCTAGATGTGCTCTAGCTCTTGACTGAGGGAATGGAAGTGGTGGTTTATATGCAGGAGGTGGGACATAAACTTCAGATTTGCCCGTCGCCTTCTAGGACTCCACCTCGGGTGGCACCTCGACCGAAGTGTTCCTCGTCTGTACCTGGACCGAGGTGTTCTTCGTCTGCACTGGCATCGACCGAGGCACTAGATCTGCAATTTTCAGTCCACTTCTCATCGTTATTGCCATGATTTGTCCCTTGGGGTTGCTCTCTGTCCTTGCTGGGAGCTTCCCTGGATCTCTTGGCGCTTCATTCGCCTTATCAAAGAATTGTTTCTTTAAGGCTTTTTGTGCCTTCGAAAATGAAGTCATGGATGTCTCCTTCGCGTTGAGCTTGATCAAGATGGCCTCCAGCACTATATCTTTCTTCTCTGGTTGGGAAGAACTTGATCCAGGCTCCTGGCTATTCAATGGAGTAGAAGAAGAAGAAGAAGAGGGGTTAAAAGAATAATTAGAATTGGAATTAGAATAAGGGTTACCCGAATTTTGATTGTTAGATCTCTAATTGTTGTTTTTGGAGCCTCTATTGTTGTAATTGTTGTTCCTGGGCCCTTGATTGTTGTTCCTTGAGCCATGATATCCTCCTTCCTTTTTTATGTGAGCAACCAAAAGGTCCTTCAATTGCTTCACATCATTCTTGAGAGAAATGAGTTGATTATCATTTGATGGAGCTTCTTGGAAATTAACTCTCTTAACTCCATTCTCGGCTCCTTGGTGGGAGTACTTCTCTATGTGCAAAGCTTGTTTCTCAATGAACTCCCAAGCTTCATCAATCGGCATGTCCATGAATGTGCCGGCAGAGAGTAGTTGAAGATTGAATTGAGTAGCTCTATCCAATCCCTTGAAGTATATCTCCAACAACTTTATCTTTCGAATCCCATGATGTGGGCAATCCAAGACAACATCTTTAAATCTTTCCCATGACTTGGACAAAATCTCCTTGTCCTTCATGATGAATGCATTAATATTCCCTCTCATTTCAGCGGTTTTGGAGGGGGGAAAGAACTTTGTTAAGAACTCCGTAATCATCTCCTCCCAAGTGTTGATCTTTCCGGGGGAAGAGATTGATACCAAGTAAGCGCTCTGCCCTTCAAAGCAAAGTAAAAAGTCCTTAGCTTGTAATTATTGTTTTCCAGCCTTGAAGGTCTCAAGGTCTCCATCAAAATCTCGTAGTTTTGCAAGTGTTGATGCGGAGACTCCCTCTCTAAACCTCCAAACTGGCATTGGCGGATCACGGAAAGAACTTGCGGTCGAAGTTTGTAATCATGCTCCGCTGGATCACCTAGGTTGATTCCTGGACGCCTCACTTGGTGGTTCGGGTCCATCCTCTGTCCTAGGGTTTGTGGAATACCTGCAAAAAGAACATCTCGGACATGCATCCGAGGTGGATGTATCTCGGCCGCGGCAACTGGGACGGGGTCCTGCCTCGGTCGATGCAGAATCTGGGCTCGTAGATCGGCCATATCTACTTCAATCTTTGCAGTTCTGGTGTGAGTTTTCTCTCTCTCGCGCTGCAGTTCTTCTTTATTGAGGTGCAGTTGTTCCAGCGCCTCCTTCAGTTCGGCCTCAAAATCGCGATTGTCTTGGTTGGCCATTTTCGCTTCTTTCAAGCGCCTTTTGTATGTCCTTTCTGGTTCGGGATCGTAAGGAACGATTTCCTTCCCAGCACGGGTTCTTCGCATAAACATAAGAAAAGATCCTGCGAAAGCACTCAAGTTGAGTGGTTAGTAGCAACAAGGGCAATTGCCCAGAAAGACAACCGCAACCGGCTTGGTCTAGACCAAGTCCCCGGCAAGGGCGCCAAAAAGTTGTTCGCTCCAAATGGTGTGTGCAAGCATTAAATTTATATCCCAAGAAATATGCTTAAAACAAGGATGCGAACCCGTAGTGTACAGATCAATTATAGTAAAAAGCAAGAATTCTGGGGTGTCGATCTCAAGGACTTAGGTGAAACTAAGCAAGTATAGGTTGTCAATGCAACTAATAACCACAAAAGCGATTAAAGCAATCAAAGATGATAATAAGTTTAAATAAAGGGAAGAATGCAAATTCTAGGGATTAAAGCATCTAGTTGTGGTTCCAACTCAAGATCTAAAGATAAGCGGACAAAACTGAGATTTTGCAAAGGAAAGGTGTTTCTAAAGTGTGAATAGATCACTGAGTAAGTCTCACTACTCACTATCCCATACCAAAGTTCCTATTACCGGGTAAGTCTCAAGGTACTAAGGAAAGGCACTATAATCTCAAACCAACACATCAACTAAGGGAATAGAATCAACCTTTACCACGTAAGTCTCATGCTAACTCACAAAGATGGGATGAAGACAGACTCAAACCCTAATAAAGGATAAACCTTTATTACCTACACTTATGATCTTGGGTAAACAGACAAAGGAATCACCGGGTAAGTCTCATCCTAGGCTTGCATTGAACCAGGAAAGGTGTAATAAGAATAGGATTTGGCAAACTCCAACACTTAACTCTCAGTTTCGGATCAAAAAAGGTCACCTCGGCCAGTCAAGTTCCACCCCGGCCGAGATGTTCATCGACTGAGCGAGGTACTCGAGGGTTAAGGTTAAAGACTCGAGCTTTCAGGGTCCTACGGGGATTAAGATCATTCTATCATTGTCTTTCCCACAACTTTCAGCCAATCACCCTAGAATCACACAAGTAATTTAGCCACTCATCATCATGATAACAGTAATCAAAAATATGAGAAGGGATTGAATATTTGAACACAAAAACCGTAAGAACAAGGCTTCAATAACTGAATAAAATAATCACAAATTAGCGTTCCTTGAATCACAAATCAAACAAGACAAAGAAACAAAAGGAATCTAAGAGAATCTTACAAACTCCTTCAAAAGCTATCTCAAAGCTATCAATTTTCCTTCCTTCAATCTTCAAAACTTCCTTCAAACTTCCAGAAAATCTTCCTAACTGTAGTGTATTCTCGGCTTCCAACCTGCGGTTATGCTGAATTATGGAAAATCTAGCCCTTTTTTTAGGAGAATTATCTTCCAAAGATAATAATATCTTAAAAAGATAATTTTCTATAAAAATATATTATATCTTCAAAATAAATCTCCCAAATATATGATCTTCCTTCCAGAAATCCAGCCCAAAAATATAAGATATCTTCCTTCCATAAATAAAAGATCTCAGCCAAAAGATATTATCTCGCCGGCGCCAGGGTGTTCGCCTCGGTCGGGACGCTCCTCAAGATCACCTCCGTCGAGGTGATACTGTAGCTGACCGAGGTGAGTCTTAGCTGAATGTGAAATCTCTCAAATCTGGTCCAAAGTAAATCTTCTTCATTAATTCCTTGCTTCCTGAGTTCTTCTTTAAGCTCCAGAATGTAGCTCCTATGACTCCTTTGCTCCTTAGCTCCATTTCGATCCAAAATGTGCCATTTTACCTATGATTACAACGAAACTTGGTGTAGACCTCGATTCCCGTAAAGGTAGATGAAACAACAATATAATCACATAATATACATCCATACATGCAGTTTATTGAAGATAAAACGTCTAAACAAGTCCGAAAATATAGACTATAATACATGCTATCACTACCCATTGATGACTCCTTCCCGGACGAACACCTACACATAATGGAAGAGTGCATCGACAATATCTCAAGAGGTAACGAACCTTGGTTTGCTGATTTTGTAAATTACTTGGTTTGTCAGGAAATATCTCCCGAATTATCCTACGCACAAAGAAAGAAGTTATTTAGGGATGTCCGCCAATACTTTTGTAATGAACTTCTACTCTTCCAGAGAGGTCCCGACGGCATCATTAGGAGATGTGTGCCGGAAGACGAAATGCAAAGCATCATTTGTCATTGTCATTCACTTCCTTGTGGAGGACACGCTAGTTCCCATAAAACTAGCGCTAAGGTATTGCAACCCGGATTCTTTTGGCCTACTTTATTTAAGGATGTGCAAACCTTTGTTGCTTGTTGTGATGCTTGTCAAAGAACAAGAAATATCTCTAGGAGAAACGAGACGCCTCTCAACAACATTCAGGAGGTGAAGATCTTTGATGTTTGGGGAGTTGATTTCATGGGACCATTCCCATCATCTTGCGGAAACCAATACATATTTCTCGTTGTAGATTATGTTTCGAGATGGGTTGAAGTTGTTGCCTCTCCAACTAACGATGCTATGGTGGTTGTTAAGTTCTTTAATAGAACTATTTTCCCAAGGTTTGGGACACCACGAACCATCATTAGTGACGGAGGTTCACACTTCATAGCCCGATGATTCGAAGCTCTACTAGCCAAGTATGGGGTGACTCACAAGATTGCCACTCCCTAACATCCGCAAACAAGTGGACAAGTGGAGATTTCAAATTGAGAAATCAAAGGAATCCTTGAGAAGACAGTGTCAAAAACAAGGAAGGATTGGTCATTAAAGCTAGATGACGCGTTATGGGCGTATAGGACTGCATACAAGACTCCCATTGGCACAACACCATACAACCTTGTGTATGGGAAGTCTTGTCATCTCCCGGTAGAGCTGGAACACAAGGCGTATTGGGTTGTGAAGTGGTTGAACTTCAGCATGAAAGAAGCAGGCGAGAAGCGCCTCTTGGATCTTAACGAGCTTGAAGAACTCCGCTTGAACGCTTATGAGAACGCCAAGATTTACAAGGAAAGGGCAAAGCGTTGGCATGATAAGCATATCATTCCAAAAGACCTCAAAGAAGGAGATCAAGTTATCCTCCTCAATTCTAGATTTCGGCTCTTTCCAAGTAAGCTTAAATCTCGTTGGACTGGACCTTATTTGATTAAACGTGTCTTTCCCCATGGTGCCGTTGAAGTATGGGGTGAGAAGTGCGGAAGTTTCAAGGTGAATGGTCAACGACTTAAGAAGTACTCACCGGAGCTCCAAGCTGAGGAAATCGCTCTGATTGTCCTCATTTGAACATAGGAACGGTCTAGCTACAGACCCAAAACAAAGCGCTTCTTGGGAGGCAACCTAAGGTATTGCATTTTCGTTTTTGTTTTCTTTCTTTCTTAGATTAGATTAGTTTAGTTGTCTTTTGTTTGTTTCCCCCTCGATACCTTCCGGTATGTTGTGTTTTTGGATGCTAGGAATACGGAATGAGCAAAGGAAGGGAGTAAAAGCCGAAAGATTGACGAAACTTGAAGTTTTGGCACAAATCAGAGGATTCCACGGGTAAAACCACGACCGTGGAACACCCCGACTGGCCGTGGTTTTCCAAACTTTTACGGCCACTATATATTTCCCTCTCCTTCACAAAAACTCACCTCTTTTGCCAACCACGCCCAGAAACACCGGAAATTACCCCTTCTCATGATTCCTCATCCGGAGACCGATTCGAACGGTTCCTCATCCGGAGACCGATTCGAACGATTCTTCAACCAAAAGTGGAGCAAATTGAACCCTCTACAAGATCCCATCAACAAATTGAGCAAACAATCAACATTTAGGAAGGATTTTGGATTTTTTCAAATCTAAACCCTAGGTTTTCTCTCTAATCTCTTCTTGGTTGATTTGGTTCGTTTTTCTTGCAAATTTCTAGGAGAACTGAACAAAATTGGAATTCGAAGTAGTTTAGGGCTGTGATTGCTGAGTTTGTTGTGCATTTGCTGAGTTTTTGAGAGATTCGATCAATTCCGCGGGTGTCGTATAGTTCCACGGCCGTGGAATCTGAAGAACATGTTGTGGTTTCCTCTGTTTTGAGAAAAAATGTTTGGAACGAGAAAATCCAATAGGAATAAGAAGCAAAAAGGTGTTGGGTCTTCTTCCCAACCCCCTCCCAATGAGCCACCATCACCACCATCCCCTAGGCTCCCCACAATCCATGAAGACTACACTAGAGCCATGGATAAGATTTCTAAGAGAGATGTGATAGGACCTAGGTACATTGTCTTGGAGGAGCTTAAAAAGCTCAATGTGGTGAATGATTTGACATGGTTGCTAGATAGGGGTGGCTTGATCATATTCTCCTCCATTAGGGAGGATGCTTATGAAGAGATCACAAGGGAGTTCATCACTTCCTTCGAGCATAGCGCCGTTAACCGAATGGTGTCTTTTAGGTTGATTAAGCGTAGCTTTGAGTTCTCCATTGTTCAGTTTGGGACCTTGTTTGGCTTTCATGAGACATTCAATGGAACTTTTCCTAGGGGAGTGAAGGCCAAGGAGTTTTGGAGGGAGATAGCCATGATTGTAGCTTCGGAGGATCGTTGGCAACCGGCCGATTCTAAGTCCAAGCTCATATACCATTTGGCCATCAAGGTAGCCCATAGGATCCTCTCGGAATGCCTCTTCCCTAGAACCAAAACACCCCAAAAGGTCAAAGCCGATGAGCTCTTCGTTCTCTATTGCATGCTTTCCGGTAATCCCACAGATTGTGCCACTTTGCTTGCCTCCACCCTTAGTAAGGTGAAGAACAAATCAGCCGGGAACATAGGATATGGGGCTATGGTGACACATATTGCCAACCAGCTGGATCTTGATTATTCCACTTGTAGGAGGATAGCTGCGAGACCTTTAGGTCTCAAAGGCCTTATGACTAGAGGAATTATCTTTCCTCGCCACCGTGGTCCACCTACCGCAGCCATGCCTTGGGAGGAGAGAGGTGGTAGAGGCATTTCATGGCTCCCGGAGTATTCTCTTATGCTTGGCCGCCATAACTGGAAGGAGACTTTTGTTCCGATGCACACTAACAGGTTAGTGGCTCCTCCTTATGTTCCCGATGAGGTCCTAGTTGCAGCTGCAGATGATGAGGATCAGGAGATGGGAGGAGGTGACTATCTGGATGCAGGAGGGGATGAGAAGGACTTTGGATCATTACCAGAGCAGCCAGCTGACTTCCTGAAGCCACCTAGGAGATCCCCCCACCATTCGAGGCCTTCTGGTTCTTCTTCCTCCCGCCGAGCTAGTGTCAGTGAGCGCCCGACATGGATGGATGGCCCGCCTGCTTGGTATGGACAGCAACCATCTTGGATGGGAGCTCCACCTCCTTGGTATGATCAGCCACCAGTTGCACCGACACCTCCTCAGCAGCAGCAGCAGCCGGAGTGGTTACAACAGCCTCCCGCATGGTATGAGTAGTAGCCGGCATGAGCGAGTGACCTTTCCAGGAGGGTGGGAGACTTAGAGATCCGCCATCAGGAGAATAACGTGGAGAGGCAAGAGAACACCAAGATCCTCCATGATGTCTACCGCCAGCAGTTTGGGCGACCCTTCAGCTCCGACTTCTTCCCATACCCGTCACCTCCTTCACAGTGATTGACGATGGATGTTTGAGCTACTCCACCACCATTAGTGAGTTTTTCTTTGTTTTCTTTTCTTTTCTTTATTTTTCCTAAACATTGAGGACAATGTGTATGTTAAGTATGGGGTGGGGTGTAACTCTCGTTTGTAATAACTCGATACACTTGTTTTGCTTATCTCCATGAACACTTGCATCTTTCTTTTGATGTCACATGTTTCTTTATTGCATTGCATAAAAAAAAAGCTTATAAAAACCCATAAAAATTTGAAAATTTTGAAAATTATTGTGCTTCTAAGATTAGAGATGATTTCTATGATGAATTTACTTGTGGAATGGATTTTTGATAACATTTGTATGCTTGAATTGATTTGTGAATTGTGAAAGAAATTGAATATGTTGTTTAACCTTTCTTGCAAGTTTCATAATATGAAAGTTTTATCTAAATAATATTGAGGAATGAAGGTTGAAATCACAATATAAGTTCTTACACTTTTTATGAAATGATTAAGGCACTTCGAATTTCTTGTTTCTCTCTTTGATCATTTAGCCCCTCAATGAAAATATTTGCCTCCTTTACCTATCCGGGAATTAGGAAAAGTTGATTTTGGCATGTTTGATGTGGGAGGGCCATGAAAGCAATTGTTTGAATTCAAAGTGTAGGAAAATAGGTTTGGGGAAGTCAATCATGATGATGAGTAACTTGGCACCATTCACATAGCCGGGTGTTTGTGTCTTGCCAAAGTCGGATTGAGCGATATTCCTAACGGATTATGGTATGTGCATCAAGGGTTTGAGGCATCTCGAAATTGAGAAACGCCAATCTCCTAGGCTTCGGTTTTTGTGCACCGTTGTCCATATTTCCAAAAGTAAAGTCGAAAAATTTTGTGCAAAAAAAGTAAAGAGCAAAGCTCTCTAAGTTAGTGGTTAGTTCAAGTAGTAAGGAAAAGAGTTTGTGTTGTTCCTTTTTCCCGGATTCATACACCACATTCCCTTACAAATTTCCCACCTTTTCATATTCTTGACCTTACTTGAAAGTCCTTGAGATCATAAGAATGTTGTTTGACTTGGTGATCTAAATTGAAGTTTCACATGATTGATTTTGACATTGCTTGAAGGTTATGATGTTTGTCTTGGAGTATATGCAACTTATGATGTTTCCTTTGCTTTGCATATTTTGATTCATGTATATGAAGATATTCAAGGAAGCATGAAGCAAGATTTGAGGATGATATATTGATTATAAGCACATTACCAAAAAGATTGTTTTTGTTTTGTTTTGCATTCATATTTCATTCTACCTTATGTTCTAAGCTTTTAAAACCTTGCTTGGGGACAAGCAAGAGACAAGTATGGGGTATTTTGATAGCATGAAATATGACTATATTAAGCACTTGTTTTGGTTATTTTCCCCCTTTTGTTGTGTACGTGGATATGAGTTTGAAGCATTTATGAGCACATTCACCTACTTTGTCGATATAGAGATCTACACAAGCTTTGTTTTGTTTTTAGGTGAATAAAGTTTTGAATTGGAGCATATATGAGGAGAAGGGAGTATTTGATCATGCTAGATGTCAAGAGGATGCTTTGGAGAAGCTAAGGAAGGAGCATGGTTGAAGAACTTCACGAAACAAGAGCTTTCACAAGGATATTTGAGCTTCCACTGCCAATTCAAGAATTCCACGACCGTGGTTTTGCCATCAAGATCGTGGAAAGTGATGTTGAGGAGCACCAGAAGGTTCCACGCCCTAAACCACGGCCGTGGAAGTTTGTACTTGACCGTGATTTCCTCGACTTCGCCAAGTGTCGTTTTTGCCACGTCAGCAATAATTATCGGGCTTTTCTCGTAACCCTATTTTTCTCTATAAGAAGGCTGAAGAGAGGAGAAAACAACACCTCCGCATTTAACCGCGTATTGACGGCTTGCATCTAGGGAAATTGCTTGGAAGATTCATTGCTTAGGGAAGATCCCGAGAAGGACGCGATTTGAAGATTGTGTATTTCGAGATTATCTTAGGGTTTACATTTGGAGACAGATATCCCGTTCTTCATTGTTTCTCGAGATTGTTGTGAGGAATTATGTTCGCTCCAAACGGTGTGTGCAAACTTTAAATTTATAACCGAGGAAATATGCTTAAAACAAGGATGCGAACCCGCAGTGTACGGGTCAATTGTAATAAAAAGCAAGAATTCCAGGGGTCGATTACAGGGACTTAGGTGAAACCTAAGCAAGTACAGGTCGTCTATGTAACTAATAACCACAAAAGCAATTAAAGCAATCAAAGAGATGATAATAAGGTCAATTAAAGGGAATATGCAAATTCTAGGGATTAAAGCATCCAGTTGTGGTTCCAACTCAAGATCTCAATAATAACCGGACAAAGCTGAGGTTTTGCAAAAGGAAGGTGTTTCTAAAGTGGAATAGATCACCGGGTAAGTCTCACTACTCACTAACTCCAAAACAAAAGCTCCTATTACCAGGTAAGTCCCAAGGTACTAAGGAAAGGAACTATAATCTCAAACCAACACACCAACTAAGGGAATAGAATCAACCTTTACCGGGTAAGTCTCAGGCTAACTCACAAATATGGGATGAAGGCACACTCAAACCCCAATAAAGGATAAACCTTTATTAACTACACTTATGATCATGGGTAAACAAACTAAGGAATCACCGGGTAAGTCTCATCCTAGGCTTGCATTGAACCAGGAAAGGTGTAATAAGAATAGGATTTGGCAAACTCTAACACTTAACTCTCAGTTTCGGATCAGAAAAGGTCACCTCGGTCAGTCAAGTTCCACCCCGGCCGAGATGTTCATCGACTGAACGAGATGTCATAGAGTTAAGGATAAAGACTCGAGCTTTCAGGGTCCTACTGGGATTAAGATTATTCTATCATCGTCTTTCCCACAACTTTCAGCCAATCACCCTAGAATCGCACAAGGAAATTAGCCACTCATCATCATGAAAGCAATAATCAAATATATGGAAAGAGAATGAATATTTGAACACAAAAACCTTAAGAATAAGGCTTCAATAACTGAATCAAATATCACATAAATAAACGTTCCATGGATCACAAATCCAACAAGACAATGAAACTAAAGGGAATCTAAGAAGTCTTACAAATCCCCTTAAAAGGTATAACAAGCTATGAACTTCCTTCCTTCAATCTTCCTTCAAACTTCCAAAAATCCTTCCTAACTGCAGCTTCTTCAATCTCCAAGTATTTGATGATGTAGCGGGCATGCTGAATTGTGGAAAATCCGGCCCTTTTTATAGGAGAATTATCTTCCAATGATAATAATATCTTAAAAAGATAATATCCTAATAAAATATATCCATATCTCTAAAATAGATCTCCCAAATATATGATCTTCCTTCCAGAAATCCAGCCCAAAAATATAAGATCTCTCCTTCCAAAAATAAAAGATCTCAGCCAAATAAAATATATCTCGCCGCGTCAGAGTATTCGCCTCGGTCGGGGCGCTTCTCAAGATCACCTCGGTCGAGGTGGTACTGTAGCTGACCGAGTTGAATCTCATTTGGAGGTGAAATCTCTGAAATCTGGTCCAAAGTAAATCTTCTATGTTAATTCCAAGCTTCCTAGGTTCTCTTTTAAGCTCCTAAATGTAGCTCCAATGACTCCTTTGCTCCTTAGCTCCGTTTCGATCCAAAATGTGTCATTTTACCTACGATTACAACGAAACTTGGTGGAGACCTCGATTCCCGCAAAGGTAGATGAAATGAAAATATAATCACATAATATACATTCAAACATGCAGATTATTGAAGATAAAACGTCTAAACAAGTCCCAAAATATAGACTATAATTCATGCTATCAAAATACCCCATACTTGTCCCTTGCTTGTCCTCAAGTAAGTTCCAAATCTTAAGGATAAGATAGAATGGATTATAAGTCATGAAGATCAATGAAAAGTATTTCAAAACATTTTTGGTGGTGTGCTCCACTCATAGATCACTCTAAGAGAATGCTTCATGGTAATTAAAATCAAAATATGATCAAAACATTTTATAAATATAAGGAAGTTGTTCATCTTTGCATAAAATCATAGAATGCATAATAAATCATTATTATCGAAATTAATCATGTATAATCTTGTTTAAACCACCAAGTCAATCAACAAGCTCGAGGTCTCAAGGGCTTTCAAAAGAAAGGTCAAGAAACGTGTAAGGGTGGGATGTATTTAAGGAATGTGGTGCTAGAATCCGGGAAAAGGATCTTCACTTCACTTTTCTTTGAACTTCAACACCTTCCACCAATAAGCTTTGCTTATTTACTTTTTTACTTTTTGGGATGCATGGACAGAGGTGCACGATAACCGAAGCCTAGGAAATCAGCAATCATCAATTTCTCGAGATGCCTCAAACCCTTGATGCACGTACCATGACCCGTTAGGAATATCGCTCAATCCGACTTTGGCAAGACACAAACACCCGGCTATGTGAATGGTGCCGAGTTACTCATCATCATGATTGACTTCCCCAAACCTATTTGTTTCTTTCTAACTTCCTGCCAACATCTCAACTTTTCTTTCACTTGCTTTTCACTTGCTTGCTTCCAAATTCCCGGATAGCTAAAGGGAGGCAAATATGTATATGAGGGGCTAAGCATGATCAAGAAGAAGAAGAGAAGAGAATGAACTGCCTTAATTATCACAGGAAGAAAGTGAGAGAACTTATCATGTGGTGTCAACCTTCAAATTCAACATAATTTGGATAAAAACAAAGTATTAAACATGCCAAAATTTCAAACAAAGCATTTTGCAACTTAAACATATCATGAAACCTTTCAAACATATAAAGATTTCAAAACCAGTCTGCAAACAAAATCTTCACTGAGGTCATATCCAGATAAGAAGCACAGAAATCGTTTCGAAAACTTTCAGTTAAACTGCCTCGGTCAAGGTGTTCTAAGTCAACCGAGGTGAAGTACCTCATTTGGTCAGAATCACTTCGGTCGAGGTCATAAAAATAATTTTCTTAACCAGTTTTTGACGTTTTTCTCAATCAAATAACATGCATGCATGCATGCATGTAGTCTCAGATAAACACATAGAGCAAGATAAAACAGTAATATCTGGTAGAGTCATAGAAGCATACACATAAGTCATATAAATATATCCAAATACTCCATACTTGGGACACATTGTCCCAATGGGTCAAAATAAGTCTAGAAAATAGAGTACTCTTTGGACATAAGCTGAGCTGCATAATAAATAAATAAATAAAAAAAAAAAGAAATCCCTGCAAGCTCTAGTCCTGATCTGCTGGTGGTGGTGGTGGATATGGCATGTACGGATGCTGGGATGGGTCAAAAGGGTAGCCCATACTATGCTGGAACTGTATCTCCATCATCCGGCGCTGGTAGTGCTGGCTCTCCCTCATCTCCAACATGTCCAAGGATAGGGCGGCGTAAGAGTCGATCATCTGATCCGTCAGCTCGTCAATCCGTCGGTGAGCTACGGGATCCCGCTATCTACAGACTCTGCGCCTAGCAGGACGTGATGGTGGTGCAGCTGCCTCCTCCTCTGTCTCCTCGTCATCCAAGTCGACAACTGGCACGCTGGGACCGGCTGTATTTGTCCCTGTCTCCATAGCAGCACCGCCATCGTCCTCCTCATCCTGATCCTCCTGGACCTGAGCTGCTACATCTCTAGCGTCCTCAATGTAAGGTATTCATACAGTGGACCAGTACTGAGAGTCGTAGACCGAGAACTGGGACGACCACCTAGAACCTTGAGGGGCAGTCTACTCCCAAGGCATCGTCACATATAACGTAGTGAGTCCACGAGGAACTAGAATCCTCCTGGTGATCATCTCCTGCAGACCTAGCGGCTTGGTAGCTGCCACTAATGTACAAGCGCTCAAATCCACCCCCATCACTGTCGCTATGTGAGTCACTAGGCCGCCACAACAAATGTCTCCCTTCCCCTTAGCCTTGATCCGGTGCAGATCCTCAGCTAGCTAAAAAATACGGTGGGGCTTCTCAGTACGCGCTAGAAGTGTCTCGCTAAAAATACGGTGGGCGAGTCTGAAAGCGAGGTGGAAAATAATCCAACCCCATCAATGTCGTTATGTGAGTCACTCCTCCGGTCACCATACAAAACAAGCTCAGTAGCTCCCCCTGTCTAATCTTCTAGGGCGTCCCAGTACGCGCCAGAAGTGTCTCGCTAAAAATACGGTGGGCGAGTCTAAAAGCGAGGTGGAAAATAATCCTCTCCCTGGAGTCTCCAAGTCTCCACCTATCAGCATGCTTAACAACATGAGCTATCTGACACCAGAACTGTCGAGCTACGGCTCGAGAAGGAAATTCGGGAACCGTGGGGGTCGGGAAGCCGAAGACGTCTCTCCACTGATCCATCGGTACTAAATAATTCCGGTTCAGGAACCGGTACTTGATGGCCCTCTCCTCAGGCAGGTGAGTCACAAAACTCACAAACTCCAATGTAGGCTCGAGGTAGGCTGGAGCTCTAATCTCCATGAACTGCTCCAGCCCAACCATCGAGACCATCCACCTCAAATCATCAGCAACATAAAGGCGGTCGAAAGCAGAAATATCCAAATACCGCGGCGCAATCACAAGGCGCGTACAGATGCGGTCATAATCAGCCTGGTGACGCAAATGTATCACCGGTATGGAAGTTCGAGAAGAAGAAGAAGAAGAAGAAGAAGAAGAAGAAGGGGATGATCTATCTCTCGGGACTATCTGGCGATCGGACCTGGAACTCATTCTCTCTCTGTCTGACAGGTTACCTCGGTTGCTTGTTAGAACTCAAGAATCACCTCGGCCGAGGCACAGGTCGACTAGACCGAGGTGAGAAGCTGTTCGATTTCTACTCTCTGAATTTCAGTTCTTTTCCCCCAATTTCACTACCAATTGCTTCCTATAGTGTACTTAAGCCTTTTTCAACAGAAATTAATGGCAACCAAAGCCAAACTGGACTGAAATTAGCGAGAAGAGGAAAGTTAGGGTTTTCGAATGTATTACCCCAGATTCAGTCGATTGAGGCGTTTTTGTTGCAGATTCTCGCTTGCAAATGGTTCCTCTAGTCTTTCCTCGCAGAATGGAAGCAAGAATCATCGAAAACGATCGAAGAATGGAGAAATGAGGTGATGGTCCGCCGCGGTCGACAAAGAAATTGGGAGGGAAAGAGGGAAAAATTGTTCCCCTTTTATACCCCTCATCGTTTCTGCTGTCACCTCGGTCGAGGTGGTCCCGACTGGACCGAGGTGTCTGGACCGAGGTGAATTGTTGTCAGCCCTAGTCGTCTCGGTTGCTGAAGAATCATCTCGGTCGAGATATTGTGACTTCAACCGAGATGTGTCTCAGTCAAACTCCGTCTTCTCAATTTCTCGAACTTCTGTCCTTCTAGTGTTGCTCCTGTGTTGTATTCCTTCCTTAGAAAGTACCTGGTTTCTGTCTAGGACGCCAAAAACAAAGCAAAGCAAAGCAAAAGCAAACTATCTAAAGCTTGACTAGAAAAGGGAAAAGAAAGCAATACCTTGGGTTGTCTCCCAAGAAGCGCTTGATTTAAGGTCGCTAGCTGGACCGTACGGCATTTGTAGACAAGATATAGTGGTGCAATCTCCTCAACCTGGACTTCCGGTTGGTATTTCTTAAGTCTATGACCATTGACCTTGAAGCTTCCACTTGTTTCTCCCCAAATCTCAACTGCACCATAAGGGAAAACATGTTTCACAACGTAAGGTCCTGTCCATCTACATTTCAACTTACCTGGAAAGAGGCGAAGGCGGGAGTTGAAGAGTAGAACTAAATCTCCTTCTTTGAACTCCTTAGGAATGATACGCTTGTCATGCCATTTCTTTGTCCTTTCCTTGTAGATCTTGGCATTCTCGTAAGCGTTCAAACTCAGCTCCTCCAGCTCATTGATGTCCAATAGCCGCTTCTCACCGGCTTCCTCGATGTCGAAGTTCAACCATTTGATTGTCCAATACACCTTGTGTTCTAACTCAACGGGCAAATGACAAGACTTCCCATATACCAAATTATAAGGGTGGTACCAATGGGAGTCTTGAATGCAGTCTTGTAAGCCCATAGAGCGTTGTCCAACTTCATGGATCAATCCTTCCTCGTCCTAGAGATGGTCTTCTCCAAGATTGCTTTGATTTCTCTATTCGAGATCTCGACTTGTCCACTAGTTTGAGGGTGATAAGGGGTTGATACGTTGTGGGTTACCCCATACTTCGATAAAAGTGCTTTAAACTTTCGGTTGATGAAATGTGTCCCTCCATCGCTGATGATGATGCGTGGAGTCCCAAAACGTGGAAAGATAGTCCTATTAAAGAACCTCACAACCACCTTGGCGTCATTAGTGGGGGAGGCAATGGCTTCCACCCATCTAGAGACGTAATCCACAGCTAGGAGGATGTAGAGGTTTCCTCTTGAAGATGGGAAAGTTCTCACGAAGTCAACTCCCCATACATCAAAAATCTCAACTTCTTGGATATTGTTGAGTGGCATCTCGTTTCTTCTAGATAAGTTCCCTGTTCTTTGGCATGCATCACAAGAAACAACAAACGTTTACACGTCCTTAAATAATGTAGGCCAAAAGAAACCGGAATGTAATACCTTAGAGCATGTTTTGTGAGCGCTAGCATGCCCTCCACAAGGAAGTGAGTGGCAATGCCGTATGACACTAGTAGCTTCATCTTCCGGAATGAATCTTCGAAGCATCCCGTCCGGACCTCTCTTAAACAGTAGAGGTTCATCCCAATAGTAGTGGCGTATATCTTTAAAGAATTTCTTCCTTTGAGAGTACGTCAATCCAGGTGGTATTTCCTGGCAAACAAGATAATTAACAATATCAGCATACCAAGGTTCTTTATTATTTAGATGATTGGTGGAGAAAGTGCTTTACCAACTGTGAATGAGTTTCAGAAAAGGGAGTAGAAAGTTTGTTATTCTCAGTTGACAGTATCTCGCTTGCGACCTCGGTTGAGGTCCAGAGTGGGTGACCGAGATGTTCTTCAGTCAAAAACACCTCTCTTGGTCTAGAGAGTGCCTCGGTCGAGGTACTGCAATTGGGACCGGAACTGGAGATTCTCTTCTCCTGGATTAGCTTTTCGATTTTAGCTCCTGGATCTTCTTCCAGTGCCTTTAAGCTCCGTATATCTGCATCACAAGAAGCATCTATACCTTCCTCCATTAAGATAAAACTAATAACTCTTTCAAGTGGGTCATTAATAAGGATAGAGCTCACCAATTCTCTTGATTCTTCTTCATCATAGATGTTGAATATATCATCCTCCAGCGGCTCTCCTTTCATTGCAGCAAGCAATGCAAATTCCACTTGATCACCGCCAATGTTAAATTGCAACTTGGCATTCTTATAATCCACATTGCAACCCAAAGTTGCTAGAAATGGTCTCCCGAGAATGATAGGAACGGGATAATCTACGGGAATGTCAAGCACAACAAAGTCTATAGGTAAATATAGAAGTTACCTAACTTAACCGGAACATCTTCCAAAATACCCACGGGATGGGTGATGGGGTGGTCCGCCATGTATAATCTTATCTTCACCGGCTTGGGCTCTCCAAGTCCGATCTTCACACATAGCTCCAGCGGGATGATGATCACGCTGGCTCCTATATCACACACCGCCTCACAAGTAACATCCCCAACTTCAATGGGAATGCAAAATGAGCCGGGATCTCTTAACTTGGGTGGCATCTTCTACTTCGTGATTTGAATAAGCTCTGAGGATTTAGATGTCATCCTTACTCACCAAAGTGTTCCAGCTTCCTCTTCCTTGATAGAATCTCCTTTAAGAACTTCCCACAGGCGGGCATCCCTAGAATAGCATCAAGGAAAGGGATGTTAATATGTAATTTATTCATCAAGTCAAGGAACTTACCAAAGTGTTTGTCTAGATGTGCTCTGGCCCTTGACTTGGGGAATGGAAGTGGTGGTTTATAAGCAGGAGGTGGAACATAAACTTCAGATTTCTCCTCCGCGTTCTGAGGCTCCACCTCGGTTGGTACCTCGACTGAAGTGTTCTTCGTCTGTACCTGGACCGAGGTGTTCTTCACTGGCATCGACCGAGGCACTGGATTTGCAGTTTTCAGTCCACTTCTATTCGTTATTGCCATGATCTGTCCTTTTGGGTTGCTCTCTGTCCTTGTTGGGAGCTTCCCTGGATCTCTTGGCGCTTCATTTGCCTTGTTAAAGAATTGTTGTTCTAAGGCTTTTTGTGCCTTCGAAAATGAAGTCATGGACGTCTCCATAGCATTGAGCTTGATCAAGATGGCTTCCAGCACTGCATCTTTCTTCGCTAGCTGGGACGAACTTGATCCAGGCTCCTGGCTCTTCAATGGAGTAGAAGAAGAAGAGAGGAAAGGATTAGAAGAATTATTAGAATTGGAGTTAGAGTAAGGGTTACCCGAATTTTGATTGATGGATCTCCAATTGTTGTTGTCGGAGCCTCTATTGTTGTTGTAGTTGTTGTTCCGGGAACCATTGTTGTTGTTCCTTGACCCTTGATATCTTCCCTCTTCCTTTTTGGTGTGAGCAACCAAAAGGTCCTTCAATTGCTTCACATCATTCTTGAGGGAGGTGAGTTGAATATCATTTGATGGAGCTTCTTGGAAGTTGACTCTCTTAACTCCATTTTCAGCTCCTTGGTTGGAGTATTTCTCCATGTGCAAAGCATATTCTCAATGAATTCTCAAGCTTCATCAATCGGCATGTCCATGAATGTGCCGGCGGATAGTAGTTGAAGGTTGAATTGGGAAGTTCCATCCAATCCCTTGAAGTATATCTCCAACAACTCTATCTTTGGAATCCCATGATGTGGGCAATCCAAAAGAATGTCTTTAAATCTCTCCCATGACTTGGACAAACTCTCCTTGTCCTTCATGATAAATGCATTGATCTTTCCTCTCATTTCAACGGTTTTGGAGGGGGGAAAGAATTTAGTTAAGAACTCCGTTGTCATCTCCTCCCAAGTGTTGATCTTTCCGGGAGGAAAAGACTGATACCAAGTAAGCGCCTTGTCCTTCAAAGAAAAGTAAAAAGGCCTTAGCTTGTAATTATTATTTTCCACTTTTGAAGGTCTCAAGGTCTCCATCAAAATATCATAATTTTGTAAGTGTTGATGTGGAGACTCCCTCTCTAAACCTCCAAACTGGCATTGGCGGATCATGGAAAGAACTTGCGGTCGAAGTTCATAATCATGTTCCGCTGGATCACCTAGGTTGACTCTTGGACGCCTCACTTGCTGGTTTGGGTTCATCCTCTGTCCTAGGGTCTGTGGGATACCTGTAAAAAGAACATCTCGGACAGGCATCCGAGGTGGAAGTATCTCGGTCGGGGCAGCTGGAGCTGGGTCCTGCCTCGGTCGAGGATCTGGATTCGGTCGAGGTAGATATTGGTCCCGTAAAGCTGCCATATTTGCTTCGATCGCCTCCGTCCTTGCGCGAGTTTCTTCCTTTTCCAGCCGTAGTTCTTCCTTGCTGAGGCGTAGTTGTTCCAACGCCTCCTTCAATTCGGCCTCAAGTTCGCGATTGTCTTGGTTGGCCATTTTAGCTTCTTTCAAGCGTCTTTTGTATGTCTTTTCTGGTTCGGGATCGTAAGGAACGATTTCCTTCCCAGCGCGGGTTCTTCGCATAAACCTAAGAGAAAGAACCTGCAAAAGTCACTCAAGTAGAGTGGTTAGTAGCAACAGGGGCAATTGCCCTGAAAGACTACCGCAACCGGCTCGGTCTAGACCAAGTCCCGACAACGGCGCCAAAAACTTGTTCGCTCCAAACGGTGTGTGCAAACTTTAAATTTATAACCAAGGAAATATGCTTAAAACAAGGATGCGAACCCGTAGTAGTGTACGGGTTAATTGTAATAAAAAGCAAGAATTTCAGGGGTCGATTACAGGGACATAGGTGAAACCTAAGCAAGTATAGGTCGTCTATGTAACTAATAACCACAAAAGCAATTATAGCAATCAAAGAGATGATAATAAGGTCAATTAAAGGGAATATGCAAATTCTAGGGATTAAAGCATCCAGTTGTGGTTCCAACTCAAGATCTCAATAATAAGCGGACAAAGCTGAGGTTTTGCAAAAGGAAGGTGTTTCTAAAGTGGAATAGATCACCGGATAAGTCTCACTACTCACTAACTCCAAACCAAAAGCTCCTATTACCGGGTAAGTCTCAAGGTACTAAGGAAAAGAACTATAATCTCAAACCAACACACCAACTAAGGGAATAGAATCAACTTTTATCGGGTAAGTCTCAGGCTAACTCACAAAGATGGGATGAAGGCACACTCAAACCCCAATAAAGGATAAACCTTTATTACCTACACTTAAGATCATGGGTAAACAAACTAAGGAATCACCGGGTAAGTCTCATCCTAGGCTTGCACTGAACCAGGAAAGGTGTAATAAGAATAGGATTTGGCAAACTCTAACACTTAACTCTCAGTTTCGGATCAGAAAAGGTCACCTCGGTCAGTCAAGTTCCACCCCGGCCGAGATGTTCATCGACTGAACGAGATGTCATAGAGTTAAGGATAAAGACTTGAGCTTTCAGGGTCCTATTGGGATTAAGATTATTCTATCATCGTCTTTCCCACAACTTTCAGTCAATCACCCTAGAATCGCACAAGGAAATTAGCCACTCATCATCATGAAAGCAATAATCAAATATATGGAAAGAGAATGAATATTTGAACACAAAAACCTTAAGAATAAGGCTTCAATAAATGAATCAAATATCACACAAATAAGCGTTCCTTGGATCACAAATCCAACGAGACAATGAAACTAAAGGGAATCTAAGAAAGTCTTACAAATCCCCTTAAAAGCTATAACAAGCTATGAGCTTCCTTCCTTCAATCTTCCTTCAAACTTCCAAAAATTCTTCCTAACTGCAGCTTCTTCAATCTCCAAGTATTTGATGATGTAGCGGGCATGTTGAATTGTGGAAAATCCGGCCCTTTTTATAGGAGAATTATCTTCCAAAGATAATAATATCTTAAAAAGATAATATCCTAATAAAATATATCCATATCTCTAAAATAGATCTCCCAAATATATGATTTTCCTTCCAGAAATCCAGCCCAAAAATATAAGATCTCTCCTTCCAAAAATAAAAGATCTCAGCCAAATAAAATATATCTCGCCGCGTCAGAGTATTCTCCTCGGTCGGGGCACTTCTCAAGATCACCTCGGTCGAGGCGGTACTGTAGCTGACCGAGGTGAATCTCAGCTGGAGGTGAAATCTTTTAAATCCGGTCCAAAGTAAATCTTCTTTGTTATTTCCAAGCTTCTTGGGTTCTTTTTTAAGCTCCTAAATGTAGCTCCAATGACTCATTTTCTCCTTAGCTCCATTTTGATCCAAAATGTGTCATTTAACCTACGATTACAACGAAACTTGGTGTAGACCTCGATTCCCGCAAAGGTAGATGAAATGAAAATATAATCACATAATATACATTCAAACAAGCAGATTATTGAAGATAAAACGTCTAAACAAGTCCCAAAATATAGACTATAATTCATGCTATCAAATTCTATTCCCTTTTCTGCATTCATCAAACATAAACATTTGTACTTCGGATTTGAGATTGGTTATTTGCATATTTTTAAGTTTCCGAGGTTTTACTATTTTCCTCTTTTAAACTTCATTTTTGATTCAATGATGATGGTTATTGGCTAAAACCCTTTAGCAGTTCTAAGGTGAAGGCTTGATAGTTGTGGCTTAGATAATGATAGATTGAACCAAAACAGATTGGACCTTGAGAGTTGCGAGAACTTCGTCGACAACCCTTTTCCACGGCCATTTCTTGAGTTCCACGGCCGTGGTTCTTCAAGATCCAGTCGTGGTTTTTCTCTATCATACGTACTTTGTTTTTGCTTTAATCCAAAGTTAGAGATTTGCCTTAACCTAGCCTTGGCTTGTCTTTCCTAGGTAGTAGTGAGACTCAACATCCTCTATTTCGGTTTCGAGTGTCACAACCTTATCCGTTTTGGCCTATTTTTGATTTCCTTGGGTTTGGGTATGGGTATTTGAGAGTAATTCTTATCCTTTGATCCTTTCTATACTGCAGCCTCTAAAACCTTTAAAGAGAAAGTCTTTGGGTGAGACATATAGGTTTGGAACTTCGCCGTACATAACCTTACATTAGATATACCTTTGCAATCCCGACTATGTCCTTATATCTATAGAATATCTTGAAATCGATTACCACAATTGAACACTTGGATCTTTAGAACTGCTATTTTCCCAATATATTTGCAAAGCTTCTATATTTTACTTACTTGACAACTTGTGAACCGATTTTATTCTCACAAGTCCCTGAGTTCGACTCTGGAATTTCTTGTCTTACTACGTCGATCCGTACACTACGGGTTCGCTTTTGCATAAGTTCTAGATATAAATTTAACACTTTGACGCACACACCTTAGGGCGGACAAAGGGTTTGGTGAAGTCCGGAAGTGCAAGAAGAAGTGCATTTGATAGTCGCCTCTTTAGTTCCGAAAATACTTTCTCTTGCGCTTCTCCCCACTCGAATGTTACTTGCTTCTTCGTGAGCTGCGTGAGAGGGGCTGCGATTGAAACACCCCGATTCCATGGGACTCGGGATGCCACATTGGTCTAGGATCTCACATTGGATCCTGACCCTAGCCTGACAACAAGTTCACTGGACCTTACAACATGGCACTGACAAATATAAAACAAATACATAAAACGGTATAAAATTGTACATCAAAGGTAAACAAGGTCATAGCCGAGTATAAAACATCAACCTCACACAAGAGGTATACAAAACATCATCCTCACGCCAGAGGAACATAAACATCCCCAAAATCATAACCTCCTAATGTACGAGAGTCCTCGGCCTATCACCATGCCGGATCACTCTACAGCACGCCTATCCTGCAAGGCATCTACAACATGGTATGAAACCAATAGTTGACCATACATATATGAGGTCATGCATAAGCACAAGCACAAATCTGGAAAGATAAACACATAACCATGTTGTCACTGATTTACCCATTTTATTTATCTTTATATAAGTAGTCATTCACACAAATCGTATGTATATATATGTAGGTAAACGAAACTATGTGACACGAGGACCGTATCATCCTCGCCTCTGGGCCTACTATCCATCTGGAAATAGTGTCGGTCACACAACCCGTGTACCCTATAGGAGTGGATTGCGCCCTTCTTGTATACCACGTGGCCTGATGCCAAAGAACCTCCCAACTCCTTACAGGATGAAAGGGAAAGGTTATCACTGTCACGCAATGGGGCTATCAATAAAACATAGGTTGGTAATAATCGACATCGCATGCTATCATATCAAGCAAATATCACACACACCACTCATGCAAACACCCAATATAAGGATGGTAGCTAAGTAAGTCCTATGGACTTACCTCAACCTCGTACAAACTCAACCACGATCAACCTCCAATCCTGAGAGGGATACTACCTAATAACAAGGCATAGAGATATATCAATCTCCTAACAATCAAAGGTTCATACCTAGACCCAAGGGATCCATAGGATCATCCTCACCTAAGCCTCATAACCTATTAATCCTCAAATCCATACAAGGCATAACATGATCATAACATTATCACACTCTCACCTATACCTAGCATGATACTACACACTCATACTAGAAAAGGAAGTGGCAATGTCATCCTTAGGCAAGCCCAGAAGCAAGACACGCCTGCAGAATAAGAGCAACGCAAGTTTAGAATGCCGGGAGGCGCAGGGGCGGAAGCACCACACGCTTGGGCGGTGGCACACCGGGCGCAAGGGCGGCCCTGAGGTGGCGCAGGGGCGGCTGGACAACATAGGGTTCGTCCTCGACTTCTCTTCGATCCTTCACTTGTCTTTCCTCACTTCTTCAAGGTCCAGCAACCCAAACATACATACATACACATATATACATCAACCTATGCCTAGGAAGCTCCTCACAACATCAAGGAAACAAGAAGAAGATTCAAAAGAAGAAGAAGAAGAAGAAGAAGAAGAAGAAGAAGATGAAGCTGTAAGAAAAGATACTTATAGGGTAAGGAAATGTAAAGCACGGGTCAAGAGTCAACAAAGCCGGATGCAGCACACTACAAACCGCAGGGGCAGATCATGGTGGCCGAAGGGGCGGATCAGGCACGCCGCAAGGGCGGACTCTGCAAACTGCATGGGCGGTTTAGGCATAAAACAAGCACTATAAGCACTCAAAGACTAAGGCTCTTACATCTCATCCCCCCTAAAAACAAGTTTTGTTCCGAAACTTACAAAATCCCAAATCCTCTCGGACCCATAAGCCGAGGTATAACTCTCTCTATCGGAGGCTGTTCGCTCCAAACGGTGTGTGCAAGCTTTAAATTTATAACCCTAGACTTAAGCTTAAAACAAGGATGCGAACCCGCAGTGTACGGGTCAATCGTAGTAAAAGCAAGAAAATTCCAGGGGTCGATCACAGGGACTTAGTGAAACAAAGTCCAATACGGTATGCTAGTGTTGATGCTAACCACAAGAGCAAGTATACAATCAAAGATGAATAAGATGTCAAATAAAGCAAACATGCAATTCTAGGGATTAAAGCATCTAGTTGTGGTTCCAACTCAAGATCTATAGGTAAGCGGACAAAGCTGAGATTTTTGCATGGGGAAGGTGTTTCTAAAGTGGAGTAGATCACCGGGTAAGTCTCACTACACACTAATCCCAAACCGTAACTCCTATTACCGGGTAAGTCTCAAGGAATTAAGATAAAGAACTATAACCTCAAACTAACACACCATCTAAGGGAATAGAATCAACCTTTACCGGGTAAGTCTCAGGCTAACTCACAAAGATGGGATGGAAGCACACTCAAACCCCAATAAAAGACAAGCCTTTATTACCTACACTTATGATCGTTGGTATACAAACTAAGGAATTACCGGGTAAGTCTCATCCTAAGCTTGCTTTGAACCAGAAAGGTATAATAAGAATAGGATTTGGCAAACTCTAACACATTAACTCTCAGTTAAGGATCGGATAAGCCACCTCGGTCAGCCAGTTTCCACCCCGGCCGAGATGTTCATCGACTGAACGAGATGCTTAGGGTTAAGGTTAAAGACTCGAACTTTCAGGATCCTACTGTGATTAAGATCATTCTATCATTGTTTTTCCCACAACCTTCAGCCAATCACCCTAGAATCACACAAGGAAATTAGCCACTCATCATCATAATGAAAGTATTAAATATATGGGAAGAAGGTGAATATTTGAACAAAGAAGAATTTAATGAAAACACTCCAATAACTGAATCAAATATCACACAAAAATCGTTCCTTGGATAATAATCCAACAAGACAAGACAATCAAGGAAAGGAATTGAAGACAATCTTACAAAACCTTCCAAAAAGCTATAAAGCTATAGTCTTCAAATCTTCCTTCAACCTTCAAAAAGGTTCTTCAACTCTCTCCCAAATTGGAGTAGGATGCGGCTGCTGCGCTGATAGCGGGCTTTCTAACTGTAAGCGGATGTTCCGGTGTGTAAGCACGATCGGATTTGTGGAAAATCAACCCTTTTTATAGGAAAAATAAACCTCCAAAGATAAGAAATCTTAGAAAGATATTATCCCATAAATATAGGTAAAATATATGATTCTGCATATCTCCTTCCTTCTAGAAGCTCAGCCCAAAAATATAAGATCACTTTCCAATTTTAAAAGATCTCAGCCAAGAATAAAATATTCTCGCCGCGTCCTAGGTGTTCGCCTCGGTCGAATCGGCGTCTCTGGATCGCCTCGGTCGAGATGAATCTCTGGGCAACCGAGGTGATTCATAACTGAGTGTAGAATCTCTCAAAACTGGTCCAAAGTAAATCTTTAATCCATGGCTATGCTTCCTGAATGTAGCTCCAAATGACTCTTGACTCCTTTTGCTCCTTTTTGATGCAATACGTACCATATTACCTGCAATTACAACGAAACTAGGTGTAGACCTCGATTCTCGCAAAGGTAGATGAAATGGTAGTAAAATCACATAATGTACATACAAACATGCAGATTATGAAAGATAAAACGTCCAAACAAACCCCAAAATATAGACTATAATTCATGCTATCAAAATACCCCATACTTAGCCCTTGCTTGTCCCTAAGCAAGTTCCTCATATAGAAATCAAGATAGAATGGATTATAAGTCAAGAAAATCAATGAGAAGTCCTTCAAAAAATATTTTTATGGTGTGCAATCATCATAGATCACTCTAAGAGAGTACTTCCCGGAAGTTAAAAACTCAATATGATCAAAACATTTTATAAATATAGGAAAGTTGTTCATCTTTGCATAAAATCATAGAATGCATAATAAATCATAATTATCAAAATTAATCATGTATAATCCGATTTAAACCGCTAAGTCAATCAACAAGCTCAAGGTCTCAAGGGCTTCCCAAAAGAAAAGGTCAAGAAACGTGTAGGGTAGGGATGTATGTAAGGTAATGTGGTGCTAGAATCCGGGAAAAGGATGAACTTCACTTTCACTTTGACTTGCAACATCTTCCACCAATAAGCTTTGCTTATTTCACACTTTTTTCTCTTTTACTTTACTTTTTGGGATGCATGGATAGAGGTGCACAATAACCGAAGCCTAGGAAATCCGCAATCATCAATTTCTTGAGATGCATCAAACCCTTGATGCACATACCATGACCCGTTAGGAATATCGCTCAATCCGACTTTGGCAAGACACAAACACCCGGCTATGTGAATGGTGCCGAGTTACTCATCTTCATGATTGACTTCCCCAAACCTATTATTGCTTTCTAATACTTTCACTTTCAGCCACTTCTCAACTTTTGACTTGCTTTCACCACTTCGCTTGCTTCCAAATTCCCGGATAGGTAAAGGGAGGCAATATGTATATGAGGGGCTAAGCATGATAAAGAAGAAGAAGAAGAAGAAGAATGAATTGCCTTGGTCTTTCCAAGAAGAACGTGAGAGAACTTATGCTGCGGTGTCAACCTTCAAATTCAACATAATTTGGATAAAAATAAAGTATTAAACATGCCAATAATTTCAAACAAAGCATTTAGCAACTTAAACATATCATAAAACATTTCAAACATATAAAGAATTTAAATCCAGTCGGTAAACAAGATCTTCACTGAGATCATATCCAGATAAGTAACACAAAAATCGTTTTCGAAAACTCTCAGTTAACCCACCTCGGTCGAGATGTTCTTGGTTCAACCGAGGTGAAACACCTCGTTTTGCCAGAACTGTCCCGGTCGAGGTCAAAAAATTTTTTTTTTAAAACCATTTTTTTTTTTTTCGGTTTCGACGTTTTTCTCAATCAAATAACCTGTAAGTATGCATGCAATCTCAGATAAACATATAAATGCAGATAAAGCATGAATATGAAAATATCCGATACATCATAAGTCGAATAATACATCATGAGTCAAATAAGTCAAATAATACATCAACTACCCCATACTTGAGACACACTGTCCCAGTGGGTCAGAATAAGTCTAAGGACAGGATACTCACCGAACATAGCTAAACTGCATGAAGAAGTAAGAAACAGCTCCCAGATAAGACCATCTCGGTTGGCGAAGCACATATCGGTCGAGGTGTTCTGACAGTACCCGAGATGTATCTCAGTAAAGCTTGTTTCCTCAACTTCTCGAAATTTTGTTCTTCCAGTGTAGCTCCTGAACTGTGATCCTTCCTTTTGGAATACCTGGTTGTTGTCTAGAGGAAAACAAAAACAAAGCAACTATCTAAACTAAACTAGAAAAGGGAAAGAAAGCAATACCTTGGGTTGCCTCCCAAGAAGCGCTTGGTTTAAGGTCGCTAGCTGGACCCTTCTCCATAGAATTACTCAATGTACCTTGAACACCATGGAGTGCTCATCACATCCATCAAAAAATTCTTCCAAAAAGGTTCCGGTTCCTAGTTTCACCGGCAAATGGTAAGATCTCCCACGTACAAGCTTGTACGGTTTGATTCTCACCGGAATCCTTCTAGCCTTCCTGCACTTCAATGGGACATAATCTAGCCTTGCGTCCCATCCTTTCCTTGATCGAGAAAATAGTTTCTCGAGAATCATAGCAGCTTCCCCATCTATAGCTTGGGGATGGTACAGGGTCCTGAGCATGCGAGGGACCCCATACTTGAACAAATAACACTTCGTTGCCTTAGCGGTGAAGCGCTTGTTAACTTCACTCCTTATAATCCAAGGAGCATCTTCCTCCAACAATTTCAAGAGAGATTTCATCTTGATCTTAGGAGGTTCTTTCGGAAGAGACCTCCAACTCTCCGGTGCCTTCCTGAAAAATTCAGAAATATTAATAGGGAATTCAAATGAAGTAGGAGAATGTACCTTGCAAAGCTCTCCAAGGTTTGAGACAAATTTCATGTTGGGTCGATGATCCACACACGAAATCTCTCTTAGTTCAGCTGGTCTTTCTTCCACCTTGACCACAATCTCAGTAATTTGGCCAAGGTCTTCTGCATCTGCCTCTTCCGGTTCTGCAGGTTCTTCTTTCATCTCGACCGAGGTCACTTCCACCTCGACCGAGGTCTCAACAGTCAGATCGAGATCTTCCACATCGTCTCCCTCAAAAGTTTCAGGAGAAACTTCTGGTTCGACTGGGGGAATGCTTGGAACGTGCAACACTTCCTTATGCTCCTCTTGCGGCCTAGCATAGGATAGGGTGCTTTCCTTGAGCTCCGTCACCTTCTTCATCAACTTCTCCAACCTAGATTCAAGAGAGTCTTCAAGAGGTTGCTCATAAGTCTTTTTAGGGACATTCAGTTCATCCCACATCGCAAGTTCATGCTGAATGGCCTCTTCTCTTTCCCATTCATTGTTGAACCAGTAGAAGGAGTACTTCTCCTCCAAGTATTCATAATGATCTGCCCTAGCACTTTGTCTTGCTATCCAGGCTGGATCAAACATAGCGTTCAGAAATCCTGAAAACTACAAAACTCATAGAAAGAGTAGTTAGTAGCAACAGGGGCAAGCGCCCCGAAAGACTACCGCAACCGGCTCGGTCTAGACCAAGTCCCCGGCAACGGCGCCAAAAACTTGTTCGCTCCAAACGGTGTGTGCAAGCTTTAAATTTATAACCCTAGACTTAAGCTTAAAACAAGGATGCGAACCCGCAGTGTACGGGTCAATCGTAGTAAAAGCAAGAAAATTCCAGGGGTCGATCACAGGGACTTAGTGAAACAAAGTCCAATACGGTATGCTAGTGTTGATGCTAACCACAAGAGCAAGTATACAATCAAAGATGAATAAGATGTCAAATAAGCAAACATGCAATTCTAGGGATTAAAGCATCTAGTTGTGGTTCCAACTCAAGATCTATAGATAAGCGGACAAAGCTGAGGTTTTTGCATGGGGAAGGTGTTTCTAAAGTGGAGTAGATCACCGGGTAAGTCTCACTACACACTAATCCCAAACCGTAACTCCTATTACCGGGTAAGTCTCAAGGAATTAAGATAAAGAACTATTGCCGCAAACTAACACACCATCTAAGGGAATAGAATCAACCTTTACCGGGTAAGTCTCAGGCTAACTCACACAGATGGGATGGAAGCACACTCAAACCCCAATAAAGGACAAGCCTTTATTACCTACACTTATGATCGTTGGTATACAAACTAAGGAATTACCGGGTAAGTCTCATCCTAAGCTTGCTTTGAACCAGAAAGGTATAATAAGAATAGGATTTGGCAAACTCTAACACATTAACTCTCAGTTAAGGATCGGATAAGCCACCTCGGTCAGCCAGTTTCCACCCCGGCCGAGATGTTCATCGACTGAACGAGATGCTTAGGGTTAAGGTTAAAGACTCGAACTTTCAGGATCCTACTGTGATTAAGATCATTCTATCATTGTTTTTCCCACAACCTTCAGCCAATCACCCTAGAATCACACAAGGAAATTAGCCACTCATCATCATAATGAAAGTATTAAATATATGGGAAGAAGGTGAATATTTGAACAAAGAAGAATTTAATGAAAACACTCCAATAACTGAATCAAATATCACACAAAAATCGTTCCTTGGATAATAATCCAACAAGACAAGACAATCAAGGAAAGGAATTGAAGACAATCTTACAAAACCTTCCAAAAAGCTATAAAGCTATAGTCTTCAAATCTTCCTTCAACCTTCAAAAAGGTTCTTCAACTCTCTCCCAAATTGGAGTAGGATGCGGCTGCTGCGCTGATAGCGGATGTGCTGCGTCGTATGCGGGATGTATGCGGCCTCTAAGCATCCCTGATTTGTGGAAAATCAACCCTTTTTATAGGAAAAATAAACCTCCAAAGATAAGAAATCTTAGAAAGATATTATCCCATAAATATAGGTAAAATATATGATTCTGCATATCTCCTTCCTTCTAGAAGCTCAGCCCAAAAATATAAGATCACTTTCCAATTTTAAAAGATCTCAGCCAAGAATAAAATATTCTCGCCGCGTCCTAGGTGTTCGCCTCGGTCGAATCGGCGTCTCTGGATCGCCTCGGTCGAGATGAATCTCTGGGCAACCGAGGTGATTCATAACTGAGTGTAGAATCTCTCAAAACTGGTCCAAAGTAAATCTTTAATCCATGGCTATGCTTCCTGAATGTAGCTCCAAATGACTCTTGACTCCTTTTGCTCCTTTTTGATGCAATACGTACCATATTACCTGCAATTACAACGAAACTAGGTGTAGACCTCGATTCTCGCAAAGGTAGATGAAATGGTAGTAAAATCACATAATGTACATACAAACATGCAGATTATGAAAGATAAAACGTCCAAACAAACCCCAAAATATAGACTATAATTCATGCTATCAAAATACCCCATACTTAGCCCTTGCTTGTCCCTAAGCAAGTTCCTCATATAGAAATCAAGATAGAATGGATTATAAGTCAAGAAAATCAATGAGAAGTCCTTCAAAAATATTTTTATGGTGTGCAATCATCATAGATCACTCTAAGAGAGTACTTCCCGGAAGTTAAAAACTCAATATGATCAAAACATTTTATAAATATAGGAAAGTTGTTCATCTTTGCATAAAATCATAGAATGCATAATAAATCATAATTATCAAAATTAATCATGTATAATCCGATTTAAACCGCTAAGTCAATCAACAAGCTCAAGGTCTCAAGGGCTTCCCAAAAGAAAAGGTCAAGAAACGTGTAGGGTAGGGATGTATGTAAGGTAATGTGGTGCTAGAATCCGGGAAAAGGATGAACTTCACTTTCACTTTGACTTGCAACATCTTCCACCAATAAGCTTTGCTTATTTCACACTTTTTTCTCTTTTACTTTACTTTTTGGGATGCATGGATAGAGGTGCACAATAACCGAAGCCTAGGAAATCCGCAATCATCAATTTCTTGAGATGCATCAAACCCTTGATGCACATACCATGACCCGTTAGGAATATCGCTCAATCCGACTTTGGCAAGACACAAACACCCGGCTATGTGAATGGTGCCGAGTTACTCATCTTCATGATTGACTTCCCCAAACCTATTATTGCTTTCTAATACTTTCACTTTCAGCCACTTCTCAACTTTTGACTTGCTTTCACCACTTCGCTTGCTTCCAAATTCCCGGATAGGTAAAGGGAGGCAATATGTATATGAGGGGCTAAGCATGATAAAGAAGAAGAAGAAGAAGAAGAATGAATTGCCTTGGTCTTTCCAAGAAGAACGTGAGAGAACTTATGCTGCGGTGTCAACCTTCAAATTCAACATAATTTGGATAAAAATAAAGTATTAAACATGCCAATAATTTCAAACAAAGCATTTAGCAACTTAAACATATCATAAAACATTTCAAACATATAAAGAATTTAAATCCAGTCGGTAAACAAGATCTTCACTGAGATCATATCCAGATAAGTAACACAAAAATCGTTTTCGAAAACTCTCAGTTAACCCACCTCGGTCGAGATGTTCTTGGTTCAACCGAGGTGAAACACCTCGTTTTGCCAGAACTGTCCCGGTCGAGGTCAAAAAATTTTTTTTTTAAAACCATTTTTTTTTTTTTCGGTTTCGACGTTTTTCTCAATCAAATAACCTGTAAGTATGCATGCAATCTCAGATAAACATATAAATGCAGATAAAGCATGAATATGAAAATATCCGATACATCATAAGTCGAATAATACATCATGAGTCAAATAAGTCAAATAATACATCAACTACCCCATACTTGAGACACACTGTCCCAGTGGGTGTAAATAAAGTCTGAAAGAAAGGAGGACTCACCGGATAAAGAGCCGAACTGCATAAAAATATAATAAATAAAATCCTGCAGCTCCTCAGTAGTCCTGATCCGGTGGTGGTGGTGGTGGTACATAAGGATACTGGGTCGGATCGAATGGATAGCCCATAGTCTGCTGGAACTGTAGCTCCATCATCCTACGCTGATAGTGCTGCCCCTCCAACATCTGCTGAGTCCAGCTGTCAAGGTGTCGGTGCTGGGCGGCAAACCTCTCATGCATGTCCACTGTAAGGGCAGCATATGAGTCTATCATCTGCTCTGTCAACTCGTCGATCCGACGATGAGCCTCTGCATCTCTGTGACGGCGTGTCCGACGTCTAGTAGATCTAACGGGAGGTGCAGCAGGTGCAGGCTCAGTATCCTCCTCATCCTCATCCAAATCAATAATGGGAGGCGCGCTCGTCCCAGCTGTATCTGTCCCTGTGTCCATCGGGACGCCGCCTCCTCTCTCATCAACTGTCTCGTCATCATCGTCCTCCTCCTCAGCCTCCTCAGCCTCCTCAGCAGCTGCAGCAGCAGCAGCTGCTCCCTCTCTGTAGTCCTCCATCAGCGGGACCCATGCAGCCTGCCAGAAATGCGGGTCGGCGACAGAAAACTGTGCAGACCATCTGATGCCCTGAGGCGCTGTCCGCTCCCAAGGCATGGCAACATACGGAGTAGTCAACCCACGAGGAACAAGAATCCGCCTCGTGATCATCTCCTGCAGACCTAGCGGCTTCGGAGCCGCCGCCAATGTGCAAATACTGAGATCCATCCCGTGGTAGGAGGCGATGTGGGTGACTAGACCTCCACAGCAAATATCACCCTTCCCTTTGGCCTTGATCCTGTGCAGATCCTCTGCCAGCATCAAGCCAAAGTCAGGGTATCCTCCCGTGACCATGCAGTATAGCGAGAATAGCTCCCCCTGTCTGATCTTCTGGGGCGTCTCAGTACGCGCCAGAAGCATCTCGCTGAATATCCGGTGGGCGAGTCTGAAAGCTGGGTGGAAGATGACCTTCTCCCTGGAATCTCCAGGGCGCCATCTGTCTGCGTGAGTGGTGATGTGGGCTATCTGACCCCAAAACTCCCTAGCTACGGATCGGGAGGGGAAGTCTACGGCTGTAGGGGTAGGAAAGCTGAAAATCTCTCTGAATATCTCTAATGGAACTATGAAGTTCCGGCTCATCAGCCGGTACTTCACAGATCCCTCTGTGGGTAGGTAGGAGAAGGAGCTGACGAACTCTAGTGTCGGCTCTATGTAGGCTGGGGCTCGGATCTCAGAAAACTGATCCAGCCCGACTGTAGCTATCATCCTCCTAAGGTCAGCCTCTAACCCTAGGCAGTCAAAAGCTTAAAACAAGGATGATTCTATCCCATCTTTGTGAGTTATCTGAGATTGCATGTGTGATTCTAGGGTGGAAACTGGTTCAAAGCAAGCTTAGATGAACATCTCGGCCGGGGTGGAAACTGGCTGACCGAGGTGGCTTATCCGATCCTTAACTGAGAGTTAATGTGTTAGAGTTTGCCAAATCCTATTCTTATTATACCTTTCTGGTTCAAAGCAAGCTTAGGATGAGACTTACCCGGTAATTCCTTAGTTTGTATACCAACGATCATAAGTGTAGGTAATAAAGGCTTGTCCTTTATTGGGGTTTGAGTGTGCTTCCATCCCATCTTTGTGAGTTAGCCTGAGACTTACCCGGTAAAGGTTGATTCTATTCCCTTAGATGGTGTGTTAGTTTGAGGCAATAGTTCTTTATCTTAATTCCTTGAGACTTACCCGGTAATAGGAGTTACGGTTTGGGATTAGTGTGTAGTGAGACTTACCCGGTGATCTACTCCACTTTAGAAACACCTTCCCCATGCAAAAATCTCAGCTTTGTCCGCTTATCTATAGATCTTGAGTTGGAACCACAACTAGATGCTTTAATCCCTAGAATTGCATGTTTGCTTTATTTGACATCTTATTCATCTTTGATTGTATACTTGCTCTTGTGGTTAGCATCAACACTAGCATACCGTATTGGACTTTGTTTCACTAAGTCCCTGTGATCGACCCCTGGAATTTTCTTGCTTTTACTACGATTGACCCGTACACTGCGGGTTCGCATCCTTGTTTTAAGCTTAAGTCTAGGGTTATAAATTTAAAGCTTGCACACACCGTTTGGAGCGAACAAGATGCTTAGGGTTAAGGTTAAAGACTCGAACTTTCAGGATCCTACTGTGATTAAGATCATTCTATCATTGTTTTTCCCACAACCTTCAGCCAATCACCCTAGAATCACACAAGGAAATTAGCCACTCATCATCATAATGAAAGTATTAAATATATGGGAAGAAGGTGAATATTTGAACAAAGAAGAATTTAATGAAAACACTTCAATAACTGAATCAAATATCACACAAAATCGTTCCTTGGATAATAATCCAACAAGACAAGACAATCAAGGAAAGGAATTGAAGACAATCTTACAAAACCCTCCAAAAAGCTATAAAGCTATAGTCTTCAAATCTTCCTTCAACCTTCAAAAAGGTTCTTCAACTCTCTCCCAAATTGGAGTATGATGCGGCTGCTGCGCTGATAGCGGGATGTTCTAACTGTAAGCGGATGTTTGTGGTGTATGCAGCCTCTAAGCATGATCGGATTTGTGGAAAATCCAATCCTTTTTATAGGAAAAATAAACCTCCAAAGATAATAAATCTTAAGAAGATATATTCCCATAAAAATAGGTAAAATATATGATTCTGCATATCTCCTTCCTTCCAGAAGCTCAGCCCAAAAATATAAGATCACTTTCCAAATTTAAAAGATCTCTTCCAAGAATAAAATATTCTCGCCGCGTCCTAGGTATTCGCCTCGGTCGAGTCGGCGTCTCTGGATCGCCTCGGTCGATGTGAATCAATGGTCAACCGAGGTGACTCACGACAGAATGTGAAATCTCTCGAATCAGCTCCAAAGTGAATCTTCAATCCATGGCTATGCTCCCTGGATGTAGCTCCAAATGACTCATGACTCTTTTCCGCTCCTTTTTGATGCAAAACGTACCATATTACCTGCAATTACAACGAAACTAGGTGTAGACCTCGATTCTCGCAAAGGTAGATGAAATGATAGTAAAATCACATAATGTACATACAAACATGCAGATTATGAAAGATAAAACGTCCAAACAAACCCCAAAATATAGACTATAATTCATGCTATCAAAATACCCCATACTTAGCCCTTGCTTGTCCCTAAGCAAGTTCCTCATATAGAAATCAAGATAGAATGGATTATAAGTCAAGAAAATCAATGAGAAGTCCTTCAAAAATATTTTTATGGTGTGCAACTATCATAGATCACTCTAAGAGAATACTTCATGGAATTTAAAAACTCAACATGCTCAAAACATTTTATAAATATAGGAAAGTTGTTCATCTTTGCATAAAATCATAGAATGCATAATAAATCATAATTATCAAAATTAATCATGTATAATCCGATTTAAACCGCTAAGTCAATCAACAAGCTCAAGGTCTCAAGGGCTTCCCAAAAGAAAGGTCAAGAAACGTGTAGGGTAGGGATGTATGTAAGGTAATGTGGTGCTAGAATCCGGGAAAAGGATGAACTTCACTTTCACTTTGACTTGCAACATCTTCCACCAATAAGCTTTGCTTATTTCACACTTTTTCTTTTACTTTACTTTTTGGGATGCATGGACAGAGGTGCACAATAACCGAAGCCTAGGAAATCCGCAATCATCAATTTCTTGAGATGCATCAAACCCTTGATGCACATACCATGACCCGTTAGGAATATCGCTCAATCCGACTTTGGCAAGACACAAACACCCGGCTATGTGAATGGTGCCGAGTTACTCATCTTCATGATTGACTTCCCCAAACCTATTATTGCTTTCTAACACTTTCACTTTCAGCCACTTCTCAACTTTTGACTTGCTTTCACCACTTCGCTTGCTTCCAAATTCCCGGATAGGTAAAGGGAGGCAATATGTATATTAGGGGCTAAGCATGATAAAGAAGAAGAAGAAGAAGAAGAATGAATTGCCTTGGTCTTTCCAAGAAGAACGTGAGAGAACTTATGCTGCGGTGTCAACCTTCAAATTCAACATAATTTGGATAAAAATAAGGTATTAAACATGCCAATAATTTCAAACAAAGCATTTAGCAACTTAAACATATCATAAAACATTTCAAACATATAAAGAATTTAAATCCAGTCGGTAAACAAGATCTTCACTGAGATCATATCCAGATAAGTAACACAAAAATCGTTTTCGAAAACTCTCAGTTAACCCACCTCGGTCGAGATGTTCTTGGTTCAACCGAGGTGAAACACCTCGTTTTGCCAGAACTGTCCCGGTCGAGGTCAAAAATTTTTTTTAAAACCATTTTTTTTTCGGTTTCGACGTTTTTCTCAATCAAATAACCTGTAAGTATGCATGCAATCTCAGATAAACATATAAATGCAGAATAAAGCATGAATATGAAAATATCCGATACATCATAAGTCGAATAATACATCATAAGTCAAATAAGTCAAATAATACATCAACTACCCCATACTTGAGACACACTGTCCCAGTGGGTGTAAATAAAGTCTGAAAGAAAGGAGGACTCACCGGATAAAGAGCCGAACTGCATAAAAATATAATAAATAAAATCCTGCAGCTCCTCAGTAGTCCTGATCCGGTGGTGGTGGTGGTGGTACATAAGGATACTGGGTCGGATCGAATGGATAGCCCATAGTCTGCTGGAACTGTAGCTCCATCATCCTACGCTGATAGTGCTGCCCCTCCAACATCTGCTGAGTCCAGCTGTCAAGGTGTCGGTGCTGGGCGGCAAACCTCTCATGCATGTCCACTGTAAGGGCAGCATATGAGTCTATCATCTGCTCTGTCAAATCGTCGATCCGACGGTGAGCCTCTGCATCTCTGTGACGGCGTGTCCGACGTCTAGTAGATCTAACGGGAGGTGCAGCAGGTGCAGGCTCAGTATCCTCCTCATCCTCATCAAGATCAATAATGGGAGGCGCGCTCGTCCCAGCTGTATCTGTCCCTGTGTCCATCGGGACGCCGCCTCCTCTCTCATCAACCGTCTCGTCGTCATCCTCCTCATCAGCCTCCTCAGCCTCCTCAGTAGCTGCAGCTGCTCCCTCTCTGTAGTCCTCCATCAGCGGGGCCCATGCTGTCTGCCAAAAATGTGGGTCGAAGACCGAAAACTGTGCAGACCATCTGATGCCCTGAGGCGCTGTCCGCTCCCAAGGCATGGCAACATACGGAGTAGTCAACCCACGAGGAACAAGAATCCGCCTCGTGATCATCTCCTGCAGACCCAGCGGCTTCGGAGCCGCCGCCAATGTGCAGATACTGAGATCCATCCCGTGGTAGGAGGCGATGTGGGTGACTAGACCTCCACAGCAAATATCACCCTTCCCTTTGGCCTTGATCCTGTGCAGATCCTCTGCCAGGAGCAAGCCAAAGTCCGGGAAGCCGCCTGTAACCATGCAGTACAGCGAAAATAGCTCCCCCTGTCTGATCTTCTGGGGCGTCTCAGTACGCGCCAGAAGCATCTCGCTGAATATCCGGTGGGCGAGTCTGAAAGCTGGGTGGAAGATGACCTTCTCCCTGGAATCACCAGGGCGCCATCTGTCTGCATGTGTAGTGATGTGGGCGATCTGACCCCAAAACTCCCTAGCTACGGATCGGGAGGGGAAGTCTACAGCTGTAGGGGTAGGAAAGCTGAAAATCTCTCTGAATATCTCTAATGGAACTATGAAGTTCCGGCTCATCAGCCGGTACTTCACAGATCCCTCTGTGGGTAGGTAGGAGAAGGAGCTGACGAACTCTAGTGTCGGCTCTATGTAGGCTGGGGCTCGGATCTCAGAAAACTGATCCAGCCCGACTGTAGCTATCATCCTCCTAAGGTCAGCCTCTAACCCTAGGCAGTCAAAAGCTGATACGTCTAGAAATCGCGGTGCGATGACTGGACGTCCAGCTATCCTCTCATAATCTACCCGGCATCTCTCGTGGATAACCGGGCGGTAGGGACGGGAAGAAGAAGGAGAAGGGGAAGGTGAGGATCTGTCTCTCAAAGCTAATCGGCGATCTGAACTCATTTTCACTAACACTCTGTCAGACCACCTCGGTTGACTGACAAGTTCCAGAAATCACCTCGGTCGAGATGCAGGTCGACTGGACCGAGGCGTAGCAGTTCGAATTCCAATTCTCAGATTTCCAGTTCTTTTCCCCCTAAAATCACTACAAATGCTTCCTAAGGGGTACTTATGCCTTTTCTCAACAGATTCAAGGGCAACCAAAGCCCAAATAGCAGAAAACGAACGAGTTAGGGTTTTCGAACGTTTTTACCTCGTTTCGGTCGAATCGCTCAAATTTCTTGCAGATCTGTTGTAGTAATCGACTCCTCTACTCTTTAATCTCGGTTTGGAAGCAGAAATCTTCGAAAACGAGCGAGAAATGAGGGAGCGAGGCGATTCTGTGCGCCGCGGTCGAAATGGGTAAAAAAAAATAAAAAGTGAAAAGTAATTTTCGCTTTTTATACCGTCGCGAGATCTGCTGTCACCTCGGTCGAGATGGTCTCGACTGGACCGAGGTGGTGCGGACCGAGGTGGTTCTGCAGAAACCCTAGTCGCCTCGGTTGCTTCAAGAATCAACTCGGTCGAGGTGTTCTGACAGTGACCGAGGTGCCTCTTTCTTCCTCAGAATCTCGAACTTCTCCCTTTTCTGGAGTGCTCCTTCCTGTTATCTGTCTAAAACACCAAAAACAAAGCAAAGCAAAGCAAAAACAAAAGACTATCTAAACTAGACTAGAAAGCGGGAAAGAAAGCAATACCTTGGGTTGCCTCCCAAGAAGCGCTTGATTTAAGGTCGCTAGCTGGACCATAGTGCGTCTCAAAGGAGGTAGATCGGTGCGACCTCCTCAACCGGCGTTTCCGGTTGGTACTTCTTAAGTCTATGACCGTTGACCTTGAAGCTTCCGCTAGTTTCGCCCCATATCTCAACTGCACCATGAGGGAAGACATGTTTCACAACGTAAGGTCCGGTCCATCTAGATTTCAACTTACCTGGAAAAAGACGGAGGCGGG